>JAUDJH010000012.1:3750000-5000000 GCA_036320925.1 Automeris io | reverse complement strand
CACTAGTGCTGCGGAAACAACTCGAAGGGTGAATGATGTGTATAGCGGTCGTGTTGCAAAAGAAAACACAGTTCGTTTTTGGTTCCAACGTTTTCGTTCTGGAAATTTCGACCTGCAGAACAAGCCCCGTGGACGGCCTGAGACTCAAGTTGATAATGAAGAGTTGAAGGCTATTGTGGAAGCGGATCCATCGCAAACCACGTCCGAGTTAGCTGCAGGCTGCGATGTTAGTGATAAAACTGTTTTAGTTCACTTGAAGCAAATTGGGAAGATTAAAAAGCTTGAAAGGTGGGTACCTCACGAATTGACTGAAGCAAACCGGCAAACGCGCGTCGACTGCTGCGTTACATTACTAAACCGGCACAATAATGAAGGTATTTTAAACCGAATCATTACCTGTGATGAAAAATGGGTTCTTTACGATAATCGGAAGCGCTCAGCGCAATGGTTGGATCCTGGCTAGCCAGCCAAATCCTGCCCCAAGCGAAAATTAACCCCAAAAAAGTTACTTGTAAGCGTTTGGTGGACTAGTGCCGGTATTGTTCATTACAGTTTTCTCAAATCTGGCCAGACTATTACGGCTGATGTCTATTGTCATCAATTGCAAACCATGATGGAAAAGCTAGCGGCTAAACAACCTAGGCTGGTCAATCGCTCCACGCCACTGCTGCTTCACGACAACGCTAGACCACACACTGCGCAACAGACGGCTACTAAATTAGAAGAGCTTCAATTGGAAAGTCTAAGACATCCGCCGTACTCCCCGGACCTTGCTCCAACAGATTACCATTTTTTTCGAAATTTGGATAACTTCTTGCAAGGGAAAAAATTCAACTCCGATGGGGCAGTCCAAATCGCCTTCAAAGATTTTATTGATTCCCGTCCGACTGGCTTTTTTAGTAAAGGGATCAATGAACTACCTATGAGATGGCAAAAGTGCATAGAAAATAATGGTTCATACTTTGATTAATTAAATATATTATATTAAAAAATATTCGACTTTTTGTTCCTCCCATACAAAACGCCAATTTCATATGTAAGGACCTAATATTTTAAAATCCCAAATTTCATAAAAAATTAAAACATTAATGATTGGACAGTAATCCTAAAAATGACCATTCGCATTATTTACACTGTGGTTCAACTTATATAATTAAATGAATATTATCATAATGCTTTATAGGCCAAGTTTGACCACAGTTAAAATATTTCTTGGGTTATATCATAAAAGGAGAATCTTGGTTATATCATAAAAAGAGAAGGAGAGAAAGTGAAATGTAGTGTTGATGATTAAGAAAATACAATACATTACAGCGTTAATATTCATAATACTTTGATATCCATGATTTAATTCTATTGATCTTTGGTTTTATCTGAGAGGCCTATATGTTCGTTTAAGCGGGAAATGAATTTGCTGTTATTGGTTGAAAGGTCAGGTACATCCTTGCAAATGTCTAACTTGGTACTACTATACCGGTTTCCCCATTGTACGTTCACCGATCGTCACCGGTTCGCAGATATGTCCCGTCGAGGATCAGCAGAAGCTGGGTCAGGGGGTGGCGAGTCCGAAGTGGTGGTATTGAAAAGGCGACGCTTAGTGGCCGCTGCCCCACTATATGCGGGATTGGCTAGATTTAGCTTCATCCTTGACGCCACGCAACCCGGAGGAACGCCCGACCCGCTGTTCATGGCGGCACTTCTAGATCTGGTATGGCTTACGATGTTTCGTATTTATTAAATTAAGATTTCTTTCAGTGGGTTTTGGTTTTTTTTGCTGGAGACATGATTCAGTACGTCTATTTTAATTAAAGATTCTGGTACAAATCAAGGGGTTGTAATTACACTAATTAACGCTATTTTCCTCATTGGAACAATTGTTTTCAAATGCTAATTCCAAAATGGTTTCAATTTCCTCACTATGCCGGATAATTTCAACGGATCATATATAAACTAAAAAAAACGCATTTAAAAAATACAATATTATTTATGGTAGTAATTTTCCAAAATAGCGATGTATTCAAATTACCGCAATGTTGATTCCAGCCTCACACAGTTGTAGTTGGACGAGCGGCAATTCTCCTAGAATGTGCTCATTTGGTACACAACTGCAATAAAGGGCAGTGGCCATATTGGCTAAAGTCAAGCATGAAAGGCGCTGGTAAGAAACAGACATAAAATGATTGGACATTTTAAAGTAGGAATATCTTCATAAATAAACCATATTATATTTCTTCACAGTATCATTGAATCCTCAGTTGAGAAGGCAACGACTTGCTGGAAAACTTTTCTATCAGTGGGCAGAGGTATGCAAAGTTCTAATATGCTTTATTTTATTATGTTTTTACTTAATGTGTTCCTTTTAAAAATCCACTGGGTCGACTCCCAGAGTAAGATTTTTTTTTAATTTATACTGTTTTCGTTTTTATTAAAATCGGTCAATTGAATCAGTCGGTGATTGATTGGGTATTTCGTTTATTTTTATTATAGCTTCTAAGTTTGAACAATCGAATTCACTTCGAAAATTTAATTGTATATTAATTATTTTTCAGGCTATAGGCAATAGACTGGAAGAAATGTTAGTGGAAGACAGAAAGCATATGGATACGGTCGTGAATTTAGTAACTGACCCCGATGGTCAACGAGAGCTTTTACAGCAAGATGAAGAAGAAGATTTCCTCGATGAAGGTAACTACGAAAAAAAAAAAACTTTTTTTTATACATCGAAATTATTATTTATATCTGCCGATATTTGCGCTAAACTATACAACGGATTTTAATGCAGTATTTATCGTAGTTTAGAAAAGTATCAATTTGTATTAAATTTAAAAATTGTTGACAGAATGCAGAAGCATTGCATGCATTGCATTTACATGAAAATGCAAAGGTTAACTGGGTCCATTGTAACACTGTAAACAAACTACATACAACCATGAATTCCAAGTAGAAAACCCGTCTGACGCAATGAAACTTCTATTAGCATTCAATGCTTTTGTAATCGAATATATAACTTATTAACGGTTTAATTATATTCATAATTTTCAGCTAGTATAAGACTCCCTGGAAAACCGATTGGAGCAGAATGTCCAAGAGCTTTGAGGATAGTAGCTTGTGTTTTACTATTCGAGATCACAGCGTTCCTGCGTGAAACGTACCAAAACCTCCCGAAAACCTTCCGTTCGTCGCTGAAGGAGAGAGGACCCTGGGACAGAGTTTACAGGTATGGATTCCCATAGAGACTGCATACAAATAAATGTTTTGGTAAGTAGCTGTATTATTGCATCGGTGTAAAACGTATTTATTTTTGTTATTATGTTATGCGAAGGTGGATGGAAAAGCGACGATTGTTATGTAACAATAAGTGAGTTCATTATTTTCCGTTCATTTCATGTAAATTGTTTTAAGTAATCATTTTTGACGCAGCTTTTGTTTTAACAGGGCTATTAGCAGTCAACACACATTAATGCCAGTCGAGTATGTTTTCTAAAAAAATAATGCATGTTCCTTTGCAACAGCACTAAGCGTGCATGAGTATATAGTCTACATTATATTTCATTAAATTTTAAAATGTACGTATGTACAAATAAGAGAAAGAATATAATTTTAGATAGTAAATAATAATCCACACTATTCGAGTTTGCACAAGCGGGCATTCGAAGATGTAGCCTCTTATGGTGGCCACCTGTCTATTACTTCTATGGTCAATTTATTTTTAATTGAATTCTCATCGTGGATACCATATTAGGCTTAATTTACACTGGCCTCATCACAGTCGTGTTTATTATTTAAGGTATAACGATATCGAGCTAACGTGCATTAATAAGCACATTTGAAATGCATGAATATTAATAAAATGATCCACAGTAATAACAATTTAAATATTTATTTATAATAATTACACGAATTTATAATGTACACTTTTTCCAAATTATTTGCAAATAGTATAATATTTATTAATACTGATATAGTTTAGATTAAATTAGATTATAACGTAAAAATTGCTTTGCTACGTTGGCATGCAGATTAATATTATAAAAGACATTTAATAGATTCTTATCTACGAGTAGAGGCTAGTCAAACAGCTGGTATCCACACTATGTTGAGTTTACATATGCATACAATCTTAGAACTAAATGTATGCTACAGAGAAGCGAATCGTCGGTGGAGCATGGCTCTATCGAGTATGGGGCACTCGCAGGCGTCGGCGCAAAGCCTACAGTCCATAGCCGGCGCTGAAACTGAGAGGAAAATATCCTTTGTGTTACACGAACCCGAAAACGTTTCTGGTGGAAGCAACGTCACAGTAAGTCGTAAAACATCTTACCATTTTTTTTTCTGAAGTGAAAAGGTTCTATCATTCGTGCATGCTTGTAAATAATCTATTTCAAAAATGCTTGTGGCATACGGGTAAAATGTACTATGATTATTGGTTGCCCCCATAACGTAACATCATCGAGAAGCGCCCTGGGGTGCCCTCACCTTCAGAGCCCGTTGTTGCGGGCTGCGAAAGAAGCCGCAGCTTAGAAGGCAAAGCCTTGGCACTGCCACCTCACCCTCCATATTAAGACATGCGTAGGATCATATTTTAGACACAGAAAGTTTCCTCTCGCACAATTACACCTTATTTCTCTTTTTAATAACAACGTCGTGTGGCGGTTTTATTATATTAATAAGGCGGCTTAAATATATTTTAAAATAAGAGCGGAGATAGCACGACGTCGCGGCGGTTGCATACAATTGTTATATAGTAATGAATGACGTTTTTGTGACGTCAAACAGAGCGGTTGTAGTAAGGCGACATCTATCGGTTTCACTACAGATTAAGGATGCAGATTATCCTTATATCATTCGCAAGTAACTTATGGAGTGATAGAAGGATTTTGGTATGAAGCGGAAGTATCTTAACCGCTTCACCAATAACATTAATCATGTTACTAATTGAACAATTGTTATAATCTGATTTAATGTACAACAAATTAAAAATAGTCATAACGTTTCAGTTGGCGGATGCCATACCGGCAGTTCCTGAAGACAAGAAAGGTAGACTCGGTTCTCGTGGCAAAGCCTGCATACATCGACGTAATACTCAACAAACTCACTCTGCTTATGGATCGTTCAAAAGACGCTCCATCAAACTACGACAGAAAGATAATCGCGAAGTGGATGAATGTATGTGTTCTTATTAATATAAATTAACTTGTAGACAACATGTTCTAAAAATATAACATCCGATCATTCTGACCATGTTTATGAATTATAGCTACATTCTGTAAAAGTACGATGTACTTTAAATAAAAGATTTAATAATTAGTAATCCATTTTAATGTCTTGTATCTTAGTTACCACTCATGACATGTCGTTTTCATAGCAACGTCTTGTGTGACGTACATACTATCACACATTCAACCACCAAAAGGATTTGGATCTTTTCGTAAACGGCTTCATTTAATTCCAGTTATAACCAGGAGATCTGATTCAATTCAAAGCCGAAGAAAAGTATCCTCACTATCTGACAAGAGTGATACATCTGAAGTCTATCCGGGAGCAGGTTATTAATTACTTTTACTTATATTTTATAACGACTTAAATTTTCTATAATATCCAAATCGTGCATTATTAAAATTATTAGCTAAAAGTAAACATAATCACTTCTAATTGTGAATTGTTACAAATTCCTTCAATAGTTAGCAATCATGGGACTCAACGGGACACTGCTCTCATCTGGTCTGATAATACTGAATTGCTTTGTAGGGCTTCTCATACTTCCAATAGGTGATCAGTTTCTTCAAGAATGTCTTCAGTACTAGCGCGATATAACACAATTTCAGAATAGCATAGTTTATAGGCGCGAAATATGACATAGGAAATGCTTGTAGTTAGGTATTTTTAGGGGTTATTAAGACAGTTTTATACATGTGGTGCTGTTTGTCGGAACTAGTAGGCGGAAATGAAATGTGTACTTTTTGTGGGAGATTGTGTTACAATAATTAAAAAATATCACATTTTTCTTCCAAATTGGTACAGATAATGTTTAGAAACTTCAAAATACGGTTATTGACACATACTAGATTAAAAGAAAAATAAAAAAAGAATGAAAAAAAAGCAAATAACATTCGTCAATAACTTAAGCTTCTTTATTGGTCGTAAATTTTGTTCTAATATTGTTACCATTTTATGTAATAGGATATAAATGCACCTCACTATAAAATAATATTTGTTACGTTTAGGTGGTACTGTCATAATGCCGAATGAAGTTGACAGTGGAGGGGAAGAAAGTCCTGGTGTACTTTCTGACGATCATGACCATCCACCAGACAGCCCCGACAGTAATTCAACGGATCCGCCTGATACAAATAAAGGTTTTCCCTGGCTTAAGGTACTGTTCATAAGTTTTATTATTTTGATATACGTTTATTGATTTGACTGTTTTTCGACATTTTTCGGCATTTACAAAGTCTATACTTTTTTAGTACATATCCCTTTCTAATAATAAAGTGTACTACACTTTGCACTCTATAATCAAAGCTTTTAATTTATTAGATTTTGTTCTAAGTATAAAATTTTAAACAATATAAGCTTTAACTGAAATTGGCATGAATGAAGTCCGTAGATTTTTTTTTTGGAAGATGGTCAATCCTTTTGGTCTTTATATATAAAAGAATCTATATCCAGTGTATTGTGACTCAGACACATTGTACACACAGAGCATTGCCCACTTTAATTTAATAATTATAAATTCCTATTCTATGCGACAGATAATAGTGAAATTTTTGAACTCGTTCAACTATGTTTGCTGCCATCAAAACTTCTGTCATCCATATTGTTTCCGACGCAACATGCGAGCGAGTATAAGACTTATGAAATCTGTTCAGAAGGTGAGAGAAAATTATTTGTTTCATCTATATATTGCGTAAGTATCTTTAGCTCAAGATTTAAAATGTAAGAAATCACGTTAAGGAGAAATACCCGTTTTACTTGATCTCCCTAGTAAATGAGAAGGCGAGGCATCAAGCTGTATGTCCGATAGTCACTATTGGTAATAGCAAAATGGGAATCATCCCAAAATTACCATAGTAGAGATTACAGTAAATCCTTCAATATCCGGTAAACAATTATATTTCAGATTTACGGAGAAAAATTTGGTCCGGAATTAAATACAACTAATTCTGAAGATTATTCTGGTGAAACACGCAGAGGACGGCGTTCGCGCAAACCTTCAGAGCATTCCACAGATAGGTAATTATAATAGCGTTCATTCATAATTCGACTGAATTTTAAATCAATCCGTCTTATTAAAACTACATTTACAGAACCGGTCAAAATGACCGGCCTTTATATTTGTAGAATTTTTTTCTTGTCTAATATTTTTTAATTCTGAAAATAACTTATTTTTTACTAATACAAGATAGTGTTAAATATTATGAATATAATTTTATTTATAACAAAGCAAAATAAATTATGTTATACCTTTTTTTACAATAGACATTTATAAATTGTTAGCCGGTAAATCTACTGTTGAGCTACTAATATAACATGCTGGCGTAATTTTTTTTCCATGATCTCGTACATTCGATGACTTCAAAATTTATTTGATACCTTATCCCCTTGCCTTACGATTAAATTTCGAAGTATAGTACGCGTGCAGACAATTAAATTTAACGCAATTATATTAACATCAATTTAGTTAGAATATAAAAAAGAGGATGTGCAACAATAATAATATTTTTAATTTTAGAAGTTTAAAGAAATTCATATACAAAATAATACTGCGGGCGAAGCCCGTCAAATTTGAATTTAGTACAGAAAATCTTGAGGGGTGAGGCCCGTCATTTCCACTCAAGGGGTTAACCGCAAATTAGGGTCACTAAACTGTCTTATTACATATTTTAAATCGATGGCTCACTATTTTTTTAAAGTTTAATAACATAAATGTACAATATGTCATTTAAAATTTGTTCAGAATCGATAGATCGGTGATAGAAAGCGTAGGGTTGGCATATCGCGCGGCAGGCGTGGAGCACGGCTTGCATGGACTGACACATACTGAGTCACCACCCGTCGGCCGCCCTAGCGCTATGCCCTACCCGCCACCCGAACCACCTGCGATACTCAAATACTTGAAAAAACAGGCGAGTATATTGCATTTCCTTTGTTTTAACCAGTACTTGTAATTACATATAACATAAATCAATGCTTAAACGGCTCGAAGACTGTCTAAAAATGAGTGACGGTGTGGTAAGTTCCTTTTTAACGAATACAAAATGTCAGATTAGAATCCATAAAACAAATGCTCAGAATAAAAAGGTCTTTAGAGTGTTTTAAACACGTATAAAAATAATCAGGCAACATGTTGCGCTACTGGTCACGTTTGGCACGACATATAAGCGCAAAGTGGTTACAGCCACAGATGTATCTCTGCTCACCCGAAAGGGATATAGCGGGACGGCATATATAAAAATAATCCAACAAAGTAATACCATAGACTCAGAAACCCATCGCAATGGCTTACGAGATTGGAACTCAAGGGTTAGAAGTAAAGCTATAGTTGTCGCACAACTGGAAACCTTTGGAACAAACTGCTTCCTAATTTCATTCATATGTCTAGACTACAACTCGGCTAACGTAACCCATAATTACAGTTTGATAAGTCAAAGATCGAGCTAAATAACGACTTTTGGAAGAGACTTAGGTCGAGATTTATAGACGCGACTTAAGCTTGCTTAGACTTTGCTAAAACATTACAATTTATATTACTTAATGAATGTCAAAGGATTTGGTCAATCACACCTCTTGTCATCATTGGCTTGGCTCTGCGAATATTATGACTACACTCAAGTTCCTATAACATATTCAGTGTTTTGTCATTACGAATTTATTTTTTGAGAACTTTGCTAATCAAAGTCGAAACAGCGTCTATAAACCTCGGCCTAACATCCAGCACTGGAGTCCACAGATTGACAATTACAACGCTCAAATACTACGATGAACTTCAAAAAGCAAAGTTTTACTCAGTACTATTATTATAAAGAGGTTAATTTTGTAAAATTAGTGTTGTAACAAGTCTTCGAAATTATTTATCCCATTTCAGTATTTCTCCAATATTTAGAATAGATATTCACGGTGACTATAAGCATAGATGGGTAAAATGTAATGAAATGAATGAAAAACGATTACGATTATATTTTGCACTTTTCAACATTAATATGATTACATTTTACCCAATATATGTTTTAAACACTCAATTGTATACAAACTTATGACACCTTAATGTTTACAAAAGTATAAATCATGATTAAAGAGTAAATACATCAAAATTACGACTACATTTTGTAATAATTAATTACTAATCTGATTACATTTTGCCCATCTCTGATAATTTTTTTTTTTTAATCTGTTTTTTTTTTGGGACTTTGGATCAGGCTTACCATGTCAGTCCCATAATCACACAATGTAAATGCTAATTCAACAATGTATATGTGAGTCTACAGATCTCTGATTATAAACTTTACATTATCCCGTTCCCTCTCGAAACGGAAATTTCACGTCGGTAAATTCGCAGATACAGTTAATACAAATATAATTTCAAATCAGGTAAGGGATGCTCACCACATGCCTCTGGCAACTCTTATCAAAGGCGCCACCACAATGAATGAGGAGATGTTTGCGGAAAGCGCACCGGTTGCGTGGCAACTCTTGCTAGAATCGGACAGGGAGCTTAGTTCATGTGCCGCAGCGCTTTTTATTTTAGTAGCTGTGAAGGCTCCGCACACCGCTACGGAGATCATGCATAATGATCTCAAGCATTCTGATCCTGGTGTCAGGTTTGCATTACCTCCATTTTATTTCGTCATACTACACCTTTCGAAATATTTCCCATGTAATTTTAGTTAGGTATCATTAATTCACATTTCTTTCAATTTGAACTGGCTCTTAAATCAATTTTTTATGTAGATTTTCCTAGTGTTTGTATATTGTTAATAAAACAGTAAGTTGTTTCAACCTGTTAAAGAAATAAATTGAATACTGATTTGACTATCCTAGCAAGTATTCATTTAAACAACGATTGACTTTATCAACGAAACTATTTTGTGTCTATTGAAATAGTTTAATAATTTTTAACATCTAAAAATTAAGTATCTTTTATAGGATTAACGCAATTTTAAGATTCCAAGTTATTTGGAAGTTACGTTATCAAGTTTGGCCGCGCATGGAGGAAGGTGCATCAATGACTTTCAAAGTGCCTCCTCCGGGCATCGAATTCACATTGCCTTCACCGAAAATAGGTATAGAGTCATTGTCTGTGGTCGATCCCCCGTGGAGCCCACAGGTCAAAGATAAAGATATGGAGATGACTTTGAATCAAGAAAGACATGTAAGTGTCCATCTAATTATTGGCAATTTTAAACTTGATTTTTTTTTTTGTTATATGGATTTGTTCTTACAAAATTTACATAGATTTTTAACGCAGGTGTTGTTTTCTTATGTATACTATTATTTGCTGAAAGTAATCCACTTATTCATATTTATGTAATTTGGAAATCTTGGACCAAATGACTAGATATTTAATGAAGAAGTAGTGAAAAGTAATTAAAAAAGCCTCTGAGTGTTTTCGATTGAAAAAAAAATCAGATTTCTATGATTTTAAATTAATTTTGCTTGGAAATGTCCCTATTGTTCAGGTCGTAGCAACTTCTAATTGAAGGAGCAACTCATCGAGTATCTTAATTCTTTCTTACCTCTTAGGTTCAATATTTGTTATCTTGTTGGTTTTTGTTTTTGATAATAAATGAATAACACCAATTGAAATGGTTAAAATTATGTATGATCCAGCGTTCGCTAGTGACGGCAACGAAGACTCGCAAAAAGCAGCAAACCGAGGCTATCAAACGGGCGCTTCAACAGCGTAATGATAAAAAGCGTGCGGAACGAGAGAGCTTCCTTATAACAACAATACCGATAACGAGACAAGCGGCGCGAGAGCCGGCCCTTGACCACGCCGCTGACGATCACGTCGAACGTAAGTGCTGTAAATATTGATTTACATCCACAGTAGTGTTGTTAACTAGTTATTGAAAAGCAATTGAAATATTTTTAATCTTTTTTATTCCATTTCTACAGAGTGACTTAACACGTTGACAGCCACGTGTATTTCTAAGACAATCCTGTTCAGGCCACGCGCGCCGCTTCTACGCGCTGGTACTGTAGGGCCAGTGTTTCCGATCGCAGTAGAAGATCGTTTACGTTTGAAAAGTGATTCCTATAGGCATTCATTCAACACGTTACGCGCCAAATCAGTTCAGGAAAAGATGGTAGAGTGATGGCAAGGAGAAAGACAAAGCGTTTAATAACATATTGTAATACTTGTGAAGGAGAGCCTTTTTTATGTTTACCATGTTTTAATGAATCCGACTAACACTAATTACTAATCTAATCACTAATCACTAATCCGACTAACAAATTAAGTAAATTTTAAATAAATTTTATGTAATTCCATAAGATAGTATAACTTTTATAGTTCTCATGTTACATGCTGTCAGCCACCGATGGCTGACGCGGCTTAAACAGAAAATCTAGTGTCAGCCACCGATGGCTGACGTGGCGCTTAACGTGTTAATAGCAGTTGAGACAATGTACAGCGCAGTTTAAAACCGAGTACTTTTATCAAGAACCACATAAATACCCGTTTTCACTACAGTGCTTATTTGTCCAAACGATCAATATGTATGTTTGTTCAAAGGCTATATAAAAATAAAAAATATGCCCTAATTTATACGAAATTATAAATAAATATGAAAGCCTTTAAAACATAAGTCATTGATGTAGGTATAATGAAAATTATAGTCTGTCAAGTAGAGCTTTGTGTTTAAAATAGAGAATTAAAACTGTTTACTATATTACCATTTGTATAGAACATTTAAGCATTAAGACGACGGATTAGTTGGTTTTACATTTAATTGATAAGCATATTTAAACGGCAGCAGCGGACGAAGAAATGGTCGAAGGAGTGCGAGGCACTCACCATGCGCAAGTGGCTTCGGCCTTATTTCCTTCAACACTGTGCACTGCGGTTGCGGAGATAGTTGCCTTGTTAGACGACGCCGCCGTCTCTAGAGACGAATGCTCGGTTTATGAAGTAGCTTATCAGGTAATTTATTTCATACCATACCTTAGTTTTTCCTATCATAATTGTGTTCAAGAATAAGTTTCTAATAATACATGTTTAGCTACTTAAAAACACTACTAATTGCTGTCTGCAAATGTTGCTCGCCTTGTCTATGTCATACTCGTAATTACCTTCTTTCCATAGTATAAAATGAAGTCGCTTCCGCTGTCTGTTCGCTTAGGTCTCTTAAACTATTCAACGGATTTTAATGCAGTTTTCAGCAATAGATAGAGTAATTCACGAGGAAGGTTTTTATTTATAATACATAGTATATATTATAGTATAGAAAAGCCGAAAAATTCAATTATTTATAATGTGATGTCATAAACAGATTTTTGTGCGCTTAAGTCGCGAACGCGCGCTATACTTTACACGATAGATAAATTAATGTACTATGGAATTGAACGCGCTGGGGTATATTTATCTTTAACCTACAGCAAAATAATTTATATGGCAGAACAACGCTTGCTGGGTCAGCTAGTATATTATAAATAGCCAACCCAGTGTAGATTACATAAATGCAATTTATTTTAATTTTTAAATGTAATATAAATATATTAATAATACACATAAACAATCGGAAATGCATTTTCTAAATTGTGGTGAAAACTGCACTAAAATCCGTTGTTTAGTTTAGAAGATATCAGTGAATATACATAGCCAGAAATAGAGATTTCAATTTAAATTATCTCCAGGGGTGCTTCGATATGATGATATCTTTATTTGCTGGCCATTATTATAGTGTGCATAGAAGAACCTCAAAAACTATTGCAGTTTCGACTTTACAGCAAAACATATCTATGGCCATACAAATAATATATTTGATGAATTTAAGTAATTTCTAAATTTATGTTATTGATAACTTTAAACTATTTATTTTACTAAATTTACATAGTTGAAAGAACCAAAAACGTAGTTGATTGACAATTATGTTTTATGTCAGGTAATATGGGGCTGTCTTGTGGAGGATTCTGCGCTATTTCTACGCCATGTGCTAGAGCGGTTAACGCGCGATCATCAAGACGAAATGTTCAAGTTGTTGAGACATCTCATTCGCTTCATTCCTCGTTTGCCCCAACAGGCTGCGTTCGCTCTCTACAACTATATTATCGGCTATGTTATGTTTTACGTCAGAAGTCCGCATGAAGAAGGCCAAAGGCTTGTCGGCGCTGCATTATCTATTCTGTGGATGGTGAGTGTACCTCATAATTACTCTGAAGTACAAAGTTAAATATTTCTCTTAGTGAACCAGATTGTTTTGAATATTTTTAAGCATGCAGGATAAGTTACAATAATTAGCATTTCGATAAAAGTAAAGACATTTTAAAATCTCTGATCTAAAAATAATTAAGGGTACATAAAACATATTATGTCATTTTTGTGTACATTCTTTAATCAAACCATTTTCTAACAGGTTGTCCATAGCGTACACGGTATAATGTTCAAAGACTTGAAACAAATTCTCCGTAAAGAACAATGTGATGCATCTATTTTATTGACGGCGAATGTTCCAGCGGCTAAGAAAATTATTGTTCACGGCCCAGGTATGTGTTTTACAGATCAACTCTACCATCAGAATTACATTTTTTTTTTTTATAATTTATAGAGGAACGCTTGACCTCAATCACACCTGGTGGAAGGTGAAGATGAGTTCGATGATGAAACGCGATCGCCTAGCAAATGCCTATTCACTCTTCTCTTAAAGACTCCCAGGTCATAAGATCGCGGAAATATGGCCGCTGGAAGCATATTCCACTCCTTAGCCGTTCGCATGATAAATGTAGAAGCGAATCTTTTCGTGCGAATATAAGGAACATCCACCACATACGGATGGTATCCGACACGATGTCTAGTGGTTTTGTGGTGGAATTGGGCTGGTGGAATCAAAGAATGAAGTTCCTGAGAACACTCTCCACCGTGCAACCGGTAAAAGACCAACTCGACATTACAACTCTTGAAATATTTTTGGAGCTTGTATATAGATACAACCTACCAAAAAACGATAAAATATACTCGAAAACAGTAATGGCTTTAAAATTTACATAGTAGTTTTTGTTTACTGGCAAGTGAAAGAGAACGAGTAATTTGGCTTTGGTGTTTATATGATTTATGACTAAACTTTCAGTGAATGTTTATCATGATTAGATATAGAACTATGAGAGATCTGTAAAATGATTTATGTCTTGTGCAAAATTTCAGCTGATAATGAAGGAAGCATCCCGTCACAGTTTCCGGTACAAGAAGATACTGTATTCGCGCAAATACTAAAAGAATCTCTAGATTTTTTCAGTATACCGGAAAAGCTACACAATGAACACTTTTTGGTCGACTTTAAAACACGTGAGAATTTTTTACTAAAGCTGGCTTTAATAAAAATAAAAGGTTTATTGCTGGCAACACACATTTAAACTCAGCTTTTTAAGAAAATCATCTATCTCTTAATATCTTTAAAATGTTTTAGGACAAATACATAATCCACAGAATTATGTCCGTGATCACTATTTCTTCAAACGCTCACAGTACCCTCAGTTAGGATTAGTGCACATGGAACCCGATGAAGCTTTCAACAAATTGCAACAACAAGAACTATTACTGAAGTTTATCGAGATTGGAAAAGTATTACTCACTTGGGCTATTCTTAAGAACGTTGATATGGTATACTAATTTGTATCTATTTGAATATATCTAAAGTTATAGTGTCACAGGCGTAATTTAACTAGCTTTTCGTAGATATAAAAAGAATATCGTTCTATATATGTATCTCTAGGCGTGAGCAGTTGAATTAGCCGCTGTATCGATAACGGCTATATTTAAAGTCTAGACCTTTATTTTTAGTTAAATAAATCTAAGACTTTTAGTAGTATTACGAAGTGTTATTTTAAAGTTAGCATTATTTGACTTTAAGTGGCCGACGCGCAATCTAATATAATTTCAAAAAAAAAAAATTTCTAAACCTCTCAATTTCGTTTCGTATTGGCTTATAACAAGAGAAGCGAAAAGTATTATTGAACTAGCTGACCCGACGCACTTTGCAACGCCATAAATGCCGTTACTTACAATAAATAATAACTACTACCATAACCCAAAATAAATCAATAAATCAATGCATATAAAAATAATTTAGAGTTATTATATACCGCCGAACATAAAAAAATGTGCAAATACATTTAATATTTAACAGTAACTCATGAAAACATATTATAAATACAAACTATATACGCCAGGAAGATTTAATAACAATGACAATAATAACTGACAGATGAGTTGCGTTCCATTTTACTCAACACATTTTTTCCAATAAATGATCGACATGTAGTTTTAAACTAACATAACGGTTTTATTTATGAACCCTATTGAAATAAAATTAACGCGATACGTTAAAGGGAGCTTTCCATAGTACATTAGTAAAAACCGCATTTAAAACAGTTATGCCAAACGCGTACGGATCAATTAACGATTCTCATACATTTTTAGTAACCTCAATCACGCATTTGAAGTTTTTCTAGCCACTTGTATATACACGGAGTTGCAAACTAAGTATCTACTAAACTTCAGAGAGGTTGCTACGGAACGGATTTATTATATGTATTTTTTAAATTTTAGGTGGTTCAGCGCGTAGTGTTTTTGCATGACGAATTGATGAAACTGCCTTCGTTTCCTCGCAAAGCTCTTGAAGCCGATTTGGCTCTTTACAGCAGAGGTCCTTTGGGATCTACTCTTTTGGGGTTGGATGTTTTACACAAATTCATGTACGTTTACTCTTTTATCACACTCAGTTTTCAGCGGTAATCCATTGCATGCTTATGTAAAGTTTTGTTTCAGGTGGGTTCGCCTAATAGCTCGGATGTTCGAAGCAATGGCAGGAAACTTTACCTCGTCTAGAGACATTCATTTGTTCTTGAACGTTCTGAACGGTGCCTTGATGTTGCATAGCGAAGACGCGTTAATACTGAGATATGTTATAGCCACCTACGTCAATGCTGCGTCTAACTTTAAGAGCATATTCTCGACAAATGGGTTTGTATGAAATATTTTTAAACACTTTTATTAACAGTGTAAAATTCATTTCCTATTTGACGAAAACCTAAAAGTTTTGCTAGTTAATAAATAAATCTTTTTATTTGGTAACCCGGTAGAAATACTTATGTACCTCAGGGGTCGGTGAGGAGCGCCCACCGGTTGTGTCGGACTTGGACCGACTAAAACTCCCGGGGTGTTACTTCTATCTGTCTGCTGGGGCTTGGGGCAAGGACGAGCCAGCTTCCCAAGCACTCAGCGACGTCTGGTCTTCTGCTGGCCAAATCTCTACGTTTCTAAGGGTGGTATAGAGTGCCACCCCCAACTATCCTATGTCACTAAATCTATAATATTATACCTGTAATTAATTTTATTTTACAGTTATTTACTTATTATGCCAACATTACTACAAATCTATTCTAATTTTCAAACGAATAAATTGGTCACAACAACGATAGAGTATGCAGTGAAGCAATTTTACTTATTAAACAGAAAACCATTTATATTGCAAATGTTCGGTTCCGTGTCGGCTATTTTAGACACAGATGAGGAGGATCCTAATGGCGATGCAAGCAAAGTAAGGACTTCATATAAATATTTGTCTTCCTATTCAGGAAAAAGTGTTCTCTAAGCAATATTTCACTATTTTTATAATAAAAAGATCTTTTTCTATTTAGTTTTCTAATAAATTAATTAAACAAACGTCATATTACTTAGCAAAATATCATATAAGGAAATATCAAAATCTAATATGAAACAAATGTTCCATACTCTATACTGAAACTGCGTTTTTTTTTCCCACTTTTCGTGGCCCGATTATGTTTATTCCATCTCAAGTAGCCACATAAATACAAAATTATAAAGATCATTTCAAAGAACCCACCTCGAGTCTACGCTCATAACTCAATTATCTTCTCCTCAGTGCCAATAACCGCTACTTTTCTGCAATAATCTTGCAGTATAACCGCTGCCTAAGTGCAACTCTATAGACCAACAAAGTTGAAATAAAGTGATTTCAAGATGATTTAAATGATGATTTCGTTACAAATATGCTTATTATAATATAGTTATTGTGATTCATAATATGACAGATATTTTCGTTGTATATTTTTACAATATTCTGAATATTTTGTTATTATTTTAGGTTCAGTCTAGTTGTCTATTCAATTTGCTGTTGAGTCTAGAAACACCTTCACCAGACCCATTGCACATTGCTGAACTAATAAAGGAAGAGAAACCCTTAAAACCGATCGATTTTTGCTATCGCGACGAAGAGGAAATGGTCAATGTTTTGGATTGCATTAGCTTATGCGTCATGGTTGTTTCATATTCCGCTGAAAGTTTAAGGGGATATCAAATGTTGGTAAGTGGTGGTACATGTACGATTTAATGTAATACAGTTTTCATGTATCGATTTTTTTTACACTAGTTCGACCAAGTGACTACAGTGTACTAAGTACATTGTAGTCCAAAAACGGTATGAGGAAAAGAAATAACAATATATATTCGCCTCGTTCAATGGATAATAGTCAATAGAAAAGATAAAATAGAAATGCGAACGGTTTTAGCCATTTTCCTTTTAAAACACGAAATGCGTCAAATTGACGCGTCCCGTACAGCTAATATTAATGTATAAACTACTGCATCGCATTAATTGAATCAAATATTGGAATTAGCTACCTATGCTATCTTTCGACAGATAATACTGGAAGCAATACTGCCTTGTTACGTTAAGCAAATCCAACTACCGACCTACAACAAGGAAGGTAAAACCGAGAAGGAAATTATTCAACAATTGGCCATAGCTATCAAGACTCTGGTCCACAATTGCGAAGGACTATCAAAGTGACGTATTAGTATATTTAAGCATTTTTACGGTATATTAATCCAAAAGGAATATTATGTAATTTTTTTAATAACACTGCAGGATTTCTCCATATTATTTCCTTCATATTGAACTAGCACAAATAAAAATAAAATTACTATGTACGATCAATCGTCTTAGTTCGAAAACTTTATTTAGATTTGATATCCTTTTTAATCGAATTTTAAAGTTTATAACGTTTGCTTTACACGTTCGGCGGCACGTCATTCATTCATGGCTGGGTGACGTTTTTCTTCAAAGGATTTTTAGTTGGATTTAAAAAAAATGGTATAACCTCTTTCAAGTAAATTTTCATTTAAACACTTTACATATTTACATTATACAATACATTTTATTAATTGATATAGGCTAACATACATTATACTATGTCGCATGTTTTTTGTTAATACACTCTAAACACATTTGAGAAACAAAATTCTTTGCGATAAATCGAAGATAATAATATCACAATATAGTCATAATATTCGAGTTATATTATTTATATTCCTGCATATAACTTGTTTAGGAGAATTTGGGCACCGTGAGAAACGAATCGCGCTAGGAGAGGAACTTGTTAAATATTGGTATAACACATCTTTTGTTCCTTCCATAGCTAGAAAAATTAGAAACTCCGTCTGTTTTTATTTTTTCACGTGTTAATGAAATCACCTATATCTGTAACATAAAAATGATTGAAAATGTTCATTCTCATTAAGATGATATCAATAATGCCAAAGAAATAAAATTTTAGGTCAATAATGTCGTCATATAAGTTAATGTGTTTTTATATACCTATCACAGGACTTATAACGGCCCTTATAGAACGTCTCCTGAACACAAAGGGTCATCTCAAAGAGCCGGGACTCGTACCTGTGCAACAACGCTAATAGCATTCGAAGAATCGCATTCCAAATTCGATAACTCCAAGTTACCTGTACCAGAATATGCTGGTACTGAAGATTCGGAGGTTTGTATGCAAAATAAATTTTTCACAAAATTCAAAATGCTTTATTTTTACCCGAAAAACATTAATAACCACTATAATAAAAAGGCAATGAGTTACCTTATCATTCGAAGGGATTGATTATAAGAAGAAAAGTTGTAAATAACGTTTTTTTTTATAACTTATTGGCGAACGCTTGACCTCAATCACACCTGGTGGAAGGTGAAGATGAGTCCGATGATGAATCGCGTCCGCCCAACAAATGCCTATTCACTCTTCTTTTAAAGACTCCCAGGTCATAAGATCGCGGAAATATGGCCGCTGGTAGCATATTCCACTCCTTAGCTGTTCGCATGATGAATGTAAAGCGAATCTTCTCGTGCGGATATAAGGAACATACACCACATACGGATGGTATCTGACACGATGTCTTGTGGTTTTAAGGGATGTCATAATTAAAACTTGGTACAAGCGGCACAAATTAGATCCTTCTGGCATGATAGGGAAAAGGGTTATAATTTGCAGTGGGTACACATAAGTTTATGATGTTGTTGCTGATGGTACAATTATTGCTATACCAGTAACTGAGGGTTTTCTTTAATAAATGAATTTATAAAAAAAATTGAATCATCATAAAAGATCGTGCTTTGTTTTCTTATTAATTTAAAGTGAGTCCAATAATTACTGAAATAAGTCATAAACGCGTTTTGATTATCGCTATAGATAATTTACTAAATCTCTCTTTATTCTCGTAGTTGGTTCGAGCAGAATATCGTCGACCAAGAGATGTGTTGTTATCTTTAGTGGGTGATTTCATCGGTCGAGCCTCCACTCGCTTGGTAGAACTAAATGGATCTAAAGGCAGCGGCGGTAGTGAGGGCAAGCATGTCGAACTTTTAGATGAACGATCGCACGCTGTAAGTTATTCGAATTTTATGATTAATAGTTACAAAAACATCAGCACATTGCGCAAATCATGGACGAACATTTCTGATGTAATATATAAATTACAACCTTTATTATTACAACTAAATAGCTTATGGTTAGAAGGAGACATATTTTTATTAAATTTTGGTTTATCCAGTAGCATATCACTTACTAAAAACTATAATCTTTGATATCAATTACTTCCTATATATAACATAATCGAAATTATCGACGGTTACCCGAATATCTAAAACAAAATGAAAATCCGAAGCCTTAACCAAAATAGTTATAATATTATAATACAAAGAAGTAGAAACTAGATAATGTTAAGGGACAGAAATAAATTGATAATGAATGTGTATTCAATATACAAATGGATTGTTATTGTTAGTTAATTGAAAGTTATAGTTTATTTATTTTTATTCAGTGCCAATAATGAGTTGGCTTAATGCCTCATCAAACCACCTCTTGTAAATGAGGCAAAATGCACAATACACATAAACACTAATAAACAAACAAGCACATCTATACCATTAATTGTTTCTTTTTTTATTAATAAAAGCACATACTTTTATAGAGACTTGCAGATATAGCGCTGTCATTACTCAAAGTGTCGCCGTACGATCCATTGTCAATGGCATGTCGAGGGTTAGAACGATATATGACTCTTGTTCTGCCGTCCGGTGATTGGACAATCGATGGCTTGCGGAATCTCCTCATACAAATAATTAAAAGACTTGACAAAGTTTTCCTTAAGATTGCAAAGAAACCTGGAATTCGTGTACGTGTCTATTTACATTTCTATAATTAGATAATAAACTACAATACTAAAATCCTTTTGTGTTTTATGTTCCGAATAATTTCAGAAAAACACTGACTGGAACTCGGCCGGGGTTTTGCTAAACGGAATATACGAGACTATGATAAGGTGCCCCTACATAATGCATTGGGCACAAGTGAAAATACTTCTCAATACTGTACAGGTATAAAATATATATTATATATTTAACTGTTTTAATTTTAAACTCATGGACTTATTCAATTCGATGTTTAATTTGAACATTTTAATTTATGCTTTTTTAACACTAGGTCCACGGGCCGCGTCAATTTGACGCATATCGTATCTTAAAAGGAAAATTAAAAAAAACCGTTGGCATTTTTATACTAACTGTTCTATTGATTTCAATGGATAATCCATTGAACGAACCAAATATATGTATATTGTTATTTATATTCACACCCGTTGCGGTATTGAAATTTCTATTTCCTACCTCTATTAACGCGTGATGCCAGTTCGTAGAGATGAGAAATGAAACGTCCGTAAACCTAGTGTTAATATCTTTCTCTGTTAACCTTTCGTTCGTGGAATCTCATTCCAGAGCCCTGAACCTGAACCTGATTTTCTCTAAATCTAATTGGAATTCTGTATAACTCCAATTATATTAAACTAGCTGATCCGGCAAACGTTGTTTTGCTATATAAGTTATTGTAATGTCTTCTAAGATGTTCATTGAAATTAAGTGATGTCAAAGACAATTTTGTTCACAATTAAATACTCTTAATCAACAACACATTTATTTGGATAAGGATTAATATTATTACGTTGATACAACTCTTAACAAATAATGCATTAATTTCGTCCAAATTTGATTACCGTAAAAACGGTTCTAGTGAGTTAATCTTAAAAGATAGACATATACTGTCGAGGACATTTTTTTATATCATTTTAAGAGGAATAACTCTGTCATACATATATTTTTGGTATCTTGAACCGTTTTCGCAGCGCACGCAATGGAAGCACTCAAGGATGAATAATTTCCCCGTTTTTTTCACATTTTCCATTATTTCTTCGTTCCTAATAGTTGCATCGTGATGTTATATAGCCTAAAGCCTTCCTCGATAAATAGTCTATTCAACACAAAAATAATTTTTCAATTCGAACCAGTAGTTCCAGAGATTAGCGCGTTCAAACAAACAAACAAACAAACTCTTCAGCTTTATAATATTAGTATAGATAATATGAGTTACCTAATAAGATAAGGACTTTTTACCGTGTCCTGTAATGGGATTCGTCTCTGACAAAAGGTTAAAATGATAACGATGGATGTTGTTCTTATGCGTTATTATTATTGTGAAAATATTACAGGCGTTGATAGTATCTGAAAATACTACTGGTGAGAATTTGTCGTCGGCATCAGCCGCTGTGTTCACCCAACCTCCTCCGGCGCAGTTCTGCAGTACCGTCGTGCGGCTTATCGCTTTGCAAGTCATTAACGTAGGGGTAATTTTTTTATATACATTTAGATTGCGCTTTCCGTGTATATATATATATATCTTATTCAGTTATCATGTAAAGCGTGAATTTCGTACGTTACAACGAAACCTGGGCAAAGCCACGGGCAATGCTATTCTTTAATAACGTTATATAGCTTTCCGAGAAGAAATGCATTTTGTAAATACTTTTGTCTAATGCTTATTTTCTTTATTCCAAACTTAAATATATTTTTTTACTAATAAACTTGTTTATTTTAAAACATTTTTACAGGAGAGTTTTTCTTTGGAACAAATGTGTGGTGGCACGGCTGTCTTTTCTTCAGCAGAGAAAACGCAAAATATGCTCATGAACTTTTTCATGCCACTGTGTTTGAGAGTTGGTAGCGGTCGGAAAGGTAAGTACAATATTATCATATGAGTAAATAGTTACCAATAACAAAAACTATAACTGGGCATTTAACTTTATCAAGAGACTTATGAAATGTTGTAGAAATTGTTTCTTCAGTCTATAGTATTAAGCGATTAAGGTATATCGACGAAGCAGTGGCAACATGCAAAATGCTGCTGATTCCTTCGGCATACCGGCTTTACGGTAGTAGCTCAAGTACTCTAGTTAGCTATACTGCCGTCTAAAGATAAAGTATCAAATTTATGAAAAAAAAGTGTTTATGTGATTTAATGCCTTAATTATATTTCTAACCTCCACTTTTTTTAACTTGCAAATCATTTCAATTGGCTATATTGTTAATTAATTTTGATGTAAGCTTTATTAATTATCACCATGTTTTATACAAATAAATTATCATTATTTATATTGTGATTCTAATATATCAAGTGGTATTCTATAAATAGTGAATAGAAAATATAGTGAGTGAATGTTTCAGACGTCCCGCCACTAAGGCAGTCAGATGTGAGCTATTTAGTGTCCGTGGTACTGAACGCTCTATGTCCCCCGCCTCCCCCCGGTCAACTGGCTGCATTCAACGCTAAACTAAACGCATCTGATGCTCGCACCAACTCTCTCACATTCACTGGCAGTCGAGACACGAGAAACACTACGAAACTATCCAACGAAATGTACCAGACCGCATTTTTAGGTGAGATTTTTAATATTAACTAGAAAGATCAGCTAATAGCAAATACAAATTATCGGTGAAATTCTATTGTGCTCATTATTTAGTGAATATGACATTAAATACTATATTCCAACGTAAAAAATTGATTCAGGCTGCAGAACTAAAAGTCTCGATGTGATTAAGTTGCCAAAAATTTACGTCACAGTGTATTATGCCCTATACTTTACAATCTGTTTTTGTGTTAATGACAATTTCCTATTTTAGTATTAATACAGTATATTTAGAAATTAATCGGCAATTATTGTCCTTTAGAGCAATTTAACTATTTTAAAGATAACGCAATATAGTCACCACCAACATGATTAGCGGTACTACCGATCGGCTTTCTTAAGGTCGACATTAGAGTCTGCCAGTCGCGATCTGACAGCCACTGCTAAATCGGGCTGGCTCCAGCATGCGTCGGATTCCAATACGACGTATACCTTTAGAGAACTAAACCTGATATTATGATCACAAAAACATATTTAGCAGCAGATTGGCGAATCGTAAAAGTGATAGTCCTATATAAAAATTATACTATACCCCTGTCGCTTAAACAAAAACCCCTTAGCAGTTATGTTTCATTTAAGTCGTGATAAAGCTGCTGTACATGTAAGTGGATAATAAAAAAATTTCATTGGCAGCGTTAAAGGTGCTGTGCGCATGTTTCTGCGGTGAACTGTGCGGGGAGTGGGGCCGCATCGCGCGTGCTATGCGCGAACTGGGCCGTCGGAACGAAGCCGCCACACATTTGTGGGGTTTTCTCGAGCATGTAGTCACTCACCGGACTCCTCTATACATTCTACTGCAACCTTTTATTATCCATAAGGTTTGTACGCCTCAGAAATCGTGACGTAGCTAAAATACTAACAAAATATATGAAATTTTAAAAATAATATTTACTTGCAATCTCATTTGATTTTTAGTGTAATTTTGAATTTAAAATTATTAAACAAATGTATATGTATGTAAATTTTTTAGCCTTAATGAACTTAGGCTGAGATTTATAGTCGCATCTTTAAGTTCGCTTAGACTTTACTAAAACTTTTCTATTTATATTACTTAATGAATGCCAAACGATTTGGTAATTCACCCATGTTGCCAACATGGTATTGGCACTATGAATACTATGGCTACACTCAATTTTCTATTATATAATCAGTTTTTTGTCAAAACGAATTTATTTTTTCAGATTTTTGCGAAACAGTCGAAATTGCATCTATAAATTTTACCCTAAGTCTGCAATTTTCCCCAAATATGATTAAGGTCAATACCATTTTAAGATATAGTGTCTTAGTATTTTTTACTGTTCTTGATAGTTTTTAAACAAAATGTTCTCATGTAAGTGATTTGTATCTTAATGAGAATAAATTCTTTGAACTGAGATATGTACCTTAGATTATCTGAATGAAAAATATAATTTTTGGTTTTCTTATTGAGTGTATGCTTAGAACTCAACTTTTCTTAACTCCATAAAGCCATAGAGCAATCTCCTCGGCTACACTAATATTTCTAAGAGGTAAAATTTTTAGATGTAAGAGGTAATCTTCGAATCTATTCATATTCGATAATGATCCTTCTGTGTATCTCATTCCTCTATACGCAAAAATTCGCGAGGACTGCTTATTCAATAAAATGTTGCTTTGAAAGTAATATTATTTGCTTGATTGGTCGTTTCCAGCTATCGCAGCCGCCAATAGGCGATAAAGAGCGACAATTCCAGTGGTCGGTTAGCGACCGAGTGCTCGGCAGGAAACTACCCGCGGCCAGGGCACGCGGCGCTCTGCTATCAGAACTCACCCGGGAACTCCACAGCATGCGGGAATCGCACGATCAAGGAAACACAGGTAGATAGCATCTTATCTAAATTACGTACTAAAAATTCACTTCATCATTCATAATACTAACAGTAAAGAAATGAAATACGATGCCTTGGTCGGACTTTCCACCTTGTAATTTTGTTAAATATAGAAAAATAATACTGCCTTCTTGATATTTCGATAGTTCCTACGTATGAGGACTAAAATTCCAGCTAAATATTTTAAGGTCAGATTATGGGCGCTCTAAATACATGTATCTTAATGATAAGATAAAAAAAAGCCTATCAAGTAGGTATGTTGGATATGAATCCAACATACCTACTTGTAGAGTCCGACCGAAACTGGTTTTCCGGCCGAAACCGAAACCGAAACCGAAATTTCGGCCGTGGCTTCAGTTTCGGCCGAAACCGAAACCGAAACTTACGTGGTCAAGTATAAAAGTCAACGTGGTCAAGTAAAAAAATGAAAAAGCTGGTAGATCATCCGTAGGGTTAGTACTTTATTTGGCTGGCGGTCCAAGTCGAGGTTCGTACCCACAGGGGTGCCCTTGCATTGCCACCCAACCCAAAATTCGCTGGCTGAGCACCTTCTGTGCTCGCCCCCTAAGCTCGGTTGAGCTGAAAATGCCTTTCCCGGCAATCAGTAGTTAGTCCGTTTCAAAAAAAAAAATGTAAAAAAATGAAACAAAAACTTACATGTAATCAGTACCATCAAAGCATAACCTCTAAAGAATGTTTACGTCGGGTGATAACGCACTGACTAAGTTGTGTTGCTATAGAGCAATGCGAATTAGATCCGTCAACTGTCGTCTAAACGACACTCCGACGCAGCCTTGAGTTTCTTTCGGCGTTTCTTCTCAAGGTAGTCGCTTCCGAAACGCTAGTAGATCACCGTTAGATTTCGTATTTCTGGCTGGCGGTCCAAGTCGAGGTTCGTACCCACAGGGGTGCCCTTGCATTGCCACCCAACCCATAAATTGCCGGCTGAGCACCCTCAGTGTTCGCCCACCCGCCCGGTTAAGTTGTGAAGACCTTTCCCAGTCAACAAACACGCGTAAATTCGAAAAAAAAAAAACAATGCGAACGGCGCACGAATCCTGAACAGGGCCGCCAGCGTCCGTCAAAGCGTTGCCGCGAGAAACGAAGCTAGGCAAGCATGTACGACAACTACCGAAATCAGTTTCGGTTTCGGCAAAAGTTTCGGCCAATTTGGGCCGAAACCGAAACTGCCGCCGAAACTTGATTTTTGGCCGAAACTCGGCCGAAACCGAAACCGAAACCGAACTTTCGGTCGGACACTACCTACTTGATAGGCTTTTTTTTTTGGTATCCCGGGGTGAATTTGAAAGTTTTATACAGGCTCGACGAAATAACTACAACACATCTAATAGAAAGTACAGTGAACTCTAAAAACAGCACCGATCGCCAGGGGACGAACATCCATTGACAGTGACCGTCGCTATGCTAGCCCATATATAATATGGCAGAAAGCTTTTAGATATATAAACAACTGGATACAAGCTGAATCCTTTACTAGATAGACTACAACTAGCCACCGTGACGGTTTTAATCTGATCGGGCAGTAAATTTACCACAAAGTGCTATGCCACTTATGAGTATACATTGACTTGAAATATACCCCGGTAGGTGTAAGTACAGAACAAGTCAGTGATATCACGGTGGGGGGCGGCAAGCGCGCTTCAGAAGCATTTCCACGGACCGGGCTAGGGGAGAAGCACCAGCAGCATCGGCCATCGCTCATCTCGTTGCTCGTGGGCCGTGCGTCCGGCCTGCCCCGCACCCCGGACCACCCCTCCGCGCCCATCTCGCTGTCATTGTCACAACAGAGAGGTAAAACATTGCAATATATTAGACCATCAGAATTAGCGGGGCTCAAGTAATGTCACCAAATGATAGTGACCCAAACTTTTAACCTAACTTGTCATAAACATCTCACCAAGCCTCATGGTAACCATGGTACAGTCCAAAAAATGACAGCAAGGAAAACCCGTCGGTAGTCGCAGCGATCATGCCGGCCTGCACCAAAATCTATTCACGGATCTCATTTCTGATTAAGTAATCTATATATACTTGTACAAATAATATAAACACTTGTCTCGACTGACATATTATCATAGAGTCTAAACTACCAAAGCTATAAACATGAGTTTTTCCACATTTAGTGCTTTTTATGACATAGGTCCCCACTGAGAGCGGATTAGTTAATATTCCACCCATAATTTGAAGTTGAAGTTGGAAGTTTTTGAAAATCTATCAGTTTTGAATTTAATTTGCGCCTGGGCGAAGCAGGCTTTTTTTTGGACCGGACTATCTACTGATGTCCGGGAAAGGCCTATACAGCTCAACCGGGCTTGGGGTCGAGCACAGAAGGTGCTCAGCCAGCGAGTTTATGGGTTAGGTGGCAATGCAAGGGCACCCCTGTGGGTACGAACCACGACTTGGACCGCCAGCCAAAAAAATAGGAACCCTACAGGTGATCTACTAGCGTTTCGGAAGCGACTACTTTGATCAGAAACGCCGATAGAAATTCAAGGCTGCGTCGGAGTGAAACTGCGCCTCGGAGCGAGAACGCCGCGGTTAGCGAAAGTTGACTGAACTGGCGAAGCAGGCCTGATCCGCTAGTAATATATAAAAAGGCATGCTTCGTTGATTGATGAATGAAAAAATAACAAGAAAAATATAAATACAATTGGAATGCAAGCGAAAGAAAAAGCCAAAGCCAATAGTGCCTTACTTACACAGACCAAATAAAAATATTTATATATTTTTATTTGGTCTGAGGACGATAGAGGGTGAAGTCTGGAAAACGCGAAATCAGCGAGAGTGCATGAAGGACTTAATAAATGTCAAGGAAGCGAAAGAAATTACCAAAAAAAGAGATGTATTGTTCCAATTTCACTGCTAATACCAATAAAAGAAGTTAACATGTATCAAAGGAAAAGAAACAACACACAGTATTTAAATATGACAATAAAATTCCTTTGGGAATGTAGTTGCAATGAAAAGTTTAGGAAAAGACTTCTATCTCAGGATTGGCGAAGTGTCGGAGAAATTAACACCATATAGGGAGAGCCGACGTCGGTTAATGCAAAAAGAATTTACAGATTCACACAGTTGTCACTTCGCCAGAAGTGAGTTTAAACAACATGTTATTACTTACGAGGCTGGCATAGTCATCAAGGATGTACTGAATGAAGCCTCATTAAAATATTTGTTTTAAAAAAAGACAATAAAAATGATCATACACAACGTGACAGAGTGTTTTGTATTTTGTACCAATAGAGTATCAGCGTAATGATTGATAGATACATAATACATAAAAATTTAAATGCTATATTTTTCTTTCTTTCTATTGTTAGAATCAGTGTCGAGCAGTTCTACGACGAGTCAGCACATGCCGGTGTTCGATATGGCCTTTAGTAGCAACGGCCGTCACAGTGACAACAGCACGAACAACGCGAGCAGTGGAAACTCTAATTTTGGTATGGTTTTAGCTAGCTACCTTTATTATATCTATTTTAGAAATAGGTATAACATGGTTTATTTTGCTTTGTTATAAATAAAATTAATTTCATTATTACTGTCAGTATCTTATACTAGTAAATGATATGTTATTTTTCAGAATGAAATAATATTAGAGAGAAAAATCTTTAAGACAAATCTAGTCTTTTTGACTAGTTTGGTAAATCTGGTGTTAAAGAGTGTGTAATTAGTATTTAGTTTTGTGGTGACACGGCGATTTCTCTGAGTTATGACCACAGTACACGAGTGTAAAGACGTCATAGTGACTCACTTTGAATTATCGCGTTTCGTGATTAGCATGTGTATATCCAGTAAAAACCTTCAGTTGTAATATGGTATATATGGGCTGTAATGACGACAGAGACTACCAATGGATTTTCGTCCTTTGATAGTCGCTTTCGTTTTAGGACTATACTGTGCTTACCATCAGGTGCACTCTAGTCACTTCGTCGTTCTGATGTAAAAAAAAAGTGAAATAAGAGTACAATAATTACAAAACTATACAATTACAAGATTTTTAAATTAAAAAAATTTTCTAACTTCTATTAAATGTAAATGTAAACAAAATAATCTAAGGGCTTAAATAAAGTTACATTTGATGAATGATAAGGTTAGTAGAAAAGTTGTAAATGTATGTGACTGTCATAAGCTATCAAAATATCACATCGCCGATTTGTCTATTACATACATTCTGGATTTCTCTTTTATCATTATTGCTGATCGTATTTTACATAGACTAAGACTGCAGAAATTATAAACTATAATACCAACTAATTAAAAATTTTATTGGTCAAACCCGACTTGAAGCTATCACCCGTCAGTAAGTTCAACTTAAGTACACCTTACTCCATAGGTTGATATTTTTTTTTAATAATATAGTTTCTCAGGTTCATTAAATAATTATGCAAGTGACACTAAACCTGCAGTCAGCACACCATCGTACTCGAGCACCCAAACCAAACTCCGCTTTGTGCCGTCGGTCGAACTCAAATTCACCACAGGTGAGGTTCCTGAATATAGAATACTACATGCGCGCATAAGACTTAAAACTGAAAAATCCATTTGTATAAGAAAGAATCGATGGCATTTATATCATTTATACAAACATATCAGCTTGAAATAACTATTATCATAATAAAAGTATTATTTCCACGCGAACGAAATCACGAGGACAGTTAATTCAATTAAATCGTTCTATGATTTTTTTATATTACTTTTGGTTATTAATGTTCATATTTTAAATATTTAATTTTCTAAACATTTAAACTTTTGCCAAAAATTACTTAAATCATCCTGTTAAAATCGAAACCTGATAAAAAAATCAGGATCCTGTTATGCTGGTTACACTATTTTTCAGCTGCTAGCGCTATGCCCCGCCCCCAGTAGTCATATCATTGGAATACCAGCGTTAAAAATCAAACATTGAGGTTAATGCAAATAATTAACTGATGCTGATAGTCGCAAAAACCCTGGTAAGCTGGCACTGGTTGAAAATTGTCTCATGTACACAGGGGAGAGAACAACGACGCCGCTGTCACCGATGTCGCCCCGAGAGAACTGGTACAAGGAGGCAACTGATCCACATGACACCGCTGGAGGAAGGCACAGTGTAAGAGACGCCGCAGGGTCAATAGACAGTCCGGACGGAGACCGACCAAGATTGCAACGAGCTCAAGGGCCCTCAAAAAAAACCTTCAAATTTAGACGTAGCCGCCACACAAAGCCTGAGGTTTGTTGAAAACATTGCTCTCGATACATTTCTTGCGCTTAAAACTCAACATCTTAACTGATTTGTACGTTCCAGACGTCTCACATGCGACTGGAGTCGGACGAAGGCTCGTCGCCTGGTGCCGAGACGACGCCATTGCGGCGCGCCTTCTCACAACCACCGTTTCTACAACCGGCGCCAATCAACACCGACACTTCGTACGATAGCGAGATATCGCAGACTTCCTCTACCTCTGGATACAGGTGCAGTATAAAGTTCTATCAATAAGCTAATCATTAATGTTCTACATTATTATAAGAACGAACAATTCAATGCATTGTTTATATAAATTGAATAACATTGTTTTTAAAAATAAAAAAAAAAACCTGTTAATCATCATTAATCTCACTGACAATCCAAAGAACAAGTTTACCCGCAACATCTGCCAGCCTGTCTGTTCTTAACGAATGTATGTTGTCAGCGCAATAACATTATCGTTGTCAGTTGTGAAAATGTTGCAAACTTTACAGTTCGCTCTTTTTAATCTATCAAATACAATTTTGTGCTTTTAAACAATAAAGTTTAATTTAACGAATAATAGTTTATAGAAACTTATTTGTGTACTAATATAACAGTATAAATAATTCTTGAAAAAAATATTCTTTTAAGAGTGTCTTATCCTGTCGCAATCATTCTTAGGCTGAGATTTATAGAAGCTAGTTTGACTTTGCTTAGCAAAGTGTTCAGAAAATAAATTCTATTTGTAAAAAAACTATATATAGTAAGAACTTGAGTGTAGCCTAAGTATTCGCGTAACCCAGTCCAATTTCACAAAATCATTGACTTACCATACCCATATATCAAAATATAAATATTTGAATGAAGACTAAGCAAAGCTGAAGTAGCGTCTATTAATTTCAGTTATAGTATTTAGATAATCGATCCAATTCATATTTTTCTTAACTTGAATAATTTTATTAAGGATAGCTAATAGTTTAGTATTTAGCTAACGTTAGTTGTCTCGGTTGCTATTCGCTTTAGGGAAAGCTACAGCCTGCAAGCATCTATGACGGAATCCCCAGGCGGGAGTGGATACATGGGACGCAGAGTGGAGACTGGCATTGGGGCGCGCTCCCCGAGCGCCACGCCTCATGCTAGTCCCGACGGTAATCTCCCCTTTGTATGTACCAAGCTCATGATACATCGGTACCCTTGTTGTCTTTCTCTTTCTCTCTATGGCGCCATCTCCACGAGGGTGTACAGCCTATGAAAACGTATCGAGTCCCATCTAATTTGATAGTTCAATATGAAATTAAAATATCGCCGCAACAAACACCCTCTTGGAATGGATGCCTGGATGGGCTCGGAATTACAATAACAATAATGTACGTAAACAAACTACATTCTGCGAAGCAAATCAGTACTTTAAAGATTTTTCTACAACAGTTGACTCTACTTAAAAATTAGTTGATTTCATAATTCCGTTTTATGTATAAATGAAACACAATTTTTTTAACCCCGCCCGGTTTAGTTGTGAAGACCTTTCCCGGTCAAACAAAGCGCGACAATTCGAAAAAAAGAAATTTTTTTAGATAAAATATAATTAATTACGATTTCGCATTATATTATTGTATATTGTGAAATACACACTATTTTCCCGGAAAAACTTTTAGAGCCAATCCAAACATAAAAATTCAAACTTAGATGAATATTATTAATTATATGTAATTCTAGCCCAACCTTTAGCTTGTTTTTTTTTTTTGATGGTTGCCGATGTTTACGTGAATCTTCTTTCCACCTTTATTGTTATAAAATCCAGTCACTAATGTAGTGTTAATCAAACCGTAATAAAGTTATATTTAATATTTAAATTAGCTATTAATTAGGTACCAAAACATTTGTAGGATTTTTTAACAATAGATTAATGAAATCCTTAAGGAATAAAAGTAATTGCAATTAGTTAAAATTACCTCTAAATCTGAGACAGCATCATGTGAGGAAAAACTATAAGTCAAGATACAGTGGTATGTCGGTATTTTTATATAAACAATAACCAAACATACTTTTCATTGTGCATTCCTGTCACGTAGGTACTACTGCCTCATGGTATACTCTATCTGTTGAAATTGTCTTACATAATTCTGAAAACGTCAACTATTTGATTGAGCGTACGTTTGACTAGTTTATCTGTGAAGAATATACATATTATGAATAATTTCTTTAAATATTTTATAGCATCTTTAAGCTGCGACTCTGTGACTTCATCTGCGGAGAGGACTGCACTATTGGGCACTACCAGCCAGCGCTCACTATTGTTAAGCAGTGACTTGCGAGATGAAGATACCTTACTTTGAAGAATTATTTTAAAATATAATTTAAAATATACAATAGTAAATCAAAAACATTAATGTGTAGTAAACTGTTGAATGTCTACTATAAAACTTGAATTTATTATATTATTTTAATATTTATTAGAAGACTTGTTTTTAGATAAATTAAATAAACACTTTATTTTAAATCAGAATTTTTATTTTCCCATGAGCATAGGTATTTGTGTTAAGTAATACTGATTAAGTATGTTTAAACATTTATTTTACAGAATTAAGCTTCCTTAAAAAATATAAATGGTTGTATAGCTATTTGTACATCAGGGTCTAATGGGATTTCGTGTATATATTTTGAATATGTGTTCACAATTTTATAAATACTTCTTTTCACTGATGACATTAAGGCAGACTTCATTTTCAGTGCTAATGAATCATTTAATTTTCGAGGAACAAGACCCGGTTTTGCCAATTTATCTATGTTTTGTTTTAAAGTTACAAGAGCTGACAAAACAACAGGCAAATCATTTTGTACAATTCCATATTTGTCCTCCTTCAAAGATGCTGCAGTAATGAAAGCTAATCCTTCACATGTCCACATAACTGGTTGAGCTTGCAAAAGTAAATATTTTAGTTTAGTGTCCATTAGCTCTCCAAAAAAATAATGAATTCCAGGTTTTTGACATAATTTGTGCAGAAAACTACTAAATTCTTTATTCAATGTAGCAGCAAAAGTATCTTCAGTTTGACTTTTATAGTGATCTTTTAAATCTAATAATTCTGTTGAGCTAACCATGTTCCTTAAAGTTCCAGAATGTAAAAACTCATGGTGCTGAGTTGCATTTATCATTTTTGTTTTAGTTGTCTTGTCTAACTCCAATTGTTTAACATCAGCACTCCCACAGTCTAACTCTTTACTAAAACTATTGATTATATTTAAGCAATTTTCCAGTATATTATTCCAGTTCCTTGGATGACCACCTGGTTGAGAAAGAGTAAACAACTCTGACCTTCTTAATGGATCCCTCACTGATAAGATTTTCAAATCTTGGGCTCCCAAGTAACCATTGAATTGTGATGTCTGCGCTAATGCATTATGAAGTGTTAAATTTGTTTGTGATTCAATTGGAAATGTCATTGGTTCTGTAAGCACTATGTTGAAAATTGTACGTACAGTAAACACAGACACCAAAAACAAACTTGTATAGAACCAAAGCCCAACCCAAATGCCACTTTTCACAACATTTATAAAGTTATCCAACGGTTCATCTTCTAGGTATAAACTGTATACATCAGAAACAACATTACGCGGCTTATTTCCCCACATATAGTAAAATATACAATAATAAAAAACTGGTGCCATTGATTTTCTGAATCCCATAGATATGATATTACTTACTGCCATTTTGATTTGCTGAAACTTATCTTGATATATGTGTGGAAAACAAAGTGTTGTTGTGCTAAATATGTGTACATTCAAGAAATAATATAACCCCATCCACATTCCGCCAAATTGCAGGAAGAAAGCCGGTTCAAGAAGGCATTGACCATCATAGTGCTCACATTTTTTCTTTAAAACACTGAAATTACTTTTAGCCAATGAAGAGTACAATCCCATTGTGAAATAACCACTCAGAGCATACAATATAGCAAAAATCAAATTTTGAGTAGAGAATACATTTAAAAACATTGAAAATCTAGAGAAATATTTAGGCAGTGGCGTCATATAATAGCTACCATAAATATAAGCTTGAAAAAATGACACTAATCCCAGGAGCACAATGTTTAAACACATCTTCCATCCCATAACATCATTTATTGTTGACGAAATCCATGATATTGGATGCAAAAGATCAATTTGTATGACGAAAATCAGTATAACTGCAATTAATATTTGTAATACAATATTCCATAAAACCGACGTTATTAATCTTTGAGAAAATATTTCGCTTTTCGTGTCCATCTTCAGAGGTTATTTTTACAGTTTACAGCTTTTCTTTATTTATATGTCGCTACAGCGTATTTATAAAATTAATATATCATATCACAATTTATGTATGAAAACTATAAATAACAACACAACATTCAACAGTTTTGATATTTGTCAAAATATTTAAATGACCAGTTTCAAATTTTACTATATCGGTTAAAATGGAGATGAGGCAAAAATACCGCATTAGGTGCCGGATTACATAGGATACAAGTATTGGATTACATAATCTTTAACTTAAAATACTTGTTACCTAATAGTAGACTATCTTTCCTGCATGCGAGATGATGCTTAATGTAAAAAAAAAAAAAATCTAGTATTTATAAAATATTCGTTCATATTCAATACTGATGCATTAGATCAGCCATTCTCTAAGTGTGTTCCGCGGAACCCTAGGGTTCCGTGACATCCATGTAGGGGTTCCGCAAGAATTTAGAAAAAATTGCAAACACCTCTCTCTGGTCGTTCGTCCTGACGCGGCGTATCACGATTCACGAGGCGCAGGCGAACTTAGTCGCCTCGTACAATTTTACTATGCCGTCACCGTCGATATCTACTTGTGAGCGCGAGTCCCTTTGATAAAACCCGCCCCTGCGATTAACAATAATTGTAAACAAGCTACTTTCAGCTCTAACTTTAAAATGTAAAGTCGAAATTGTTTACACAGCATTTTTTATATTTCTATTTTTATTTCGGCTTGTTATTTATCAAAGGCGCCGACTCGAGTATTTTTGTGAATGTTCGAGATCTGGCTAGGACGATAAAAGCGGCGATCGCACCTCCACGCTTATTTAGTCGACGATTAGTGTTCGGAGTGACTTATCACTCCAAACACTAATCTACCTATCTATCTATCTGTACTTATACCTACCTGCTAGAAACATAGTGTTTATTGTTCTACTGCTGTATTCTGATTGTACATTTTTTCTTTGGACTATAGTATTTACGCAGTAACGATCGTGCATTATTTTGACCCCACCATTCTGACATGTAACATTATAAATAAAGAAGAATGGAACGTTGGTTTAAAGGCGTTAAACGTGTTGCGACAACATCTTCTAACGAAGCCGAATGTTCAAAAGTAGTTCGCGCGGAGTATACAGCAATTACCGATCCAGACGATTATGCAACGACGTCAAGTTTCACGATTTCAAAGGCGAAAAAAGGAAGTATGATGAATCATATATCAGTTTCGGATTTGTTGATTCCAACGGCTCACCTCTCTGCATTTTGAAAGACCGTTTGTATGATAAAACTTGGTTGTTCCCACTGTCTTTTATGGCGGATATCTTTCAAAAACTGAACGAATTAAATGTATCATTGCAAGGTAAACAGACAATAGTGTTCCAGGCCTGTAACAAAACAACTGACTTCAAAAGAAAATTCGATTTTTGGATTATTTACGTTGGAAAGAGAAAAATAGAAAGCTTTACCTCACTCAGTGAATTCGTTAGCGATAATGATTCAGAAATGTTTCAAGATGATGTATTTGAGGAATTGGTCAAATATCTCACTTCGATGCGCGCATCTTTTGAGAAGTATTTTCCCGAAGAACAAAATACAAAAATGAAACTGAATTCATGGATTCATAATCCTTTTTTACCCAACTTACAAAAGCCCGAAAGTATGTCAAACGAGATATATGAATCCCTTTTAGAAATGTGATCAGACACAAGTATGGAGGCACTGTTCAAAATGACGCCTCTCAACGATTTTTGGTGCAGAATTCGTGATGAATATCCAATGCTTGCCAAAATGGCTCTGAATATTCTTCTCCCGTTCCCAACAACATATTTGTGCGAAACAGGATTCTCAACCTATGCAGCTACGAAAACAAAATACCGCAATAGACTGGACGCCGAACCTGATATGAGACTTCAACTGTCCTCTATCAAACCTGATATCAAACAATTGATGAAAAATAAAAAACAGTTTCATACCTCCCATTAGTTATAATTTTTTCTTTTTTAATAACTTCTATTATACTTGTTATGTAAGTAAGTAATAGCTAACTGTTACATTGTACTTTTATTATGCTTATTAATAAAGAATACACTTTTAAAAACTATTGTTTTATTATAGGGAACCAAAAAAGATTGAGAACCGGTGCATTAGATAGATTGTGTTTATATTTCTACATCTAAGATACTGCCAGATGCAAAAGAGCACACCAAGTATTTAGAAAATGTTATTGCCTAATTAAATCGCATTTCAGTAGACAGACACAAGAAACGGCGTTAAAGTTTTTTTACAGTTTACCTTATATATTTTCTACTTTCTTATTTCCTTTTACTTTTTGGAGCTATTAACACATGTAAACTCACGTAACTAAAAAACAATATTGTTAATGCTGAATATCTTCTACATAATAAACGAAAAATGTATAATATCGGTAACAGGTCCGGCGTTTATACATTAAAATTGGAATTGGTATTTTAAAATATTGCTATTAGGCGGTTTAGGTACCGGATCACCAAATCCAACCATCTCTAATAAAAAGATTGACACCAGCGATTTTTTTTTTTTTTGGTTAAATTCTCCCCTTTGTAGGGAAGGCAAAGGCATTTACGCAATACAGCCATGTCTGAGGTAATTTATTTTCTAGACTTATTATATTACCGTAAAGTCTTCCCACCACACTTCAATATATCTGTCGTAGTTTTAATTCACTGTAATACATCTTCGTTTGCTGTTTATTGCCCCATTTCTATGAGTACACAATATAAACGGCAAGGAAGACTTTGTAGATTATCAGTAAAATTCAGCGAGCCAAGGGACGCATAACTCCGCTAGCGTCTCGCCAAAAAACCCTTGATTCCCCATCGTACATGTCGGCCATACTTATAAGGTTTTTCCAACAATAACGACATTTCATTATTTTTAACATTCTGAACGAGGCGAGTTGCCTCTAAAATATTTGCCCTGTTTACATGTACGAAAGCATTCTTTTGAAAAAAAAAAATCATGATTGTAAATATCATTTTCGGCTTTGGGTCTCAGGTTTATTTATTACGTCCTAAATTTAAATCATTATATTATTTGGTTTAGAAGTTATAGGCCTCTGGCAAAGAGACAGGCTGATAAAGTACTGAACTCCCCAACTTAATTCAGAAATCGCGTGTTGGTTGGTCAATAATTAATAATAATAATCTTAAATTTTTTTACGGAACGTAATGACTTTTGTGTCGCATGATACGACTCGCATTGTATAATTTATTTCATAGTAATATTTGATTTCCTAATTCCAGATGTAAAATGCCCTATTCATAATTCCTTAAAACGGTAAAATTGCTCATTTATAATTTTATAAATTAGCATTTTCATGAAATTATTTATAGTTTTAGCAACTCTTCTATAAATAAAGAATATGAGGTTTGAGATTTTAGTTTAAGCCATGGTGTACTATGTTTCCCTACGAGGAAAAATATTCTAAGCGTGGCAACCTTTTTATGATTTTGACTATCTACAATTTTGGATTTCTATTTTACAAGTTTCATTATCTGCGGATAAGTTTGATGTTGTACTGTGCGCGGACGTTTCTGGCTTGTTACTATAAATTGAAATGTAGATTTTTATAATGTATTTAAACAAATCTTGTACATTATGAGTTCTTTATCAACATATAAATAGATATTCCCATACATTTGTGCTGTATTAAGTGCATACCGTCGTGTCTAAAGTGTCCTACATTTAAGTACTTTTTATTCAAATGGAAGAAAGTTGTTTACTAATAGCATATCTATTCAAGGGAGTGACTTAGAATTGCCTTTGTGATGGGAAATTTACCCAATTTATTACCAATTTCGGAGGATTGACGAACTCTTGTCATGTATACTCTAGTCGAAATAGGATTAAGTGTAGGGGTGTTAATAGTTCTCATCACAGTTCTTTCAGTATGTGTGTGTGGCTGCAAGAATTCTAATCAGAAGTAAGTGAATTCTTATTTTTTTCCTAGACTTAAATTAGGTATAGGATATGAACATATTTTCAAACTTCTCCAGAACATATTTCATAAGTATTGTAAAAAGCAATATTTTATATTTCTCAGTTGAATCTTGTATTTATTCTGTATCTGCAAATTAATATCATAAAATAAGTAACATATATTCTGTATATGTTGATAAAATGTGGTTAAAATCTTTATATTTAATATACAGTTCTAAAATGAGTCACTATTATGTTTTATAACTAATCAGACATAAATAGTACAAGTAACAGTTTGCTATTTCCTTAGAAATATAAACTATCACTATTTTTATAAACCAAAATAGTAGAAATAAAGTGTCTAATAAATTAAGTACAATTGAATTGTACATTTTTTAAACCATCAAAAAAGATAAAAGTAGTGATAATACATGAAAAAAATTATATTAATGTAGTAAAATATATTAAATGTATTTTTTAAGTTTTTTTAATTTATTAGGCTATGCTAAGACTTTTTTTATATTTAACAGAAGTGAGTTGGTTGGTACGGCCGGTGTGGTCAAAATTCATGTTGAGGAGGAGGCACCGTCTCCAACACCCACCACTCCCGCCTCTATTAAGCGGTTTGTTTGTAGACACAGCATGCCCCAGTATAGACTTCACTTAACAAGGGCTAACTTTAAATAATATAGACTGTTTTAAATAACTTTAAAATAAATATGCTTTTATTTATTAAATATAACTAATATATTCACATATACAGATCATCAAAATATTGTCATGGTATATAATATATGTCTGTTGTAAAAAATAAACTCATAATTTTAAAATAACATATAAAAATATTTCTGGATCTAAAACATCATTTAATTATAACAAAATATGAACAGCTCATTACTACAAGTATTTTTTTTAATATATTTAATATGTACCTCTACAAAAAAAAAACAGCTGTTTGTGGTTAATCAATCATTGTTTTCAGAACTAATACACACATGAACAAAGTATATGACTCAGCCTGTAAATCATAACTTTGTCATATAAAACTACTCAAATTTATGTACTGGCCACTTGTAATTTAAAAAAGTAATTAAGTATGTGATAAACATAATGCTCTGAATTGAAATTTTATAAAACTTATGTTGACTTTTGTATCTCTATTAAAGTTTTCTTTTAAAATTATCAGAGAATTTGGATATATTTTTTGGATACCTGGATACCTTATTGGGAGGTCACCTTGGCTTTGCCACAATATGTGAAGCTGGGCCGACTTTTGACCGAAACCTTTTTGCACTTTCTAATCATATGTGATCTGTTTATCATCACCAGTTATCAATCTCATAAAAACAGTTCCATTTCATTACACCTAAAAAAGGAATTGCAAATGAGTACATGGTGGGATAGTATGGCACCTAAATACTGAACTGTTTTATGTACCCAGCTTTTTCAAATGGATCCAATCCGTTTTGTGATCAATTTCCAGTTCTTCTGCTATCCCTATTTTATCTGTAATATGGAGAACCAGAGCAAGGTGCATCTTTGACATCAAATTCCTAGATTGAAAATGCTTAAATGAACTTTGTGCTTCTTGGTAATTCATTCAATGGCAACATTGACATGTACATATTTATTCTTTCCAAAACAATGAAAATGTTGATTTCAAAATAATATAGTATGGCTCAATATTACTAAAAAATTACACTTAAACCAACTATACTTTCACTCTTCAATAAAATATTATGAATTGTATGCAGTTTTAAACATAAGTAGATAAAGGAAAATAAGCATTGATAAGTATACAAATTGTAAAAATCATTATTTAAAATACTGTTATATTATTTGAAAATATATATTCTTCAGTCAGTACTCCAATGGCACCTTTTTAAACATGTGATATTAAACTGTTACATAAATTACAGTGATATATTATTTCAACATTTATACTTATCATGATTTTAACTAACATACTGAAAAATCAATGTCATTGAAATATGTGTATAAAATATTTATTCACATACTTACATGTATCTGCTTACCAAAAAAATTATGCATGTATATGTAAAGTATAAATTATACAATATACTTTTGTTCAACATAATATTTGCATGAATATATTATAAGTATGAGTATAATGGGTCCTATACACGTATTTAGTAGTGAAGTAAATAACTAAAGTTAATTAAATTTTAAGTAGCCTAACATTCACACATGTTTTATGAAAATTTTAAGTACACTATATCATCAAACTTATGTACTTCACTAAATTGCTATGAAGTTTACATTTGCTCGCAAAAATAATGCAATTTAGTAAAGCCACGCCTTCTGTAGAATGTGCGGGTATGGGGGATGGTTATTTCGTCCAAAAATAGGATTGATTTTATTCTACTTCTCTACTTTTTCAATAAACCAATATTTAGCTAAAAGTTATTATTCAGCCATTGTTAAAATTTAGTTATTTACTTCGCTATTATACGTGTATACAATCTATAAGGGAAAAATATGTGTTAACGCTTTACCTGTAACTTTTTATATTAAAATATTTTTAAAACTCAGTAAAAAAACTTATTTAGACCTAATGTGTAATTGAATAATGGAAGTTATAATTTTTAACAGTTGCTATTGTTCTAAGTCTACAATATCAAAGCATAGTCCTTGTAATATACAATATTAGATATTTATGATAAATGGGGTAACTTATTATGAAATGATAACATTTAAGTCCTAGTTCCAATAATGTGGTTCTATTCAGATTCCGTCACTTATCATAATAATAATAAATATTTACAGCAATTGACACATTAAGCCAACCTTCGCTTTTTGTGACTATTTTCATCTTTTGAATAGATAGGAGCAATAATGTAGTATTATATAGACATGCATTTATGATGATTAAGCTTTCAAAGTTAGCTTGACATCTTTGTGTAACCCTTATAATTTTTCTGTTTTATATAGACAAAAGTTTAATTGGGCTGGAGAAGTGCAATATTTGTCCCTTAACACTTTGTTGACTGGCAATTTGAAACAGAAACGAAATGATGTCATCGGCTATTTTCTTCGCCGCGTAATTATTCGCGTATAATTGAAAAATTTTTGGCTGATAGGTTCCATAATTCTTGAAAATTTTGAAATCATACTAAAATTGTGATAAAAACCTAAACACCAAGTAAAGTTTTTTTTGTTATACAGCCAACACTATTAAACACGAAACGACGAGTTAATGCAATATTCTATATCACTCTGGGTATCATAAATTGAAATAAATAATGCCAGTCTAATGACTATATAGTTTACTTGTCACCGGTCAATCCTTGTGTTCATGATATATTTTCAAGTATCATAGCATCTAACACATACTAACTCATAATAGAAATATTTCTGGAAAAAATATTGTATTTACCTAATAGATTAATATTGTTGTGCATGTATTAGAAACATGTTAAATTAATGAAGATACCTGCTTTTATTTGAACACATAGCCAATATTTAACAAGACGACGAAAATTATTAAACCTATTTACATTTTTGGTATTTATTGGAAATGATCTCAAGCGATCATTCGAGAGCCAAATCATTTGGCCAAATATTTGTGCATTTTTGGTACGAATTTCGCGGGAAGGCGACTCATGCCAAAATTATTGATGAAAATTGAATGGTATGAACCAATCGATATGTTTACATCCTCAGTAGCTTGGTTACTGACTAACAGTGATATGACGATTTGCTTATACTATTTTACTCAATTAATGTTTTCATCTGTTGTTGACGTACTCGGGCGTTTGCCACACTCTTCGTCGTTCACATCGTCTCGGCCCTGTAAGAAAGAACATTTTGTACCACCGATAAATGTTGCTTTGGTCCCCAAGTAGCTTCATTACATGTCACAATAAACATTCAGAATGTGTCCGCGCGCTTAATTTTGTTTATGACACAAAATTTGACACAGATTGCTTATTCCTTACCAGGGACATAAGTACCAATAAAACACCCCAAAAAATCGATAATTGAATATACGTAACATGAGGAAATTCTAAATTCGTGATACTTTTTGAACAGATCTCGTATGTAGCTAGCTTAACATTGCTAATATGGGAGGTAAACTACACACATATATTTTTAAAGAAAACGGTTTGGCTCATTTCTTATTTGAGGTTCGATACTGAGCAAATGTGCACTGGTCACATGAGACGACTCAAAACAAAATACACATCGCGTAGGGTGGAAATCCTAAAAACGGAGTGCGGTGGTTTTTCACACCGGGTCAACTGTACCTTTTATATAAGGCATAGAATAGGCACTATATGGAATACTGTTCGCATCTCTAGGACGATTCTGCATAGTACTTGACGCCCTGGATAAGTTGCAGCGTAGCTCTAACCGCGTTGTCAATGTTCCAGACATTACTACGCATCTAGAATCGCTGCAGTTGCGCCTTCTACCGCGTTTTCTACCGTCTTTATCACGATGAGTGTTCCGATGAGTAGTATAAACTCATGCCACCCTCCCGTTCAAAACAGAACCACGCGCGCAAGTGGTCGGAATCATTATTTTGCAGTAGCTCATATCCCGGCTCCTGTTCCTACAAAAAAGTTGTCTAATTTACTTTTCTGAGTTGTTAAGTTGTGGAATACTCTCCCTGCAAGTCCCTGTTCCCACCGTCCAATTATATGAAATCCTTTTAAGGAAGTATGAAAAGATACCTGTACAGGCCAGCATGATTGCTGCAAGTATCGATGGTTTTTTCGTTGCTCTGAATGGTCGTAATCTGTTATTTGGACTGCAGTATTCTTACCACAAGATATCATGTCATAGTGCTGAGACAGAATAAAAATGTTTTTAAGTATCATGATTTAGAACACATTGGTGTATTCAATTTAGTAACAGTTTTCACTCGACGATCTTTTAAATCGGTTTTCAACCGTAATGCAACTCTTTACTATACTAGCCCCCATGAGTTGCGTTATCGACTAGAATTTAACGTTTTCCATGTAAAAAGGTATTCTACAAATCGGATTCTCAAATTAAATGCTATATTTTTTTTAAATAGTAGTTCAATATTATTATGGGACTCTATTGCAAAACGATGTGAGTCATTTCATCTTTCGTTTAATAAATAAGAGATAATTCTAACATCTGCAAGGGAGAGTCTAGGTACAAATATGCCCCAATAATATCTCTTAAATGATTCAGGTTGGTCAGTTGTCAATGCAATATTTTTCACGACAACGTTATTTCACTTTATGTATTTAACAATGAAAGTGTTTTTGATGTATTTCTTTTAATAAGCAATAACGTACGTAACAATAACACTAAGGCTGAGATTTATAGACGCTATTTCGACTTTGCTTAGCAAAGATCTTAAAAAATAAATTAGTTTTGTCAAAAAACTAAATATATAATAGGAACTTGAGTATAGCTATAGTATTCACAGAGCCAAGTCCATGTGGATAAAATCGGTGACTTACCAAATCCTTTGACATTCATTGAGTGATATAAATTGTAATTTTTTACTAAAATCTAGACAAACTTAAGGCTGCGACTATAAATCTAAGCCTAAGGGCAAATGTTTCGAAAGGTGTATTGAACATACACTAACCATCCGTGGGCGGTACTAAAGGTTATTGTTTAAGGTAACGTTGATTATTTACAATTGAAACTGCGGTAACATTTAAAACATCTGCGATCGCCATCTATTCATAACTGTAATAATATTATACCAAGCTTCAAATAAAAAATCGTAAACTTTCTCTATGTGCAATCGTTTGCTGATACATTCGCATACTTTTTTATTTTGCAATTATCATAACTTTAGATCTAGAGATTAATATATTATAGATATATTTTACGAATACTTTTTATTTAATTTGAATTATAACTATTTTCTCTATGCATTGTCTTTGCGTGAAACATCCTATTTTATATTAATTTATTTGTAACGGTCCGACACCGTTACCATATTGTATGATTATAATTGTCGCAAATTGATTTGCATCTTTTACATTAGAAGTTAGCGAAAATTGTACTTTTTATTTAACAGGACGTCCACTCAGAATAGCCAGCGAAGTTTACCGGAGATACCTCATCCAGTTGGTAGACATGACAGCGGGGACACAGCTTCCGAAATATATGCCATAGTGAATTTAATAGATGGTAAGCGAACATTCTTTTTTAGTTATGAAAAAAGTCCCGGAATAATTTCTATCAAATAAATATTATTGTTTAATAATATAATAAACTCTTTTGCTTACTCAAAAAATAAAAATGATCATCTCACTGAAAAAATATAGCAAGTTTTTGTAACTTGACATCATTCTAGGACTTTTCGGAAACTGTAGGTCGTACAGATAATGTGTCATGTAGGAATCGAACTTGAGACCTATAATACAGATACTGGACGCTTAGCTACTGCGCTACATTTCCATGTGTACCAGATTGACAATATTTAAATCATCTTAAAAGTATTATATAACTACTAAACTAAAATAAGTTATTGCTATAGAAACATTTTTTTACGAAAATATCTGTTTTAACATAGTTTTGACCCGTCTATAAGTATAATGACTGCTAATTGACCAACAAAATTACATAATATACAATATTACAAAGAAAGTCCCGAAATAGTATTGTATTAAATACATTGAAAGAAGTGTTACAGGCATTTTTTAGATATGTTTTAATATTGCTGAATAATCCTAATTATGTATTCACGATTGCCGTTTGTACGTGCAGTCACATAGCACTAAACATTACCGAGATTCATATAAACGATTTAAATGTAATTCAATAGCAGAACTACATCAATATAATTCATGTTTGTATGTACTTACATACCAAGTACTTAGGTGGGGGTAAAGAGACGGTATGTAACTAATTATCCGTGACTCAAGTTATAACTAATTCAATGGCATGCTGTCGTAATACACAGAATAAGATGTGTATAAGTCACACCCAATAAACAAGGACAATATTATATCACTACTAGCGACTATATTCGCGTTCTGAGAAATAATAATAACAGTACCTGTTTGTTTATTTTACGATACGTAAAGAATGTTTATTTTTATGTTGAGTTATATTTCCTAATATTTTTCTAAATTATACTTATATATTAGAATTTTTTTTTTATTTTTTATCATTTTATGAATTAACATAAACCAAGTTAATATTTATATTAACTTATAATATTTGTTATTATCTTTAGATATTTGTGACAAGGTTTCGGGCACACCGCTTGGGAGAGAGGTTTTGGAGGGGTGGGCTTTACTCCTTTCCCTCTCAGAGAGGTAGCTTCAACAAGGCTTCTTGTTCCCTGGGTGTCTGTATGAATTTGGCTTCTCAGGCCCGGATGGAGCAACCAGAGGGACACTCCGGCTGTTTTTAGTCAGTAGAAGTCTTTTTTTTTTTTTGTTAACCCGGTGGAAATCCCTACGGACCGTCAGGGGAAGTGGTGAGGGCCACTCCCCCCGGTGTGTCGGACCTGCCCCGACTAAAACCACCGGGATGCCAGCACTGCCCTCTCTTCGCTTTCGCCGAGCCTGGCATTCCGGATACTTCCGACGGCTCGGCGAGCGTCAGTAGGAGTCTGACACACCGGGGTCGCTGCCCTTACAGCGTCCCTGATGGTCCTATGTAGGATTTTCCCCCGGGATACAAAAAAAATAGTTCTGACAAGACTCAGACAGTGCCGTGCTTATACATGATCGAAAAGAGTTCATGAAAAGATTTACTTAATGATAAAGAAGCAAAGGTGCATTCGTTCTTTAATTACGTATTAAACGTAATAATACAATAGAGGGTTTAACGTTAATATAAAGTTAAAATAATTTCAAATAATTCAAAATGGCATTGTTTTTATCTGTGTTTTCTAATTATAGCACTTATAAAGGTATTATGTACTTCCATATCTTGTGTAAATATTTGTAAAATTCAAGTAATTCATTGATATAATTTGCTACGTAAATGAATACCAAGAATGATATGCTTTCAAATGGTATATATAAATCATCGTTCCGGTTAGCACTTGCTACTAAACTACTGAAGGCGTATGCGTTCATCAGATAATGGGTACCTAATCAAGTAGAGCGATAATTTGAATAATTGATGCAAGCGGGTAAAGTATTACAAAAGTGCCGATACACGGAATTCAAAGCTATCAGTCAGTCGGCTTTAGTAATTAATATGAGATTATCGTAATGTATATTTTCCTGCAGGTAATAAAACGGCTCCGTCTGCGTCAGCGAGTCGGGACCACCCTTATGAGCATGCGTATGCTAAATTACAAAATGGTGCTCACAATTTGTACGTAACATTTTTTGTTTTGTTTCAAAATTCTTTATTAAATACTAGCTTTTCAGGCTTTATACTGCTTGTGACCGTACGTTTAACATGTTGCCACAACAGTTTTACAGGAAGTGTCTGTGGAGCCACGGTGAATTTAGCAACATATCAAAACGGTTATCTTAATTTTTATCAAATGTTAATAGTTCTCCAACAGCACCGTTACTTTTGGTCCTCATTTTTTTTGTCTTTTTCGAGATGTAATTCCCTTGATGTACGAATAATTTTCACACCTACAGGAAACAAATCTGCACGGAACCCCTTTTTGTGATCTTTACCTTTTTTTTAAAATAAAAGACTAATATTACTTTATTTTTGCAGGACTGTAGATGTAAGTACGGATCAACGGTCAGATAGTGAAATACAAATAGAAGAAAGAGACATTGAACAGAATGTGGCAGGTTTGTTGCAACAACATTACTAATATATTTCAATTTTTGGATCGCTTAATTTGAAAAGGGGCATCTAAAATTTAGCGTAGAAAATAAAGGATCTTGTATTTGAAAAACGAACCAAAAACAACTTACTAATACAATTAATAACCGTTTCTTAAGAGATACAAATGCAGTTTTATATAGATTGCAGGATTTCAAATATTAAAAAAAAGGTACTTTAAACTAAAAAAGTGATTTTCTTAATTACAACGGCATGATCTTTCTTAGCATTATTACTATATCTCTGTAACGCCGTTGTTAACACTTAAAAATCTATTAAACGTATTACAGTCAAACCTGCATAAGTGAGAGTTCAAGGGAGCACAACCTCATTCTCGCTTATAGAGGTTTCTCACTAACCCGAGTTTTTCACTAATGCAGGTACATGGGTAGCGTTTCTCTCTTATAGAGATACGCAGCAATAACAAGTCACAGCAAGTACGAATGTATTCTGTACATATATATTTTTAATAGTGTGTATATGTTACTTTCATTCGATTTCGACATATAAGTACTTTATAAGGGTAGGTATCAAGATGCTTACGAAAACAACAAAAACAATGCTAGGAAGTTCCACGAAAGTTAAGAATCTATACTAATATTATAAAGCTGAAGAGTTTGTTTGTTTGTTTGTTTGTTTGAACGCGCTAATCTCAGGAACTACTGGTTCGAATTGAAAAATTCTTTTTGAGTTGAATAGACCATTTATCGAGGAAGGCTTTAACATTACGATGCAATTATTAGGGACGAAGAAATAATGGAAAATGTGAAAAAAACGGGGAAAATTATTCATCCTTGAGGGCTTCCATTGCGTGCGCTGCAAAAACGGTTCAAGATACCAAAAATATATGTAAGAAAGAATTATTCCTCTTGAAATGATCTAAAAAAATGTCTGCGACAATGTATGTCTATCTTTTAAGATTAAGTCACTAGAACCGTTTTTATGGTAAACAAATTTGGTCGAAATTAATGCATTATTTGTTAAGAGTTGTATCAACGTAATAATATTAATCTTTATCCAAATAAATGTGTTGTTGATTAAGAGTATTTAATTGTGAACAAAATTGTCTCTGACATCACTTAATTTCAATTAACATCTTAGAAGATATTACAAAACCTTATATAGCAAAACAACGTTTGCCGGATCAGCTAGTGAGTTATAAAATAGCAGATGTTAAATTAGTGATTCGTTTTGTCATTTGTTTCTCTTAAATAATATAAAAAAATAAAGCTCGACTGTCGCTTATAGAGGTATAGATAAGTAGCAGTCTCACTTACGGAGGTCCATGAGGGACAAACGACTCTCTCTTACAGAGGTTTCTGTTTCTCGCTAATAGAGGTTTTGGGAGCTTAAAATGACGGGGCCTGGCTATTACTCTCACTTATAGAGTTTTCTCACTTATCCAGGTTTGACTGTATATGAATATTATTCAGTCATTCCTAATAGGTAAAACGCAAAACAACTCTCTTTTAAACATTTGACTATGAATACGATTGCCGAGTTTGAATTTAGATCCTAATGATAGATTTCCGGATTTTTGACAATAATCTAAGATTTGACCGATATTTTCATGGAATATTTTTACAATAAATTATATTATAATAGTACATATATACTTACTATATACACTTAGAGATTGTTAGTATTTGTACCTGAACTATATTAGTTATTTAAATTATGTAGGTACTAAATATATTGTAGGATTTTTACCAATAGCTAATAAAAATGTAAATATATATATAAATTATTTGTTTTCCCTTGCCAATGACGCCGATTAGTTTTGGGCAAAAATAAATTTCTTTATTCGAAACTAATGACTTTTATAATCGCTTTCATACAGTTTTAGTTTACACATCGTTTAATCGTGATACGTCGCTTCAAGGTTCATAAACAAATTCACGAAAGAAATCTTGTCCTGTCTTACATATGCTGCCAATCACTTAAGACGTTCTTTATTCAATAAATTATTTTGATTAGATATGCATAAATACATACGTTTATATTCGCAGCGTAACTGTATTTATAAGGCCAGCAGAAAACTTAAAATTGTAATATCTTTTTTTATTAAATAATGTTCCAATATTACATTATTTCTCTTATGTGGATCGCAACTTTGAAGGATCCCCTATCATTTAACCAGTCTTTTCAGTCATTTATCTACATGCCCGAAAAAAATGTAAGCAGTAATGCATTGTTTTAAAACTTCTTGAATAGTGTATTTAGGTCCTGCATAGTTCATATACGAATAGTGATATTACATAAACTTTATATTTTTGCACGTGAACAAATGGAAAAAGGAAAACAAATATCGTAATATTAATGATATAAATATACCTACGCCCATTATTCAGATACATCTGCTCCCATGCACTTTTTAATCTTAAAAAAAAAAGAGTAAAATTAATCTACCTCTGGTCCGGAAAGCAGAATCTACCAAGAAGAGCCGCCAAGAAACTGGAAGTTGCTCTTTTCAACCTAATTCGGTACAAATATATATGTTAATACACAAAGTAAGTATTGTCTCGTGAGAAATATTGTATACATTAAGACCACGCACTTTTATTAGTTAAACAGTCATTAATAGAATATATCCCTTTTTTAGTTTTAATAGTTTTTTTTTTTATTTCAATGGAAATAACTCTAAGATTTCTTTAGGTATAGTATTGCATAGCCCAATATCGGGCACCATATAAGAACCATAAGTTCGGGTCTCTACGTCATAGAGCTCATGACCTCTGTAGATCCCAAACAACGTTAATCAGTTAAATTATTAATCAGTGGCTGGTAGCCTAATCGATTAGGGACCGGGTTTTCATGTGCGACAACGCACGTCATAGGTTCGAATCACGACACGTACCTCTAGGTTTTTCCAGATTACTTACGGATTTAGGCTTCACATGCTCACCGGCGAAGTTAAACATCATGAGGTAATTCTCATGGCATGTTATAGAAATGTCATATGTTAGTGCCCGGAGAACGACGGTCAGCTGACTACTGCTAATAGCTACTGGTAATAACCAGTACTGGTGAATTTGGTAAGGAAGTTAGCGTATACAGCGGAATTATAAAGCATTTCATTACAATGCCGTTTTAGTACAAATGATGAAACCTTGGCGTTTTAGCTCATAAAAGTTCGTCACATCCAGAGATGGGCAAAATGTAATCAGATTAATGATTAACGATTACGATTACATTTTGTAATCATTAATCATGATTAATGATTAACGGAATTAATCAAAAAAAGTAATAATTTTTCGGTGATTAAGGATTATTAATCTTTAATCGGATTACAATTAATCATGATTACTTTTATGATTACTTTTCTGTTTGATACGTAAAATGTGCTGCCGACAGCAGAGCGGCGCTCGCCTATATTTATTGGAACGAAGTTTCTTATCGCGCGTTGCAAAAGGAGGAGAGGTTAGAGAGGTGTCGTCCAGCGGGGAGTGGGGGTGGTGGAGTCCAACGGAGAGTGAGGGGGGTGGGGTGATTTCCTGCGGAGAGGGGGGTGACTTCCAGCGGAGAGTAGGGGGGGTGTCGCCCAGCGGAGAGGGGGAGGGGTGGCGTCCAGCGGAGAGTTTGAGGTGGCGTCCAGTGGAGTGAGGGGGGTGGCGTCCAGTGGAGAGGTGGGGAGGTATCGTCCAGCGGAGATGGGGGGTGGCGTCACGTAGAGAGTGGGAAAGATGGCTTCTAGCGGAGAGTGGGGGGTGGTATCACGCAGAGAGTGGGGGAGATGCCTTCCAGCGGAGAGTGGGGGAGATGGCTTCCAGTGGAGAGTGGGGGTGCGTCCAGCGGAGAGTGGGGGTGCGTCCAGCGGAGAGGGGGGGTGGCGTCACGTAGAGAGTGGGAGAGATGGCTTCTAGCGGCGAGTGGGGGTTGGTGTCACGTAGAGAGTGGGGGAGATGGCTTCCAGCGGAGAGTGAGGAGTGCGTCCAGTGGAGAGGGGGGGGTGGCGGATAGTGGGGAGGGGTGGTCTCGTTCAGCGGAGAGTGGGGAGAGGGTGTGTCGTCCAGTAGAGAGTGGGGGTAGCGGATAGGGGGAGGGGCGGTCTCGTCCAGTGGAGAGTGAGGAGGGTGGCGTTTAGAGTGGCAATTATGACACCATTACTACTGTAAACCAATATTTTTTTTTACACAGGCTCGACATAGTGACTACAGCGTACCTGATGGTAAGTACAGTGTAGTCCAAAAACGAAAGCGACTATCAAAGGATAAAAATCCATTGATAGTTTACATCGCCATGTCGGCCCACATGTACCACGACTGATGGTCTCTAGGTATATGAGTTACTGGATATACACAAGCTGATCCCGAAACGCGACAAGCCGAAACTCGATATTATTCATGCTATATACATATAATATATGTAGATATCTCATTGTTTAGAAATATTTATTATACACATTGGTCCTGATACAATGTACTGATTATAGCGCCATCTATCTGTTAAATAATATTTGGGTAAATAAAAGCCATCATACATTAAAAATGTTATGTGATAATAGTTATTTTCAATAGATGGCGGGATAATTAAATATGTGAACGAGGCCGATGTTATAAAAATAATAATAGGTGTGGATGGTATACAGATGCACGCTGGTTGATGGTTTTGATTTTTCATTACTGAAGTTGATGTTAAAATCACTGGCCAAAATGAGTGGAAGTATATCAAATTTTTTGCCACCCCTCCTCCCCACTCCTCGCTGGACGCCACTCCCCTCTCTACTGGACGACACCCCCCACTCTCCGTTGGAAGTCACCCCCCACTCTCCGTTGGAAGTCACCCCCCACTCTCCGTTGGAAGTCACCCCCCACTCTCCGTTGGAAGTCACCCCCCACTCTCCGCTGCCCCCCCCCCCCCCCCTTCTCCGCCGGACGTCAGCGCCCCATTTTCTGCTGTATACAACTTCACAGACCCTTATAATGAATCGCTCAACGAGACGGATGTTCGGGGTCAGCTAATTCGAAATAAGATAACTTGAAAAATTAAATAAACGAGAATTTAAATTGGTCTCTCTCTCAGCCAGAACTCAAAAGTAATCATTAAAATAATCATGATTAATTGAATGATTACTGTAATCTAGATTAATGATTACTCATGTAATCATGATTAAAAGTAATCAGATTAAAAGTAATCATGATTACGCCCATCTATGGTCACATCCTTGTTTCTACCCCATATATAGCCAGATCGAATTAGAGGACATTATCTAAGTAAAAAAGGATCGATAGAAATCCGTTATGTATATTTTTTAGTTAATATTTTTATTTAAAATATGAATACAATCAAAACATTTACGGCGACATCGTTTAAAAAAACATACCGGTTATATTGACTCAGAACAAAGATCCCGGCTGAATGCTATATGACTGATCTATGTCTCGAAAACATCACAGGCTGTTACGACTATCGGTTTTTACGACTAAATATGAGTAAACTCTTCGATGCCGTTATAACAGATTTTGACTGTGTATTGTATAGCTAAGTAAGCTGGTTAAAGCTGAAAAAGCTATCATCTGACAATATACCGTTTACAATCTGGTAATTCATCGTTTACCGTAAACACTGTGTTTATCACAGTGTTTAATACGAAAATATATGTGATGTGAGGTGTAATTATCTATAACTTTAAACGTAAGATCCGTAAAAATTTCAATTCATTACTCAATATTATAGTAAATTAGATTATTTATATTATTCAATATTTATTTATTAAATTATTCTAATACACATTATATTTAAATCAATTTTTTCTTCACAGAATCGGTAGTGATATCAGCATCGGTGGCTATAAGCGGTCAACTGCCGTCAAGTCAAGAACTTCCGTACATAACTCCACCATCTCCAAGACCAAATGTTGATAATGTAGCGCACTTCAGCGGTGACTCTACGGATTCTGCAAGTCAGTAAACACTTAAAAACTATTCGAAAATAAACCTGTAAGGCCAAAGGAATTTTATCTGACATCTATTTTATTATTATGATAACACTTTCGTATAAAGACGGAAGTGGTAAGATTATGCAGAAATGAAAATGAATATAATAATTTATAGATTTGATTGTTTGTTGTTAAAATCCTGGTGTACTTTGTAAAATGCATAAGAGCTTAAGAATAATTACGTAAATGTATGGTGCATTACGTAATTATTCCTAAGCCCTTATGTATTTTACAAAGTACACCAGGTTTTTCTGTACCTCTGACCTCGGTCAGACGGGAAGAAGAAACACCCCGGGAGTTTTAGTCGGTGCAAGTCCAACACACCGGGGGGCAGCCCTAACAGCCCCCTGAGGTCCGTTAGGGATTTCCTCAGGGCTATCAAAAAAAAAAATGTATGGTGCATCGTATCATTTGCTTATATCGAATATACACTGTGACAGAGATGGGCAAAATGTAATCTGATTAATAATTACAAAATGTAGTCGTAATTTTAATTTTGTTGCTCTGTAATCATGATTAAATAACTGCAAAACATTAAGAAGTCATAAATTTGAATGCAATTGAGAATTACGTAGTGTTGAAAACTTAGACAAGAAAAACGCAGTCATATTAATTATGAAAGATGCAAAATATAATCGTAATCGTTTTTCCTTTATCTGATTACATTTTACCCGTCTATGCTCTGTGAATACACGAATGAATAACAAACAAATCCCCAGTCTTCGATTAGCATGCTACAGTAAAATCACGGTAGCAAATTGCTACGATGTAACTTATCTCTCCATCAGTAATGTTTTTATGATGGTAGCGCGATTGCCCGAACTGAATCACGACCACAGTACACGAGTACAAAGACCGTCATAATGACTCGCTATGGCATGTTGCGTTTCCGAATCAGCTTGTGTTTGTCCAGTAATTCATATACCTAGAGACCTTCAGTCGTGGTTTATGTGGGCCGACATGACGACGGACACTTAATAGATTTTTCGTTCTTTGATAGTCGCTTTCTTTTTTGGACTAGACTGTTCTTGATGGTAAGAACAGACTAGTTCACAAACGAAAGCGACTATCAATAGTTAAAAAAAAGCCATCGGTAATCGCAGCGATCATGCCGGCCTGCACAAATATCTCTTGACGCTACGCTTAAAGGGCCCCATATAATAGGAGGGTGGGAACACGCTCGCCGGAAGACCATTCCACAGCCCAACGACATGGCAAAAGTAAGAGTTAGAGAACTTTTTAGTCCTAGCCAGGATGTCAGTTACCGTATAGCTGTGACGCCGCTTTCATTACGCCTGGTTCATTATTACTCATTACTGATAGCTTGCATAAGATAACAATTTGCTTATTAATAGGTGAACACTACAAATAAAGGAAAATTATATGCTTTGCTAAAAATATCCTACTGGTATTTTCATACAATATTTTATAGTTATTTTTTTAAACCTACATAGATTATTAACTTTCACATACATATATACAAAAACAAACAATCCTAGAACTGCCAGAAGTTGGTGTATTTTAAACAATAAAATAATAAAAGACGATTAAAGTAAGCACATAAAATCTTAGTTAAATTTTATTTTGAAATGTGACAAATTATTTGTTATCAGAATATTTCGCTAAAAATAAACATGTAAATACGGCGCCAAGCACACAAGCCTATCATTCTAATTACCATTTCCTATAAAATAAATAAATATTAAACGATTAGCATATTATAATTGATGGCCATGAAGATCTGATGTATAACTTGATTAGATCCTAATAGAGACATAATGAAGCCATATTTATTGAAAACAAATCGGCTCTCACTAAAGTTTATACACTATATTTTTTTTGAAGCACAAATGTTGGGTGTTCGGTGCATACCTTTTCAACTCAACCGGGTTTAGGGGGCGAGCAAAGAAAGCCCTCAGCCAGCGAATTTATAGGTTGCGTGGCAACGCAAGGGCACCCCTGTGGGTTGTTCCTCGACTTGGGCCGCCAGCCAAAATACGAAACCTAACAGTGATCTACTAGCGTTCCGGAAGCTTGACGGGACCTTGAGAAGAAACGCCGAAAGAAACTAAAGGCTGCGTCGGAGTGAAATAAAGTTTATACACTTTTCAGTAACGTTTTTATAGCTTTATTCTTTAGCTATCTCGTATCGAGAAATCTGGGCAGCTTTTTTATTACATACAAATTTGACTGTCACATAAAGTCCACTAGACAGTCTAAACAAAGTAACAATCTCAACGACAACGCTAGTAAAGGATTCAAAATGTATTTAATCGAGCTTAATTTAGACCACGTATTATTTTAATACAATATATTTCCGATTTTTCTGTTTACTATTAGCTTTATCGCGGATTAGATATCACTTTGTCTAGGTCCTCTTGTAATGTGTCGACTATGAAAAAATAATCAAATAATAATGCTGATAGTTATTACTACAATACTAAGGACTCAGTAAAAGAAATTTGCTTAGTAAAGACGCATTAGTTGAAAATAAAATCTTAACGCGGTTGTCTATGTTGAAAACGATTCTATTTTCAGTTAACACATATCTTTGTCCACTTGCTTCTGCAGTATCGAAATGTGTAAATTACTGCCGTCAAATTCTTAAAAGAATGTTTGCCATTAAACTAATAAACATTTCTCAGTAATCAGAAAATCGCATTACTGATACCATCAACTTAATTTATTACAACATTTTCATCACGTAATCTTGTTAATTATATTTCGATTGCAAATTGATTTAGGAATGGGAAGATTTGGGCCGATTTACCAATTGCATTTTATAATCAATCAAGTAACATTTTTATAATTGTGTTTTACATTTGAATTTTTTGCATAATAGTTTTTTAATATATCCATAATTTGTGATACGAACGTAGTCTGTAATTTAAGCTCGCGGGGGCTGACGAAGCTGGCACAGTCTTGCCCTTGGCCCCGGCAGACGGGAAAAGAAGCGGGGTTGTGATGAAGCAGAAGGAGGCCGCCGAAAGGGTCAGAGAGCGAACATCTTCTCTGGCTATTCGGCGGCCAAGGCACCGTCGCCAGATGGATACGTTCGCTCAGAGCGAACGCGACATCCCCCGGTGACAAGACCCGGGCTGTAGACTTGAGGGAGTCTGCTGTCCGGATGAGAGGGTGGCGGTGTGCCGTGTCCGGCGCGCCGCCTGTGAGATAGGTATTGGAAGGGTGGGCTCTTTACCCCCTACCCCTCTCAGAGAGGCAGCCTAGACAAGGCATTTCGCTCTCCGGGCGTCTGGATGAATTTGGTTTCCCAGGCTCGGATGGAGCGATTAGAGGGACACCCCGGGGGTTTTTAGTCAGTAGGTGTCTGACACATCCGGGTTGCTGCCCTCACAGCGGCCCTGATGGTCCTATGCAGGATTTTCCCCCGAGACACCAATAAAAAAAAGACGGGAAAAGAAGCACCCCGGGGGGTTTTAGTCGGTGCGAGTTCGACACACCGGAGGCGGCCCATAACGGGCTTACCCCGGGCTATAAAAAAAAAGTCTAATCTATGCACTTTTATTGTTATTTAGTACGTTCGTAGTTTCATTTTATATTATTTAGATTAATAGATTAAAAGATTTAAGTAGAAATTTGTTATTACAAAATATATAATAAGACAAGTTTTTTCTACCATCTAAAATCTATTAATTAGTTCTAGAACATATTAAAGCTATTATGAAACATATTGCATTGTAATTATAAACGAAACCTTTTCTTTTAGAGGGATATACCAGTATATCAGTTCGGGAACCGTTAAGTAATATCCGAGCGCAAAATAACAAACCACCGTCACAACCGCACTATGCCACCGTTTCTGATGATTCAGGTACATTATTTATTCGATTTGTCTAATTTTTATATGAATTTAACAGTACGTTTGGTTATATATTACTATTCAGCAATATTATATTTATTTTGTCTGATCTAACCTATTGGTAACCATAGACAAAACTAAAAATATTTTATCTACTATAACTATGTACTGTAACTTGTTCAATTTCGATTCAAAACGATCTTCCTTTTTTTTCAATTCTTTCTTACAATATATTATTTATTGCTAAACGCCCAACATATTATTTATGTCATAGATAGTAACCTAATTTTATGCACTCCTTACATACAATCACTACAGTACTATATATCTTATCTTTTTTATTTATATATATCAAGTGACATATAAAAAACATATTTTGAGCCATACTAGATTCTCTGATAATAATAATCAACATCAGCCCACTTTATTCCATTGCCTGAAATGGACCTCTTTTAATAATCAACATAGGCCCAGTTTTCGACCAGTAGTAATATTACAGGCTTTACACGAGGGATATATTCCAAATAAAACATCCACGAATAAAGAGATCGATCTAAATAATAAGGAATAGTGTTCTGCTGGAAATTCTGTATATTGAGTACATATAGACATAAGTCACTAGTAGATACTTATTTTGGTACTATACTAATGACAACAAAAATATATATCTATTATATACCTTTTTAGGCAACTAACAATCTACCTTTAATGACTAAGTTAAGCTATGGCTAACTATTTATTGACTAACCGTAAATAAAGCACTTCGATAAATTATCTAGCTTTCTATGGATTTGTCTACACGCGAGGTAACTTATCAATACCAATTTTCAATTTTAAGCAATCGAATTCTTGTTATTTGTGTCGCGTTAAGCGTGGTATCGGTGTATAGAGCAATGTTTCCTCTCAGATGAGATGTACGCTGCAATCGAAGAAGCCAGCGTTGGCGAAGGTTCGGACACTTATGCACAAATAGCGCCGGAGCCTCGACGGAGACACCCTACTCCGGATCTCTTACAAACCGAACACTCTCATATGGCTAGGTAATTTAAATTATAATATTATTATGACAATTAATGTTACGTGTGTATTTTTTTGGGAATATATTCAAATGCTTTCAACTATATTTCTCTACACTCTATATCAGGTAAAGTTTGAATGTTGAAGGTAAATTTAAAATTATGTATTCGATTTTAAATATTAATTCGACAATATTGTATTAATTTAAGAGTGTACACAAAATATCCCATTTCCACACACAACGTGTATTTCACTATTAATAATAGTTTGGTTAATTGTTATACTTTTTTTTTTAAGGAGAAGCGCTCCACCAGAAATTGGTACAACTACATCAAACACCACACATTCTAGACAAGGTAAAATAATATTTTACTTATTTTTATATGCACGCTTAGTCGGAAAGGGTATATAAAGCCAAGGGATAGGTAGGTAGGTAGGCAAGGGTATAGGTATCGTATATACTTAAAAAGGAATATAGTCATTTTCCTGAAAGTTGTAATTTATTTGTACATACTCAAAATAAATTATGTCATTTATTCTTAAACTTTGACAACCATAGCGAAAATCCACGCCCACTAGAGATGTCGAAAACGAAAAAAATATCGTTATATCGATGGCGTCAATATATCAATGGAAAAATGTCGATATATCGATTAAATCTTCAAATTTAGCACTTAAATACTTGATACCTACGGCTTCTTCTGTACCTTCAGAGAGAGTAGCTTCTGCCGTAAATCTGGCGGTCTAACAATAGAAGTCGGCTGACAGCGTAGCATGTAAAAAGCAGAATTTATCTACTTTCACTGCCGGACAAATACTGGTTTGTCTGATTTATTTTTGTTTGATATCTTAAATAGGTCTTAAAGTTAGAAGATAGCCTTTAAGTTCTTGATATTTTTGTAAATTTTATCTAATAAAAAGGAATAGTGGTAAAATACTTTCGTGTTTATTGAGATTTAATCGATATTTTTCCTTTGATATATCGACTCCGATATTGATATTTTAATAAATATCGATATAACGATATTTTTTTATTTTCGACAACCCTAATTTATTATTACCTAAAACTTCACCAACCAATAGAAAGATCCGTAAGATTTTATAGGTCAAGGATGGTGGGTCGTTGACACATATGATTTCTAGGGCTGCCTCTTTATACTTTTAGTATGTAAATCTATAGGTACCTGTATCTCATTAGTTATTCATTTTTGCGAAAAGTTATAGTACACAAGATGTTTGTTTTAATAGCCCCCTTCCTAGGTTTTTCGCTTTATATACCCTTTCCGACTAACCGTGTATATACCTAGATAATAAAGTATACTACCCAATGACAATTATATACTTGTGTATTGTGTGAAATTAATGTTTTTTTATTAGAGTTATATGTTTTATTTACATTAAGGAATGAACTCAAGCGCGCATTTATTAGACACAGAAGACCTTTACCTATATTTCCATATAGCATATACGTACACTACCTGATCCCTGGACGCGACAGGTGGAAACGAATCACTACGACGGTCTTTGCTCTTGTGTACTATGCTCGCGACTCAGTAGGTCAACATAAACACAACCTAAATTGATTACCATCTTTCATTCCAGCATCATCATCGTCGTGCTCGAATTCTACTGGAGCTCTAGGATCCCCTAAGCCTGAGAAACGGCAGGCCAACTCCCCCCTACCCCCTCCGCCTCACAATCCGCCCACGACTCATGCGGCACCCGCTACCAGGCTCGACCAGGCTTTGGCGCAAAAGCACCAACGGATGTCTAGTACAGGTATACTTTGTCTATACGTAGCATCAGATGAATTTTTTATACGAAAGGGATAAGCCATCAGCCCGCGTAATGGAAAGTAACTACTGTCGGCGCTAAACTAAGTTTGTAACAGTCATCCGCATCCTTGACAGCTGTACTCTGCATAAAATGAAACCTCCACAAGAAACAAACATTAATCTATGCATTAATGTGTGAAGCAAAAACATTGTACCCCTTTTTACCAAAATTACGCGGGCAGAGGAGTATGAAATATGGCACACTAATAGATTATATAGAGAAGGAGTGCAGAATGCTAATATTATTATGAAAATAATTTAAATCAATAAAAAAACATTGCACACACTACCATGAATTTGACACACACGTATATATTCTCTGTTATTTATGGCTAGAATCTGTGGTCAAATTGAGAATAGATTAATATTATTGGCTTTAATATTATGTGTCTATAGTCTTACTGAATGTCAAACATAACCATAATTATTATATAATAGATACATACGTGTGCTTTATATTGTAACGAAATTCATTTATTACAACATATTAGTTATTTTAAATTAATTATGGTCGAATTTCCACCGCTGGGAGACCACTAGTATTATTACATATACACAAATTACCTTATTGAAATAATCCAAAATGGGTGCTTCTTATTTTTACTTTGAATATAATTTTCTCGAATATCAATATTTATTATTTAATTACTTACAGGTGATCTACACTTCAATCATGATAAACTTCGTCGCAGTCTTAACGAAAAGCACCAACGTAATAACAGTTGCGTAAGTTCCTCTGACTTCTACGGGTGCAATTATCCCGTGGAGAAACATCGATTTAGTTCCGGCGACATTATCCGACCCCTGGTTGCCAAAGAACTTAATATTGATATCGATCAGAAAGAGCCAAACACCGATAACTTGTACAATTCTATCGACGGCCCGGGATATGGCGACTATTCTTCAGCAGAACCTAATACTAACCTTAATGCAGATCCCAGGTCCACGGAAAGCCCGTCCCGGAACGTTGAGGAAATGTACGCGAAAGTTATCAAGAAAGCCAAGAGTAGGGCCGACGAAGTATTAAGACGTTCCAAAGAGTTTTCTAACAGTGAGGTCGAGGCCTACACGTCTAAATACAGAAGCGATGACCCAGGGTACGAGACGATCGATCGAAAAAAATCCATAAATCACGGATACGAAACCATCGCTCACAAAGAAAGAAAAAGTTCACAGAGTCAAGATCCCGGCTACGAAACCGTAAAAGACATTAGCAAAGCAACACTAAATCCGAACTTGGCTAACATTGATTTTTCGAAGATGAACCATTTGATGGTAGACAGCGGTCCGAACAGCTTAGTGAGCAGTGACCCGGGCTACGAACATATCTCTAAGACTGACCATAACGCTTCGGACTCTGATCCTAATTACGAAGTACTCAGAAACCAACCACCGACGCCACCGTACGCTACCATAGCATCGAATTACAAGGTACAGCCAACATACTCGACTGTCAATAAAGGGCCTGGGAAGTATAGCAATTGGCCTGTAGGAAGCAACGATGAACCAGCCGTTGAGCCCAACTACGAATCAATGCCGCACGAACCCTTGTACCACACTGGAAGCGAGTCTGACCCAAATTACGAGTCTGTTCGTCCTAAAGACCCTAATTACGAATCGTTACGGGGCCAGGATCCAAAGTATGAGTCAGTCCGTTCTAAGGACTCAAAATATGACTCAGTGAGGTCGAAAAAGGACCCAAATTATGAAAGTGTTAAATATTTCGAGTTGTCTAATAAGGAGCCGCCGTATGAAAAGGTGAACAATGACGTGGCCAGCACGAGTGGCGTGGAGCGATCCGACTCGTCCGCGGGGTACGAACAGATTAATGTGCCAATCGATAGGGGCTCTAAGAGCATCAGCAATGGTACAGACGGAGTTGTTAGCGATTACTTTCAAGTTTAAACGTTATTTGTGAAATTATCATTTAAGATATCGTCTGTGTCAATGGCGTTCAGTGAAAGAGAAGGGTAACAGATTGACATCGTGCGCGGTGTTAATTTTCCAACATAGATCGTTTTCGAAGGATTACCCTTTTATTCTGCGCCTTTTGCGTTCTTTTCGTCATATACGCGTATAAAAATGACCATATACGCCTAAAGAATAACTAATCTGAAACAGTTTTTTCATATTTCATATCATCCGTGGATTAACACGTTCCCGCCGGCGTGTACCATTAATGGTACATTGAGGACTGTTCCATCGTTCGGCGTGTACCACTTATGGTACATACACAATTGTCCCATCGGGCGGCGTGTACCATTAATGAAACAATGAAATAAATCAATTGAATTTGTATTTATTTGCTAATAAAAAGAAAAAAAGATTGCAAATGAACGCAGGCATAGTCGGCAGATGCACTTAATGAGAGATATGCGATTACGTGCAAACGGCGCCGCCCGATGAGACAAATATGATTTTACAGAGCCGTCAGATGCCGAAGACGGCGAATTCAGCCGCCGGCGGGAACGTGTTAAACTCATATAATTTCTTTAGACCTATATTATACGTACGGTTTTACTGCTGCCAAAATCCGCTTCAAAACTACAGTAGACTGAATTTATAATAAACGTTTTATGGAATATCTTTGACTACCGCTGAAAGTATAAAACCTCAGTTTAGCTCAGCTCATGGATCGCACTTTCAAACTAACCATTGATGGCGCGTTTTTCTCAAATGCATAAAATAACCTTGGATTGAAATGAGGACTGGGAGTGATCGTATATTGAGCTGACTTAAACCCAGAAGATAACGCAATTATTTCAAATAATTTGAAAAGAAGCTCATCAAGAGCAATGAGTGTACTTGGTCCATTTAAAAAGTGAAGAAAACGGGATAACTAGCTGTAATTAGTGTAGTATGCTGCATGGATGGTCTGCCATAGGTTTTTCAAGCGGATTCTCGCAGCGAGAGAAGCGCCTTTTTAACCTCTTCGTTACGTGTCATTGACGCAGTCGCCAATTATATTATAGGAAAGTTTAACAGTATTCATTGTGCTTCAAAAGGTGTTCTCTTTTTATTTATTTGTATAGTAAGTTAGTTGTGAATACCTCATTGAAAGATATAATCGGTTAGGTAATATCTTCTCTAGGTATCTGTGATATAAGAATAATTATTACGAAATATTTGAATACTTTAATTTCATAAGAGTTTTATTTTGTCTATATTTGTAGTTTGTGTATACTGTTTATATGTTTTGAAATCTCCAGTAGGGGTGTGCTTAGACGTGTGTAAACTAGCTGTTGGTGATGTACGCATGTATTATTAATGTATACATAGATGGGCAAAATGTAATCAGATTAATGAAAAACGATTACGATAACATTTTACATTTTTCGTCATTAATATGACTGCATTTTGCTCATCTATTGTTTTAAACACTACGGAATCCTTAATTGCATACACATTTATGACTTCTTAATGTTTACGAGACATTTAATCTTGATAAAAGCAACAAAATTAAAATTACGACTACATTTTGTAATCATTAATCAGATTACATTTTGCCCATCTGCGATTGTATACAATAGTGTTTCCCAATCTTTTGCAGCAACGGACCCCTTTTAGTTAAACGAAGGCTGTCATAGAAGTTTATAACATAAAAAAATAAATTACTTATTTACAATATATTTTCTTAAATAAATACAGCCATTAAATTAAGTTCCGGCTTTCCGTAAGGGATAAACCGTGATGGTTTGTTATTAATAACATTTTTTTGCAAATTATAAGTACAAGAAGTTGGACTTGTGCTAAATACCATTCAAAAGCAGGATTGATTGCTTAAAAATTGTTGTTGATTTCACATAAGTACAAAAAAAAAGAAGTTTAATGGAGGCCAAACCTTTGACCCCTTCCAATATTTTGTACTCATATATTTTCTCATTTACTAGCGAACTCCAGGTTAGGAATCGCTGGTATACAAGGTTGAGACTGTACAAGGTATATAATATACAGTTTTTACTTATAAAACTTGGATGTAGTATAAAAGTGTCTTTTTATTTGAAAATTTATTATTCCAGTGTCAAATGATAGAAATCTAATTTAAACTAAGGTTGAATTTCTTTTATTGTTTTATTTATTGTTGTTATTTTTTTTATTTATGTTAAGTTACTGTGAATCACATAATAGCTAGAAAAGCTTTCAAAACATATAGTTGTAATAAATTATAATAGAAAAACGGAACTTGTGTTCATGCATTGTTTTATATTAAGGGAGGGGTAAGGGTTTCAGCGTAGAAAAATACACTTTTTTTGGGATTTTTTTTTCTCAAATATGGATTGAACTATTTTATTCAAACCTTTTGTACATTATTCAGCACACTTTTAACAATGTTGTAAAAAATTTTTACGCAGAAATATTGAAGCATGAGCCAGTAACTGAGCTTTTCCCAGAACGTCTTAGGAAAAAAACAATTTGCGATATTCACTGTAACCTGGCCAGATATTATCTGAAAATAAAAAACCAAGAAAATTTAGTCATACTATAAATAAATCTTCCCCCCAACGTTCTCTGATAATATTTTTTTACCATTTAAAAATTTTTGGTGTCTATCCAAAGTGTGAACTGTTATATTTCACGAAAAGTTCCGTCATTTTGTGGGTGGGAAACACCCTTAATATAAAAAAAAAACTTTTTGCTAAACGTTGGGGGGAGGTATTTTATATGAAGAAAATGTGCACAAAATTTTAAATGAATCTGTCGATTAGTTTTTAAATGGCAGTGAACACGGACTGTGAAAAAGTAGTTTTGAGAAAAACGCGTTTAAAGTTTATGAACTAAAATAATAAAAAAATGTTTTTCCCAACTTACACAGAATCATCAATCCGAGCTCCATACAGTAGACTTCCTGTGGCATCGTCGATGTGTTGAGCTTCTTTTCTCGCAAGTTTTTCTGTTATTCTGGCTTCTTTACTCTGCTGGTTAGCTTGAATCTCGGCCCTGTCAATGCGATTGTTGTCCCCTAATGTAACATAATCATGAGCGCTTGGGCCGACGCTGACGTTCATAACTTTAAGAATATTGCTTAGATCGGCTTAAAATTTTAAGAACATATTCTTAAAATATTAAACAATAAGATAAGACAAACAAAAAAAAAACATTTTTCGAAAGTGAAAACCCTAACCCAGCCCCTAAATATATAATTCAATGAAGTCACCGTTAATTAATTCTGATTTTTTTTAAATATTCTACAGTGTAAACAATTTCCTTATTAATGAGAAAACAAACTGAACTGTATAGATGATACATGAAAGTTTTATTAAAACATACTGTGTCAACACCTCAGGAGAGAACTAAAATCTTATATTGTTTATGTATTTTGCGTATTGGTAAGTTCACATTTATTTTACATCGATTAATATACCGTTATTTTTTAATTATACGCAATATAGATTTTTCATAAATTTATAGAAATTCGTGTTCTATACCGAAAGTAAATTGCTATAACTTAATTAAAGTGATATTAAAGAACACCACTTTACATTTAGGAATTAGTAATTGTATATGTTGTGTATGTGACTTTAAATAGGTACCTTAACTTTAAACAAATAAAAATAAAACATTATGTAACTTGAGGTAAATTAGAAGATACAACCTACACACACACATCACACACGTGCCACACGATCACATTCCACAATTAGAATATCTAGTTTTTATTATATGAACAAAATTAAGTGTTTTTATTATATACTGCTGTGTTGTATTTTTGATTGCGTAGTTAAACCATACATTTGCATTTGTGTTGCTATTATATTTGGATTTTCTATAATATTATAATTATCATATCTTCATGTACAATTATTATAAGAATAGTGATTATTAAAATGTTTTGAAAAGTGAAAGTCTTCACTATCGCCTTTGTTAACAATGTTTTGTCAAGATTTCAAGTACTTCTTTGTAGAACTGCGTAATTAATAATCAGAACATTATTGAAAAAGGGTATGTAAATTATTCAATAAATCAATCAATTACATTGTAAACAGAACTGTAGTAAGTGTATAATGGCTAAACAAAACTTAAAAAATAAAAGAACTATGCCATGATGATTCTGTTTTTTTCTTCAACAAAATAGTACTAACAAATATATATTAGGAGTACAAAAAATTTAAACCCGTTTTTTGTCAAAAAAAAATTTTTTTGGATCAACCCAATATTCGGTGAACCGCTAGTCCGACAGCATGAGCCATTGACCGCAATAGATGATAGTCGGACGGCGCAATGTATGGTGAATACGGCGGGTGGAGTAGCACTTCCCAATCAAGTGTTATTAAATAATTTTTACTAGAATCGCTAAAAAAAAAATTGTCGTGTCAGGAGTATTGAGGGTGTTTTTCCTTCAGAGCTCGGCTCAGTCTCATCAATTTTGTTCCGTAGAGAGTTCCAGTGACTATTTCGCCTGGATTAAGCAACTCTTAATAATTATCATTTTTTACATAATTATCATAATGTATCCACTTTTCATCACTAGTTATGATCCGATACAAAAAACCTTTTTTCTGTGCCTAGCTAGCAGCATTTCACTCATACATAATGGATGTTCAACATCTCTCGAGTGTAATTCGTATGAGTCCAATTACGTTGTTGGAAACTATGTCAGTCTGTTTGCTGAGTGACTTTTAAAGTACAAGTTCCTTTTGTGTTTGAGTCGAATCTTCCTCCAGTTCTGCAACCTAGTATAATTTTGACGTTCCACTGCACTCTTTGACTTCTACGTCAAAATCACTGTTTTTAAGGGTTTTAAACCACTTACGACATGTTCACTCACTGAAGGCAGCCTCATTATATGCTTCTACTAGCAAACGACGCGCCTCAGCTGCAGACTTTTTAAAAATTAAATAAGTAATAGTTTCCGTAAGTGACGCTTATTTGGATTGGGATTAAAAAACAATTCTAATACGAAGTTACGATACATGATAGGGGTTATGTTGGTCTTGAATGAGTAACCTAATTTTAATGAGTAGACGGTTATAATCTGCGAATGCTAACGTAAACCTTGTGCCATGCCATCTCACAAAACCGCGGAAACTTATTTGTACACCGAATACTTTATAGGCATACAATAGATTCCAGTTTGCCGGGATTGCTCCGATTTAATGCAATAGTTAGGTTGGTAGAGATATATGGGTATCCTTCGAAGCCGATTCATATTTCCTGACACAACACGCAGGAACGCTACTCCGATACGTCAGTGACCTACTTGAGTATCATTCTCACGACAATATACATCGAAGTCTACTGGAAACCCTTAGCTAATTCATATCATATGTTACTTTTTAGAATGGTTTCAAAATTTGTGGTGTTTTTTGAAAACTAGTTATAGATAATTCTCATAATGTCATCATTCTATATCACTTTCGGCGTCAGCAGAGATTAGTTTCCAGATGACGACGTTTTAGCGTAGGTATAAGGAGTTAATAACTACATAAAAATAGTTGTTGACGGCAGAACATCCGTAGCAGATAGAATAGTAGTTCGGGAACGCGCCCGCTCGCATCCCGTGGCGGGAGTAAGCAGTCTGCCGCCGCCCGCGGACCATGTTACCACATTTTAGATAGAAGAGATTATTTTAACTCAGCTCTTTTGTAATTTAACTATAAATATATATTTAGTTTCCGTAAAGTGACTTTTAATAAATTAACTCCAGTCTACAGTATTCAATGAACCCTGCCCTGGTCTACAATAATAGTCATTCGGAAACCTCTCGTTACCATTTAATTACAATGCAATACAAAATACTTTTCTGCTCCTAAGAAAAACAACGCATTAGCCCATAGATTCTTTTTTAAATCAAAGTGTAAGAACCTGTTCTTACACTTTGATTAATTAACAACGCAATGGATGTAAAAACTAGTAGTAGTAAAAATTATATAATATAAAATGAAACAGTTTTTTCGTTATCATTATTTCGTTTTATTTGATCAAAGACAGATGGGCAAAATGTAATCAGAAAAATGAAAAACGATTACATTTCGCATTTTTCATCATCAATATGATTACATTTTGCGCATCTATGTAGTAAACACTAAGGAATCCTTAATCGCATTCAAATGTATGACTTCTTAATGTTTACAAGGGTTTTAATAAAGATTACAGAGTAACAAAATAATTGTTAATCATTAATTAAATTACATTTTGTCCATCTCTGATCACAGATTATCAAGAATTTTATATATAACTTATTTTGAAATAGAAAGTGCTTATGCCACGTACGTGATATAGAAGCAGTTTCAATGAAACTATTCATTTTTCGTACAAACAAGCCTATCTAAGGATGCGCAAAGTACTATGCTCGGTTCGAGATTTGTGCACTTTAATCCGTATACATATCTTCTAAACTTATAAGTTCGGTACATATGACACTTCGAACATATAATTAGTACACTGTAAGTTATTTAAATAATACAAAATGAAGATGGTTTATGCTTAAAAAAAATGAGCAATTGAATGAAAACTTTACTTTCGGTTAAGTACTAGAAATAAAAAGTTTTTAAAACCTATTATACTTTCATAATAAAAATTAACAGCTAATTTTCAGTCCAAATCAATATGCTTAATATATTATTGTTTATTTTTAATTAGAGAAATCACTTTCAAAAAATCTAAACTTGATTACAACACTTTTTTTAAGGTTTATAATTTGACAAAGAAACCTTATACGAATAAAAAAATGTATAAGAATATATTCGTAGACTATGGAAGTACAAACAAGTTTAATATGAGCGAATTACAGGAGATTTTTTTTTTCCGTTGCCCGATTCACGTGAAATTGAACTATTGAAAGATTTCATTTTACCCAATTGTTACTTGGTAGAATTTACTATGATAAACCTGCCGACTATTAATGATCAGAAAATACTACTACGCCACCGTCCGAAAGGCGTATTGGATGACAAGAATACCAACTATATAATAAATAAAAACATAGTTTCTAAACATTAACAACTGCAACACAAAATAACAAAATAAATCTTCTTTTGTCTGTGTGGTCATTTATCATGGTCTATTCCAGAAAGGAATGAAAAGAAAATCATGACAACTTAAATTGACATATTTTTGTTGGAGTAATTGGTAATATGGGTGGAAAAGAAAGTCTTTCCGTATTCTCTTTCTGCTTTCAAATTTGAGACGCCATCTGTACATTAGAACGGAAATTATGCTACTTTTACGTATGCCTATGTATGTATGTATATTTTGAAAGTGTGCTTATCAATGTTAGTCAGACTTTGTGTGTTAATTCCATTCATTTCATAGTACTATCATATTATATTGATAATGAAATACCACATGATAATATTCTGGCACATTATTTGCTTCACTTTTGGATGTAGAATTACACATATAAAATAGTTACTTGACTTTTTAACTCAATACTTACTTTGTAAAGGCTATACTGTACCTAACGTGTGTTTTCTAACTACCTGGTCATACCATAATAAGTTTTGATTAAAAATTGAGCAGAATAGGAATTCACATATCAACTTAACGTTAAATGGAAGAATTTGATACAAAAACAAATTATCATTAAAATAATACAAAGGAAACGCAAGCGCAAGTAATAGCTATTCAAATTCAAGATTGTATCGACGCTTCCAGATCAAAATTTTTGATTAATTTTTACTACTTGTAAGCAAAGGTCAACAGCCATTCAGCCAAGTAAAGTATTGTATTTACGATAACAGGTCAATTGTTTAAACATAGAGATGACACCACGTTCGAAGTAATAAACGTCAAACCGTCTAAGTGTCTCCTCATTACGTAGTAATCCCTTAGTAGTCTGTGGTCTCCTCTAACTTTGAAGTTTGAACAAAACAGGTTAACATATGTACGAGTTATAATATTAAATTTTGATACGACATAATTCATTTCGAACAGTTATTGAGTAAAAATTCGTGATTATTACACAGTATTTAAACAAACCATTTACTACAATGGCCAATTATAATAATCCGAATGACTTCGGTTGGCATAATCAAAACAATAGCCAAAACTATTCATTCGACAATACCAATTTTGGTGATGCAGCTCAAACTTTAGGTTAGTCCTGTTCAAATAATACAGTTTCTGAGAAAAAATTTATTGCTATACATATTAACCATTTATTTGATGTAGATTTTCAGACGTTTCCGGCGGACCAACAAAATTATTCATTTGAAGTTTCTGGTACAATAACTGCTAACAATAATCAGTACTACAATCCTAATATATTCACACCGGCGCCGATACCTGGTGAAGTTCCCGATGAAAGTCTTGAATTAGATGAACCACCATTGTTAGATGAACTTGAAATTTACCCTGACAGAATATTGGAGAAAACATTGGCAGTCCTTAATCCTTTCCATGGCCAGTCTAAAGCTGACGATGCTAATTTTTTACTGAGAGATACAGATATTGCAGGCCCAATAGCATTTTGTTTGGCACTAGCAGTATGTCTTTTTCTGTCTGGAAACAAAGCTCATTTTGGTTATGTGTATGGTCTCTCTGTAATGTCTGTTATATTGATGTATTTTCTACTATCTCTGATGAGCCGTACACAAGGTGTTTTTACATTATTAAGTGTTGCTAGTGTTCTCGGTTATTGTATGCTTCCAATGGTAGTCTTAGCAGGGCTGGGTATATTTCTTACACTAGATGGAACAATAGGACTTAGTTTATCTGCAGTAGCTGTTATTTGGTCAGCTTTATCTGCTAGTAGGCTGTTCGTTACGATGTCAGGTGATGCTGAGCAAAGACCACTTATTGCATACCCATGTGCCTTAGTCAATGGAGTATTTGCTTTGTTAGTACTATTTTGAAAAAATTATATAATTTTCCACAAATACAATTTTATACTATAGCGATATATTTAAAAAAAAGAAGCCAAACAGGCTAATTTTATGTTGAGTGTTTCTCTTATAAGAATTACTAACCCTCTATATAATTTTAATTAAACAAAAGAAAATTGTAAAAATGTTTAATTCCAAAATTGTTATGTACATATGATAATGAATGATTAAAAAATAGATATGTTAAATGCAGTATTAAGTGATACCATCTCATTTTTTTTCCTATTTGTGAAAGGATAGCCTCCAATTTTGCTTTTTTGAATAATTCAAAACAAAATATACATTATGTAATAGACTGCACCACCTATAGACCAAGCAGTGTGCATCCCAAGAAGCATAAAAAACATCTTATATTACACTTCAACATTTGATATATTGATTTAAAATCTATGGATTATCAAATTGTGAGTCTCACAATCCTATAATTACTAATTTTTAAGTAAATATATTAAATATCCAAGTTTAATAAGGTAATACTTTTTAATATTCCTTGTACTACTATGAAACTTATACTGCCAAATAACAAATAGTTAACATATCTATTGTTTTATATCATTGAGAAAAATGTTGTTTAACATAATGTCTGTAATGCTTTGGTTTACAGGTATAATACATTTATTAGATTTCAAGAGTTTATTTATAATGTATGTTTACATTTCACATTTATTTCATGTCATTACTACTATAAATACTGTATAAGTTTTTATTGCTGATATTTTAATTTTGCAAATTGTTTTGGGAGTTTTTTGTCTTCAAATTATTTTTCTAATGTAAGTGTAAAATGATAATTTTTACCACATGATATTCTTAGTTCAATGAATTTTATATGCATTATACACAATTTACTATAAAATAAATGTATACAGCAGTTTCTTTAGCACAAAGTGAGGGTTTTTATTATTTTATTTCTCAAATTAGTTGTTTTCAAAAGGAATGGAGTTAATGTTTCTCAACCTCTCTAGAGGTGGTGCTGATCAAAATCTTTATACAATTTGATTTAAAAAATGTAAACTAATTCAAAAAGTAAACTTGAAGAATACACTTCATCTGATCACAAATAATTTCAATGGATATCCCAAAATAAATTTAATAAATAAATTATTTTATTTACTAATTTTACATTCTATTATATAATGTGGGTCGATCACTAAAGAAGTTCTTCAGAACCATAACTTGAGCAAACGCGACACACACTATAGCGAGACTCTCTCCCATTGACCACCAAAACACACGTTCATTGAGATCTTCAGCCCTTTTTCTGCTCTGAGCCTCCCTCAATCTATGATGCGTTTGGTGATCAATAATTCTGTTCAATGCTGAGTGGATTTCTTCTGCAGATGTTTCCAACTGAAAGGAATATTTGACCAATAACATCAGATTATAAATTAATTACACACATAAATTTTAACTTTTACTACCCCAGCAGTATGTACTTATTAATTATATGTATTCATAATGTGTTTTAGCATAAATGGGCATGTTATCCTAGGATATTTTACTACAGTCTCCAAATGTCTGCATACTGTGACATATTTAAAACTTTAATAATGCTTGTATATAATCAGTTTAAATAAAGTTGCTTTGATATTAATGTATTTGTATTATAGTCCATTTTATTTTGTACTCAATTATATAAAATTACCTGTGTTAAGACTGTTGCATGTTCACCAATTCCTGGCAAAGGCTGTTCAGGTCCTACATTCAGTTCCATATACACAAGTTTGTGAGAGAATGTACTAAATTCATTGCTAAAACAAACTTTGTATATTCCTGGAACAAAGTATAAACTATATAAGAGGGAACTATCTATCTTAATTAGGGTACTTCTGAGAAGATATGTTTTCAATTTTGTTTTTTGAAGTTAAACATTGTTTATAATATAAACACAACACATTAGCTATGTGATTATTTGCTTGAATAAAAATCAATCATGATTTTAGTTTAGAAATTATTTTGCTTGAGGAATTTGCAAATCCATTTACATTATCAATTGCCATTCTGCTACATTTGTCTGCATTTTGATATTATTTTCAAGGCCATTGTTACTATGCTACATCACAAGGCTAAGTGTTCTAAAACGGACTAATGAATATATAGTTTAAAAAAATGATGAGAATAGAACAATAGTTAATAATATATTTCAACTGAACACATGAATGACAGTTATAGATAGAGCGATAGTGTAGTTTACCTTATGTACAACATATTTGGTTACCTAAAATTTTTTTGATCTTTTACTGGGCTTCAGCCTAATCCCCTAAGGTAACAGCATTTGTTTATAAAACCTTGTTAGTGAAATTTGTCATGAGTATAAGCCTTCTACTTGGTTAACTATACCTGTTTGTTGGGATGTAAACTGATGGGAATCATATTGCATTTTTTGTTGCTGATAAATAATTTGCTTATTTGGGCCTTCAATCTTCACGTCCACATCGTATTGGCCTCCAGTAATTACCTGAAAAGCGGTTAGTTAGAAATATAAGTGAGGTTATAACATTTCTTTATTATGGTACTAAGTAATCATATATTAACTAAAAAAAAACAATATATAACGATCTTTACCTGGTATTCCAAGGAAGCAGAAGTATTCTTTTCTATATCTTGGTAAAAACATTCTTCGGCACTATCAGGTAATTCAAATGTAAGTTCAACACTCTTCGAGACTATACCATTGAATAATGATATAAGTATGGAAACTATAACTAATGTATACAACATTTTTACATATACTATTATTTATTGTAATCGGATTTTTTGGAAAATCTGCAAATACATTGATTGACAAGGTACAGTTGACATTACATTAAACCACGTAATTGGCTGCGTTCCAAATACTGAATAAAAATTAAAATGTTTGTGGTTAGATATAATCACCAAATGCATTTTGTGATTGTTTTTATTTAATTGAATATTTAAGTAAGAATTTAAACGTATTTTATTTACACAAGCTATTTCACTTTTACCAATATTAAATAGCCTGATTTACCTACTAAATATGAAATATGAAAAAAGACGAAAGAAATAAAATTAAAAAGAACTGGTACAAAATACTTATAATTTATTTATTTGTCTAAAATTACTAAAAGAAATAATCATCTATGTTAAATAATTAATTCACAAGGTTATTAATTCATTATAATATTGGTAAATCTACTGCAGAAGCCTTTTTCTCGAGTATTGGCGATAATTTTTCTCTTTCTTGCAGTCTTTAGGCAAAGTTTTACTTGTGTACGCAAATAATGATTTGTATTTGCACGAATTCAAAACATGTCTAGAATCGCGCACTATGTACATACGCATATCCAGTAAAGTGCGCTACATAGAACTCGTGTTGTGAATTAGCACAGAATAGTTAATAAGTTTCATTATTTTGTTAAATTAATTCAATAATCTGTGCAAAAAACCCGATGAACTTATGAATTAATAAAATTGTATTTCTTAATCTAGCGATGTTTAATGTGCCAAAACATAATTAAAAAGTGTTCTAATTGAATGTTAAAGTGGACAACAATACAAGTGAATTTCTTTGGTCTGATTTTGAACTTCTGTAAATAATTTCGTACCAGAGTTATTACTATAGTTTTTGTGTAACGTTAAAGTATCTTTTTGTAAATATATTTTGTATTATAGGTTAAGATAAGTCATGTATTTTTATATTAAATTTGTATTTTTCACTTTTATTTTGTGGGGTGAATTCATACACCAAGTAACTGAGTAGACACATCTAATAAGTTAATAGATACACCATTAATGTATATAGACGCAGCAATATGCTGTATAATCACACATGAGGTGTATAAAGGTACGTTTATAATAGTGATGGTACAAAATTTGTACACATATATTAAAAAATAATAATATATCGTCACGCTATATCCCTTACGGGGTGAGCAGACATACCTTAGGGATTGTGTCAACTTTACCCTTATATGTTGTGCCCATCGTGATCAGTAGGGTAGCTCATCATCGTTCTCATGCCATGTTCTTATACATGACATTTCTATTGGATATCATGCGGAATTCCTCACTGTGTTTTCCTTCACCGGTGAACATGTGATGTCTAAATCCTTACTAAATTTAGTTTATTCCAGATTACTTGCTAGGATTTGAATTTGCGACTGATCGTGTCGCAGCGCATGCATATCGGCCCCTTATCTACTTGGCCACTATAGCCACAATAATAGGTAATTACGGTTCAAATAACAATTGTAGATATAATTTGTTTAAATTTAAGCTTAAGGTAATTTTAAGCGATGTTTATAGAGAGACTGGAAAGTTTTGATAACCTTAAGTTAGAATATTTTTACAATTATGCTAATATGCAGACTTATTATTACAATTGCTGGTACTCTAGGGTTCAGAGTTAATTATTTTATTAAGTGTTTACATGGGGCCACATGTCCGACAAATAGAGATCTTCTTTAGCACTTTTATAATGTGTTATGTGATTCTGTTTAAGAGCATCTTAAAATATAAAGGGCGTTTCTGAAAGTGGGCGTTAGGCTAAAATGAATCTAAGTTTTGGCTAAAGCAGAAGGTTTATGGCAATAACCTAACCAAAACTAATTGTTAAATTACTTATAATTAATTAAAGGTTAGATTTTTTTTTAAATTTTGATTAATTTTCTTTGAAAGCATATTTACTTGCTTATAATGTAAATAGTATTACTAGAAGGGTTTCCCGAGCCGTCTCAAACCTATTCAGTCGTATTTACGACCAACCTCTTTTAAACTTTTACATCTTAGTCTCAGTTCGCTAAAACAACAATGAGACAACCTTGCTAAAATCGTCTATTTAGATATCAGGATGACTGTTGACCCCATTCCTATAGATGAAATAGATCCATAGAGTATGGATGGAAATTGCGCTTATTATAATATCTTCTAACTAGAAAGAAATTTGAAATTCGATGAATATATGTTTATAATGTATCATTATAATTCTTTAACCTAAGATTGAAATAATACTCTTTAATAGTTCTCTGTTCGTAGTATCTATTTAGCGTATGTGAAGGTACGTCTGCTGTAAATGTATCGTGTTTCACAAACCGTCGGCTTGCCTGTTTTTTTTTTTGTGTATCACAGTTGTTTTTATCTTTTTCGTACGCCATAGGCAAATGTTTTCTTGTGAACGCAAAAAAGTAATGGCGTATTGATGAGAAAGAAAAAGACAAGCAGATGTTCTACAAAGCACAAAACTTTCGGTGCGGACGCACTATAACGTTACTCGAACCCCAAAAACTTACCAAATGTGAACAAATGAGCTCTAGTATTCCTAAAAAAATATTCTATATACAGTAATCAGTATTAATACTATTATTTATTAGTCTGTGATTAATACTTGACATTTGTCCTTTACAACCACGGTATCTATACGTAATATGATTATGAAAATGAATAATAAATAATTAGGTACAGGAAAATAAAACACCAATGTGTTAGAATTGTAGAATATAATAAGACAAATCAAAATAATCAAGAAAAAATAGTGTACGCACTATTCATTCAAAATTATACAAGTTTTCGAAAATCATATTTTCACTTAAATATTTATTAACAATGCTTAAAGTTAAATTTTAAAAGCCATGATTTTAATAAACAAAAATACTGTGATTACAATATCTTAAATGTTATATTTATGTGCATAGGGACTAAAAGGAGAGTCTTTAAAATGCAGACAATACTTTGACAAACTAATGAGTGTTTAGAAGGCCAGGCCGGCGTCTGCGTATGTATTGAATATCTTGTCAATGGAGTTTGCGTACGCGGCTGTTCTCAGATCTAAGCCCAAGTTGAATCTCATGGCAGTCTTCATGATGGCCTGCAAATTAAAAACTTTGTTTAGTTCGTTAGTCCGGTTAGCAATAGTTAAAGTATTTATTGCAAAGAAATGCAGATACCACTATTTGTTAAATATAATAACAACGTTATGCATGTTATTTTCATGGTTATAGTCAAGAGCAGTGATTTTGGGACCAGGAACCAATTCTCCTTTTTATTTTTGGGCAATTTTCAATATTAGATTAAAGTATTTTGTAATTCTGACGCGCCGCCCGTGGTAAAATAATGGAGGGGTGGGCTCTTTACATCCATCCCTCCCAGAGCGGAAACCTAAACAGGTTATTAACTTCCCAGGCAACTCAACGGATTTGGTTCTCCAGATATGGGCGGAGCGCTTGAAAGAACACACCAGGTTCGCATACAGACGTAATAACAGAAATAACAGACGTGACACATAATAATTATACTTACTCTAGCCGATCTTTCCATGGTATAGTCTAGACCAGAGTGCACGATGTCCTTTTCTGAGGCACCATGAATCCTCTTCTGGAAGGCTTCAGACGGGGTCACAGGAATGCGTCCGCCGACACGTCCAAAACGCCTCTCCAGGGATTCTTGCACAGATTCTGTAATAAAGTATCGTCATCTTAACTTGCCGCTTGCTCATGAAAAAACGAGGTCGTCCAAACCTGCAGAAGTTCGATCTTGGCGGAGTAAAAGAATATTCGCAAGATATGTGACGAATTCCTTATATCTAATATAAAGTCCTTTGGTAGAACAGTCCTTCATCATGATACACTAGTGTAAAGATAAGTATTATTTTATGATTTGCAGGCGAAGGCTTGACCTTGAGGTGATTGATCACACCTGGTGGAAGGTGAAGATCAAGCCGATAACCGCTTACCCCGTCCACCTAACAAATAAGTATTCAAGTTTATTATAAATCTAATTATAAAAAAAAAAAAATTTCTTAAAAAACTTTTCTTTTAAAATTGACGTACATATGTTATCAAGACATACATATGTATACTGTTTATAATAAGAATTTTCCGTGGAGTACCATTACATATAAGAAAAAAAAGCTCATTCAATTGGAAATGACTCATTCGACTCCCATGGCGCAATAAAAATAATGAGGTCACTAATGACCCCTATAGCGTTTAACGTGTCAAAGGCTACTAAATCGTAAGTATAGACGCGGGGATTTTATGTTATTATTCCGTCGCTGTTTGTATTACAAATGAAGAAGCAAACTTTTTAGTAGGCATAATACAGTGAAAACACGAAGCAATTGTTTTTGTATGTGATCGGTTTTTATGTTTGCAAGCGGATCGTATAAACTTTGGTACCTAATCTTCTACTTGATCATTCAACAGTAGTGTTTTGTTCTTTGTAAAATATACATAATTGCTATATCAACCAGAGATCCATAAATAGTAACCGTTATATTTACTTGCAAATTACGTTTACAGTATCCAACGTTATTATTATTTTAAATAGTAAAATTAATTGTCTCCTCCAACTGCTTCAAAAATGTTTAATAAGAACTCTCGGTAAATATTCCAGACGAGCTGTTTCCCTTTTCCATCCCCTTTAAAAGAACGAACTTGGACTTCAACGCTACCTTATGTAAACTATCTTCTACTTATAATCGTCAAGGAGATTTGGTAGATTTGTTCGCAGATTCCTTACCGAGGTTTAAAAGAAAGGTTTTCGGGTTATTGGGAGTTGCACATAATAGCATATAACAATGATTGATGACACAGAATAATCTAATCTGTGACTTTAGTAAGAATTTGAATTTATGCTTACATTATTGTATCAATTTTTTAATGTGCATTCGTTTTGATCTTCTTTCTATTTTGTATTCGTAGTATTCTGTCTAATTTTACCTTTTTTATTGTTATTAACGCTTTTTTCATAATTAATAATGTTCATTTTTATTGATATTAAAACATGCCACTCTAATTTATATTGTGGATGCCTTAATAGGCACTTTATATTTGTAATTGAAATGATATAGGTAATCTATACTAATATTATAAAGCTGAAGAGTTTGTTTGTTTGTTTGTTTATTTGAACGCGCTAATCTCAGGAACTACTGGTTCGAATTGAAAAATTCTTTTTGAGTTGAATAGACCATTTATCGAGGAAGGCTTTAGGCTATATAACATCACGATGCAATTATTAGGAGCGAAGAAATAATTGAAAATGTGAAAAAAACGGGCAAAACTATTCATCCTTGCGGGCTTCCATTGCGTGCGCTGCAAAAACGGTTCAAGATACCAAAAATATATGTAAGAAAGAATTATTCCTCTTGAAATGATCTAAAAAAATGTCCGGGACAGTATATGTCTATCTTTTAAGATTAAGTCACTAGAACGGTTTTTATGGTAAACAAATTTGGTCGAAATTTATGCATTATTTGTTAAGAGTTGTATCAACGTAATAATATTAATCTTTATCCAAATATATCTGTTGTTGATTAAGAGTATTAATTGTGAACAAAATTGTCTTTGACATCACTTAATTTCAATGAACATCTTAGAAGATATTACAAAACCTTATATAGCAAAACAACGTTTGCCGGATCAGCTAGTATTGTATAAACGGAATAGTGTGTCACGCCACTGGTAGCCCCTGTATGAATAAACTAAAATAATTCTAGATGTTTTTAACAGCATTGATAATAAACTGAGTTCAATTTAATTAAATAATCATAAAATGTCTTCATGATACAGTAATATTTGAAAGTGAGCCTTCGTAGCTATGCTCAACCTTGTTTTTAATACATTTGTATCTGAATGATAGACGTAATCTTGACTTCATTTGTACATAATGTAATTAAAGTTATGCAATAAATTCCGGCACTTAGCTGTAGTTCCCTATCTATTAAAGGTTTTCCCACATGCTATCTGCAATTACATCTATTCATGATTATATCGGTATCAAAGAGATTTATTGCTCTACTATATCATTACTGATATTATAGAATTTCTAGGTATAGTAACTATTACGCGCCTGATAGAAACTACATACACTTAGTGTGTTTAGTTTCGAACTGGATCATGACCACAGTACACAAGTGTAAAGACCGTCATAGTAACTCGCTTTGGTCTGTCGCGTTTTCAGATCAGCTTGTGTATATCTAGTAACCCATATGCCTAGAGACCTTCAATCGTAGTATATGTAGGCTGACAGGACGACGGAGACTATCTACGGATTTTCATTCTTTGATTGTCGTAGGTATACGAGTTACTGGATATACACAAACTGATCCCGAAACGCGACAGGCTTATGCGAGTCACTATGACGGTCTTTTCACTTGTGTATTGTGGTCATAACCCAGTTCGGGCAATCGCCCTACCACCGAAATGTTCTTGTGTCGATGATAAAGCACAAAAATATATTTACCCAGCAAATGGTGGTTGGATTCCCGTTCGTATTTGAAGGTGAGACGTCCGTACGAGACGTGGTTGAGGTTCTTGAGCCACTCGAAGAAGGAGACGGTGACACCTCCCGCGTTGATGTACAAGTCGGGGATGACGAGGATATTGCGGTCGATCAGAATCTTGTCTGCTGCCGGTGTTGTGGGCCCGTTGGCCGCTTCCGCGATTATCTAAAAGCAAGTATCATTATTCTAGCGTGCTTTTTTTTACTTGAGAAAAATTCGCATATGATTGTCCTGGCCGCTAATGGGAATCGCAACCGCAGTGTGCCTAACTTGTAACGAATAAAAACCCCCAAAGTCATGACTTTTGTGCTATGACGGGCAATGAGTTATGTTATTAACATTCCGCAGAATGTAACGTGATAATAAAAGTGAAGACAGGCGTGTAATATTCAAAGCCGTGTGAAATTTCAAAACACAAAACATACGTCTACAAAAATTATGTAAATACGGTTTTTTGTTGTGGTAAAGTTAGAAACAGAGAATGCCACAAAATAATTTCCATGAATGTGTAGGACAGCGAAAAGTCCTCTTTCAGTTCTATCGAAACGTATCAGGTGTGTTTAGAGTTTATGTGGTCCGTAAATAAACAGTCATAATATAACATAAATTAGTTTATTATTATTTTAGAAACAGTAATTTTTTTATTATGACTTAACGCAACCATTATAGAAAACAGAGAAAGAGCGGGAATAGTGACTTTTTAATACATACATATTTGTTGCTAAGGAATAGGCCATGACAAATCACCATATATCCATATTTTATAACTAGCTATATTAAGAACGTACAGAATATATCAAGTTTTACGCCTTTGCTCGAGGAACAAGAGCCAGCAGATTATGATGCACTACAGAGAGGGAGTAACAATTTGTCGTTCTAACTATATAATAATTTAAATCATAGAATGATTTCAATATCTAATGTAATAATCATCAGCTCGCATGTGATGTGTGGAGTGCTTATCAAGAAATAGCAATTACTAATTTTATTGCAAGATTTCATCATTATAATATAGTATTTACTACACAGGAATAGATTTTAAAAAATATTTTCGAATTTTATTCGGCTAGTCGCCTTTTAGGATCAGCTCTAATATATCCAGCTCTTTTCTAGTTTGAAGTCAGCAGCACGATTTCAATATTTCTGGTGTTCCACTTAGTGATAGTCTTTCTATCAGAAGAGCTGTTAGTCAATTTGTGATCTTTTAGAATAAAAAAGTAGTATGTTTGTTACCTTAGCTTGAATCTTGTGTGCGTTTTCTTTGTGAATGACCTGTTCAACAGCGGCAGGGACAAGGATATCGCATTTCTCATAGAGCATGTTCTCGCCTTCATACGGCTTCGCACCGGGGAAACCAACGATAGTTCCATTCTCGATCCTGTAGTCTTCAAGGCCCTGGGAGAAAACCATAAACAATCATGGAGAATTATTCATGTGCCAACATTTGTATAGATGGCAGGACTTTTAGGTTTTTGGATAGTCCAGGACGGAGTTTTGGCGGCTAAAAACGAGTAGAGTCGACCCCAAATTGTGGGAAAAGATAAGGAGGAAATCCTAGTCCTAGGCTAACGTGATCTCATTTTATGAAATTTAAATATCAATCAAAATAGAGAATCAGAATTTATGTACATCAGATAATACTGTAAAAATAATAGCGACCAGAGTTAAATGAGCTATTCAAATGTAGTAATGATGTATAAACATTGTAATGTATTCTATAATAATAGAATGCCAATATTCATTGTATTGAGGCGAATCTATTATAATACTGGATCTACGAGGAACTTTTTAGTTTTTTCTACAACGACCCTTAAATCTTATTATAATAAAGATAATTTTTCATTTGAGCATATCTGATTCCGGCGGTCTCAAATCATGGTCATAAAGCCAAAGTATAGTCAAGTAATTCGAAATAAACTAAAGCATAATCTAATTATAACCGGCACATTATAGGACCTCAACAAAATAAATTAGTATTTGTAGAATTAAAATGTGTTTATATTATAGACGGATAGTATTATAGATTACAAGAAATCGACGACAAAATGTAAATAAGGGTGACATAATTACAAACAAACAAGTTAGAGCAAATTAATTAATCCGCTTGCTTTAATTGATTGAGTCTACCAACTAGTTTACGTAACATGGGCTGATGAGTGGATATTATTGTTTTGATAACAGTTTAAGGTGCCATTGCATAGTTATTTGTTATCAATGCGTGTATATCACGTGTTTTCTTCTATTTGTAAAATTATCTGTATATTTACAATAATCAAAATATGAAAACCTGATATATTTTTTTTCAAAAGTTTTTATACTACTAATTACGACCTACATGATTTACTGATCGGGATTAATGAGGAAAGGACAAGTATATAAGGACATAAATGTCAATGAAGGTGGCTGGGCGAAACTGGTGAACCAAGACTCTCGCCAGTCAAGAGAAAAATGAATGAAAGAAACCTTCACTCAGTATTAGATGGAGAAAGGTTGAAAAAAAGAAGGTGTCCAGCAATAGATTAATTTAGTATTCCTGGTGAGTAATAATTACCTTGGGGTCAATACCATCAGGGTTGTAGATGGAGCCGTCGTGCTCGATGACGCCGATGCAGGTCGCTCCGGCGCGCACCAAGTACCGGCAAGTGTGCAGGCCGACGTTACCGAAACCTTGGACGATGAACGTCTTGCCGCCCCAGCCGGGCGTTGTACCTAACCAACATTATACCTTTAGCTTTACCACAATCTTTTATAAGTCTTGTTCCAAGCTTAACGGATATTACATATCGGTACAACAACTTACATGAAACAAGATTGTTTCAGTATTGATTTAGAAAATGAATGCCATTTGAATGAAAGAGATAAAATATGACTTTTATATATCGCTGTTATATTTACGCTTCGTCTAGAAGATGGTTAATTGTGAGAACGATTTCATCAAACGTCTTTATAAATTATAAAGGAAGTATGTATACGACTTACCGATCATGCTCATATAGTTCGCCTCATTGATAAAGTTCTCCAAACCGTGGAACACACCTCTACCGGTGGCCGAAACTCTTCCGTGGATTCCGCCCTATTGCAAAATATAAGTATAAAATGAAAGGCAGTTTAAATCAAACTGAATCCGATAATGTCAATAATATTTGATAATAAAATAAATCATTTGCATTCATGTATTAACATTAGTGTATCTAATATATCGATGCTGTGAGTGGGACAGCCGGTTGTGTCCCACATCATGTAACCTATAAAGCTTATTACCGCACAAAGTGGAAGTTAATCTGAGCTCCCGATCCTCTGAATTTAGATACAAGGAAGGAACTAGCATCTATTGATGGGATAAGTTCATTAATATGAATGAATATATATTCATAATAGAAGAATATATATTAATAATAGGGGGTTGATATTAATCGCTTCTATAGTTTTTATTCTTGATACGGTAAAAATGTTCTCGAATGGCGCTAAGTCAGTTGCAGTGGGACGGTAGGTCACTGTGCCCGGATAGCAAATTGAGTACTAAGGTCGTCATAAGCCCGTACATGTACGTAATTTAACATAATAAATAAATAAAATGTAACAATATATCTCTTTTAGGTCAAATAAGGGCTCTAAAGTAATCCGAGATTTTAGTAGTAGGTCCATACCAAATGAAATTATAGTCGTTTAGAGCGGAAGGGTTATGATTCTACATCGGTAATACTATCGATAAAATACATCATTAAAAAAACATTTATTTGAAATCATTATTATTTAATATTATTTGCCAGTGTTCCGTATTCTTATTTATGTGCGGGTAACTTTCGACTGCTCTGGCAACACCGTACGGGTTGTCAATTGAGTTTTGCTCTCGTTCGAACCGATCCGCCGAGCAACGACATAAACATACAAATATTCCTAAATACAACAAAATATCCGATTCCAAAGTGTATAAGTGTGCTTGGAAGATCCTCAAAGACACCAGTTTCCTGGAGGAGAAGCAGGGGCCCCTGAGGAGTTGGCGAACTGGTGATCGCGGTAAGTGAGACTCTTTAGGCAGCCCGTGCCACTTGCGGAGCTATCGAAGTACCGTACATAATTTTGTTCCTCCGAGTCGGATCTTTCACAATTTTGTTCCTCCGAGCTGGATCTTTCACAATTTTGTTCCTACGATACGAATCTTTCGATATTAGCACATATTTCGAGCTAATTACTACAATCCAGAACATTCATAACGTATCCAAAATTTAATTCCATAACGTGCAAGGTATTTGAAATTATAATCCGTCCAAATCTACTACTACAAAAAAGAAACGACTTGCTGTACTACCGGCGGTCATCTTTATTCGGTCGGTTATAAATGTAATACTGCACTAGCTATAACCCGTCCAGTTTCACTACGTGAAAGAAGGCACCTGGCTAACCTACAAAGTGTAGTCACCTTCATTCGGTCGGCTTATACATTTAATTATTTTCATTTATCCTACAAAAGTTCGAATGTTCTAATTTAATTTCATTACAACTACTTACAAATCCTAACAACAATTTACAACAAAACTACAAACAAATACATACATTTTGGAATCAATCTTAATCAAACTACATCCGTAAAACTACATTATTATCCTACAAACGTTATACCTACATATCTATATCTACGATATATTATTTAACTACTTTGTGTTGCTTGGAACCTTTTCATTACGACTACCCAGATCTACCTTCAACTAACAATAAATTCTACTTTTCTATTAATAACGTGATAGAAACTTATACTTTTTTATTCAACTGCCAAATATCAACTTATTTGATTTAAAATGACAGAAATCAAACAATTAACTTTCGAACGTGATGTCATTTATAGTGATTTAGAAGGAATGTTACAGTTTCTACAGGACGAGTGCATGGATACCGATCAATTTATGTGTCGTGCACAAAACTTAACACATTTAAAAAATAATTTTACGCGTGTTCAGTCCAAACTAGAAAAAATATATTTTAAAGATGATTCTTTTAATTCAGAACTGGAACTTGAACATAGAAATAAATTTAAAGATCTATACTACAAAGCCAAATTGTCCGCTGATAAGTTGAAACTACAACAAAAATTAAAATTTCAACAATCTACTCCTGCTAGCAATCAATCAGTAAATTATTCAGAAAATTGCTGCAACATGCGTCCGAAAATAAATCTGCCACCTCTTCCACTACTTCAGTCTCACGGCCACACAACTAAGTGTAAACAAAAGGAATTTAATACTAGCGCGATACTAAAAGGCTCCGCCGCGACGTCGCTAACAGGATTCGAACGCAATACCTTCGCCTGCGCGAGCACCGTGAGTTCGTCCGCTGAACCTAGCGCGCCTGCTTCAGCTCGGCCCGGCCGTTCGTATCCACCGCGTCGCTCGATGCCCGCGCTCAGTGCTACTATAGTGCATAGTTCACCGGCCACACCACAATCGCGCCATCTTAACAACGTTTCTAATCAACGCGTACTTTTGTGTCCTTATTGTCAATCAAATCAACATTCGTTAAATAAATGTTCAGAATTTCTTATCTTGCCTATTTTACAACGTAAACATTTTATTTCAACTAAAAATATTTGTCCGAATTGTTTCATTCATGGACATATGGTGCTGCAGTGTTATTCACGTTTAAACTGTGAGATATGTCAACAAAAACATCATACATCTCTACACAGTAATACAGAAACGTCGGCAAATTTGGGTAACAAACAACAACCCAGTTCGAACATCGTGGTATCAGCAGCAGTGAGCTGCGCCTCAGCCGCACGCGTTGATGGTAACCACGGACAACTATGCGACACAGAATACTCTGTACTCCATGCGACACCACTTGCCGACATCCGTCCCCGCGGCAGCACTTCTGTGACGGCTCACACCGTTCGAGCGCTTATCGACCCCGGTTCTCAAACTTCTTTAATCACGGAGGCTTGTGCTCAGCGGTTGGAACTAAAACGTCATAGCGCCCGGTCAAATGTTTCTATTATAGGCGTAGGAGAAGGAGAAGCCGTACACCCCCACGGTGTCATTTCTTCTGATGTCACACCTCATAACCAACTAAAGCCATCGATTGCTATAAACGCCTTAGTAATTCCTAAAATTACTAATTACACACCGCAGGTTCAAAATATCAACAATAAAAAGTTAGCACACATTCGCAACCTACCACTGGCCGATCCGGAATTTTCTTCCGCGCGTCCGGTCGCGCTGTTAGTTAGTAATAAAATATCAAACAAATCTTCTACAACGCATAACTTTTGTATAACCTCTTTGCAAACGAACGCCAATATTCCACAATCTGCAATTAATGTTCCAGCAGTTACAACACTTTCGCCCGACGAGGCCTTGTGTGAAACGCTCTTCATCAACACTCATCACACAAGAAACTCTTCCGGCAGATATTCAGTTTCATTTCCGTTCAAACCTAACGTACCACCGCTCGGCGAATCGCGAGGTACCGCTTTACTTCGTTTCAAAAAACTAGAAACGTGTTTATTCCGTAACTCTTGCTTACAACAAGATTACAATCGATGCTTACAAGAATACATAGATCTTGGGCACATACAACTTATTCCACCTTCTTCAGAGACCTTATCTGTTTCTGAAAGGTACTTTCTTCCTCATCACTACGTGGTGAAAACACAAGATGCAGCTACGAAAACTCGAGTTGTATTCGATGATTCCTGTCCCACTACTAACGGACGATCATCAAACTACAATATTCTGACAAGTCCTAAACTACAAGAGGATATTGTCATGGTCCTTCAAAAAATAAATTTACAAAAACTTATACTTTTAATCGATGATGCTGGTGTCGTCAGGGTCGGCGGCAGCATGTATAATTCAAAATTAAAATACGAAACAAAACATCAATTACTCTTGCCTAAGTCAAACATTCTAATTAACTTAATTATCGGTCATTTTCATAAACTGAATTTAAAAACTGGTTCTTTTCAAATTAAAATTATTCGACTTCGTAATTTCAAAAGTTTTAAATCTTGCGTATGCATGTCCACCAAGGCAATACACCTTGAATCAGTTTCAGACTTAACTACGCAAGCTTTAATTTCAGCTCTTCACCGCTTCGCGGCGAGACGCGGTCTTTATTTTGGCATCTATTCTGACAACAGACGTAATTTGGTGGGGTATAACTCGTACTTAAAAAAGATGTACGCTTTCTTGAAAACTTATAAATCAGATATCGAACAACATTCCATCAATTTAAAAATTTATTGGCATTATCAACCTGTCTACGCTAGTCACTTCGGTGGTATATGGGAGGCCGGAGTGAGAAGTTACAAGCAACATTTATTCCGCGTTGTAGGTGCTCAAATCTTAGCTTACGACGAATTTAACACCTTACTATGTCAGATCGACGCAATCCTTAACTTCCGACTATTGTGTAAGCTTACCAAGGATCCATCAGATCCTTTGCCTGCAACTTCAGCGCACTTCTCGGTGGGCGGTCCATTCACCTTGTTGCCCGAGTATGACTGGTCCAACTCGCAAATCAACATCTTGCTGAGATGGGAAATGCTTCAACAAATGTTACAACATCATTGCATACGATGGAGTCGCGAATACCTCCAACAACTCCAGCAGCTAGGTAAATGGTACCACAACAAAACGCTTGCTATTACCGAGGGTGCTATAGTATTACTACATAACGATGCATTGCCACCGATGCATTGGCAACTAGCTCGTGTACACCAGGTACACCCTGGCCACGACGGCGTTGTCCGCGTTGTAACACTGCGCGTGGGCTATTCCTACACCAAACGGCCTGTCGTTAAGGTCTTTCCACTTCCTATCAACAATTAAACAATATTTCCACCTTCACTACGTGTTGGTATAACTTTAGTTTTAAGTTCATATAAATATTAGTTTTGTACACATATATTATACTACTAACATAACTACTACATATAACATAACTACCACTACTATATAACTACTACTACTATACTATACTATAATATGTAACTACTTTCCACTCGCACTATACGTAGGTGAATCATTTACATTTACAAGCAACATTCTTTTCCGAAGCATGAGTACTGTCTCTGCTTCAATCATTTCCAAGTTAGGACATCGTCTTAACTTATCCGTCCAGACTAGGATACTCGTCCTTGTCTAGTTAAAATCCTACGTATTTTAAGGTCGGCGGCATGTTCCGTATTCTTATTTATGTGCGGGTAACTTTCGACTGCTCTGGCAACACCGTACGGGTTGTCAATTGAGTTTTGCTCTCGTTCGAACCGATCCGCCGAGCAACGACATAAACATACAAATATTCCTAAATACAACAAAATATCCGATTCCAAAGTGTATAAGTGTGCTTGGAAGATCCTCAAAGACACCAGTATCCTGGAGGAGAAGCAGGGGCCCCTGAGGAGTTGGCAAACTGGTGATCACGGTAAGTGAAACTCTTTAGGCAGCCCGTGCCACTTGCGGAGCTATCGAAGTACCGTACAGCCAGCATATAACTAAAGTTTCCGGTTCCATAACAACTAAAATATCATGGTGTAAAAAATAACATCATTACATTATTATCGTTTTGGAACCAACAAATTTTAATTCTGTATCAGTAAGCGGTATTAAATTCCAATGACCATAAAAAAACTTGTTATTTTCCAAAAATGATATATTTTATCGATAATATTACCAATATAGAATCTAAACTCTTCAGTTCTTAATCCACTATAATTTCCCTCTGTATACCATATAATACTATTACTATATATTACCTATGATTGATTGTATACGATTATTATTTCTTTTAGGTTGAGTAGATTTACATTAGTGGCTCTATCGACCAGTCAGTGAACAATGAAAAACCTAAAACCTCATATGTAACCCGAAATGACGCGGATGTGAATGTATCTTACAATAGAAGATAATAATTTACAATTCCTTTCAAGTTTCAGTGTTCGGTGTATTCATAGAATTTTGTAGCTCAATTGCAGTTTATTTCTGTATTGTGTATTGTCTGTCTCAAAAAATGAAATAAATAACACATATATTTAGAGTCGAATATGGCATGGAATGTGACATGATCACTGGTCGACCTTCAGAATTCAAATAACAGTCGTTTGTTAAGCAAATATGAAAACGTTTCTTAACGATTAGACCTCAAAACACTAGAGCAGAGTTTCACACGAATTTGTATTAGTTTCATGAAGTGTATAGTTTGGAAGGTGACTCTGGCGTACTGACATTTTTTAGATGTTTAACGATCGACATATGAAACGTAAAAAAATCAAATAAATGTACAGGCAACTGGAAACATATGACTTTTTTTTTGTCAATAAGCATTCGCTGTTGATTGTTTATTCCGTCGGTAGCTTGACATGTGATTATTACTGTATTTGTTTTATCTATACCATATAAATTAGATGTAGGTAATCCAGGATCAGTCTAATGGATCATGTGCCCAGAGACATTAAGAATCCATAAAATCGGTTAATCTGTATAGCTGTCATATCTTATTTAAAAATTCGAGCAAATGTTCACTTATTGAAATTAGAATTTTAATTTTTTATTGGAATTGTTTAAAGTTTATTATTTTATTTATAATAATATATTATACTATATAATATTTACTATAATATTTTATTGTGTTTTAGGCGCTCTATCACATGTTTAATAAATACGGCTTATCAAAAATAACTCAGTACATAATTCTCAGTTAGCTAAACTAATGACTGGAAGTTATTTATTATTATCAATAATACAAGACAGCAAAATACAACAAAACACTAACCTGATTAATGGGTTTGCCTGTAACGCAAGCGTGTGCGTTGATATCTTGAAAGCCTACGGTCTTTGCGTATGTGTCGGCGATCCAGGACATCTCTCGCTCGCCGGTACCCATGTCAGGGGCAGGCACGTCTACACCGGGCCCTGTGTTGTGACAATAATACGTATTTTCATTCGTATCTATATCAACAACATTGTCCATAGTCTGTTTCAGTCCACTGTTGAGCGTAGGACTCCTTTGGTTTTTGGATACGATTGGATTGGATATGGTTGCCATAGTAGTACTATCCATTCTGAGCCAACCAAATCCAAGCACACCTCGCTTACCCTGTTCATATCTACATTTACAAACAGTTAAATAAATTATTCAGTGAATACCCATTAAATTATTATTTAAATGTCAATAATTATTATTCACACAAAAATATAAAATTATATTATATTCATATTGTATTGTTAAATTTTAACATTAATCTGAATATAACTAGTAATCGATATGAATTAAGGAAAAATAACACATGTTTACTACCGATCTAAATAAAATACACATAAAATAAAAAATGGAATTAATAAAAATATAGACTCTCGAAACGTATCAATAATTTTCAGCTTTGTTTTCAAACCTAAATACAAAAAAAAAAGGTTTACTGTAGGTATATTTCGGGTAAATCGAATATACAGTCAAAATCTGTTATAACGACATCGAAGGGACTACTCATATTTTGTCGTAACAACCGGTGATGTTTTCGAGATACGAAGTCCAATTTTTTTGCCGGGATCTTTGTTCTGGGCCACTATAACCAGTATGTCGTACTAACCGATGTCGACATTAAGGGTTTTAACTGTATTTGAAAGATGATGCTTGTTTTAATGTAATATTGACTTAAATGAACCGTGTTCATTAAAGTGTTTAACTCCGTAGTTGATTTCCTTACATTCTTGTTAACCTGTTAACCGGGGAATTAGCTCAACTCGTTTCAGAATGGAGACTTTTTGTTCGCAGCAATAAGTAAAATCACACCTCAAATAATAAAATAATATCGTTTTTAACTTATGGTTTTTATTTATTTTGATAAAATATTTAATATATTACGATTAATTTCCATGTCGAAAAATGTCGTCATGCCCATTGCAGTAGGCTTTTATGTATGACGAAATATTTCGTCATACCCAGTTAACAGGTTAAAAAACAATAAAATAGTTAATTAATTTTTTGTTTGTTATTCTATTCATAGTGACGAGAATCAAATTTTATTTTCAATTGTGATATGTAAAGTAAAGTAAGCAACTTTATCATTTTCCCCTGTTATCTTAACGTAGATTACGTTGTGATTAAAGTGCAAAATGGTTTAGCCTGATTATCGGTTACTAAGCGATCAAGACGGTTATTAAATAATTCGGACCTTTAAACAAATTTGATAGCATCGAAAATCAATGTTATTAATGCAAAATTATATTGATTAAAAGCAAATGTTAGTGTTAAGCGATAACAGCGAACAATTTACACTTATTGATACGTAATTTGAGCAAATTTTATTTGCATTTTGTGGGCGTGTGATATAACTTGATCATGACAAACTGACATTGGATGTTTCTTCGAGAGCAATCCATTAACAACTACGAGTCTAAATAAACATATTTATTTGCAAGCATGTTTACAGCTAAATATAACAAGCAAACATATCGAAGACGACATATTACGTCAAATCTACGTATACATACAGATATCGAAATAATTTATGTTTACTAATATCTTTCTTGTAAATAGATTAAATATTACGTATTGCAAATACGATATTGAATATACCAAGATATAATAAAGGTCGTTGGATGGATATATTGTAATTCAATATAAAAAAAACTGTTTTATTTTTAAGACAACTCTAGGATGAAAATAGATTTTAAAATATTGTTTACTTTCATTAAATTCATTGTTCTTCGTTTCAATTAATTTAAATATATAAATTAGTATTTTGGCGTGAGAGAAAATCCAAGCGAACAACCGTCACAAATAAACAAACAAGCGTACAAACTGATATTTTATAAATTTCACATATACTTTAAATACTGCGGGAGAGATAAAGTTTCGAATATATTATTGCCAATTGTCATAAGTACTAACCAATAAATCCTTTCTTCGCAAGTTCCAGGGTAAAACGACGAGTAATTTTCTCGAGTTCATGTTCAGAATACTCTTTTGGGTTTATCTTGATGCCAGCCTTAGCTCCACCGAAGGGAACATCGACGCATGCGCATTTAAATGTCATCAAGGCCGATAAGGCCTTAACTTCGTCTCTGGTAACATCTGTTGAAAATCTGATACCTACGAACAAGAATTTTTATTATTAATGAATTTCAATTATAATTATATATACTGAATCATCCCTTTTTGCGAAAATATTTAAACGAAAAATTAAAAATAACTAAAGGCAACTTGCACCAACAAATCAAATCTAGTTAAGAATTGTACAAACCGCTAATTAATTAGACCTTAATGGTGTCTTAAATTTAACAGTTGTTAAACTGGATAATGGTTCTAAGAAAGACAATATGAACAGTTTAACGTTAAATAGCTTTTTTTATACAAGTTTAAAGTAGATTTAATATGTCGGTGCCGGCCGCTTTTATTATACAAATTGTAATTGTTTTGTTTATGTGACATTATGTACAGAGTAACACCAAGCTAAATGGTGGAAATTGGTCATCAGCGCGCATATTAAAAGCAACAAATTATAATGAATAAAAAGGTAGACCTTGCTTACGTAATTATATGACAACAAAATGTATTTTACCACAAATTTGCTACATGATAAATACGATAATCTCCCAACACAAAACGTCAGGTAAAGTGTAGGTACTTAGAGCTTGATAAAATCAATTTCATAAGTATTTCTCATCCAGTGGGGTTATGTAAATAAACTGATAAGAGCGCTCTAGATTCGTCGATAATGATGAAACTCTTTTTAATAATAGCTTTTTAAAAAATAAATATTAGATAAGAAACTATTGAATGACAAGTTTCGCGATATTTGACTAAAAGTTATGTAAACGTAGAATATTAATATTAATTATTCTTTGGGAATGATTATACAGTTCGAAATTGATACCGTATTCGATGGACCTTTGACCTGACTCCGCAGATATGCATGCAGGTGGGTTAGCGGCAAATATTAATAATATATCGAAATATCATCTGACATCTGAATTTGTTGCTTGTGTATTATTTGCCGGCATTTATTTATTTATTATTTATTTTTGTTTGATATCTTAAATAGGTCTTAAAGTTAGAAGCCTTTAAGTTCTTGATATTTTTGTAAATTTTATCTAATAAAAAGGAATACTGGTAAAATACTTTCGTGTTTATTGAGATTTCATCGATATTTTTCCTTTGATATATCGACTCCGATATTGATATTTTAATAAATATCGATATAACGATTTTTTTTTCATTTTCGACATCCCTAATTTATTATTACCTAAAACTTTACCAACCAATAGAAAGATCCGTAAGATTTTATAGGTCAAGGATGGTGGGTCGTTGACACACGAAGAAACATAGGATTTTTAGGGCTGCCTCTTTATACTTTTTGTATGTAAATCTATAGGTACCTGTATCTCATTAGTTATTCATTTTTGCGAAAAGTTATAGTACACAAGATGTTTGTTTTAATGGCCCCCTTCCTAGGTTTTTCGCTTTATATACCCTTTCCGACTAACCGTGTATATATATATATATATATATCGGAGACAGTTATTGGTTACTGGTCTGTATCGAAACGAAGCGCGAGTAACTGGCCATACCGTCGCCATCTTGCAAGCGAACTTCGCGCTACAACAGAGTCTAGCGGTGGGGAGGCGGCGCACCGGGCGTCACTTACCTTTGGGTCGTCTCGTCGGTCGTCGGTCTACCTCGCTGGGAACTGTTTGCCGTTTCGTTGTAATTGTGATCAGAATTATTGTGAAGTATTTAAATCGTGTACAGTGTGTATCTTATTATCGTATTGCTCGACTACCCATATACGCCCAACCATGTCGGATAATGAAGCTGATAATCCGGCCACGCCGTCATCAGAAGTGAGATCTAATCGAGCAAATGAAAAAACACGTGGCGATAACCTAGATACCGCACAATGGCGAAAGATGTTTGAAATGCAAAACGAGCATATGCGTGCGCTAATACAAGCGTTAAGCACGCCGCGGCCTAAGAAAAACGTGACCCTGCCTGAGTTTGATCCAGATAAGCGTGAAGCTGACCCGCAATCATGGTGCGCGACCGCTAACCTGTGTCTTTTGGATAGCCCACTAGAAGGGTCAGAGTTAATTGTCGCGCTCAGCAAGGCCTTGAGAGGAACAGCGTCAACGTGGTTGTCACAAATAACCTATTCTGGAATCACGTGGTCACAGTTCAAGGAGCTTTTTTCTGCAAGATTTGTGCAAACTGAGACCATCCCGGCTACTCTTATGCACATGAATGCCAGCAGACCTGACGAGGAGGAAAGCTATGCAGCCTACGCCAGCCGCCTAGTGTCATCGCTGATGAATCGCTGGAAAGATGCAAGTACGGAACAGATAGCTGTGTCTGTTGTGCTAGCTCATTTCGCTCAAATTGATACGCGACTACAGCGACTTGCTTTTACTACCGAGATTAATTCCCGCCATAGCCTACAACAAGAATTACAGGCGTATTCCTTTCTCAAACGCAAGTTACCGCAAGGCGTAGAAGAGAACTCTGATAATACGAAGCGAGGCCGTATGTCAACACCGCCGTTGAAATGCTATGTATGTGGGAAGCCCGGACACAAACAAGTTGATTGTCGTTTCAACGCAAAGGAGGTTATAAAACGTCCCATGCCGCCGACAGAGAATACTCGTACGTCTCAACCAGCGCCAAAAGGAGCCCTCATCTGCTTCAAGTGTGGCCAGGCCGGTCACATAGCCTCGCGCTGTGGCAACGCCGCGCCCGCCGTCACCGAGACGAGCGCCGCGCCCCGAGCTGAACGTTGAGTCGACCTGTGCATGGACGAACCCCCTTCAGGATCGCTTATTCATAAAGGTCGGTTAATAAATTTTCACTTTGATTCCGGAGCCGAGTGCTCATTAGTTAAAGAAAGTATTTCTAGGCAATTGAGTGGTAAACGTTTTAACAATGTAGTTTCATTAATAGGAATAGGAAACAAAAATGTTAGAAGTACCGAACAGATTTTATGTAACGTAAAAATCAATGGATATACAACCGAAATCTTATTCCATGTTTTGCCTGATGCTTATTTACGTAGTGATGTTATGATAGGTCGTGAGATTTTACTTTTCGGTTTTGTCGTTAACCTAAACGCGAAAGAATTAACACTAACAAAGGGTAATGTTATTAATTTGTGCACTACAGTAAGTTCACAGTCCAGTGCAAACAATTTTAATGAGATAGACACAGACATTTCAATTGAACGAAAACAATCACTAGTGGACATGTTACAATCATTCTCTGACTATTTTGCTAAGGGCTTTCCTACTACTCGCTTTAAAACTTATAAACTACAGATTCGTTTGATTAATCAAAATAAAACTGTGCAAAGACGACCTTATCGCTGCTCTCCAGAAGAACGGAGCAGAATGCGTGAGCGAGTGAGGGAGTTATTAGATGCCAACATTATTAGACCGAGTAACTCACCTTTTGCGAGTCGCGATTTCAAAGAATTTTGTGACAGTAAAAACATTAAATTACATCTTATAGCTACCGGAACATCGCGGGGTAATGGTCAAGTAGAGCGAGTAATGAGTACTTTGAAGTCTATGCTTACCGCAGTAGAAGCGAACGAAGATAGGTCATGGCAGAATGTGTTAAGAGATCTACAGCTTGCTCTAAACTGTACTGTCAATAGGGTTACAAAAGCGAGTCCACTTGAATTACTCATCGGTAAAATCGCGGGTCCTCTTAATTTAATAACCTGTGCTGACGATATTGCTGTAGATATTGAAGAAGTTAGGGAAAGCGCATCTCGGTTAATAGAAAATTCAGCTCAGTATGACAAGAAGCGTTTTGATAGCACGAAGGCAAGACTGGATAAGTTTTCTGTGGGTGACTTTGTGTTACTTCAAAATGAAGAACGTAATCAAACTAAGCTTGACCCTAAATATAAAGGACCATTTAAAGTTGTAGAATTGTTAGAGGGTGATCGCTACATATTAAGAGCTTTAAATTCCAGACGTACTTACAAGTACGCACATGATAGGTTAAGGAGAATGCTTGAGGGCCAAGTACCACTTGAAGTAGAAGAGTTTAAATTGAGTGATAGTAGTGAATCTTAGATCGGTTGGTCGGACCGTACCAGTAGTCATTTCGTAGCCGTAGTCCGTTAGAAGTCGGTATTTGCTTTATGTGAACCGTGGATGCGCGGTGGGCGAGTGACTCTGGCGGAGGTCGGGTCTTGCAGAGACCATAGAGTCCGTGGGACTCGGCATTCAAGGGAATGCAATTGTGTGAGGGCTTAATGAAAAGCCACAGGCCACGAGTTTGATTCATGCTTTGTGTTATTGTGATAACTTTACGATAATTGCAAATGGCAAGATGATATGACATTGGTACTTGGTTGCTCATGGATTCCTAGTTAATGCAATTGTAGCTTAATCGAATTTAAGATTTAAATGATTAGAATCGATAGTAGATTAGAATGATTAGGATTAGAGGGAAAATTGGTTTCTTTCAATCCTTAGTGAACTTGTGGAGCTTTTAAAGCTTTAACCTTCTTTAAAACTTTATGTCAGGAGTCGCCGAACGGTATACTGTGCTACGTTAACCTTGTTACAGAATAAACACACGAGGACGTGTGTCGGCGCAGGATGGCCGTATCGGAGACAGTTATTGGTTACTGGTCTGTATCGAAACGAAGCGCGAGTAACTGGCCATACCGTCGCCATCTTGCAAGCGAACTTCGCGCTACAACAGAGTCTAGCGGTGGGGAGGCGGCGCACCGGGCGTCACTTACCTTTGGGTCGTCTCGTCGGTCGTCGGTCTACCTCGCTGGGAACTGTTTGCCGTTTCGTTGTAATTGTGATCAGAATTATTGTGAAGTATTTAAATCGTGTACAGTGTGTATCTTATTATCGTATTGCTCGACTACCCATATACGCCCAACCATGTCGGATAATGAAGCTGATAATCCGGCCACGCCGTCATATATATATATATATATTATACCATATCTCGGCTAGTTCTATTATTTCTGTTTTGATTCTATATTACTTAATTTGTTATCAAAATGTCAAATCGCAAAAATATTTGCCGACACTTTTGTCACTAAGCACGTAAGCACCTATGATTACATCTACGATAATAAAGCCCCCTGTTGCTCTCCTTGATAAAACAAATCTTACTCAAAGATAGATTAAATATTTAAGCATTGTTACGTGTTTTATACTAGTACGTACAAAGTGTAACGTGTGTGTTAAGTGTACAACGTGTAAGTACAAAGTTTTTATACAATTTAAGATAATATTGTGATATTTAGTAACAACAAAATAGTTTCGTCAAATATTAGGACCTGTATTTGTTTTCTAAATACATAAGACAATTTAATAAAGTATATTTTCAAATACTATATAGTACTTTAAAGTGTGTTTTAAAACATATTTTTTATTTAATCGATTGCATTAAAAATAATGTTCAAAGAGATTTCAGTGACGTACATTATCCTAACAGTATCTCCAGTACTGCGCAACCAATCATGAACAAGCATAGCTCATGTTTTAAGTTAGAAAATATGTATTAATTCTGAGAAAACCCTGTCCTAATCAGTTCAGTAGCTTCAGCGTAATGCCTCAACAAACATATAAACTAAATTATTAAAAATTGGTCAGGTTTTACATTGTATTTTCTTTAGTATACTAGATACCTTTAGCAAGTATTTCTTTGTATCCCTCGCGAGATCAACAGATTCTCCTTAGTGAAAAAAGATCAATATATATAAATATATTATATTCGAGAAATGCTGTAATTAATCTTTTTTCAAGGTTGCTTAAACCGGTGATTACGTCTAAATAATATATTAATGATATCCATTTCTACCTATTGTTCGTGTCACTCATAAAGTCTAAGTAATAGATAGCATCTTTTTTGACGATGAAATTCATCTGCTATTAAATATTTTCATCAAGAGCTCAAACTTTTATAATAATATGTTTTTTTTTTAATTAAAAAACAGTCTTTAAATTATAATATAATTTATACAAACTACTTATTTTAATTTTAAACGGCGATTTACGTAAACCCCATACAGGTTATATAATTTATTCATTGATAAATTTTTTATAGACTTATAGATGACTTTATATTTAGAAAATTCAAAATATATATAGGTAATAGTAAGATAATCAGTCAAACAACGATAAGTATTGGTAAAATAAACTTAAGTCATCATCAAACAATAAATAAGATTATATCAACGAGACGTGACCGCACGTATTATGTGGGAGAGAATAATATTTATGCTCCAAGTTTACAATTGCAATTAACATTCATTGTAAATCAAAGTGTAAGAAACAATGGACCTAGCATTGAAACATAGAACGATCTCTGGTATTAACCGAGATAATATTATATAATAAAAGATACGGGTTATTTTATTTTAAAAAAGTACAAATTTAAACATTGCGTAATTGTATGACGTAACGTGAAACTGCTGGCAACGTCACAACCACGCCTCCCGTTGCTAGCCACTTCTCGAAAATACCTACACCTACTGCTTACTACAATCATATTTTTCGAGAAAACCTAATCTTACTTATCACATATTTGTAGTTCAAATATACATATTATATATAGAATCACTAGAGGCTTACATCATGAGATATTAGAAATGATTGATTTATGACTATTTAATGATAAAAAGGGAATTTTATCAAGATCATTTAGCTACCAATACTAAAAATATTCATAACATGAAACAATATAGTAATAATAATATATCGTCATACTATATCTCTTTCAAGGAGAGTAATGAATGTAGGGATATATTGTAACTATAACTAACTTTGCTCTTGTACATCGTATCCAATGTGACCAGTAAGTAATGCAGCTGATAGCAGTTTTTGGAGCACTTAAACATGATATTTTTTTCTAAAACGAAATCATTCTAGTAAATTAATATAAAAACAACTATTTAACTTAAGAACTGATGTACATGCGCAATATAATAATTCGTAAATTGGAATCTTGGCACAGTTTGTTTTTCTTTTCAGCTTTAATTATCTAAACACTAATTCCATGCTCGGTGGCAAAGAATAACGTCGTGAAGAAACTTATAGGCTATTGTATAAAAATATCATGTTAAATGCCTTGAGAAGGGCTGTCTATCTACTAGTCACGAAAGCTTAATTAGGTACGATTCGATATTAGGCTAAAGTGTACCATCACCAATTCACCACCAAGACCACTAAATACCACCTAAATTCATTAACTTAAAATATATTTAATAAAATTACTTAACTTTTGGACGTTATCAATACCAGTCCTATTTAGTTGGTTAAGTTTTTTGAGTCATTGTATTATTCGTTTTATAGCCTAAACTGCAAGATTTTTGTTTAATCTTGTTCCGTGGTTGCATTTTATTAAATATTTTATATAGCTGAACATGTTAAATGTAAACATCTTTATCTTCGTGAAAGTACAGAAATAAAAACCTATCATGCCTATTTAGTATTTTTAGCTGTCATGTCTTTTTCTTCAAAATCTTATCTTCACCAAATAAACATGTACATTGATTGATTGTTAATGATTCACAGTTTTAGCGGCTTTATTTGATTTCAAACCTTTCCATCATAGTTTACTGCTAACACATAGATGTTTATATTTATTTTAAAACATTGCATACGTAACTTACTCTACTATAGAGTCATATACCCACGTGATTAAAGTTTAAAACAGTAAGAATATCCGCAAAATTGAAAAGAAAATGATTAGTAAAAAAAATAATTACAGTGGAGCAAATAATTTAAATCTACAGGTTATAAATACTTATTATCTTCATACCTATTACGTAGAATAATAAGTCACTCTTTTTGTGGTTTGGTGTTTTCGTTCATATGTTCTAAACTACACAAAGGATTTTGATGCTGTTTTCAATATCATTTAGTAGTATTTTGAATAGACTACGGATAAAAAATTTAAGAATAAAAATGTATTAAAATTGAAAAAATTTGATGTTTTTGGTGAGATCAGAAAATACGTTTTTAGGGTGCTTACATGACGTACACTATAATTGCATAAAATAAATGTAAGTACTATAAAATTTTAGATTTAAACATGGCTATTCAAAAAGGTACAGCATAATATTTTTCCAAGTCATGAGAAAGTCATGTATCCTCTTTGCGCTTAAATGTCGTGCCCAACGTACGCAGTAGTGCAGCTGATCGTCGTTTTTAAGGCACACTTACACATGACATTTCTATTAGATGTCATGCGGGCTTACTCACGATGTGTTTATGCATCGGTGAGCATGTGACGCCTAAATCCGTACTTGATCTAGAAAACCTGGTGGTACATGACCGGGAATCGGACCTATGACTATTCTCGTTGTCGAATATAAATACTGATCCCTTATCCACAGGCCCACCGCGACCACAGAATATCAAAATAAAAAAAAATATTGTGAAGCAAAAATGTATCAAGTCGATTTCAATACTTGCAAAAGAAGGTGTACAAAAGTTTGGGACTAAATCTTGCCATCGTTTCGGCCGTGACCCACTATTGTCACATAGTGCAGGTCATTGACAGGGCAACCCAGTGCCACAGCTGATGGCAAATTCAACTGCGGAAGGTGATAGAGTTCACACTTTTGTAGTTTCATTGAAAAATAGTTTAATCTATTTTGAAATTAGTAATTTGTTATACATATCTGAAAATAAAAAAATATAGTGAATATTTTTTAGTAACATGCTCCTCGTTGAAATCTATATCGAGTAGTGAAAGTTTATTTAGTTTAAGCGACATTTTTTGTTGATATAGTACTATACATATATATTTTTGGAATCAGCGTTTTTATATCGATTCCAAAAATAATTACTATATCAACAAAAAATGTCGCTTAAACCAAATAAACTTTCACTACTCGATATATATAAAATGGCGTTAGGCACGAAGAGATACTCAGAAAGGTTGAATTGAAAGATAGGGTCATCCATAGCATGCGCAAAAGCAGGCTTCGATGGTTCGGGCACGAAGAGAGGAAAAATGATAAAAGGATGACGAAAAAATATATAATTTGAATGCGAGTGGAAGAGCCGAAAGCGAACTAGACTTACCTACACAGACCAAATAAAGAGAGATCTAATGGTGGATAATGTCAAAAGTATGAGGAATCGGCGAGAGTGCACAATTAATGAGTGTTACATTTTATCACAAAGCCTTAAATACTAAAGGTACAAACATGAAATTTTAAAACCAGGTTTTTTAAGGGTGTACACATCCACACATTAAGAGCGATTTAATATTTTACCTCCAAGGGATTATTAATTAAGGGGGTGGTCCCTTATTAAGGGGATCTATTAATAGTGGTTGAAAGTTTGTTCGAAATTCCAACAATTTTAAAGTAAGCAATATGATGAAATAATATATGATATAATATAGCTTTTTGATTAGAAATTAAAAAACACATATTTCGGAGATTTTGGAAAAGTAAATCCCCATTATTGTTACATATTTTTAGCTGGGTAACACTGCGATACACAGCTGGTAATCATTAAAATTATTGATCTTTTTGAAATTGCTTTTATTACTTTTTTGTATCTCAACTAAAATTAGGATTAAGGACCAGAGTGTGGTTCCCTAAAATGGTATAGACAAAAATAAAGTCATAACATTTAGAAAACTTTCAAATTCCGCTTTTATTATTAACAGTATTTAAATAGGAGAGATTGGTTCAATCATCATGAAATATAGTCAATTTTAGAACCTCCAGACTCCGAGTTAAAATACAATCAATTCAAAATAAATTATGACATTTTAGATATTTTTTGTATTTTTATACTCTAGGTACCTAAGCTTATAACCTATTTTACTTTCAGCAGATACTATGGAAAAGGAACCTACTTAAAGATTGGTATCAATTAAGTATTTAATTTAATAGTCTGAAATGAAATGTCTATTTAATTCTTTTCCTCATTCAGCGAATACCTATTTCATTAAAATTTTAACATTTAATACCAACGTAACGATTGATAGACATCACGTGTCTCGTGAGCTATAAATACTTTCCCCATTATAACAATAAATAGTCACCTGGTTTTAAAATTCTCTGATGTAAGCTTATTGGCCAGAAACAAAAGGCCACTCACCTCCTTTTGTTGGAGTTCTGTGCGTGGAGTGTTGCGCTCGATAACCAAGAATCATTTCATAATCGCCAGAATCACGTCTCAATGGGAATTGTATTTCGAGAATGTGGTCACACGGTTCCATCAACTTTAGAATACCGGCTACCTTCTTCTTTTTTTCTTCCACAGACATTCTAGACTTCAAATCTTCTACCAGTTTATCTTCGATTACTTGACATGCCCTGTGGAAAAAATACTCAACCATGTGGAAAAATTTGGGATTAGCACTAGTAGGTATATCTCTGAGCTTCTCTGGTATCTCATGGCTTGCATAGGTGCGGCAACAAATATTTACTCCAGCCGGAGCCATTCTAAGCACCGTATTGAGGGCCTCATTTTGAACAGAATTCTTGAGAGGCGGAACAACTGTTTTCGCGATATTCTTTAGGTGTAACATTTTTATTGATCGTAATACTTAAGTACGGATGTCGGGTTAGGTTTCGGGTCGCCCTACACGAAACTATTGTTAAAATACAAAAACGATGTATTGTTATAGGTTGCAGTGACGACCCGTCCCGACAGAATCAGACTCACTGATTAAAGGCTGATTGCATGAAATAAAAAGGCTGCAAATCGTGCTGCGGATTATCTCTCTCGCTCTCGCACACGATATAAAAAAAGATAGCAATGAGTTTGAAGCTGATAGCTCCTCCCCACAATGGTCGACATCTCTAGTCACGTCACGTCCCGGACAGAGTCATACGAATATAAGGGTGGTTACACATCTGAAGGAAGATGTGTCGTGTTGGGCGTAACGTCGATTACGTCTATTAGGTCGAATTTAAAACAACCAATTATTATACTATGCGTCTAGTATAGATGGGTCGGTACATGTTTTTACAAAAACTAAACGTATGCCGGTATTGGAATGCAGTATCGTCTTTCAAAACTTGTAATTATTTTAATAGCTATTTTATATTTATATAAATGTTATTATTGTTGGAATGTTGGCATTACTGCCTCAGAATATATAATCATTGTCATAGAGTATAGGAAGATAGAGGAAAGTTATATTAACGTCATGTATCTACGATAAATCTACGAAAAGATGGATTTCGAACCTTTAGCTATGCTTAAAAGATTCTCCATCATAGAGTTATTCAGTCTCCACTGTAAGTAAAGTGGAGCAGAAAATACATTGCATTAAAATAAAATTGTTCTGTTTATTTATAGTATGTCATAAACGTACAGTCCAGTTTAAGAAAAAAGTACTCACAGTAAAATTAAAAACACTTTAAACATTGTGAAGTCATAAATTTGTGTGCAATTAAGGATTTATTCGTTTTTAGAACATAGATAGACAAAATGTAATTATATCATTAATGTAATTAGATTTTGCCCATTATTATTTAATTTTGCATCATTAATGCAAAATTTAATCGTAATCGTTTTAAATTATTCTGGTTACATTTTGCCCATCTATGCTATCTGCCTATTGAATTATAGACTGCTCAGTCTATGGGTATTTATATTGAAATGAGAGAATAACAATAATAGACGCACATTTGTCATCTTCAGACTTCAAATTAAAAATCAAACTTCATGTTACATGCATTATTATTCTTTAATGTTAAAATTATCGATTTTTATATATAGTAATTATTATAATAAATAATACAACAACTATTATTATAATGTAATGAGCCGTGTGTACTGTTTGTTTTTTTTCTTTTACTTGTAAGGTTAATTAATCCAAATTATAAGGAATAAACAGTAAAATGGTTTGTCAAATTTTCTAGAATTAATTTGAATTTTGAAGCCTTGGCTCGACCAAATGAATTATGTATTCATTATAATCTAAGGTATTCATTACTTTATATTTACTAAGATGACTCTTTCGTTGCTACGATGTTCAATGTATCATATAAAATTAGGGACTGATGAAATAAAGCACTAATTATGTATGCAAATTGTCTAAAATTAGAAAGGCATAGTCATACAAAATTATTTGCGTGTTAACTTTGAAAGTGACGGCCTTTTTTGTTAACTGAATAGCAAATAGAGTTTTAAAGGTATGTAAATATATTATAATCTTTTGTATTACATTTCAAAATGCTTTTTCAATGAGCTTTTTTTCCCTTCAGGCTATGTACATGATCAGTAATGAAAATATGGAATCTTGTAAGAATATCAATATATTGCCTGATGAAGTAATAATAACAATTTTTAAATATATACCACTAGAAGATTTATTGCAGTGTGAAAATGTATGTCAAAGGTGGAAAAAACTTGCAATGGATACAACTATATGGAGGCGTCTAGTCATAGTGTACTCTGAAAAACCTGGCCAAACTGAAGTGAGTCAAAAGAACCTAGAAACAATCAAAACTCACAGCGAATGTGTTCAACATTTAAAACTACAGTATATTTATAGTTATCCAGTGGTTAAATCTGTAATGGAAAACTGTAATAATTTAATATCTATAGAATTGGTTATGTGTAGAATAACAAAAGAATTTGAGAAAGATGTGTTACGATGGCCATATTTAAAAAAGCTTAATTTAAAAAATTCACTTTCACTGACAAATGATAAACTATTGATCCAGTATGATCATTTTAAAAATCTTAATCATCTGGCTCTCTCAGATTTTGGTCTGTATCCATCTAATTGTGAGACACTCTTGCTTTGCAATTATTTGAGTCATATTTTCATAGAAAAAATAAGAAATCTAACTTTAGAATATATTACAACTTTAATAAAATCTAAACAAAAAATCTTGATATCTTTACATATATATGGTGGAGATTCAGTAGATAATAAATGTTTGTATTATTTGTCTCAGTGTACTATGTTAAAAGATCTTGCTATAATAAGGTGTGAAAACTTATCTGATGAGGGATTATTAAATTTAGCACTTTTAAAAAGGATAAAACATTTACAGATATGGAATAATTCAAATTTTAGTGAAATCAATTTACTGAAAACTTTAAGTAGTCCAGCATTACTGACTTTACAGTCATTGAGTTTATCAAAAATATATAATATATCACCGATAATAGTTGATTTGATTTCAGAGTATTACAAACATTTGAAATTTCTCGCTGTTTATCATTGTCCAAGAATTATAAATACAGATTATGAAAAGCAGTTAAAATCAAAATTTAGAAATATAGATGTTGTATTGTATTAATAATATATTTTATGAATGAACTAATCAAATAAATTTCTTAAATCATGTTAAAATCTCATAAGAATCTATTGTGTAATTAAGATATTTTAAGCAAATAGTGACCTTATATGTAAAAAGATATGGGAATAAATTATAAAATTAAAATCCACTTATAATTATATTTACTGTATATGTAACAATGGCATTTGAATCAAAATTCTAAAAAAAAAAACATTTTTGTACATAGATCATACAAATTATAGTTTTAGTAAATTAATGTAGACTTCTACAAAATTATATAGGTGCTTATTTTGTATTTTCATATGTAGTTCTTTTTATATGTTGACAATGAAATTTTTGTGGATGATTAAAAATACACACATTGTAAATTTTCTCATTTTCCAGTGATGTTTCTTTTTTATAAAATTAAAAATATATAACTTAAGATTTAAAACCTCATGTTCATCTAAGTATTTAAGTATAGATGCATTATTGAAAATAATGTTACTACTCACAGAATGAAATTTCCTAATGAAAATACATTTATTCCTTAATTATATTTAAGAGTACAGCGGGTATTAGTACTTAAGATTCATATACATTTATTGTATATTTTATTACAAACATATTATAGAACTCTTGGGATAACTTTACATTAAAATTTAATATTAAAAGCAGTTAAAAAATTAAATCTAGTTTTTATTTACACACAATAACTATGTCACAAAGTCGATTTATATCCTACATATTTTGAATAGTACCTTGTTCTACTTTACATTTTAAACTGTCTATTTTTGGTTTCAAACAGGAACATAAAAAAGGATTCATTATCGTTTAATCGACGGCATACAGTGCTGAAAGTTCTGACCTAAAAATTTGTTGTTTGATACCTACCTTATTACAAAACGAAGTTTATCTGCAGTGCGAGTTCAAATATTGGTGAAATTCATTATTACAACATATCTCTTACATAATCATGTTATTTTGTATTATAAATATAATAATATTATTATAAAGGTTAAACCATGTTTTATAATGAGAACTTTATAACACATTTTAATAAAAAATAAACTTGGCTGTGTAATAAGGCCAGGGATTGAAAAGTTAGTGGGGTGAATATCCACAATAGCTTTATTTTCATCTTTAGATTAACTGATTCTTTAAGTATCTATAAATTTTCTATTTACACATTCACATCCATAATTGAATGCTAGAAGTATTAACATTACTAATGCAATGATTTGCAGAATGAGCATATTTTCAAGTCTAGAATTATTATAGTTATAATAATATAAAAGCGTTTTCAAGAATTAGTTGTACTAAATCAGCGGGAAAATATTCGTAGTGAAATATAAAATTACATTAAGATCACTATTATTGTGGGTATAGTACGCTTGTATGATACAAACAAAGTATGCATCAGTTTCAATTGAACATTTTTAGTTCTGTCATAACCACAAAAATAAAATAACGAAATACTAAGGAACAAAAACATTTTTATTTGATAATACACTTAGAAAGTAGAGCCAACTCTTGTAAAATATATATATATATATATATTTGACAAATAACTAATCGAAGTAGTTGAGATATGTAATTTAATGGGATCATATTAATGCTTTTTTATTAAATTAGTGAATATTCATGGTTTAGTTCATAATATTTCATTTGGTCTATAATTGCATGCTTAATATCGGGATTAAACATTGATGTACATCATTAATCAATAACGATTCAATGCATACTTTCACATTTGTATATTTAAAAGTAAACTTTGTAAAGTATACTTTATTAAGGTTGCAACAATTTAAATTGTTAATATCTGTTAATTCCAGATCAAAATAGAATCTTACGTGTACAGTTTGTTTTCAAATAATCCAATTTATCAAAAATTAATTTCATGAGCTAATAATATAGCTTCAAGTGAAAAAAACATTTAAAAGAAAATAGGTCTAAATGTCTAATAAAGTTAATCAAGTTCTAATAAAATTGATGAGATAAATTATTACGAATGCAGTATTTTATTGTATAAAAATGTAGCAACCCTAATATCGTTGTAAAAAATATAATAATTGTCTGTATAACGACATTTCTTATATTACATTCAATGATTAAAAAACCATCGACCCACATAAAATTGGAGGAAATTTAACTTATTATCTAATAACATCACACAAAGGTACAAACACAGTAGAGTTAAATATATAATACGCATAGAATACTTCGGCAAATATATGTAGCATTATCTTTACCGAGCACTTGGGAAACAATATCCGTATACAGATGCTTTAAATAAAAAAAAAACAATTATGTGATATTTTTCATGCCATTTTTATCAAATACAATATCGAACTGTTAATTAATAACAGTTGTAAAAGGATATCATTTACCGTTAAAGCTTAGACATAGTTGCTTCCTTTTTTGTTGTAAGTTAGTGAAAAGTTGGTTATCCTGCTGATTCCAGATGTTGCTGCAGCATCAGGTCAAGGTTTACCATGTTATTGTAATATTATTGAAGTCATAGGCTACCAAAATATCTTTTCGATCAGCCCGGCAGAAGTTGCTGATATACCTTCAATGATTACAAAAGAACTGATGATCTTCCAACAGTTGATAAGATTTTCTTTAATTGTAGCTAAGGCTAATCAGCGTTATAATTTTAAAACAAAAAAAAAATAGTTCATTCATTTTCGAGTTATGGTAACCACAGACACACTAATACACACGTAAACTTATAACCCTCTTTTTGCGTCTAGTGTTAATATAGTCTAATATTTTGTTATTCGATTTCTATTGGTAATACCAAACAGGACGAAGATTTCTATGTGTATTCTATGTTATCTGTGCCAGTACAATAAAGGTGAAACGATTTATCGTTTGCGGCCTCGCATAAATTGCAGGGCTTTTTGCATAAGGGGCGCTTTCTTAGGCTTTTGGAACGATGAGGAAGAGACAGCGGTGGCTGGTGAGGGGCGCACGGAGCCTGGCTTGAGCACGTTGGCGGCCGAAGCAAGGGCCGCCACCCGCGCTGCCGGGCTCGCAGCGGCTGCGTGAGCCGTTCCATGTTGAGCCTGTCGTTTGTGATTCAAAAGTCAATAAATATAGGGAAGATTACAAGGAAAAACAATGAATATTAGATAAAATGCCAAATTAACAATAATGCCATCAAATTGTACTTTTGTGTATATTTAAAATAGCTAAACTTTTCTGTTTTTTGGTAACTAGCATGAAAATTCTACATATTCTATCAATAATTTGACAAAATAGTAGCCCCATTTGGTTGTATATTGTGCGGAGTCTATATGTTTCTGACTTATAGTAATAAAAAAAAAGTGATGCTTACTTGTTTCCTAGCAACACTCCTCGGTGGTTTCACAATTGAATCAACATAAGCCATCTTAGTTTGCTTAATTGGAGCTTTCTTGGCTTCTTGGGCAATCTTTATGTTAGCTGTGAGTGATCTCAACTTATGTTCTTGTTCTTCTTGACATCTCTGTAATAAGTTAATTGACAATAATGTAAAGAATTAATGTTTATAATTTTAATAATATAACGATATTAATTATGCTACGTATATTTAACCAGTGCAGCTCTATATGAGTAAGGTAAACTACTTTTGTGTCATATATACATTTTTTCTATTTCAAAGAGGTTTATACTTGATCTGAATCACACTCGATGGAAAGCGATGGGCGGAAATATTATAAAACGTTAATGTAGGAGAAATTCTTTGAAAATGTTCACCAATCTATTTTTTTTCTTTAATATTTAGAAAGGATTGTCAGTGTGGACATACTCTTGACGAGGAAGATGGCCCGGTCTTGCACTTGGCACTCGACAGACGGGAGAAGGGACACCCAGAGGGTATTAGTCGGTGCAAGTCCGATAAAAACCGTCATTGCTCCCTGAGGTCCGTTAGGTATTTACACCGGGTTAAATGAAAAAAAAAAAGGATGGACATACTCTGTCTAATACATCTCTACATATAAATATAATATCATATAAATTGTCATATGGGCGTCAGCTGAATATTACCACTGGATGGCTTAGCTGATCATCACCTAGCACATGCTGAGCTGACTTCTCTTTGGCGCATCATTACAACAAAGGGTTTTTTTTTTGGTAACCTAGGAGTAATTCTAGCATAGAACCATTAGGGCCACTGTGAGAGCAGCGACCCCTGTGTGTAAGATGCATACGGACTATAAACCCCAGGGTGTTCCTCTAATTGCTCCACCCAGGCCTCAGAAAGCAAATTCATCCAGACAATCGGGGAGCGAAAAGCCCTGTTTAGGTTACCTCTCTGGAAGGGTAAAGAGCCCACCCCTTCGAAATCTCTCTCTCAGATCGCGTCCCTCTCATCCAAGCAACAAACTTTCTGAAGTCTACTGCCTGGCTAAACACGGTATTTGCTTTAACTTTTCCTACCTTTATTAACTCGTTCTTCTGTGTTGTTATGTGCCAAATATGTATGTGCCATGTGCCAAATATATATTTTCCAGTTTTATTTATATATTTATATACAAACCATAAACATCTCTCTCCATGACTCCAACTCTTGCCTTTGTTGTTTCCTGAAATTCCTTTCACAAAACTTCTGCCAAAGGTGATCCGTTTCTTCCATGAGGTAGGGGTTGTAATGTTCCAGAGTAAACAGCTGTTGCGGTGTTGCTCTGTCCACAATTGGTTTTAAAAGATCATATGGCACGCCTCCAGTGTACTCAAGTGCTAAAATTGTTAATTAAAGAATTTAATATTACCTAGTACTTCACAAAACTGTAATTAAATATTATCAATATACATAATGTTCTTACCATCAATGTGTTCTTGAAGTATTTGAACGCACATTTCATATAATGATGGTATTTTTCCCAAAACTTTATTTCCTGAGTACACTTTGGTTCTGAAATTAACAAGTGCAATGAATGAACATTGTAGACTACTTAATTTACAATGAGTATATAGATTTAACGATCATATGGAAAAAAACTCAATACCAGTATATAAAACAATTATGTCAAAAAATATTCTAAAATTAGTTTCATTATCAACGGAATCTATTATGCAGTTTTGGTATTAAGCCTAGTGACATTAATATTAATTAGTTTTAATGAAAGCTGGATTAACCCCTTGGCTTACACGATAATGCCAATTGTGCGTGCTATAGTAAACAAGAGAGTCAGTCACGCGTCGTGCCATTCAACTGTTCAACCATTTACTCGTACTGGCACAAAACATATAGTTATCATGACATGTATATTTCAATGCAATGAAAGGAATTGTTAAATAAACAATGTTTAGGTACAAATAGTAATAATTTTAAGAAGTCTGGGGTGTAATAATTTTGTTTATCACACAAATACTTTACCATGAGTTGGACTCGATGGTTTTCACTTATGGCACAATTTTTTTACCACAAGTTAGACCTGTGGTTGTAGGCCAATAAATCATACTTAACATATAAATTACCTTTGATTTTTACTTGATATGCCAGCACTTATTGCTTCTTCTTCAGTAAAATGTGGCAGGAATTTTGGTGGTGGTCTGGGTTTATAATTTGGTGAAATTTCAGGTAAAGAAGTGATTTCTAAATTGGGTAGTGGAGCCAACTTGGCACTTGGTGATAATAAAGCAGCAGGACTAAGCTGTAAAATATTATGTTCCCATTAAAATGTTAACATAATTACACCAATATAATACTGACTTTGTTAACATAACTGTAACTTACATCATTGGCGAATGAATTTGTAGGAGATTGAATGTCTTTATATTTCTTTTTAGACTTTGTAGGACTAATCATTCCCAAAGCTTCAGCAAAACTTGCTCCTGCAAAAAAAAAACAACATTATTAACATTCAAATTTGTAAATACATACATAGATAGTACAATATAGAGCGCTCTGCAAGTGAATTAAGCTCTGTGTATTGAGAAATTGTCAAATTTGGGCCTTTTTTTTGTTAACCTGGTGGAAATCCCTACGGACCGTCAGGGGAAATGGTGAGGGCCACTCCCACCGGTGTGTCGGACCTGCCCCGATTAAAACCACTGGGGTACCAGCACTGCCTCTCCTCGCCTTCGCCGAGCCTAGGAATCCGGATACTTCCGAGGGCTCGGCGAGCGTTGGCCTATGGGCAGGCCTCCTCTCTTGGAGGGGGATTTCAACCCCTCCCCCTACCTCTCTATGGGAACGGCGTGTGTCAAATTTGGACCTGTTAAAATTGTAATTGATGCCTACAAATTGATTCCCGCTCTTTGACACAAAGCTCAACTTATATATAATAAACAGTAAATATTAAAATTTTGATAGGTACCAGAACCACAGTCTATTCCGTCTTCACTCTCTTCTTCATTGAATCTGACTTTTTTCTTTGGTACTTCTTCCTTCATCTTATTATTACTTGACTTACTACTACTGTGATCTGAAGAACTTGACTTATGTTTAGATTTCCTCTCTGTACTGTGATTACTGCCTTTTTCAGATTTATTTTTGCTTTCACTTCCACTAGATTTAACTTTAGATGATGTATGCTTTTTTTCACTACTATCACTAATTGATTTATCTTTTGAAGAACTGCTTCTTTCTCCGTCTTTTGACTTGTCTTTGCCTGAAGATCTGTGTTTTTGTTTATTACTACTACCACTGGTATTATCTTTTGTTTTAAGTCCGGAGGTATCATTTTCTGACTTTGTTTTATGTTTTTCTTTTTTAGAACTCTCTGGTTCAATTGAACTTCTGTGTTTTTCTGACTTGCTAGAATGCTTCTCTGATGAACTTTTATGTTTTTCATTCTTTTCATCTTTATGTGAAGTAGAGCTAGAGTTGTGTTTTTCAGAACTGCTGTGTTTGCTAGATTTGTTTTCCTTATGACTTTTATCAATGTTATGTGACCTCTGGTCAGATTTATGTTTCTTTTCAGAGCCTCTTTCTTTTTCTTTTGAGCTTTTCTGTTTATCTATATTATGGGATGCTTCTTTTGGTGACGGTCTTTCATTACTACGCCTTTCTTTTGAATGTGAACTGTGATATTCTGAATGCTTATCCGAGGAATGAGTAGATTTTTTAGAGTTTGATGAATCATTTTTGTGACTAACATGGTTACTGTGTGTTGAATGTTTCGAAGACTTGTGTTTTTCAGGCAACTTTTTATTTTCTTCTTTAATTTGAACTTCTTGTTCGGAAGAATCTGTCTCACTATCATAACTTTCTGATTCAGAATCATAACTGTCACTTTCTGAATATTTTCTTTTTATATCTGTTTTTTTCTTATAATAATTTTCACTAGAATTTGAATGTTTTGACTTTTTTGTCTGAGGTTCTTCTTCCTGGAAGATAAAGCTTGATTTATAAAATCAGTACTTAACGAAATATTACTTTTAAAAATAAAAAATAAAAAGTGTGTAATATCAAATTTAAAAAAGAAAATGGAAATACTTGTAATGTTTTTAGATTTTAATAACTTTCAATATATTGTCATAATAAATCGTATCAAAAGCATTTTTAGGTGAAATGAAGCCGTCTTGATCCCTTCTGCCAACAAAATAAATGAGATCTACAAAAAAAGCTAAGTATAAGAACTCTAATTGTTAGCCAGTACTTTTCACTTACCTTGCAATTTTGATGATGAGTGATGAGGTATAATGAGAAATAAGTTGAGATAGTGTGTGTTAAGGGAATGATGGAATTGTGAATTAAAATAAATAAGTAAAATTGTTTTTTGACATTATAATAAAAAGTTTTGAATTCATATATTTTTCATTACAACTTTGTAATAATAATAACAATTCTCTTTTTTATTCATAGAAATATTCCTTATTATCTAATTTAATATGGCTATAAATTATTATGATTTTAAATAGCCATATTATAAACATGTGTAATTATAATCATATAAATACACAAGTTAATATTGACCCATCTTGGCATTTCATTGAAATAGCAAAAATATCACTAACCATAGATAGATATGTGTTATCTTTTACCAAAACCCACCTCACTACTGCTATATTTCCTTTTGTCTACACTGTGATTCCCATTTAATTGCTTACTGTATTCTTTCTGAGTTTGTTTGTGACTTGAGCTGGATCTTTCTTGTTTTATCCTGGACTGCCGATTGTCATCAGAATCTTTACCACTGCCATTATATGTAGTTGCTGTAGAAATTATAAGAGACCTATGATAACAACGTAAATTGAGGCCATAAATGTAGGCCTTTATTTTATTTCTGCTAATAACACAATAACAGATTTAAAAAGCTCTGCAGCTGATAACAAAAGAATGAAACTTTGGGATAAAATGTGTAAAAAGTATGAAAGAAATAACATAAAATTAAAGGAAAACATTTAAATAGCAGAAAATTGATAAAATGTAATTGGAGTAAATATTTTTTTATAAATATACATATGATAAACAAATATAAAAATAAACTTACTCTCATTATGACCATCATCTTGATCACTATCTTCAGCTGCTACCATAGCCTTCCATTTATTAACCAGTGCTCGTGATGCTAAGCCAGCTTGCCCTGGCTCTTTTCGCAGAGCATTTACTGTGCGGCCTACTCCTGTATCTTGTAAATGTTGGACAGTCACATCCAAATTTGAGAGTGCATCTATATACTTTAATAACTGTAAAAGGTCATTATATATGTATTAAGGATGAGAAACTTACTTTTAGATATTACAATTAAAGTCAACTATTATGATATCCATAACTAGGAGTATTTATGACTAACCACTTAACCTACAACTTTGGGCATAACCCGTGTATGATGATCAGGCCAAATGTAAATATTACAGGCATAGCCTGTAGTACGATAATCTGGTAAAATATAATTCTCAAAAGTAAACTGTAGGTTAAGGGGTTAAAGAAATAATATTTTACTTTTTAGTAAGATATGCAAAATAAAAATGAATTTTTGACATTGTCCAAATATAAAAATAATTGTAAATATATTAAAATTTGGACAGACAATATTGAAAGTTCTTAGTTTTTATTTTGCATACCTTACTAAAGAGTAAAAAATCATGAATTTTACTAACACTTATAAAATTATTTCTTAAAGAAACATGTTTTACATTTCCAGTATTAGTAACTAATGAATGTTTTCATAGTATAGGGTTAAAAAAGAAAGGGGAAGATTTACAAGTTTATAGGATAATGTTTTTTATGATTTAGAGATGGATGCTTGATCATAATCAAACTTGGTGGATGACAAGCCAAACGATGGATTGGGGCCCCCCAACATCTCCTATTCACTCTGCTCTTAAAGGCCTCCAAGTCATAAAATATGATTACTAGAAGAACATTTGACTCCTTAGCCATTCGCATGATGAATGTAGAAGTGAATCTTTCTATACGGATATGAGGAACATCCACCACATATGGATGTTATCTGACACATTGTATGGTGTTAAAAGATAATGAAGTTGGTAACTGTACATCAACATTCAATGTTCTGTATTTAAGCCTCATTCAAGATATCATTACCAATAACAGTTGTAGGAAACATTGAAAGAGCACTATACAGTGTTAAGATTTTATATATATCTCCAAATACAGAAACAGGTGACAGTACCTATGTTGTATTAAAAGCAAATCTTAAAAAAACTCCACTTAGTTATAGTTACAATATTTATGCCAACATGAACTGATTTTTAAAGCTCACAATGGGTACAAATTGTGAAGATTTAACCAATTTAAATAATCATAATGACTATGAGGAAGTCTATGAATAAAGTTCTGTTTGTTTTGTTTGCTAGTGTGGTACTCCAAGGGAGGTAAAAAGCTTTATAATAAATATGTATTACAATTACTTAGAATAAACGAAAGTATATCACTGGGTAACAATATAATAAATAATCTTATATTTCATTCTCTAATTTAAGTAAATTTCTTTTGCAAATTGTTTTTTTTTTCTGAGTTTATACTAAAGATTCCAAAAAGACCAGGGCTTTTTTGTGCTATGTTGAACTTCATAGGAAAAGTGGGATTATTCCCACTCACAAGGAAAGTTACATATGTTCACTAATTACACGGTTTTCGCAAGTTACTAATTCATTTTGTATACTCAGAATTATAATATTCAATATTCTAGAATTTTTGTCATATACATCAGGTAATTCCTGACTTAAAATTATTCATGCATTACACATTATAATTTGTAATATAATGCCAATCAATAGAACGTGTTTAAATGTTTACTCACATTCTTCTCCTCGTGGCATTGTTCTATATTATTTTGATAGTGTTTAACTAAGTCAAGAACAGACGCCATACCTTGGCGTGTTTTATCAACAATAGAGATGATTTTTTTATCATCAGACAATGATTGCCAGCTGGTAATCAGGAACCATTTTTGTCACTTTATACGTCAATGACCAGTTACCATTTACCACAGACTATATAGCCAATGTGACCAGATTTAAATTTAAGATCTTGCTAGCTGCTCGCCTAAAAATAGCTAAATCCTGAGCAGTATTTGTGTTTATAGCGGGATAACTAATTTATTTAGATGTTAAATCTACTTAAGTTGATAGTAAAATTTCAAATAATAAATAGGAATTTCAATAAGAAATATTAGAAAAATACATACACAAAGGTACGTAAAGGTCTGTGTATGAATGTAAATAAAACTAATCTAACTAAGTTCTGGTATTTGAAATGAATGATCTAAGGTTCGATTGTGTGATTAAAGTTAAACCTTGTTAAATATAGGATGATAATTTTGACTGCTCACGCACATGACGTTTCGTTTTTTTTCGGTAAAATGTACTTCCGATAATATCATGGATGGTATCGCCCCTTTAGTGAAGTGCTACTCATAACGAACAACTAAAGACTATCGAAAATCAACTTGAAATAAAATAAATCGATCGATATTTAGGTTAAATTATGTTATTTATTGTAAATTTATAAGTTATTTGCAATTATTTAACAGATTTATTAGTAAAATAAATCTATAATTAATTTATCTAATGTTCACTTTTTTAATTGTTAGCCAATGATATTTGCACATGGTTTAGAGTTTTAAAAATTCATAAATCGAAATGATTTATGCCTTTGTTATATTAATAAAAAGGTAATGCCACAAAATTAAACTGAAAATACAATATAATTATACAACAATCGATATCAAGCTATATAAGAATAATAATCGATAATCATACATTATCGATTATACACTGCCCGCATCCTTAGTGTGATCTGTCTAAATTATCAACCTATATTTAACTACCTATAATCATAGATGGGCAAAAAGTAATCAGATTAATGAAAATGATTGACGATTACATTTTACGTTTTTTACCATTAATATCACTGCATTTTGCTCATTTATGTTTTAAAAACTACAAAATCACAGATCGTATACACATTTATCATTTCTTAATGTTTTAAATTGATTTAATTATGATTACAGAGCAAGAAAATTAAAATTACGACTACATTTTGTAATCGTTGATCATTAATCAGATTACATTTTGCCCATCTCTGCTTATAATAATGAAAGTTTAGAGCTGGCAAATACCAATATATTTTATAAGAAAAGGTGATACTCAATAAAACACACATTCACACAACAAAATATATGTATAATACTTCGCCGAAAGGCCATAGGCTAATTTATTCACTCTTTGGAGAGGCCTTAGGGCTGGACTCATAAGGGCCGAACGCGAAACGCGACAGGCTGAAGCGAATCCACTATGACGGAAATGTTGTATTGCGCAGTAAATTCCATTTTGAATTACATGGTAAGTTATAGCAAATACGAGTATTTCCGGATACCTCGATGAGTCTCAATAATCTTGATTAGTATGGATTAGGTAAATAAAAGTTATAATAAAGATTACACCTATTACAAAATAGGCTTCATATATAAAAAATCATTTTAACCGAAGCATTACATTTTTAAATATATTATTATATCATATACACTATATATACTATACTATAAAATGAAAGAAATAAAACAGAGGTACGATATTTAATCATATCCTTGAATGGCGCTTTTGGTCCTAACTTCCTAGTGAATTTTCAATTATTTTTGTTAACTTTACCAATGTTAATACGTCATATTCGAAATGGTATAGGATGAAAAATAAACAGGAAAGTTTAACATATAAACACTTTATATGAGCAGTATTCTCTTAATTATTATATTTAAGATTCAAATTGTTGGAAACACTATTCTCATTTCCAAAGCAGCCGTTCATATATTATATAACTTATGTATTTGTATAAATACAGGTACGGTATTGATATTTAGCTGTGACGCTGGCTCCCGCTTCCCACGCAGTGTTGTTTGACCCTTCAGGATACTTTCGTTGCTTGGCGCAGTTGCTACACGTTGGCACTACACGACCTGCCTTGTATACTTCGGCTATGTACTTACAATGTACACGATCAGCACTAATGTCCCCGTTATCTTAATCCTCCCGTGTGGGAGCCAAACCTGCAAATATTAAAATGTGACCATAAATCTGCTAGAGGTACAATTTGATAAATAAATGTTGACTAAATGTTAAGCTTAAAATTTTAATTAATATAATGAATCCTTCCACACTCATATCTAGTAGGATATTCTATAAAAAACATATAAAGATAATACTAGGCACTATACAATGCCTTCTGTCGCACATAATGTTAATTGCTATGAATTATATGATAGGCGGTAATATTTTGAAACTACGGCATAATGTTACATAGTTTTTTTGTTAGATTAATTACCATTGTCTAAAAACATTAGCTAGAAGCAAGCACCTAAAACAATAATTTTCAATAACAATATCCGTGCGAGAAATAATAAGAGTTTATAATAAAGTAATTAAAGCAATTTAATTTGATATGTTTTTTTAATCAGGTGAAGATTTGAATGAATCAATGATACCCGAGAGCAAAATTCTTGAAGGTACCATATGTGTATCGTGTATTTATTAATAGTAACAATAGGATACGTTTATGTAGGTAATATATTCTTATACGATATTGTATAGTATAAATATATAGATCAATAAACGATTTACCATGTACAATATTTTTGATATAAAACACCCGTTATGATTCTACAGTATAAGATTTAAAATTTCAATGCGTAATTGAGTTATTATGATAACTGCACTTCGCGTGGTTGTGTAGAGTGCTCAAGTAAAATTCAATATATCTGATGGTCGTTATCGTTCTAGAATCAAACTAACATGAACGTGGAATGGTAATGGAAGTCAGGGCCGCTGGGACCGAATTCAATACAGTGCGGAAGCATTGCGACGGTAATCTGCCAGCACAGCGCCCGCAGATCGAGATATTTGCTTGTATGCAAATGAGAGCAGTTTCCGTGCGCCTGCGCTCACAACCTGATGTGATAATACCCAACAGTCTCCATATAGAGTGATACGAACAAGAGATACACGTGTAGATAGTAACTGTGGCGGCACAAACCGTAATAAAGACAAAGGAACAAGGCCCCATTGCGATCCGACGCAATTACGAGCGCTCGTAACAATAATCTCACAATTATAATTCTATTTTAGTGTCAAATAACTTTCAAATTTGCATAGAAGTTTGTCGACATCGTATAAGATTGCAGGAAGAATAATTAAGCATACAAGGTTGCGGGAAAAATATAAATAGCTTAGCTAAGCCAGCCGGTTATGCTAAGTGTGCGGATGCTCTGATCGGTGGGTTGACTCGTGCTCATCTACGCTTTTAACTTACTGAAGTTTTATAGCCATGAATTGCAATACTTTATTATACATATTAATCAAAAAGAAAAATATTCATAAACAAAGTTGTATACAAATGTACATGCAGGCCACATAAAAAAAAAATCCTTCCCTATTCATCTATACTAATATTTATAAAGCTGAAGAGTTTGTTTGTTTGTTTGAACGCGCTAATCTCAGGAACTATTGGTTCGAATTGAAAAATTCTTTTTGAGTTGAATAGACCATTTATCGAGGAAGGCTCTAGGCTATATAACATCACGATGCAATTATTAGGAGCGAAGAAATAATGGAAAATGTGAAAAAAAACGGCCAAAACTATTCATCCTTGAGGGCTTCCATTGCGTGCGCTGCAAAAACGGTTCAAGATACCAAAAATATATGTAAGAAAGAATTATTCCTCTTGAAATGATCTAAAAAAATGTCCATGACAGTATATGTCTATCTTTTAAGATTAAGTCACTAGAGCCGTTTTTATGGTAAACAAATTTGGTCGAAATTAATGCATTACTTGTTAAGAGTTGTATCAACGTAATAATATTAATCTTTATCCAAATAAATGTGTTGTTGATTAAGAGTATTAATTGTGAACAAAATTGTCTTTGACATCACTTAATTTCAATGAACATCTTAGATCTTATTACAAAACCTTATATAGCAAAACAACTTTTGCCGGATCAGCTAGTGTAAAATAAAAGTGTTTACCAGTTTGGTAACATTTAGTCGAAAAATCACACTTGGCTAAAAATTTATTTATGCACACTTTTAAATAGTTTCTCAAGACCGTCTTGTCATATCTCTTGAAGTATAGCATTTCTACATACCGTCTTATTAAAAACACTCTGTATATTACAAATGGCATTAATTTAATGGTATTTTAGATAACATAAAAAATATGTCGTATAATTTAAACATGCTAGCGGTACAGCGTCAATGTGAATAATATCCACAATTGATGCGAAATAGACATGACTAATAAAGTATTACCTTGTTAGCATATCTATTGATACGAGTTTGCGAAAATGTTACTTTTTTGATAAACCACCGTTATACCTCCGTAAACGGGTTCTCAGTAGCGTGTGAGAAAAATACATTTTCGACATATAGCAAAGTGTGAAGTAAAAATTAGTAAAATTATTTTGTGCATCATAATTAAAATGAAATGACTGACATCCTTCTCGTGTATAGACACGAAAAGTTTTTGACTTGATGATTATGACAAATCAACTTTAAGATTGGAAAGTAAGTAAAGAAGTATATATTATACACCGTTAGCGAGGCACATTTGCCTTGATTACATTTTTTTTTAGAGGATAACTTTTGACTGTACGAAAAAAACCGGCCAATTGTGAGTTGGACTTGCGCGCCGAGGATTTTCTTGAAAAGATGTGACAGGAAAAAAAAATTGACCTGAATATTTAAATTAATTTTAACTTAATACCTTCACGCGTTTCTGACAATAATGGCCATGACAGACAGACAGACGGACAACGAAGTGATCCTATCGGAGTTTTGTTTTCCTTTAGAGTTACATAACTTTGAAGAGTATATACACTTCTTTATAAAATCCAGCGCGTCAAATTCAGATTATCGATTATTAAAAAAAAGAAAAAACAATTATTTTTTATAATATTTGTGTATTCCTTTATTAAGCTGAACCGAACCTAATGGGATTTTTAGTTTCAATCTGTATATTTCAATTTAGAGTACCAAATATTACGAAATATTATTTATGAATTTTGATAGAGGTCAATAAAATAAATAATAATATATTGTAATAATACAACTTCGCGGTGTAACCCTTTTGAGGTGAGCAGAGAAACATTATTAGCTGTATCTACTTTTTTTTTTTTATACCGACTCGACACAGTGACTGCACCATACGTGATGGTAAGCATGGTGCAGTCCAAAAAACGCCAACGACTATCGAAAGGTAACAAAAAACCCATCGGTAGTCGCAGCGATCATGCCAGCCTGCACAAATATCTCTTCACGCTACGTTTAAAAGATCCCATATCATAGGATGGAGGGAACACGCTCGCCGGAAGACCATTCCACAGCACAACGACACGGCAAAAGAAGGAGTTAGAGAACTTCTTTGTCCTAGCCGGGATGTGAGATACCGTATAGCTGTGACACCGCAAACCCGCACGCGTGGATCTGTTCAGGAAGGGAGAGGGTGGAACAAGGTTAAACAACTCCTCAGAAAACTCGCCATGATACAGACGGTAGAAAACGCTCAGTGAGGCCACATCTCTGCGCAACTGAAGCGGTTCAAGATGTTTAGTCACTTCAGGATCATTCACAACGCGGACAGCCCTCCGCTGCAACCTGTCCAGGGCATCAAGTAAGTACTGGGCAGAACCGTCCCAAAGATGCGAACAATATTCCATGCAAGGCCTGACCTGAGCCTTATATAAAAGGAACAGTTGATTTGGCGTGAAAAACCGTCGCACCTTATTCAGGACACCAAGCCTACGTGATGTTGTAGAGATGACAGATCCTAAATGATCCCTAGGATTGAGATCACAGCGGATATTCATACCTAAGATACTGAGGCTGTCGCATATTGCAAGTGACACATTCTTGAGAGAAGGAAGGGGGGAGAAAGGGGTTTTTTGCGTGCCCATGGGTATATCGTGCCTAACGTGACCAGTGGCGCAGCTCATCGCCGTTCTCGAGGCATTTACGCATGACACTTCTAATAAGATGCCATACGGGTTTCCTCACGGTGTTTTCCTGCATCGGTGAGCATGTGGTACCTAGATTCGTACGTAATCTGGAAAACCCAGAGGTACGTGCCGGGATACAAGCCTACTATTATTATTATTATTTAGCTATACGAATACAGCATAAACAATAACATTATTTTGTATTCGTCACTACAAGGGAACATTTTAACATAAAAACTGGAGTTTTTTAAAAAAATACTTAAATATTGATTATCTCAGAAATTAACAAGTTTCGGACATGGTGTCATATGACTTAAATGACTCCAAATAAGCTGTACTACAACATCTATCAAGGAATGTATCGCATTACCGTTCACTCTGTATATTCACAACAATATTACAGTTTACAGATGTGATTAGAACCGGTTGTATAGAAGCAAAGTTACAGCTTAACACGTTCTCGCCGGCATGTACCATTAATGGTACATATACAATTGTCCCATCGGACGGCGTGTACCATTAATAGTACAATGAAAGAAATCAATTTAATTTGTATTTTTTGCTAATAAATACGCAGGCATAGTCGGCAGAAGCACTTAAAGAGAGATATGCGATTATGTGCAAACGGCGCCGCCCGATGAGACAAATTTGATTTTACAGAGCCGTCAGATGCCGAAGACGGCGAATTCAGCCGCCGGCGGGAACGTGTTAAACTCTGAAGTATTGAAATGAAATATGTAACTTTATTCAAATATATTTTCAAGCACTTTTGAATCGTAACAAAAAGTAAAGTGAATCTACCACCCGTTCGGCAAACAGAATCTACCGAGAAGAGCCGGCAAGAAACTCTGGTAGATGCTCTTTTAACATAATGAGGTACAATAACAGGTATTATATACAAAGGATTGAATGCCCCGCGAGGAAGATTGCATATATTAAGACCACGCGCTTTTATCATTCAAACAGTCATTGATGGAATAATATCCCTTTCTTTAGCAATTTAGTTTTAACAGTTTTTTGTTTTTAATTTCAATAGTGATATTTCCAAGATGTCTTTAGGTATTTTATAAGCGAATACCGAGCTCCATGTCAGAATCATGAACTTTTTAAGCCGGTAATTAGGTAACACTAATTGGTGTTTGTTTCTAGTATAAACAATATGAATATTGCCAAAAATAGATGCAGATTTTGTCGTATGTGTATAATACACGCGTAAACATATTGAGATTGAACTGTTAAAATATAGAAGTCATTAAAACGTTCTCTGAGCAAAACTCTAGTCCTTAAATTTTGAATAGCACGAACAGCCCTCTTTTGCAAAATGAAAATAGTTTTCAGCAGTTTAGCATTACCCCTCAGTAAAATGCCATAAGACATATATATCGCTGTGAAAATAGCTACAATAAACTAATCGAGCTGTTTCAATATCTGTGAGTTGCTTGATTTTACTGCCCGCATAAGCAGCTGAGCTAAGTTTCCCTGAAAGAGGTGTAATGTGTGCACCCCACTGTAATTTTGAATCCAATGTCACTCCCAGAAATACTGTAGACTCTACTATATCAACGTATTTATTGCAAACCACACATAAAGTAGGTTAATTGAAATGTGCTTAGATTCTTCCCGTAATGCAAAAATATCTGACTTTATTGATTTCATATCTGCCTTGACCAATGTGGGTGTATTTGTAAGTAATAGCATAGTAAGAAATAATTAAATTTGTTAATAGAAAAGTGTGACTGCGTTGGCTTAGTGGATAAGGAACCGCTATCCATGTACTGCGACACAAATAGTCGTAGGTTCGAAGTCCGGCACATGCATCTGAGCTTTTACAGATTATGTACGAATTTAGGCATCACATGTTCACCGGTGAAGAAAATCTCGCATGGCGTCTAATAGAAATGTCATACGTAAGCATAGATGGGCAAAATGTAATCAGATTAATAAAAATGATTACGATTACATTTTTTCGTTTTTTACCATTAATATGACTGCGTTTTGCTCATCTATGTTTTAAACAATACGGAATCCCAGATTCACACACATTTATGATTTCTTAATATTTTAAATGGATTCAATCATGATTACAGAGCAAGAAAATTAAAATTACGACTACATTTTGTAATCGTTAATCATTAATCAGATTACATTTTGCCCGTCTCTGTGTGTAAGTGCCTTGAGAACGGCGATCACCTGCGCTACTGGTCACGTATGGCACGACATGTAAGTGCAAAGTGGATACCAACACTAATGTATCTCTGCTAACTCTTTTACACCGAAAGGGATATAGCGTGAGGGTATGTTAATATAATTACTATTAAAATAAAACTTTAAATTGATACTTTCATACTGTGAGAATTAAATATAGGTACAAAATAGACACATCGCGTGTAAGTTCAACATGTTTAAATAAACAAAATCCATATATCAGTGTCTAAATTATACAATTTCAAGTAAAAAATAACCAACTAGCTGGGTTACGAGGCGAATTCGAACAAAAGCTATCTCGGGCATGTAACGGATTGCATTAATTTGCAATTGATTTTGCACGTACTGCTGCTATTGTTTCTACTCGTTTGTGAAGGTATTTTTTCATTTGTGAACAACTCAGTACTGGTTTTACAGATTGATATAGGTTGTGGTCATAGATTTATAAATTGATATTGCTTGTAACGCGGTTGAGGGTCCTCTCAGAATAAACAGCGGAAGCAAATGTTTTTCTGGTTTTGTAGGTCATGTTACTGTGATCTTTTTTACTTCGCATTGTGTTGACCCTGTCAAACATGTGTTCCCAAACTGGAATAATTACTACCTAAATATCGCACACGGTATTTATTATAATAACGACCCAATATCCAATTTGCTAGTCGTAATAAGTTCGCGCTATGTATTTTTTGTTAATGTAAAAAAACCGAAACAGTGTTTTGAATAGCGTACTGTTATTTTTATTTTGCATATCCGTTTCGTTGGTCCATCAATAGATTAGCTCGAGGGTAAACAGCGCTTCGGTTTGTCCATTAGTTAAAAACAGTTCGTCTATTGTAATAATGTTCGGTGCTTACATCCGTCAAGATTGTATCTCTATAAAATTAACTAATAACTTAAACACACCTGTTGTTCATGTAGGTGGATGTATAATAACGCCGATAGCTTCTTACTCTTTGACGTTTATATAATGGGATTGCAATTTGTAGGTATTCATCAAGATTGTTAAAACAAGTTGTATGACGCAATGATTTTATTGTAAAATTTATTTAGGTAGTAACTAGTATGTAATTTATTAATTCGCTCCTTTGTGAAAGCAACAAAAATGGATTGAAGTTGGTAGAATAGGATGGTATTAAATATTTCAAAGTTTTAAATACCAAATGAAAAAAGGGTTGTAGATTGTATTCGAAATAGATACATATTCGCTTGCTTCGATCTGGAGCGTTTCGGGATCAACTTGTGCACGGGCAGTTGTTCATGTATTTAGAGGTCTTCTGTCGAGGTATATAAGAGCCGGCATAGTGAAGATGGTTGCCAATGAGTTGTTGTCTATTGACAGTAGTTGCCGTTCTTGGACTACCATGCATTATCCACCAGGTGCGTTGCCGTCATTTTGTCGAGCCAATGTAATACATATGTGCTTCGAAATGTTGTCATACTTTTCTATTTACTGTACATATCTAGTCCATATAGTATATTATATTATATTATCTTTTTAAAGTTTGTGTACAATATATTCCGCAAACTATTTAATGAATAATGAAATTACCTATTTAACGAAATTTACTGCATACGGCTGTACACCTTATTTTTAACTTTACAGTATATGTATTAATTCGATCCGTAAGTAACTGTAGCTGTCTACTTTTCGAAGTTATTCGGTTCAATTTTTAGGAAATCCGCATTAAAGAATACAACATGGTTTGGAGGAATATAATTTTGTTGCAGGACTGGATTTGTAAAGGTATTGTACATGACTTTACACGTAGTCAATGTTTCCACCGACAAGCTGCTTTCCAGAGTTACCATTTTAGTACGTATTTGTCCACCATTATATAGATTGTCGTATCTCATTCATTACCATTTCATATACGTTGAGTCTTTAACTTGATTCATTCTTTATGAACCGACCACAATTTTTAACATTTAACATTCTTTAACTATTTCTTTAACATTTAACATTCTTTATGAACCGACCACAATTTTGTGCAGAACGACCGTAGCACCGTACAGGACTTTATTCAAAATGCTAATAGAGCAGTTCTTTAGAAGAAGGGGATAAAGTCAAAGGTAATTGAACGCGTAATGCGATTTACTCGTCCGGTGTGGTTTATACCAACGACAGTGGTGAATCTTGGCTGCTTGGACTAATTGGCCACATTGTGTCATTACTAGGGTAATAATGGAGTGGCGTTATTAGGCAGGCACGAGCGGCCGCAGCCGCCTCGACACGATGAACCAACAACCACGGCGGCGCGCGCTGCGTCGTCGCAAGTTGTGTCTCTATACCAATTATTCATAAAAATTATAGTGAAATGAAAAAATATTTCCAAATAAACTGTTTATTGTCTATATATATAATATGACTTGTCCTGACTGACATATTAAAGCCTAAACGACTGAAGGTAGAAACATATAACATTTGGACATTAGGTTCTCTTTATGATGAAGTATTTGATTCATAAAAAGAACATCTATCTAAAAGGACGGATTTTTGGTTTCTAAAAAAAAATATTTATCTTCATTTTAGAAGAAAAAACTTGTAGTAACACAGCCTATTAAAGACTATGGCTTCGATAATAGCAAACGATTTAAAATTATTCATCAAATCACATGGCTTATCTGGTTCACTCGTCTTATTTAGTGGATTATTAAAAATATTTCGTCTATTTACCTTCAGATTTCCCAATAAAACACAATAGAATAAGAATTATATTAAACAAAACCTTTATTAGTGAGGGAAGCAGCTACTGTTGATGTTCAATGTATAGCTTTCATGCTTGTAAACATGGCTGAAAATAACAATTTTACTGATATTTGTCATATTATGTATTCGACAAGCGCACAAATATACATATGCGCCTATATGTAGTATGATATACGAGCAAAGCGAATACAGGCACTAATATCACTGCTCACCCAGAAATGGGTATAACGAAACTATATATTATAATCTATTTGACTGGTTGACGCGACACGACTCGTACATAATTAAATTTAACTGTAAAACATTTCGGCTTAATAGCTTATATTATTATACTTTTGCCATGAATGTAAACATTCATTATGAGCCAAGTATTGTAAGTACATTCAACTATATGAATTATCGTTGCATACTTTCCCTTTACTTAAGTGTTGGTATTGGAGAAGTGTCTAGGTCATCGAGTGATCACCAACCGCAGTACGCGAGTAATAGCGCATGTTATTACTTTTACATGAATAAATCTATCATAACGGTTTTTATTTCATACTAAATGAACGTTAATTTGACAAGCAACGGATGAATGTGCGAACTTAATCATAGCGATGCCGAACAATGAACTGCACTTTGAAAGAGGCAAAAAGTTAATTCCATTAGTTCGTAAGAGGGGTAATAATTGTCTAAGAAATACTACCATATAATCATAACACATTTATTTCCATATACAAGTGGTAAAATAAAAGTTATGCGTACATTAACATTATTACTTATATTAAGTAGTAAACGTAACATTTATAAAAAAATATTATACTCTTATATAATTTTTCATACAAACAAATAAACGTTTCTTACAAAAATACACAATGTGCACACCCAAATGCCCGCTATTTTAAAAACTAACCTACTTTATTCGCTTCCAATAGAAATATTATGCTTAAAATATTAGCATTTATTTACAATTCACAAACGCTGTCAGTGTCCAATTGATCGACAAAAGAAAAGCAATAATCTATGGCGTCTTTTATTATAAATAAACAATAACGTTTTATTATGTGATTATTCTGTTTTCTTACATAATGAACAACAGTCTTTGTAATTATTTACTTAATAATAAATAATATACAGATATCTATAATAAAAATAGATACAGCAAAACAAATGTGAATCATATTCGGGAATTTCGTTGAAAAAGACAAAAATATAAGCTTTAGCTAAAGCATTTCGGAAGGGTTTATAACTGTAGGGTACTGTGTCGTACCATATAATTTCACAACCAAAAAAAGTGTAGCTAAAGTTAGTTGAACTTTAAAATAACTACTTATAGTTGTATAATTGTGTAGAATATTTATATTCGTTTGGTTAAATTTTGTGTAGTTGATGACGTAAAACTAGCGTTCTACATTTATTATTAAAAGGCACGTATTTATTGGTCTTAGTGGCACAAAAATGAATTTTTTATCTGTCTGATTTTAGTTAAATAATATACTACTAGAAATAAAAGAACGATTTTGGGAAATTAGCAAAAACTATGTCACTTATATGTATTTTATTGATATTTTATTATCGAATAAATCTAAAGAAAAAATGTGCGTGGGTGTCACTCCTTGTGCTCAAAATCTAAATATCTGTAAACAGTCTTTGACGAATCTAATGGATTCATAGAAAGGTCATATAGAATTTTTATTACCATTTTTCCTCCTTTTAAATCGCATATTTGACTTAGGTACCTACATGATGATCAATTAATTTACATTTTATTACGCCAAGACAATTATTTTCGATCCATCAGAAAGCCGTTAAGCACATTTGACTTCGTAACAAATTATCAAAATCCTTAAACACAGGCGAACAAACTTACAAATATAATATATTGACTAGTTATAAACATCAGCGGAAATAAATAACAATGACGCTGTTCTATACAAAAGTGCTGATTAAATAACGGACACTGACATTTACAAACAAAATATATAATATAGTCAGAGAATATGACACTTATTCTGGCAAGAATTATGTGGGTGTAGACTTGTAGAGAGACGAGAAGTTATTCCTGAGTCCTATGCAAGAGGCGTACGCTATTATTAGCTGAGCCGAAGGTTAACGAAGCGTAATTTAAGAGCGGCGCCGGATTAGCTTTTTTTGATCGGAATCCAGATGCGGCCGCGTCGCAACAGTTTCGAGTAATTAAGTGCTCGGTTATCTGTATAATTACATGTTAAATAAGGTCTTATACGTGTTGCAGGTTCATTGAACTATGATATAAAAAAATGGACCGGTCCGGTTGTCAAAATACACGTCACAGGATTATGGATGTGTCGCCCGCGGCGAGAGCTAATGTTAGCGTAGGATCGTCATTTGCAACGCGTCATTCTTTTACATTTCATTTCAATTTCAACATAACAACAACATTGACAATTATTTCGATTTATTACTACAAATAAGTAAAGTTATTGTTGACATTTAATGTGGTTAAATATTTGAATAGGATGATTGTGAAAATTTTGTGATATTATGTATTGTAATGCGAAACTTGTTTGGAATAAATTGATAGAGTTCTACGCAAATAAAGCTAAGCGCGATAATGGGAACGAGGTCCGTGCTCGTCGAAAAGCTTAATTTTGACTATTGCGCAAAACGTTACACAGCCCAACCTCTATGGAGCCCGCTATGACTAATGAGATAGTCCTAAGCGGCCTCAATACTATTTATAAACCTAAAGAGAGTATCGATGGTAAGGCACTCAATAGGATCCCATAATCCGATCATAACTCGCTATTGAGAAATGTTGATCTTTACCGAATCCACCTATTTAATATAAATAAATTACAGAAATTTTTATAAGTTATCTGTTTGTTTTGACATATATATAATAAAAGTTATTATTACATTTCTGATTAACAGAGAGCGGTAAGTAAGCTGTATTGTGATTTTGTTGAAAAACATTATTATAATTTTATTAGTAAATACCGGTTTTCTGAAATTAATTTTGTCTTGTAGTTTAATAGTGAATTCACAAAAATATCTATTTATAATAGCTCAATCAAATAACTACATCGTACTTGATGTTAGATGCAGTGGACAGCAATAACTCTGGCTGGGAAGGTATTAAAATCAATTGGCAATCACTATCGTCATCCAAGTTTAAATATGCCACCACGTAAATTCTGTAGTTACCTCATATAGATATTTATGTGTGTTATCCTTTTTATATACATTTTAAATCACATGATTTTCAGTTTCAAGTTATAAATAATTCCGTAATTATTAATTTCTAATAATTGTGTTGATATATCAAATACTTTTGAAATTGATGATGATTAAAGCCGAAAATGATTAATACAAGTGCAATATTGAATATACCTAATTGAGTCTACTAATCATTGTTGTTGTTTGCTGAACGCTATTCGTACGAGACATGACGTCATAAAACAGATACACTCAAAACAAACTAAAGGAATGAAATCAATACGAAGGTACAATTGACGGAAATACCTTAACATATAAAATCACACGTTTAAAATATTTAGTGTAGGCAACACGATACGTGGAAATTCCTAGCAAAAGTTTAACGAAAGCCAACACCAATACTTCAAATACTCTTTTGCAAGCGTGGAAATATTCAGTCGACAGCTTCGATACAATATTTTGAAATTAAATTGTGAACCATTTTAAATATAGCACCTCATTTTAATCACAAAAATACAACATTTAGTTTATTTACAAAATATATTCAAAATATTATATCTATTTAATCATACACTGACTCAAAATTATTATGTCTTTCTAAGTTCTAAACATTTTATTCGGAACATAATGACATTATAGTGTAGAATGGTAAGGTTATTTGATAAATTCAGGATGTTATTGTTACGTGAACCGGTGAAGAATATCGGTAGTGATTCCTCGTAAGAACTCGAACATCTCAGCATTTTCGCTCTCGACTTCTGCACTGTCTACTTCTGTACAGACCTGCAAACAGAAAGTTGTTGTCAACGCATTGCTTTTAAGTAAATATAACCTTGATATAATAATAATGACTGACCGACATAAAAAAATTAGAAAAACAAAGACAACTCTATGTTGTAATAATTCGTAAAATAATTAAATGCCTATTTTCTATTTTCTAATTTATATTGATGATTATTGCCCATGTAGTTTTAATTTTACGTAACACAGTGGCGTGCATTCCATAAAATCATTATCTTTTGTATCTTTAATAGGCGTTTCAAAAAAGAAAAAAAAAACATTTTCCTCGGAACCACGCTCAAAAGTTTCGTTTTAATGCCAAAATAGGCATCTGAAAATATGAGTCCTTAATATTAATATTTAGGTTGTCCGCATTGCACTTTTCAATTTCCCATACAAATAACACAGGGCAAAAGTGTTTTTTTTCTTTTGATTTCTATAACTAATGAACGATATATCGTATTGCAAATTTATCAAAAATTGACTTCAGACCTTTATTGTAGAGCGTTAAATTCTCTACAAAATAATGAATGGGTATTGCAATACGATATATCGTTCATTAGATATAGAAATAAAAAAAAAACTTTTATCCTGTGTTATTTGTATGGGAAATCGAAAAGTGCGATGCGGACAACCTAAATATTAATGGCTCATATGTTCAGAGGCCTATTTTGGCATTAAAACGAAACTTTTGAGCGTGGTTCCGAGGAAAAATATATATATTTTTTTAAACGCTCTAATCTTTATCTAGTTGGACATTTCATAAATATATAATATTAACGTAAAATTTGGTTCAATTCAGATTCTGAAATATCTCTGAATCTAGTCATTACCAGTTTCTATGGGATATTAATCATTGCCGTAGCACGATTATTTCATTGCTTGAGTTTTTTATTACGAAATTTCAAAGTAAATCAATGAAAATTCGCTAAAGGCGTTATCTCGATGAAGCAACGACAGCAGGCAGCCTTAGCACTATCGTTACTCGGCAGCACGCAAAATGACTGTGACGCTCCATAAACAAACTATACAAGCTAGTCGTTTTTATAGGTTCCGAGAAAAGAATGCAGCTTTCTTCGACATTACTGTTTTAATAAAAAAATTGACAAAATGAGTTTTTTTTTGTTGTTAATACGTACATAAAATATGTACAATAATAAGTTTATAGAAGATTAATATTATATAACATGTCTGCGAAGATCCAATATACTTTAATTTTGGATTGCCCCTCTGTATAAAAACCAATCAAATAAATCTGTCTGCACGGCGTGAATTCAATTTGATAAAATTATCTTTTCACACAGAATTGTGTACATTTCTATCGAGAATTAACTGTGAAATATTAGAAAACATTTATGCTTAATGTTCAATCTACACACTTTTTTTGCTAAGCCGAATCATAATAAATTAATTATCACTTTTATACAAGGATAGTGGTTTTTATTTAAAACAAAATTGAATAATTTCCTCATACATAAATAACTTTTAAAAGTCGACTTGGTTAAATAGATGTAAATATTTGGAAATATTAATGTTTATATTAATTAAGCGCAAAGTGGATACAGCCACTTGTGTATTTCTGCTCACCCTGAAAGGGATAGAGCGTGATGATATAATATTATTATTTAGAAATATATAATGATCAACTTTTATTTATTATTTAAAATCGTATAAAAAATAAAATAATATTTAAGAGTACCAAATTATATTTTGTAATTGTTTTTTTTTTACTTGGGGAAAATACTCATTGGACCGTCCCGGCTACACATGGAGGATGGTAACCGCGGTGTGCCGGACTTTTACCGACTAAAAACCCCAAGTTGACCTCATCGGCACTAAGACGGGACTGTAGGCCCTGTAATCAATTGCACCACATTCCTTAAGCTCTGTCTCGCAGGAAGGCATTGCTGTTACCTTCCCGCATCAGTCTCACGAAATTTAAGGTGAACGCTTCCGCTCCACCAATTTCTGTAATTGTAATTGGTCTAAGCTAAATGAAAAAATGATCTCTGACAGAATAATAATGCCCACGTACTAAGCCAACACTATTAGGGTGTTGTAATAAATACATCAACGGTACCGTATCGTATTGGATAATGACGAATAATCTTTTGGTTCCACATTATTCAGTAATCCATTCATGCGTTGAGCCAACTTGGCATTAATAACAATTTTACTCAACATTTTTTTATAAGCAATAAAAACAAATTTACTTAATAATTGGAAAGTAGCACAAACGATGCAAGATAGGACATAAATGCGTGAAGATAATCATTTAATAAGCTAAATTGTGCCGTTTACTTAAGAGTAAAAGGAAAATGAATCCAGCACACATTTTAAACAAGTGATAGTATCGCAAAAACTTTAATGAATGTATCTGGCAATGAGCATATTTCGTGTTCATTGTTGCTGAATTCTCAGCCTGATTAGCTAATAGCTACCATTAGTCCGCCTCCAGTCAACTCCTGTGTTATTGAATTTCGACTACCGGCCTTAACGTATCATATTAAAAAAACATAATTATTCCTAAAACGGTAACACTTAATTGATCCTCGGTGTGTAGATCGGCTTACGGTAAATATCTGTGTCAGGTTTTTGCGAGAGGTTTTGGTGCCGGTGATCAATAGCGAATTTATCACATCACTGTCGTATTAAAACTTAATATGATGTGTAAAAATTGTAATTAGTAGTCTAAAAAATTGTAACATTGTATACAGTTACAGTGTTAAATGTAGATTTATTCTTGTGAAATGTTTTCGCGACAAATACGCTACTTCATTTGAATATCGTCTGTTTAATCTGGGTTGCTGCAATGAACAAGTTCAGCGACAGAATATCAATGATGATTGTAAAAACTTACGGTGATGATAATTTCAAATTCTTTTTTCGTAGAATTTCCAAAGTTATTAATTAAGCAGTAGGTTGTATAAGTCTTTTGATAATTTTCGTATTAAGAATTATATTAACATCGTTGAATATATGTACGATTTTTTGTTTACATGTGTATGAATATATAAGTAGATTTATCAACAATAAACCAGACAAACAACCAGTGAGAGATATCGAAAATTGAGACCTTTGAATTTGTAGAATTTGAGGTAAAAATAGTTAAATCATGTATATATAAAAAAATAGACGACTGTGTTTATCTCTATGTTAAAGCTAAAAAAAATCTAGAGACAAAGCTGTTCATACAAATTTTGACAAGACATTAAATCTTAAATGTAACGCTTGTTTTACATCGCTACGCTTTTACTCATGTTAATGTTAGTAAACTTGATAAAATTACTGCAAAATAAGTTAAAAAAACTACAAATTGCATAGGGTAGGCGCTAGCAGAAGCTAAATATCACATATAACCGTCATTTAAAAAGTTGAGTTCGTGTAACCATTATCTCGTCACTTTTCGGAAATTACATTTAAATTACTAACTGAAAAAATTAAATAAATTATGATATCGACAGATTTTGCTCATATTTGTTGAGCTTTTAATAAGCGTGGAAATTAATAAGGCAAGGTTTGTATAATTTTACTTCGCCCATCTCCTATATTAATTACACTTTGTACTTCTACTTTTTGTAAGACATTATTTTCTTGACAACCCCTTTATTAAAATACAGTTTTTATTGTCATGATATGTATTTTTAAGAAGATCTTTTGTGTAAAAAAAATAATATAAATAAAATAGGATTAATTAAGCCGTACATATGTATTATAATATACGGGTTGTTAGTTCGTTTCAATTTATAAGTAAATAAATATACTGAATTTATAAAGAGTAGTATGCAAGATAAATGTCACTATAACTATAACTTTTCGTCTTATTGTTGCAGGGCTTAAGACAACTTTCCCTAGGGACCTGCGTTTTAAATTGCTCGGGGTCAGTACCGTCGCCCATCGATATTGATCTCGGCTGCACTTAAATTACAGTGGAGGAAGTGAAAGGTGGGACGGTCCCAAAATAATATTTATCGAACTTTTATCAATAATACCGTGAAATTTTGATATTGTTATAAGATTTTTTTTTTTTGGAATTAACATTCCTAGAACGAGTATTGACAAACTTAATTTTTATAAATTATATCAAAAGGAGGTCATGGGAAGATGTATTCATACATACATCATAACATTTTACCACAAACTGTAATATGATCAGAAAAGTTGGCTATGTTAATTATCAAGAATACTGTCAGCGTTATGTACAGTTATACAAATTAAAGTTGGCGTAAAGAGTTACTTGATGCGTAATAATGGACAACTGTGGCGGTGTGGTGTCGGGGAATGTGGCGGTCGTCGACGGCTACTGTGCCTGATTGAGATCTGCGATATTCGTAACTCGAGCGCTCGCATTTTGGGTTTATTCTAAATTTCTCGACATTATATCAATATATATTTTTTTCAGAACAAATATAGAAATTGCTGATAGAGAGTAAGTCACTGGCCTTGGCATTACTGATGACCGAGATTAGCGAATATAAAGTGGTTAATGAATGTTAAGGTAGTTAAAGAGGTTTGCAAAGATAGAATGCGGCGTTTTATTATTTCTCCCTATTGCAAAGGTTTGCAAAGATAGAGAATTAGCGGGATGGTATATAGATTGACTACATATCACTGTTATCTACAGTAATTATAGAACACAATTGAATGTAAACCGTGCCCGATTCCATGAAAATTAAAAAGAGAGAAATTTATTTTTATTTGTTTCTACTTCTCGTATGTTAGTATCCGTATTATTTGTAAAGCTTCTCTTCTTTTTAGGATGCTTTCTTAGACTATTTGTAAGCTTTTTGTTCGAGCACTATGCTGTCCAATGTCTAAATTTTCTTAAAAGTGAATAGGATTTTTTTAATTAAAAGTGTGTAATGGAGTTTAATAAATGTTTAGGAAATGTAAGAAAAGTTATGTAATATCTAAAGTCGTGTTATCATTAGAATTGACACGTAGATCATTATTCAAAAATTTGGTGTTCGCAAAACAAAATACAACGGTATCTAGAGATAAAAAGTTTGTCTTTAGATTCAATGTCATATATCATTAATAATAAGCATTAAGATAAGGCATTCAAATAATAAAAATAATGTATACGTCAGTGACTTCCTATATAATAATGGAGAAAAATTAATCAATTTAAAAAAAATGTACATCGTAAGACACTGCTGTAAACTGTATTTAAAAATTACTTTTTTTTGTAAGTTTAAGATAAAATAATTTAAGGGTGTTCGTACAAGTAATGACTATATCTTCTCACATAAATATATACAGTTTGGAAATTAAAAAGGTTGCATGTAATTTAACTACATAGAATTAATTTAAAAACTGCTCAATAATTGCACTTCTTAATCTTCAATTACGATAATCAATACAGTATTCAGTCAATTTTAGACTCTTCACTCAAGCCGGCACAGATAGTACCTAGGAGAAAAATCTTACACGCTAATATTTTATTCTAAACGCGGCTTACTTTATTGAAATTTCCATGACAAGGCAGTACAAAACACAATACCCTGGAAGTGGCTCTCCTGATGGGAAACGAAAGTGTGCCATTTGTATCCAACAAAAACAGCGATACTGATCACGTACAGAGCACGAGTATTAAATTTTCCGCTTCGTTTTGGCGACAAACGGTTATTGAACGGTCCAGCGCATGTTGCTAGTTGAACACTCTCAATATAGACGGCCCTAGTGAAAATGATGGCTCTCCTAAATTATATTTAACGTAACTTGTTGGTGTCGTTGTCATATTTATTTTGTATGTGACACATATTTTATACATGTCTTTGCTCTAGATTTATCTTTTAAAATCTAACTAATTATAAATATTTTATTTCTAGTTTAAATTTTAATTTCATTGGCTGTATGATCATAAGTAATTTTAAATTCAAGATGATCATAACATTCCTACGAGCGTTACGTTTATATAGTGTTGACAGATTTGTGAAAAAAAAATCCGTAATTAGAACTTTGTAAGTCTTTTATATTCACATTTGACACATAACAGGTCCGAGAACGATGTAATTGACAATTTGATTGAATACACGTCCAGCGTTACACTTGCATCCAATCAACGCACTACAGATGTTTATACTGGAAGAGTTTTGTATCTGATCTGTTTCTTCAATATTTGTAAAACTTTTAAACTTCTTCGAGATGCATACATATTGTAAAGATATAACTGATATCAGCTACCATACCAAATAATTTGCTAATTAATATTAGTCCATGTGATTGACAAAAAAAGACTTGTCGCCTGGTAACTGATGATAATTATATATTATAACAACGCTATACGATTGACTTAAGCTAATCGTATCAACTTTATTAAGTAGGTAGTCTATTCTTGTAAAATTGTTTGCTCGAACTTACTGGCTGCTCATAAGCCTGACATATTGCTTCGCAGTCCTTATATTGTGAACTATTATTCTTGTAATTTAAAATACTAATAAATATTAGGTCCTTGAATAAGTTCTCGCTGTTTTTTAAAAACAGGCGTTGCGGGCACTCTATGCATGGAATTTAGTACAGTAACGCATTAGCTAAGTAGTACTATATGTAACCTCAAATTCTAGTCGATAAAGTTTACCACAGTGTCAATCACGTGTTTATTTACATATTTTGAAAATATCTACTTTTGTGCCAAATAAAGTGTTTTTGCGGGGAATTTTATTGCACTGCTTTATTTAAAAGAAATCTGCAGCTGAAGCACACAGAATTCTTGTTGATACAATGCTTTATCGAATACAACATGTAAAGACTGGTTTAAGCGCTTTAAAAATAATGATTTTGACCTTGAAGACAAAGAACGTTCTGGAGCACCGAAAAAGTTTGAAGTTGAAGAATTGGAGGCATTTCTTGATCAAAATCGATGTCAGACGCTAGTAGAGCTCGGAAAAACATTGTAAGTAGATGCTTCAACAGTTTCAAAATTTTTAAGAGCGTTAGGAATGATCCAAAAGCAAGGACATTTGGTGCCGTATTATCTGAAACCGAGAAACGTTAAACGACGTTTTCTCAGGTCTATTCACTGCTTCAACGGCAGAAAAGAAAAGGTTTTCTGCACCGTATTATCCCTGGAAATGAAAAGTACATTCACTATGACAATTCAAAGCGTAAAAATCGTGGGGTATGCCCGAACACGCATCAACATCGTCCCCAAAACCAAATATTCACGGTTTGAAGCTTCTACTTTGCATTTGGTGGGATCAACAGGGCGTAATTTATTATGAGCTGCTTAAACCCAATGAAACTATCACGGGAGCTCGCTATCGATGTAAGTTGATGCGTTTGAGACGAGTTCTAAAAGAAAGCGGCCACTATACAAGCAGAGACACGACAAAGTGATTCTATTACATGACAATGCTCGGCCACATGTCGCAAAACCAGTCAAAATGTACCTGGAAACGCTTCAATGGGAAGTTCTACCCCACCCGCTGTATTCACAAGACAGCTCCCTCCGATTACTACTTGTTTCGGTCAATGGTGCATGGTTTGAGCAAGCAGCGCTTTCATTCTTTCGAAGAAGCCCAAAAATGGGGCGATTCATGGATTGCGTCAAAAGATGAATCGTTTTTTCGATAGGGGATTCAATTACTACAAAAAAGATGGAAGAAAGTGGTCTCTAATGATGGACAATAATTTGAGTAAATTTAATGTAAGCTTTATATTAAAAAAAAAAAGTTTCTTAAGCCAAAAAAACAGCGAGAACTTATTCAAGGTCCTAATAAATTAAAAAAAAAACTGTCATCATTCCAATTACGTAGCTCGAATTTATTTTGCATTAAAACATTTCTTTAATAATAGCTAGTAGCTGTCCCAGAGTAAAAGAGAGGACGGTGAATGGCTTCGTAGCGGGCAACCGTTACCAATGATGCGGAAAGGATATTGCTAGATTTCTGGACATACCAGGACAGAGGGACCTAGCGCTTGAAAAGTAGGCGATATGGTTCTATACGAGTATGATGAGAGAAGGGAAGGATTAAAAATAAGATACAGTATCGTATCACAATATCTTATACAGTGTAGGAGGCTATCTATGAACCGGTAACAAAACCTTAGAGATTTAACCTAGGTCTAATTTTAAAGAAAATCACTTTGTAGTAATTTAATCTCAATATAATATACGAAATGGGCCAACCATTAGTTTCCAAATCTTTTATTTGTTGTTTAACAAAGTAATAAGTTATAAAACAATTTCGTGCATGGTTATAAATAAAATTTATAGAAATAGATAAAATATTGATTCTGATATAATTAGTCTTCTATATCAATATTATGAAACCTTTTATCATGTATATTCTTTTACATGCTTACTGAATAGTGATTCTATATATTAACTGGATTGTTAATGCAATGTAATCGAAAAACTGACGACGATTGCAAAGAGATATCAATGTCGCTTTACGACGTTGTTTATAAATGCCTCTTCACGCTTCGATTGACAGCAGATATAATTATTTCGCTTATTCAATAAATTGAATGTACATTAACCCAGTATTCGCGGGCTATGTCCAAATACTCTTAAAGATGAGCATTGATTGAGTTTGTACACTTAACGCCTCATTACATCGTGGTCGTTTATTTTTGCATACTTCTCGAGATATTTTTTTTAATTTTATTTTTATGGATAAAGTGATTATTTTTAAGAGGTTTGTGTTAATTTCAAACCCATCTCATGAAACGGTGAAATAAGAGCAACGATACATATCACCTGTTTATTATTAATATATGTCTTGTATTATGCGAAGTTTTATAATTTTTAACGCATTCTTACCAGAAGTTACGTAATAATTGATTATTAATTTAGAAATTACTTTTGGCATCCGTAGAGACTATGTGAAATATTATATATATTATAGGTTATATAGGTAAAATATATATGTACACTTGACACTCTTTACGTAACTTCAAGGTTGTGCTAAAGGAGCTCTTGGTTGTAGTGAAGTTGTGTCTACGCCTAACTCAATTCCGAGCACAGTAAAAAGGAGGTAAGTAAGCCCATGTTAGCTCTATACGAACTAGGATGTATAAGTGCAGTGGTCTTTATACCAAGATGTCACCCACCCCTTCAAAGTTTGGGTCGGCATAATGACGGTGATTGCAATTGATTTTATACTACATTAGTACAATATATGGTTAGTAACCATCACATACGGAACAGTTATTTTGCCGACCCAAAATAAAAAAGGAAAAATAAAAAAATACTATGAGCACTTGTCGGTAGTAAAATTTTTATGATAACATAACAAAAAGTGGTTGAAGAAGATATGAACAGTATTAATAATTATTAAAATATTATTAATACCAAGGTTAAGAAGGAAAGGTGACCTATGATACTTATTAACAGAGGCTTTTGTCCAGCAGTGGACTAGGGTGCGCTTATGCTGGTGATGATGAATAACAAGGTCACCGTCCGAAGGCATCGTGTCCGGTCCAGACGTAGGCAGAGTACGTTATAATCGATTTTTATTAATTTTAATGGTAAGCACCATCAATGGTATCGATCTTAACAAAACAATCGTTGATGTATGAGTATCGGATATACGTATACAGGCAATAATGAGGCTTGTCGCCCCCAGCGACAGTAACTAATAAATGTTAAGATTTACTACTACTCTCAGTTCATACGGAACGGTTAATTTTTTTGTTTGTCATTTATGTTTTATTACCTGTAATAAAAAGTGCCTCTAATTAGGATCCAGAAATAACGGATCCTTTACTACTTATTTTAAAATGCATATTGAATAAGTCAATACACGGATTACTAGAAAATACTTTCTTTAAGTTGCAATTTGCATAGATTTTTTACATATAAATCTTGAGTTTAAGGTGAACTATTTTTTTATAATACAAATTAGTTCCTAGAAGCTATAAAGTAAAGAATGCAACTAGCGGTATCACAATTAGCTAAAAATTTAGTATGCTAACTTCTTTCACATGGTATTTATGAGATAAACTTCTCTATGAGACAAAAAGTGTTTTTTGTGATATATCTAATTTTTAGTTACATAATAAATTTAGCCAGAACAATTGTCTCAATAAATTTATAGGTCACTTTTTTATAATAAATTTTCAAACACTAGCACTTTCTTTAGTAAGGCGTCGCGTGTTTTCGAAAGTAAAAATCGAACAAACACTTAGACCTCTTTATTCAGAATAGTACTGCAGATTTATGTCGCGAGACAATATGGCTCGGCCGCGAGCCCATACATACACTTGCACAAAAACTTAATGAAAGTCGAAAGTCACGCTTTCACTTGTCGGCACTATTGTGTAGTAAGGCAATTCTATACAGCTAAATTTCAATTGTATTTCCACACCTGAAGTTTTTTTAAAACAAGGGTGGAACCTGTAGTCTAGCCGCTCTAACGGTAGTTCTGAGGCACGCATATGTATTGCAGGAATTTTAATGTTTCACAGTTTTGTTTAAGTTTGTTTTCACCATAACAACTACTGCGATTTTTAAATAAACTATAATCAGTCATTTGCATTATAAACATGACGTTGTCTTGAATGTTAAAATTTTAGCTTGTTGTAAGATATTTAGAGCCAAGTATTTATTTATCATAAATACTTAATGTTTTATCAATGATATTTAATTTACTATCAAAATTTTGAGCTTATATCATAATTGAAATCGAAAACATTTTTGATTTGCAAAATAGTATAATTTTTAAATATTGCAATTTAAAAATGTTTGCAAGAATATTTAAATAATGTAAGCCTTTAAAACATTGTAACATTTAATCATTACTGGGATTAATTGACTCGGACTTAACTTGGGTTTTTGGAACTTTGTCCGTCTGTTTTTCTCTTCGTCCGTCACAACCTTACAATTTCTAAATCAAATAAGACTACGGCTTGAAATTAATGCGTCATATGAAATCCTTTGGTCCATAGCCGAAAATTGTATTTATAATTATAAAATCCCAAGGTATACATACATAGACAAATAGGGTGAGCATTTTTAAATGTTATTATCGCAAAGAACTATTCGAGCAGAGTTTAATCTGATTATTATAAATAGATACCTTTCATAATGAAAGCAATAACTAACAAATCGTTTTTAGAAATATCTGCACTTTATAAGGTTTTAATGTTACAAGTGTTATGGTCAAGGATCTAAAAACGTTTATTGTGTCATTACGATTAAATACTCGTAATGAAGCGAGGTCTCAGTTTGCCACAAACGACTAGTTATGATGTGAAGTATTGATAAATTATGATTTCACATGATTGTACTTGCAATGTACATAATATCTATATCAATTATTTACTATAACAATAAAGTAGCACCTGATATATTCTCGCTAGCTATAGTTTTAACAAGTCACACACATTGTGTGAGAGTTGTGAAAATCAGATTATCATATGCAGTTGTAGTAAATCTTTCTTCTATTTTTATTCACAACTTTCGAGTTCGCGGAATACATATAAAAGAAATTAAACGGAACAATGGCATAAGAAATACTACTAAAACGTGCTTAGGTTTATGAGTGAAATAAAAATGTCATCTAGCGTGTATATGGTCTTTTAAAACAACAAATGGCTGAGGTTTTATGTCGTGTGAAGTCGCAGGGGGGGCGGGACTGCTGTTGCCACAGAAAATATGTTGAATAGCATCTCCACGTTGGCCTGTTATTACCATTTGGTCCGAGTCTTTCACTAAATATCTAAAACTAGAGATATTTATACAAGAACACTCATAAATCTAGTTTTGCTTAACGGTGTTACAAAGACCTAGTTTTTCATTCAATCAGTTGTTAGAATATGTACAGGGAGTAGGTATGTCAAATTGAGGCGAGATCAGATTGGCTATAATTGTGATCCAGATATTGAGTACGTCAAATTCTGGCGAGATCGGATCGATTATATTTGTGATCAAGATATTGATTATTTCAAATTTTGACATGATCAGACCGATTATATTTGTGTTCCAGACAATATTTCAAATTTTGACGAGATCAGACCGATTATATTTGTGTTCCAGACATTATTTCAAATTCTGACGAGATCCGAACGGCTATAAATGTGATCCAGATATTGATTATAATAGGTTGGGGAAAAAGTTTCTTCGATTTTTTATGAAAACTCTACACATTATTACAACAAAGTTTATTTACATTTAATTACAGTACATGTGTTCTATTTTATTCTATGACTTTCTGCCATCTTGTAGGTAGGGGCATGAACCTGTTGCTGTAGAAAATTTTGGACTTCTAATAAAAAAAATGCGACAAATAGTTTTGGCATCTTCGTATTAACCTGACACTGCCTAAAGAATTCTGAACCTACCGAAACAGGTGGAAATCTGAAGGTGCAAGGTCAGGGCTATATGGCGGATTCATAGACACTTCCCAGCCAAACTCTCTTCATTTTTGCTGAGTGACTACTGATGTGTTTAGTTCAGCGTTACCGTGATGAAAGACCACACCCTTTCTATTGATCAATTCAGACCGCTTTCTTTTAACTTTTGCTTTAATTTCATCAGCTGCTGGTAGTTTGGATCTCTAATCCAAATCGATGGTTCTGCCCGACGCTAAAAGCTTGTAATGACAATGCTCTTCCAATCCCACCATACACACAGCATTTCCTTATTGCGAGTTAACACGGGTTTTGCCACAGTCTGTGAAGCCTGACCGACCTTTGACCAAGTTCTTTTTCGCACGTTCTTGTCGTACGTGATCCACTTTTCATCATCAAAAAATCGCAAATGAGTACACGGTTAATTAGGTTTCTATCAGTGAGCTCGTGTGACACTCAAACATCGAGCTTTTTTGTGTACTCAGCTTATTTTAAATGGGTCAAAACTGTTTTGTGGTCAATTCCCAGTTCTTCAGCTATTCCGTAACTAGTGATATGACGATGTTGCTCCACATAAAAAATAGCGTATATTTAACCGTAACATGGCGACCCCAGCGATATTGCATACATCTTACTGATACTGCATTACGTTCATAAACTTCAGACATTTTTTTCATGACTTGCGTTGCATTTGTTCTTTTTTGTAATAAATTTTAAAATGTACCGAATTTTTTCATTACATTCACTCATTTTGATACAAAGAAAAACAGGAAGCTACATTTTAATAATTTGTTTCTTTTTATTTTTTAATATAACCTATTTAATGGCATCAAAACCAGCCAGATACAAATAGTACAGCCAAAGAGATTTTATTACACGTTTAAACATACGTTTATACGTAAAAAAACTTTTTCCCCGACCTAATATTAAGTTCTGACGAGGTTAGGGCGACTATATTTGGGACCTACAAATTAAAAATACTAATCGGACCACGTCGCCTTTCGTGTTTTGGAATCTGTTCATGTCATTTCAATCAATCACACGATGTTTTCCTATACCGTAGTGTCTAGGGTCGTACCTAGTGATGAAAATGCCCGGGAATTTTCCCAAAGTGCCCAAAACTTGTATGGGGAATATTCCCGGGAATTTACGAAATGTTCGCGGAAGTGCTGGGCACTTTGGGAAAATTCCCGGGCATTTTCATCACTAGTCGTACCTCACCTGAAAAAAATCAGAGATGCTTGCTTGGTGCGTTATTCGAACGCACGATCATTTGCAGTATAAATAAGGAGTAAAAAAGACCTGTTCAACTGGTGACGGAGGCCGGAGCGCCTCCCAGGCCTGTCACAAGTCCCCCCAAATGAGAGCGCGTTTGGCACGATCCACTGACGCCAGGAGGCCGGATTGCGGGTGCCACGATACGGCGGTCACCGCTGATCTGAAAACATCAATTAACATTAATTATATTATACATTTTGTTGTAGAAGTTGCTGATGTATCTTCTACTTTGTATCATCATACTATATTTAAGATTCGTTTTTATTCAAACGAATTTAAGAAGTTAGCGAAATAATTTGCTTCTATTTTATAGTTTAGTGTGAATGCTAAATCCTATGACAATGACAGCAATCTTTTAATTCTTGTCTTGCAATCGTTAATATTCTAAGCTTCAATGACCACGGTAAAAGAAATATTAATATCTTCCATGTAAATATGCTTAAATTAAAGAACATACTAAGATTGATTCTGCTCACGTGTCTAGACAAAAACCTAACCTAGGTTTTACTCTCATTTCCTTACATAAGACATGCGGGTTTACTATTTAAGCGACAGACGGGTGTTCCAAAGAGCAGCAGTGTTTAGATAAATCGCGACCACTGTACAAAATCCGTCCTGGTGACTCGCTTTGGCATGTTTCCGGAGCAGCTCGTGTAAAAAAAAATACGGTTGCTTAGTCTACAGGAAATATAGTGAGAAACATACACGCTCAAACTACAAAAAGTGAATAAAATGTTTCTAAACTTTAAAGTTTCCCTTCTCCAACAAATCAGATAAATTGACACTTGCTATCTTAATTTTTTTTTAAGTAAGTAAACTAGTTTAAATCACTCGATGAGTCAATACTGAATGTGTTTAAAGATTTTAGTGGGCATTATTATTATTAGGAAAAATCTAAATATAATCTTATTATACAGATAGTAAAAAAAACATTAATCACCAAGAGTTATATATGTGCATATTAAAACTTGTTCATACATAACATAACAAGACATGCTATATTTTGCGTTACTTTATAATGAAGCCATTCATCATATTTGCGATGACAATATTTTGTATTTAGATGACACAATGTCCGTGATAATAGAATGTTATAGCTTGCCAGTTTGTCATCATACATTTATCATAAACGCACAGTTCACATTCTTAGTCCGGAATTTTGACAAAAATCTTACTTCGACGGGGTCATAAACCGAAAGCGTTTCAAACAGCATTAAGCTTCAATATAAAACTGGAGCGCTTTGTACTCGAGTGCACCGTTACACTTCTAAGAATATTATACGAGAAGACCAAGAACGGTAAGCTTAGTTATATGACTGTACATTAAGAGTATTATATAGACGGTTTAATCTATGTTACTAGCACTTAAATGCGTTATAAAAGATGGCTCAATCCCAGTAATTTAAAAGCCTCACATCAAGTACATGACAGGAGACAAGCGGTCATATCAACTATTATTAATTTAGCAAAATTCAGTAATGCAATATGTAACTATGTAAATATACGAAATTCGCTTCCATTTTTTTTTCTGCGTCATATAGCTCGAGTATTCAAGCAACGATTGAATGGCTATTTGTTGGGTGAGCGTAATCCATCATTAGCCTCATTTTCACTGTGCATCAGGTTAGATTGAGGTCCAGGGTCAGATTGTTTATAGGAAAGAAATGTTTAAACTAATTATTACTCCTATTAAATAACTGAGATACAATAAACCTGTTTGAAAATAGAACTTCGACAACTTATTAGATAATAAAGTAATGCATCTAATTTAAAATCATGAGATCCGAATTATGGTCGAGCATGGGCTATAGCCATATTTACGTGCAACGAGGCTGGTCATAAACAAGAATTACCGTCGGGTTTGTTCGTCTAGTGTACACACACCGCGCGTGGTCGCGTATAACGAGCTGGATGAGAATATCCAATATAGGCAGTAGGAAGAACGGTAAACACGAACAAATCTGGTATCGACCGTGAACACAATTGTTTCCTTATTGAAATAGCTAGGGATAATGCACTTTTATTGAACCCAGGTAGTGTTATTGTAAATAACCTGTTAACACAAGTGATAAAAAGAAATTTGTATTGCATTAATTTAATATTTCAATGTAAATTGCACCTCTATGTTTGATTAAAGACAAAGTTATAAGTTAAAATCTAAGTTGTGAATTATCTTTAATAGTTTTTCCATATTTTTAGCAACGATTTAAAAGTTAGATTCTATTTATATTGACATAGTGCTCAAACCATCTATTGAAGGCCTCTTCTGCCTATATTGATTCCATGCCCAATAGGGGTCATAAAAAAAAGACATGATCAATATACATTGTGCAATAAATTAATTGACTGATCGAAAATTCTTGGTTAACCAAAGGTTACATATGCAGTAACTTTGGATACGAACAGCAATACAAGATAGTACTTGGAGTAATTTTTAAAAATATTACATATTAGTATATATTTACAATTAAGGGTCCATTTTATCAAGTAAATTGTAAGAACTCATACCATTTTATGTTGAAAACATTTTTTATTTGGTAATAATTGATATTAATTTATGGTTAATTAAGAAATGACATTTATCCTCAACGTTTGATCAGTTTTATGAGCTACAGCTGTAATTAATAAAACAAGTAAAAAATACCGATCGGATGTAATAATAATGTTTTAAAATCTTTATTAATATAAATAAAAGACGGACATTGATTATAAAATAAGGTATCATAAATACGTCGTACTTATGTAAGAAGTATGTAGTCATCTATAGTGGCTGTTAAATCATAACCGCATCACACGCCTTCTGTGTTCGGGAACAGGTTACCCAATAAAGCAATTTCAAGAACCTATCTGTGAGGTTCGTTCGCCTCTTCGATACAAAAAGCTTACACCGCGATTAGCTGCAACCGATATCCGAACATGCTCGCTTACACAAACACTGAAGACCAGCACGGAACTAAAGCCAACATAGGGACGATCAAGGACTCCCTATCTAGATTATACTTAACAATGATCGGACGATATTAAACGAGTACTGAGGTTAAGTGGGTGTTTTTATTGTCTAGGCATTATCCAGTTAAGTTCTGAGAATTGTAATTTCAGACCGGAACGATGTACGTGCCGCGTCTGAGATTTAAGTTTTGATCTCCACTCAACGTCCACTTCAGCGATCTTCGTGAGCCCATAAGTTCGTACACTATTACTATTAAACCGAGTCTATACATGCGTCGATGAAAATCAAAATTATTTAAGTAACGTCCCAGTGTATCGCAGATATAACTAATTGATTGAATAATAAATGATTAATTGAATAGTATATTGAATTGAATAGTAAATGATTAATAACAATTATACTATTTTTTTACTATTAAGACTTCTTAATTTTAATATGTCTTTATTAAACATAAGGAAACAAGTTGCAGCTATTGTCTTTCAATATAAATAGATACATAATACAATTGATTGCTCTGAACTGTTGATTGAATAAGGGGAACTTTTCAGTCCCTCGTCAAGGTAGTAGACTCTCTAATTGTAAGCCATTTTATAAAACAAATATTGGTAAACACTCTTCTTTTACTATAATGTTCTCTAGCTATATTATATACATAATATTTGTAAATCGTTTGATATTTTTACTCTTCTTTACTCTCAGCCAAACATAAGATTTTGCAGTACGTACAAATGTAACACGTTTTTTGCTAATAACTATATAAAATAGAAAACAATCATATTTTTTTAGGTCACATAAATTTATAATATAAATACCAGAGTGGATGAGCCTCTTCACTCAAAAATGCATGAAAGACCCATCCACTCTTTCAGCCATAATACTCAGAATGCCAACAGAACTGCCCTTCAACCGCAGTAGCATAGAAGCAGATTATTGACGCATTATTGCATGAAAATCATGCAATCCTGTCTCAGCAAACATATCCGACGCACTACAGAACCGGGGCAGCCCCAAGTGCATCCTGGACACGTTGTTATACAGAACACGCAGGGAGTTATAAGCCTTCTACTACTCGTAGAAGGGTACTCCTTACCCACAAACTGCACGAGTAAAGGACTGGCAATACGCCCTGAACAATGTCTGTTTATATGTCTCATATATTTATCTTTGTTGTTATTAGTTTAGCTCGCTGTATTCACTATTTAAGAACACACCTTTTGTATTATGGCTTTAAGTTTTATTTTTGTTTTGTATGTAGTTGTGTGATGTCCGATTTGTAAACCAAATAAAAATAAATGTCAGTCCATAATTGCTCTGATTGTGAATGCTTTAATAATAATTTCATCACGCTACGTTTATAAAACTCAATACTTTAGGACGAAGGGATCATGCTCATTGGAAGACTATCCAATGACACGACAAAGATTATATATTTACAAGATTTCAATTACATCGATGCCTATAAATACCTGTATCAGAGTTATGAATAATCGATCATGTATTTACCGTGCAATAAATCATATCTGTTACAGGCAACAACAGTAACGTGTCGCTTATGTTTGTACTAATTTATAACAAGGGCCTCATGCTGCGTTGAAAGGTCTACAAAGAGTGTATATCTTCAGAAGAGACAGATTACATTATGCCGTACTTGCACGCAAGTACCGTTCATCAGCATCGTTTATCCGGAAATTTGAAACGGGCCTTATTCTTTGCATAGTAATCGATAAGCAAATTGCTCTGAATTATTCGATTATCAAATAGGCACAACATTACCATGATGTAATCGAATCATAATGATAGTAATAGCAGAACATCCGCATAGATAATTTTGACCACCCAGATAGCAGTATGTGAGTATATATCAACTTGTAAAGTTTCCTATGTGAATTACGTGTGTTATTATTAGTAATGGGAATATTTTTATGCCACGTTAAGTATGTTATACAAAAATATTTCAATATAAATATCCATTAGTTGTACGAATTGGACGATCAGTTAAACATAATAATTAGAATTTGATAGCGTTAATATACGAAACCACACTCTATGGAACTCGTTCTTCTGGGGCAGGTGGAAAGCAACCGGTCACGCGGTCGATTACCTACACGTTGGACAAACATCCATAGTCTAATGTTTCCGTATCGTTGAGGATCGCAACAAATGAAAGCGCATCGCGAGGATAGAATTATTCAAAGTAAATGCATCATCAAGAGACCACAACCACTCTGTCAAGAGTTAACACGACTGAGATCTTAAAATTTAAGTTAAAATTTTAAATCCAAAATATGGTATACATAAGTATTGTATATTAGAAAGAAGATATTTTACTATTTTACAGAATAATAATTATTGCAATCATATTGTTGTATAATAATTTCAATCAGACGTTTTATGAGTCACCAGAAAATAGTCGGACCAAACGCAATGACAATCTTCATTGTTCATCACTCTTTGCACCGGATATTGTCAAGCTAAAATTGATTCTAACTAAAAATGATAAAAATTTTATGTTCCAACGGTACACGTATCATGAATTGTTACGTTTGTAATAAAATTGAATTCGCGAAAGCGGTGTATCTAAGCGTTCACCATTCTATTATAACATACAAAAATAAGTATTAAACAGTGTAATTGAATTTCGAAAGTTTCTCAGTTTAACTATTATTTTTCATAATATATCTATATACAAGGTCCGCTTTACATTCTCTTATTGTTGTCTGAACCAAAGATGAGAAAATGTAATCAGATTAATGAAAAATTATTACGCTTACATTTTGCGTTTTTCATCAATAATATGATTACATTTTGCTCATCTTTGTTTTAAGCACTACGAAACCCTCAATTGTTTACATATTTATGACTTCTTAATATTTAGAAGGGATTTAATCATGATTACAGATCAACAAAATTAAAATTACGACCACATTTTATAATCGTTAATCATTAATTAGATTACATTATGCCCATCTCTGGTCTGAACACACAAAATATTGAATTAAAAAATATATCTTTACAAAATGGGTAACGATTTATAATATAAAATTGTTGTACGAATTTAGGAATATTTTAAGTAAAACAAATTATAAACCAGATTAACTGTCAATTAAACATGCAAAACAACCGAAGAAAAGAAATCTTTGTCTAAATAATTAGATATAATAATTCTAATTATGTTATAAATTATAATATAAATCTTTTTAGCCATGTTTCCTGTTAATATCTATTACGAGCACACGACGTATCTTACATTTTTATCATTTATAATAACGTGCTATTTATTATATTTAAACAAAATCTAATCGGCAAAGTATATAAAAGTGAGAAACAGTTAAACTATGACAATGGGTTATCACGTCAGGCAATCACGGTTGTCGCGCAAACTAAACTAACAGAAAATAGGCGCCGAGATAAAAGGCTTGACCTTCCCTACTAAATTTCTACTGAGGCACAATTATAGTGACCTTGAATTATAAATTGTCTTATCCGTGACATCGCTCGGTTCGCCCGTAATGTTTCGCATGGACGATGGAAATCGTGAGGTCACCATTGGTTCGAGCTATCCTCTCGATATTGCAAATTTCTCCTCCTCGTACAACTAGTTTCAATAAATATGTAATATTGGTTTTTAAGCTTATTAAAAAATACATTCTTGGTATGATAACTCGATAATTGTATACTTATTACAAGTAAGATAAGTAATAATTTAAGAGCAGAATAGCTAGCTACATACTCACCGGAGACGGTCCTTAGCTAATACTTCCCATTAATTAGTCTCATAAGCCAAGGCTTATGTTTGCGCATGCGCTCAAGAAACATATATAATTTCCCTTTTTATCTTTCCTCTCTGTTGAAATACTTATTTTCCATCTCATTTGCGTTATAATCGTTGTATATTTAAAAGTAACACAGTCATTTTCCAATCGACTTTAAAAAATTACTCATAACGCGCTCAAAGGAGTTTACCTCAAAAAGCAATATAGAAGTATTACTAACAGAAGTACTCACGTATGATCTTTGAGTATCGCCTCGAGGCGTCCGGAATACGTGTTCCATACGAAAACTGCTCCGTCTGCAGCGCCCACCGCCAATAATCTGCCTCCCGGACCGAATGCCGCTCGTGACCAATCACAGCCTACTTTGAAAGACTCGTGACTGAAAAGTTTACAAGCTAAATATAATCAACAATTATGTATGTGTACAAAAAACTTAATTAATTACATTATACTAGCGATATATTTATCAATATACTATTATATGATAAATGACACGACCTATTTCTGTATAGTCGCCTGCCTAGTTTACGAAAGTTCATGCACATAGATAAATTTAGATTTATTGGAATCCGCTGTACCTAAATATAAATATCATAAAAAAAAAAAAAATATCATGTATTAATTATAGGGGCTAGGAATTCCTAGTATATTTTTCATTAAAAAATATATCTTGTAAAAACCATATCACTGTACTTTTATGGATTTAATATTTCAAAGCTTGCACCATAAATGGTTCTGCTTTAAACAGAGGTTAATTTAATTTGAAGTCACAATAAGGCAGGATGATGTGACAAACATAAATAATTTTAGTAAAATTAAAAAGAAGTTAGTTTTAGTTGCCTGATAGCCTTTTAATAACAAACCCGCGGAAACTAAGTAAAAAGTCAGAAACTAAAAAGTTTTCTTTTTAAAAAACAATGCTTCTAATTTTGAATTTACTTTTTTCATACCCAGACTCTTTTTTTGGAATCCTGGGAGAAAATCCTGCATAAATCGTTAGTATCTTGGGGGGTTGAAGAAAGGGAAGCCTAGCAGGGAGTACCGCATTGGTGATGACCTCTCGCTGCCGGCGGCGGTGAAAGCCATAGTCGGCAGCGAAGAGGCATAACAAGAGGTGGCGTCCTTCTGCGAGATCGTGAAGTGATACCCAAACTATTAAGTGCCAGTAACATAGTTTGGATATTAAAACTTTTTTAGAACTAAATTATTAGCAATAATGTAAAAAAAATAAAAACGCCCGTTTTTTTGCAAAGGAGTGCATTTAATTTCATGAACATTATTCTGAGAAAACTGTCCATTATCAACTTTATATTTTAGAATTAAATTTTGTTGTAATAAATGTCTACATTTTTATATGACCTCCGAGGTTTTTAGTCTCAATGCGTTGCCAATGACCTCAACGAACTTAACACCAGAGATTAATTTCTACGTTCATTAAATAGTCAAGATTAAAAATCACATCAAGGAGAGCTTTTAATAAATTATTGGAATCAATAAATTTATAAAGTTGGTGTAACGAAATCTTTAAAAACAAAAATATATGTAATTTCAAGATCTAGATTATTTTTATCGTTATGTATATCCTGCTATGTCTTTGATATCTAAAGGCGACTCTTCGTATCGCGCGTGAGGCGCAAGATGGAAATGTTCCCTCCAAGTAATGAGCCCCCAATGATAAAGGTTTTGCGACAAAGCAGCATATTGTTTGTTAGACATATCGCTTTTCCACATCCCACGTATTATTAGGTAGGTTGTGTTTGACGCGGCTAAGCTGTAATAACGAATACAGTTTACTGTTAAGTATATGAAATCTTGTAATCACACAAGTATGAACTTCATTTACTACTAAGTAGCCTATTTTCGGATATTCCATGATTTATAGCAACTTTTAAAATCAGTATCTTGTTTAAAGTATAGTATAATCTTGGATTTGAAGACTTCAAGTTTTGAAGTCGTATCCAAGATTATACTCAAATATTATCAGATTATTAAAGAGGTAGAATATTTTTTGCTAAAACAGTTTTCATTGTTAAATTATCGTGCTTAAAATATTCAAAATACCGTAACAGACTGTCAAAGACTCTGATTTTAAATTCACCAACATGATATAAATAATAAATTATGTGGATTTGTTGTAGATAATAAAAAAACAATAATCGAATAAATACCTGAACGACCGCACTATTGTGTTCATTCGTAGATCTATTAGCTGAATAGTGTCATCTCGTACACACGCTAATAAATAATTGCTGTCTGCAACAATAGAGTACACAATTTTTATTATAAGTTTGTCAGTTAATTTTTTATTTGGTTAATGTTTAAATTATACAAAAACGGTTCATGTATATGGAATATATTAGAAAATTATACTATTGAGTAGTCGATGACTAATATTGATGATTTGTTGGTAAGCCCCGTACGGTTCCGCTATTTTATTTATACTTGTCTGTGTTGATCACACGAAGATAATAATGTTTAACCTTCATCCTTTCAATCGCCATTTACTTCCATTTTATTATAGATGCTTTTCACTTTTCATTTTTATAAATGGTAAGAACAAGATAAATTAAAGCGTTATTATAAATAATAATCCTTCTTTAAAACTAATCCTGGACAGTTTTCTACCATGCCAAGGATCTACAGGCAGTACAACGCACTCTCGCGACTCGGTGACTTGGACCTGACTGTTTCTCTTTCAAAATTTAGAACAGCGTGTAGAGAGTGACTGTATTTTTTTTTTTTGTGTTACTTTTTGTGTTACTTGGAATCAGTCACAGTTTCGTTTAAAGTAGTTATTTATACATTCTACAATATTATCCTTTTGTGTTGTGTCTCTGTATGTATGTATATGTATTTTTTTTTTGAATTTTATTATTATTCTTTAATGCAAACTAGCTTTATATATTAATCACTGTGCATGCTGTGGTGCCCTATAATTGTGGGGGCATTTATATGTTCTATTTAAGTACCATGATCCTTTTGTTTTCTTGTCTAATGTTACCCATGTTGGGCACCCTAATATGTAAAATAAAATAAATAAAATAAAATAATATATCGTCACGGTATATCCCTTTCGGGGAGAGCTGAGATACATTTGTGGCTGTATCCACTTTGGGCTTATATGTCCTGCTCAACGTAACTACTAGGGCAAATAATCGCCCCTTTCAAAGGTACTTACACGTGACATTTCTATTAGATGTCATGCGGGTTTCCTTACAATGTTTTCCTTCACCGGTGAGCATGTGGGGCCGAAACTTTACATAATCTGGAAAAACCCAGATGTAAGTCCCGGAATTCGAACCTACGACCGTGTGCGTTGCCGCTCATGGAAACCGGTCCACTATCCACTGGGCCACCACATGCGTTATTTTTTTATTGTATCACAGGGAAAAATCCTGCATACGTCCATCAGGGACGCTGTGAGGGCAACAACCCCGGTGTGTCGCTCCTACTGACTAAAAATCCCCGAGGTGTCCCTCTAATTACTCCACCGGGCCTCGGAAACCAAATTTATCCAGACGCCCTGGGAGCAAAAATGCCTTGTTGAGGCTACCTCTCTGGGAGTGGTGGGAGTAAAGCGTTATTATTAAGAGAAAAGGCTCACTATAATTTATGTATTTTTTGACTACTAAAATGTTGTTTAACTCGTAAATAAGCAACAAAATTATTTAAAAACATTTGAACATTAAGAAACACAACAACATTTATAACACTAATATGAGTACACATACGTCTTTATTTGATAAAACTGCAACTATATGGGAAAATAACGGATTGATAAACCCTAGAATAATATTTTCATATATAAAAATTAAATTAATTCATAGAGTATGTCCGACCTCAGTCTGCAAGAGATTCCCTGACTCTTTAACTTGAGCAAATTTGATGTAGGCATGTTCTGCGGAATTAGCGAGATTTTACTCAGCCAAAGCGAAAGAATTGTTCAGGCTCATGGCTCCCCACCACAAATAAATGTAAGTAGTATTTTTTAGGTTCCGATGGGGCTGGCATGAGCGTTGGCATAAAAATCCTTTAAATAAATAAAGAAAACAAATTCACAACGTTCGCGATCGATTATTTAGCGAACTGTAGGTTTATTAACAAATACGCAATAATCTTTTTATAATAAGGTTTTCGCCACGCACTCGGTATCTCATCCATGGATATGACATGAAATCTTTCATAACTTATCACGAATAGCTCGCCACATCCCCACGTAGTAGATTGGAGATACTATCGACGCATGTGTCTAGCGATTGATAACTGTTAGCCGATGCCTTGTTCATTTGTCCATCTAGCATTCGATCGCGACGTAACCGACGTGATTTAATCAGTTTCCAAAGCAGGGACGTCCAGACGCACCGATTGATTGAAAGTATCAATCTCAACGATTCGTGCAATGCTTAGACCGTTATTGACAAAAAAGGGTCTCTGATGGAGTCTCGTAACGGAAATAAGCATTGAGCACCCATCAAATTGTATACTGACACGAATACCGATACTAATACTGTAGAGTCAATTACTCGCTAATGTAACTTTTGATTATAATAACAAGACTATTAAATTGCCGTTTACGGTGTATTTGGAGTCGTTTTAAACGTGGTACAGACGGTATTTGTGTGTGTGACGGTATACACACATGTTACCTGGGCTTGATTGCTCATTTTAGTACTAAATTCCATAGTTATTTTAATGTGTATAATTTTCATTATACTAACATGCTGAATAATCCTTTTAAATCATGGTAATTGTACCCTTATAGAAGTAATGATTTTAATACAGTATTTTGAAAATTAGAACAAAACTTAATTTCCTAGAAAATTCGACATAAAACTGAATCATCACCCTGCTTACTTTCTAATTAAAATAACAAATGGCAAAAACATGCCAAATATGCTAAAACTGGTATGAATTAATTTGAATTTATGCGTAAACATTTACAACTACAAGAGTTTTATATGTTTTTTAACGCTTATAATGAAATTGTGAACTCAATTACAAATATTATTATTTATAGTAAAAAAAAATCAAATATAAAAACTGTGGGAAATCAATTAGTACTGTAAATTATGTACATAATTTGTTTAAAAGATCTAGGTGACAGCGAAGCGATTTGCTTCGTAAATTGAAACAAGAAACTATGTTTGATTAACATTTTTTTAAGCTTTTAGATGGCATTCTACTCTTTACCGCGCAACTTTTTAAATAATTTAGAGCGAAACCATGCTTACATTAATTATCCTATAAATTAAATTAGATTCGCACTTATTCCAACGTAGTATTACCAAAAAAAAATTTTCCAAAACGAATGTATATGAAAAATCTTATTTTTGGCTAGTAGAATAGTTGTACATAGGAGAATAATTAGTTAAGACTATGGTGTAATAGAAATCATATATGATTAATAGTTGGCTTCCCGGAGTGTTTATACAAACTAAATTGCTATTCAAACAATATTATATTCGATTACGACGTGATTTATCGAACATTGCTTAAGAATTTTCAATTAAAATATTATACCTCTACTGAGATCCAACGATGTTACTTTGCCCTGCAGCATTATGTGGTTCGCCGACATATCTGTCCGTATATCCCAGAAGCGTATCCGTTTGTCGAAATGGCCCGATATGATAGTTGAGCCTGCTCCGTCTGACGTCACGAGGTCGTTGCAAGACGATCCTGCGAACTTTGTTTCCGTACCTGTTGATATGTATCATTTGAAAAACTACAATACTTAAAAAAATTGTGTCGTCATTTTTTTGGATTAAATCCAAAGAAATTTTAAGCTCAGTGTCATTGAAAACTTGACTTAGATTATACTATGGACATGTAATGAGACAAAGATGTATGAGAGGGGTGGCTCTTTACACCACTCCTCCTCAAACGAGTACAGGCTTACTTAAAGCTGCACGCCTTGCCGGTCATCGAGGATGAGACCCCAGTCGTGCCCTCGATGCCGGTAGGTGGAAGGTGGAACACCCCGGGGGTTTTAGTCGGTGCAAGTCCGATACACTGGGGGGCGGCCCTCACCGCCCCCCGAAGTCCGTTAAGGATTTCCCCCGGGTTAAATAAAAATGGACATGTGATGAGAATGCTTGAAAAAAGAAGCAAGTGGGACCGCTTTAATATAGCCATCATCAAAAATAATCTATAGAACATCCAATTAAAGATCTAACGAGCTGTCAACTATGAATTTCGCAAAAATTACGGGAAGAGCTGACGGCATAAGACTAGGCAGAGAGAGAGAAATAATTATTAAGAAGTAAGAAGTTAAGGAGCTGATTTTATATAGAAAAGTAAGTTCGTATCGACGGAAATGAGGTGCCAGAGTTTCAAGAAATATTAAATAAAGGAAATAGTCTTACAACTTTGTTGAATCTCCTGAATTATATGGACTTGGATCAAATTACATTGAATTGACCTAAATGAAATAATAAGATATCAAAATGAATACTGATAGAAAAAAAAAACGTATTTATAAGAATTTTAAAGTATATCGATTTAAGTTTCAATAAAAAAGACGAGTTCAATTTAAAGGTAGCAAGCAATAAACCAGTGTAATATATAACAAGTTTGACATTGCACCACAGGGTGTTAGCTTGGTCCATAGCATCTGCAGGGGGTTGTCTGATATGGAGTGCACTCGTACTAAATAACGCAGTAGAAGATCACATTCTGTCACGTGAATTATTTGGTGAAGGAAATAATATAAGTTTAGTGCAATCAGTCAATCTTATCTATTATATAAATACTATTTCTTTTATAGATTAGATTCAGTGGCGTGCATCCTATAGAAGCATAAAAATGCATTGTAATACTTAGACATTTAATAAACATATTGAATTACAATTTGGTTGAAACTGAATTCTGAGATTCTGTGTTTGTAAATTATCAGATTTTAAGTCAATATATTAATTAAATATTTAAGCTATTATATTTTTAGTTTTAATAAATATTAAAAAAAACCTTTACCTTGGACTTAGAAAAACACAGAAATACATTATTCTAAATTTATAAGCACTTTTTGATATTAAAGCTAATATGATTTAATATTATACGGTCACTTTAAATCATCCTTCTGGTCTGTGGTGGTGAGTATTTTATTGTATGATTTAAAAATATTATTTAGTAAAATACGTATATCGTAGCGTCGTATAGAATACGAGCTGAATTTTCTTAAAATATTTACAAAGTCTCAGGGAAGGCATAACGAAAATTCATATATTTTTATTTTTACTATTCTATATACTGTTAAGGACTCCAAGTTATAATTAGAAATAAAATGTAGGTAAATATTTAATCGGCTGACTATTCTGTTTAATTTATATGTCAGTACCATAGATATAAAGCGGGGACAACTTGCGTAGAGGCAAAACAAGATTATCCAGTGCAATTATATTTTTTTTGTATCAATTAGCATTTACAATGTATTATCCATTTTTTAGAACATTTTTACAACTTGCTCTGTATTGCTAAATGAGTACTTAAATAGTAAGGGAAATAAAATTCATACATACTTACACATTCTACTTCTGAGATCCCATATTTTAAGTGTTCGGTCGTGGCTGCCGGTAATAACTTTGGTAGGCTCCCCAAGAAACTTGGCGGCCATAACTTTACCGCTGTGTCCCGTCAATGTATGCTGAAAATAATTAAAGCAACATAAATTTTTTCAAGTACACTTCAGTGGAAAACAGAAATCACCAATTGTTATTATGGATTACAAGCTATGTTTCTTGTATTATTTTAGTATAATCATTATAAAAAGTACGAAGTCACAGACTAAGATAATTATTTGTTTAATCAGCATCAAATTACCGAAATCATATCCATAATACAAAGAATTAAATCTCAAAACGTCAGCGTTGTACAATAAGCATACAACCTCATTAAACGAAGTACTTCATTGTTTGCTAATTAAGCCAACGGTAAAAGCTTTACTTTATAATTAAAAAACTATAGCTAAATATATTTTAACTAGACAGCGACAAACGAGACTTTACTGACAATCTGTGAGACACGAGAGGGAGTGCGCTCACCAGTAAACATTGCCGGCAGCTATGTCGGTTTCTCAATAGAAATTGTTTATAGCTATATGTTGTGGGTGATTTGTGAATGCGTTATCGCCCGCGCTTCGCAGGCTTTCAAGAGTACCGAACTTAGTGGACAAGTTACTGATCGCCCTAAAAGGAATTGAACTTACAACTTGCCTAGCGCATATATGGTCCAGCACATTGGTGCCCAATGTGGTCTATCTCGACCTCTAGGGGACGATAGCCTGCCAAGGTTCAACGTGAACGAAGAAAAAATTTGGGGATCGATGAGATGCAAACGAGCCCACGTTAGTGGTACACATATAAGCAGGTCATAACTTTTATTTTGCTTTTCCATGAATAGAACAATATACTTACATAGATGGATATTGTTAAGTTTTTACGTGAAAATGTAACAACTAGACCGATTTTCACAAGTTTTAGTATATAATATTATACTAGAGAATTAGTAATTTCTCATAAAATTATGTAAGTTAACAACATATTTATCATCGCAGTACATTTTGAATTTGTAAAAACATGCATGTATAATGATAGTGGGGATCATGTGTGCAATAGCATTTGGACTTGTACTGACTTGTTCAATTCATCAACCAATAAATACTAATATGGGAAATAAATGAGTTTATTTGTTTTCGGAGTGTTTAAAAAGAAATTGCTACTTAATTTAAAAAAATTTGAAAAATATACATTAGCAGTTTATATGTTACATAAAATAACACTCCAACGCAGCCTTGAGTTTCTTTCGGCTTTTCTTCTCAAGGTAATCGCTTCCGAAATGCTAGTAGATCACCGTTAAGTTTCATATTTTGGTTGGCGGCCCAAATCGAGGTCTGACCCGGTCATCAATCAATATTCAGTCGAAAAAAATAAAACAAGATAAAGTTAATCAATATTATAGTGAATCGATAAAATTAAGTTTGGGAGTGCCAGAGGAAAGTAACTATATTTTTTTATAAAATTTACTTTTAAGCTCTTAATTAAGAAAGACACTCTTGACAAAAATCCGTATGGTTATATATGTGTAATGTATATACATTACAGATTATACCCGTGATTGATTTGTATCTAGGTAATCTATATATCTATAGTATGTCTAGCTTGTGTGTTAAATTAATCCTCAGTAACAGACGGTGAATAGTTTAATTATTTAACGGTTACTAATTAATTAATCCCTTGAGTTTGAGCTCAAGATTTACGATGATGAACGTATACATATACAAATGAGTTTTTAAAACTATATTTCATTACTTGCAAAATACAATATTAGCTTAGCAAGGGGTTCACTCGAAATCAAAAACACGGCAAGACGTCTACGAGACAAAGTTTGTCGGCTTATGGTTTAGTATATAAACTATGGATGTATTTTAAAGGTGTGCCAGGTGGAATTTATTTATTTATTTATTCACTATCATTGAACAGCAAATACAAACATTTTCATACGGTACAGTTTTACAAGCTGTGCCAATTACACAATGATAATATTTAAAAACTACAATGAAAAGGAAAATAAAATAACAGTCAACTCCCACTAATAAGAAATAGATGTGTGTGTGTGTGTGTGAAATTAATAAGTAATTTGTGTTAAATTAAATAATATCATAACATTACATATACAGAAAGACAAAGATTATATAAATAAAGTGGTACAAATGATAATTTAAAATAAGATATTTAAAATCGCATAAGTGTGTTATTTTAAAATCTTGATAGACGAATTTTGAATAAATACTCCGTTAGTTTTGCTAACCTATGTTAAACATTTCAACGTCTCCACGAATACATTTTTCGCATATAACAAGGATGCCAGTTTTCTATTCCCACTCGTGAAAGGTCGCAGCGGTAAATCACGGCGACAGACCACATTCTGTTTGGAGAGTTATTCAAACTACTTTGTATGTATAAATTTTAGTCATATAAGATTTAAAAAAAAAACTTGCGAGTGTAACATGGACCGTTTATTTTGAAAGTGGTGTAAGTCCATTTTCTTTTGTTTCGAGAAAATTAAAGGTTACTATATTTGTTGATTTAAAAATACGGGCAAATTATATGAGGTCTGGCATTGTTTCTATTGTTTTATCAACATATAATTTGTTTATATAAATTTGTTTTTGGCTAATTAGAGTACGATAATTCATATTTATGTGCTGTAAATGGACTTACACCACTTTCAAAATTAGACAATTGTAATAACCGTTTAATTTCAAATCTGAAAAATCAAATATCGCTTATAATATATTTCATTTTAATATAATTTTGTTTACAAATACGCATAACAACGCAACATTTTATTTTAGACGCCAATTACACTGTCATAATTACAAGATACTGATAGATACTGATTACAAGAATTTACTTATTCTCTGCATGTGGTAGTGTTTCAAAATATGCATGATGCACCGGAGGTATATAGGGTAGTAGCTGCTTCATTTTGGTACAAAGGGTCCAGGGCGATTTTTTTTTCGTATAACACCTATATAACATTTACTATGATAATATTATATAGTTCAAATTAAATACGCGATCACTGCCTACCTTGTCTGAATACCCTATGCACATCACTGCCTAATAGTTACAGATATTCAAATTTATTTTATATTAATATGAGTAATAGCAGTAGCGTGCATTCCATAGATGCATGAAAGTATTGCATGCCCTTACGATAAATAAGTCTGGAATAAAGTGCTTAAAGTTAAACAAAAAAAGGAGCCATTTATATTCATATCTATTTGATAATTGATGAATATGAATTAATTACGCGAATTTGAAATTGGCTACCCGGTTCAAATATCCTATGCACGTCACTGAATAATAGTATCTTATTTTAATGAATTGGATAATTTCGTATTTATTTTCTTCTCACAGGTTATGCGCTGTACATTTTCTAACACATTTCTCTAATCTTATCCTTTTTTTATAATCTAATTAAAATTACAAAGACATTATAAGCTCACTGCCTTATAATATAAAACGATAATTATTAATAATATTATAATTAGGTACGTAAAATACTAGCTGTATAGTAGTAGCTAGTATAAAATAAATAAAAAATGACAAAACACTGATCGGCATCCATGTGCTATGCCACCTACCTCTGTCAATTGGACTTACACCACTTTCATAATCGATGATTATGTAATTTCAATTACCGACTGATTTTAAGTTGTACAAAACACGGGATTTTTTTGAGAAATTAAACACGGACTAGTTATATATTTAAAAAAAAATACATTAAATTAAGCATGAATTACGTGATAGGTCATTTTTCTCAAAACTGGACTAACACCACTTTCAAAATAAACGGTCCATATATCATTGTCCAAATATTTTACTAATTTTTGTTAAATCTCTTGGAATGTGTAGAATTAATGACTTACTTTTATCATGATAATCACCGGAAATAGCGTATCAAGTTCTTAAAATGTTATAAATACTAAATATCTTGACTTTTATGATTGTACCATGGATTTTATTTGGTTTTCGTCTGGTTTTTAATACTGTGTACCATATCGCGATTCGATTACAATCAATCTAGATTAAGTTATTGAAAAAAAAAAAGGAATAAACTATCAGTCCTTGTAGTCAGTATTAAACAAGTTATTTAGGTATCATATAGGCGAAACAGATGATAATTAATAGGAAAGTTACCTATTATGCACCACAGGATAGAGTGATATATTGCAGAAGACTGTTATTAAATGAACAAATCCTTGTTTTACAGTAACATGCCGGCGGAGCTAGACAAGCTACCGTCGGTAGTCCGACAGAGGTTTACACGCGGCTCATGGAGCGCCACGAACAACTATTACATTATTGTCGTCTTTTGCTTCTTCGTGACCTAACACTTGACTCGTCCTGTCAGCATTAATTATTGAACCACGAAAAAAATTGTTCATCGTCTATTTGCTTTGCTTGTTAATCACATCTACGTCGGTTTGTAAATGATTGCTTGAATTTATGAAAATACTAAATATCTTAAACATAATCGTAAAAAAACGCAAATTAATTTTATTTTATCGTGATTAATATTTTACGAGTTGAAACAGTTATTTATTATAATAGTTTAATATCTAGTTAAAAATTTTGATCACCGATAAATAAGCTGTTGTCAACTATGTTGATTCAAGTCTGTAATGACCAAAAGGAAAACGCATGTTATACAACGATTTTCATTACACTTACGAAGAAAAAGACAATCTTATATTATGTTACTAAATTTTAATCATTGAAAAAATATTTAAAGAGCAATTCTCACAGTTTCGTGGCAACTACCGTTTCATGTTTCAATTATTATTTCCAACAGTCAAACCTACATTTTGCTTTTATATACTACTTTAAGCTGATTTTGGTAATAATCACAGCGAAAACTTACACATATACAAATCATAAAAATACACATTTGCTTTAACAAAAGCTTTTTGTGTAACTTATAATATTACTATGCAATTAAGAAATGCTTAAAATTATTTATTAATTATTTATTAATTATTAATCTATTTAGTACAAAATGCGAGGATTAAAGTCAAGCATCATATTTTCTATGATTTTGTAAGTTCACTTATGCTAATTTTGTTCTATCGTATAGGATTTCTTAATACAAGTATGAAATAATATAATTTAAATCAACAGAACAAAATGCAACTCCCTACAGATCACTCATGTTGTTACATTTAAGAATATATGTTTGGCTTCCTTATTGGACGCGTGTATGTGGTTAGTTTATATTTCATAATTCTGTAAATATTTACTATTTTACTAAGATATTTAATATTGTAGATGTAGCACAATTATAGTTTAGTATTAAAATTCTGTTTTTTATCAATACTCCAAGAAACAAGTAAGTGCATTTAGATAAACCGCATAAGCATGGCATGGCAAGCGTGAAGGCGTAGAAAACACTTGTCATCAGTTTAAATAGAAAGCAACATAGCACGGTTTTAATTGAATTACTATATTAAGCATAATAGACAATGTCAAACATGGCTTTTGTTGCGGACGGCGAATCGAGTTCATTACGAGCCACCTATTCATTATAATTAACAAACAATCTCGGCTGTTTCATGACGTTATGGCAGATTTATAACGCAAACTTATTCTAGGCATGGCAGGTTTGTAGTTTAGCATTCACGGCACGTTGAACTGTCTCCATATAACTTAGTGATTATGCCCGAATGCACGGTTGACCCGTTCTCGCTGTTCTTAATTACAAACAAAACACTCCGCTATCGGTTGACAAGTACCTATCATTTCTATTTATGCAGAACAAACTGCAAAAGTAAACAAAGCACCGAGAGGCATATTGTTGCGAACAACGATTCGCACTCGCACACCACTATCTTGCTTTAATTATATAGGCGGATTAAATACTTCGCTCACCTAGCAAATGCTAAAACTAAGTAGACTATACAATGCTCTGTGTCAATTCACGTCTAAAATGCAATTGTCATATTCATTATTTTAGTAACATTCCAGTCAGATGATCACTGTAACGTACAATAAATATTTTAACATTTGGTATTTCAACTCAATTTTTAGTTTAATGGATAAGAAATATTTTGTGTTGAGTATATAAAATAAGCATATTAAAATAAACTAACTAATAGGTTGGGGAAAAAGTTCCTTTCGATAATATATTAAATGAAAACTCAAGACATTTTTAAAGATTTTTTTAATGATTTATAGGCGTTCGCTCGATCAAATTATTGACGCTATTTACATATAACTATAGTATATATGTGCCATTTTGTTTGATGACTTTCTGCCATCTTGTAGATACCATATACCATTGGTGTAGAAATTTTTGGTCAGATGTTTTGATGACTACATTAGGGTAAATGTTTTCGCAGCTTCCGTTGCATTTTTTCTTTTTAATAATAAAATTATGAATTGTATCGAATTTTTTCATTAGATTCACTTATTTTGGCAGAACGAAAAACAAATAAAACTAAGAGGAAATAATATTTTACTAATTAGTTTTTTTTTAATAAATATAACATTTTTAATGTCATCAAAATCAGCCAGATACAAATAGTACAGCCAAAGAGATTTCAATACAAGTTTATAAATTCTATACGCGAAAAGACTTTTCCACGGACCTAAAATTTATTATAAATGGGATTATTTTATAGTTATTGGCTGTAATAATAATAAGTTACGTACATATATCAAAAGCAAACAGTAACAAATTAAGTTATATTGCTTGTTATAAAATTTTGGTAAAACATAGTTTAGTAAAGAAAGTTGATAAATATCGTATATTTGATATTGAGTACTGTATTATTATTAAGATATTAGGTCCTTACATATGAAATTGGCGTTTTTCGTACAGGCCACTTTAATCACAAATTTCTCCTCTTTGGTAAGGAATCCCAAATTCAAATTTGTACAGCTATAGACTCATGTATTTGTGCTTCGATGATCGTCATTCATTTGTTTTTTTCTTCTGTTTTTTTCTGTTTGCGTCACTCATTTTACAAAATGGAAAACTTAAAATATCGCATTATTTACGAGTACGAGTTCCGCCGTGGCACTAGTGCTGCGGAAACAGCTCGAAGGGTGAATTATGTGTGTGGCGGTCGTGTTGCAAAAGAAAACACAGTTCGTTTTTGGTTCCAACGTTTTCGTTCTGGAAATTTCGACCTGCAGAACAAGCTCCGTGGACGGCCTGAGACTCAAGTTGATAATGAAGAGTTGAAGGCTATTGTGGAAGCGGATCCATCGCAAACCACGTCCGAGTTAGCTGCAGGCTGCGATGTTAGTGATAAAACTGTTTTAATTCACTTGAAGCAAATTGGGAAGATTAAAAAGCTTGAAAGGTGGGTACCTCACGAATTGACTGAAGCAAACCGGCAAACGCGCGTCGACTGCTGCGTTACATTACTAAACCGGCACAATAATGAAGGTATTTTAAACCGAATCATTACCTGTGATAAAAAATGGGTTCTTTACGATAATCGGAAGCGCTCAGCGCAATGGTTGGATCCTGGCCAGCCAGCCAAATCCTGCCCCAAGCGAAAATTAACCCCAAAAAAGTTACTTGTAAGCGTTTGGTGGACTAGTGCCGGTATTGTTCATTACAATTTTCTCAAATCTGGCCAGACTATTACGGCTGATGTCTATTGTCAGCAATTGCAAACCATGATGGAAAAGCTAGCGGCTAAACAACCTAGGCTAGTCAATCGCTCCACGCCACTGCTGCTTCACGACAACGCTAGACCACACACTGCGCAACAGACGGCTACTAAATTAGAAGAGCTTCAATTGGAAAGTCTAAGACATCCTCCGTACTCCCCGGACCTTGCTCCAACAGATTACCATTTTTTTAGAAATTTGGATAACTTCTTGCAAGGGAAAAAATTCAACTCCGATGGGGCAGTCCAAATCGCCTTCAAAGATTTTATTGATTCCCGTCCGACTGGTTTTTTTAGTAAAGGGATCAATGAACTACCTATGAGATGGCAAAAGTGCATAGAAAATAATGGTTCATACTTTGATTAATTAAATATATTATATTAAAAAATATTCGACTTTTTGTTCCTCCCATACAAAACGCCAATTTCATATGTAAGGACCTAATATAAAATGGACTATATTCTTAAAACATTCACTTCTGCAATGTGTCTGTTGAACTGCAATTAATTAAATTTAATTATCGAAGCGCCATTAGCCAGTGAGTAGCACATTCAGGCAATACAACGGGACCTTATCGTCGCTTTTAAAATTTATAGTATTACATCTAATTAAATGTATTCCGTTCGCTCATCGTGTCACGAGTCGAACACGGGCTGTTTCGCGTTATTACCATGCAATAGCCGGAGCATACCATTAAAGACCCAGTGTTATCACTACAGTTCAGATCTGAATACCGCACGGCATACACACGCATATAGTCCGACGATGGACAGCGAGCGACGTGACATAATCCGATGGATCACACACGTTATCTCCTTTCCGGCTATGACAACTGGAGGTTCACGGTCGTCTCCTGTGAGGACATCATGTCTACAAACCAGGGACGGCAGAGGGCTATCTCGTTCGGAGACGAGACAATCACCCTAACGCCACAGTCCTAGCTGATCAGTCAATACATAACCGCTTGGCTGATGGTTTTAAAGTGGTGGTAATTTAGGGTTGACATTCTGAGCAAACGATTAGTGACCTTTCAAAGACCTTACAGAGATGGTAGGCTAGGCTTTCCTTTCATGGAAAAAGTAGCAAAATACAGTCACTTTCCTTAGTAAAAATTGCAAGATTCAATAGAAGAGGAATTCGTGTGAATGTACGAACTGGGTCGAGCCCACAGTACACAAGAGCAATGCTCGTCATAGTGACATACTTCATATTGTCGCGTTTCAGGATCAGCTTGTGTACGTCCAATTATATATATACATCGAAAACTTCTCTCGTGATATATGTATATGATTGTCAACGGATTCTTATCTCTTGTCAGTCGTTATCGTTCTTGGACTAAGCAATGCGTACCATCGGGGGTGATATCGTAAGTTAATAGAGCCAGTATACGAAGTAATAATAATAATTGTAAAATGTCAGGAGTACTGTTTTAAAAATTCGAACTCAGTTTCAAAGATTGTTCAAATAGAAACTACTTCAGAACTTTGTTAATAAAAAATGTGTGGTATACTATATCAGACATTTGAATAAGACATTTTATAGTATTGTGTTAGAATAAATAAATATATTGTATTATTAATCATATTAGACTTATATATTTTATAGATTTAAATTAAGCATTTAACATTAAAAAGATATAAACTGAGGTGTCAAAACACCCACAACGTTAACTGCAAAGAGTGGCCATGCCTCGGAGAGACCGTCTCATCTGGTATCTCCCTGGGTGGGGCCCATCTATTGCTATTCATCGGTCACACTTCCTCTTGCTAAAGTGAGGAGGTATATTAGAACCCGGGTAACTTCAATGCTTAGCTACATATCTTTGTAAATATAATAAAGGGGCCGAAAGCGCGCACAAATATTCTTTCTTAAGGGTCATACGTACCGTGCGAATGGTGGGTACTCTTATTGGTAATCAACGTACTATCGCCGATTGTTCAAAAAATTAGATAATTATGTCTTCTCCGAAATGAAACTACTATTAGTGTAATATATTTATTTGTTATTAGGCAAGTAGTTGATACAACTGATAAGTCTGTATCCTGCTTTTTTTTTTTTTTTATTGTTTATTTTATAATTAAGAAAATATTTGTTTTTTGAAAATGTATATGTTTACTTTACCGAGCGGGATTACATTTATTATGACTTAGTATCGCGTATATGCACATATTACTGTATCAAAGATTTAGTTAATTTTTTAAAGGGTGCCTCGTGAGTTAACGTCTAAAACTAAAGGGCTGATAGAGGAATGGTAGGTCTATAACTAAAAAAATCTAAACATATTATCTATACTAATATTATAAAGCTGAAGAGTTTGTTTGTTTGTTTGTTTGTTTGAACGCGCTAATGTCAGGAACTACTGGTTCGAATTGAAAAATTCTTTTTGAGTTTAATAGACCATTTATCGAGGAAGGCTTTAGGCTATATAGCATCACGATGCTATTATTAGGAGCGAAGAAATAATGGAAAATGTGGAAAAAAAACGGGGACAATTATTCATCCTTGAGGGCTTCCATTGCGTGCGCTGCAAAAACGGTTCAAGATACCAAAAATATATGTAAGAAAGAATTATTCCCCTTGAAATGATCTAAAAAAATGTCCGCGACAGTATATGTCTATCTTTTAAGATTAAGTCACTAGAACCGTTTTTATGGTAAACAAATTTGGTCGAAATTAATGCATTATTTGTTAAGAGTTGTATCAACGTAATAATATTAATCTTTATCCAAATAAATGTGTTGTTGATTAAGAGTATTTAATTGTGAACAAAATTGTCTTTGACATCACTTAATTTCAATGAACATCTTAGAAGATATTACAAAACCTTATATAGCAAAACAACGTTTGCCGGATCAGCTAGTGTCGAATATTTTCGTACTCTTAAATAAAAGTCAACATTATATAGTTTTTATCTACAAAATTATTGTTGACATCATTGGACTCATCTAAACTGAATCCAAAAAGAGATTGAGGTCAATGGTGTGGACAGGCACACTCTTTTTAGACATACAGACTTTTTAGACATCTTTAAACTATCAAGATTCAGTCAACATCTTCAATCAATTCAATCAAGATCATTTAACATCTTAAAACTTTGTGAATTCTTAGAAAAGTCTTAAATTTACAGTAATTTCGGATTTCTTCAAAAATATTGAATTTTCCAAGTATCTCCTAAACGCGCTAGAATTGGAGAATTCTATTTACAGTTAGCTATATAACTAACGTTTATCTATCAGACCTTTAGCTTTGGACGTACTTACGGGACACCCGCTATACATAATCTTTGGTAACCGATAATTACACTTTCAGCTTTATTACTCAGCTAAATGGGTTTTTGAAACTGTGTTAATTATTAGTACGTTCTCGATTCATAGCAAATTGTACATTAAGATATGTATTTATTTCAATTTTAGCTTTCTTAAGAAGTGTTCATTGAACTGTCTATTACCACTACTGTGCATTATATATGTTTATTATATTTGCACTTGTAATATTGGGATTGATGCGTAGCAATAAAACGGTTAGTTTTACGACAATTACATGTGATTTAAGCTATTATACTATTGAAAATATTTAATGATTGGATAAATCAGGGAGTAATAATTATTTAATATAGAAATTAATTGTGCTTTTTATTTAGTTTCAAACTTCTTAGATTTTTCCGAAACCTGTTTCTTAATAAATTCACCTTCACCGGACACATTCATAGACAGAGATCTTAAATATTTCCATAAATTTGTTAAATAAGTTAACAGCAACTTTAAAAACAGTTTAAAGCATTGTTAGAAACAAAAAAGTTGATCAAAAAGGTTAAGAACCAAAGAATAAAGCATCACATGTAAAACTTAAAAAAAAACACGTAACCAACTTTATTTTATTTTGTAAATAATGGGTCATAACTGATGTGCTATTTACATTATTGAATAGAATACTTCTTTGATTTATATCGATAATTTAATTTCAGTTAGTTGATAATTCATAAAACACAGTTTTCCACTAGTGTTTATTCCAAGAAGGTCCGTTGTATCTACAATAATAACTGTTTACTTATGCCCATCAATCCTGGTAATACCTATAAGATTATATACTAATATGAAATTTAAATCAATAGTTCTTAAAGTGATATCGTTCCAATAGAGATTACATTTAATAATATAATTAAAGAAATAAAATCTTTGAAAAATAATGTCAAAGAATGTTTCATAAGTCTACGTATGTATTTTTTTTTAATAATATTATCACAACATTTTAATAATTGTTTTGAAACTGATAAAGTAATTACTAACATGAAAGTAGAGGTACTTAGAAATCTGTCGATTATGTTCTCGATTAAAGAAAATTTAAATCACACTTAAATTTTAATATACGTATATTTTATAAAGTCGCTAGATTTCTTAGTAGTTTCGTTGAATAGTAAATTTTAATAGCATATTTAAGTCCTCGATTCTACTGAAATTTAATTAATGTTGTTCTTCACAATTCAGTTTCCAATATCCAAAAATACGAAAATTCTTAAAATGTATTTCTCCTGTTCAAAAGCTTTTAAATATTTAGTTGAACCCATTTTAGTTTTTCCATATCTACAAATGAAGGATTGAGCTCAATATTATATCAATAGAGATTATATATTTACAATAGAGTTTAGAATATTATCTAAGTGGCCGTTAGAATATAAATAAATATTGTACGTTCGAGCCAGTTAAATAGCTCACTCCATATAAATCAGTTGATTTGAATTGCGCTCTCATTAGTGATTCAAAGTGTGTTTCATAGCGCAGCAAAACATAGCTTACTACTTTGGCTGCATGATTAGAAACATACTAAACGTCCACAATTAAACACTGAAAACAATACTTCCCGTTATCTTAGAAAAGAGTAGACCGTTAATTTAAATAATCAGACATAAATGATGTAGTATACGAAATTGTATCAGACTTTATATGAAGTCATTTGAACTAAATTTTTTTCCTTATTGTTTAAGTGAAAAAATAATAGTATAAGAAAAAGTCTATAGAGTCGTGTTAATAGTAGATATATTACAATTATTTTTAGATTTAAAATCTGCGAAATGTATTTTTGCTAATGACTAGCTAATTAGTTAGAGTGTGGGTGAGGCGGCGTGTGTCTGTCCACTGGCAGTCCCAGTGAGAAGTAATGAGGGGGTAATTTACGACCCCCTCCCAGAGAAGAGGCCTACCCAAGGTCAATCGCTCGCCGTGCCCTCGGAAGTATATGGATCCCCAGGCCCTGCCAAGGCGAAAAGTAGGCAGTGCTGGCACCCCGGTGGTTTTAGTCGGTGCAAGTCCGGCATACCAGGGGAGTAGCCACTTCCCTGATGGTTCGAAGGGATATCCACAGGGTTGACAAAAAAAAAAGAAAAAAACCCATAAACCCATAACCAATAAATATTACGTACTATCCTTTAAAATAATAGAGATTACGTTGTTCTGTGCTTAACTAAAATCTGTTGGATAGAAACAGAGATACTGCTGCAATACTTAATAGTTTTCGAAATGACACAATAGAGAAACGAGTCTATGTCGTAACATGAAATATCTTTATAAGATTTCATCATCCCTAAATAGGTGAAGTCGCGGGCAGAAACCACATTTTTGTAGTATTAAAGCTAAATATAGATCCTTCAAAAATGAAAATGGGTACACATGATAAAAATACTTTTGTGATGATAAAGCATAATTTATTTAAATATACATTAAAAATATGTATAGTTTAATTGTGAAACTATTTATATTTTTTAATAAGTGATCGGGTAATAAAACGACCGTTTTACTATATCTAAGAGAGTGTGTGCCCCAAATAGATTCCCATTTTAATTTCAAGAAATCTTGTGTTCTGTTTCATTTTAAGCACAATATTACGGAGCGTAATATTTTGATCTGATCTTATTTAATACTCTTTAAGAGCCGATAGATAGTACCATATTTTCTTTACGTAAATTTTCTTTTGTTTAATATTATTGATATTAAAAAATAGGTTGAAACAGGAAAATTAATTAGTCTATATACGAGTACTAACGAACAACTATTATTAACACACACATACATTTTTTTCCAATTTCAACTTATAAAATATAATTTAAAATATTTATTATTATAATATTATATTAATATTATCGTATATTTTTATTTCATAATATATTTTATAGCCTTACTTTGAATTTTAGAATATTAATTGATCCAAAGGCGCTGATTCACTTCGGTGTTTTAAACCAGTAAACCATAAGTAATAATTTTCCACTACCTTCTTACTTAATACTAATGTTATGTCGGTGGTAATAAGTTAGCCTATCGCGGCTGAAACTAATACAAATTACGGATATGTATTGTCACGTTTGCGTTTCTAGATCTCGGTACTTCCTCGTGTGCGGCTATCGAGTCTAATAAACAAGAACAGGTGGTTGGTAAATCACAACTGCGCGCGATATGAGCAACGAAAACAGATGCGATCAACCGACTCCCCCGAAGGGCTCCACCATTAGTTGTTTACGACTTAGATTTACTTTATTGTTCCTTCTAATATTTTAGAAGAGAACAGCGGCTATGCTCTCACATACATTTTTTTATTATGACTGGGCAATATTGTCCATAGCACGACTGACGGTAAGCATGGAGCAGTCCAAAAAACGACACTGTTAAAACTGTTTATATTGATATGATTAAAGGGTAACATTTGTTTGTGTAGATGTTGCTTTTACTTATGTGTGGGATTTTAAGATGTGTAGAACAATTTTTGTTTTATTACTATAATGCTAAATTGCATCCGAAAAAAATTGCTTTTTTAAATAAAATTAAAACAGTTTTGAGTTGGAAATCTCATTATTTATAAGTGTTATTGTATTTGATTGTGCTAATCAAATAGCTAGATATACTATGAGGTGAAAAGAAAGTATTTACTACAAAAAAAGTTTATTCTACAGAAAACGGAGAATAAGTTATTGAGTCATAATTTTATAATATCTTCTTATAAACCTGCATTATTTAAACATGCATTTGTATTATATCATTACAGAAAATATATCCCGCAAGTGTTACTGTTAGACGGTACTTATTATTTATTATATTTTATAATTAATTCAACTAGCGGCAAATTTATATATTTCAACGGTAACATATATAATAGTATACGAAGTAGAAAATATTGCGTTATTATTTAATATTACATTCCTTGTATTACGAACTTATTCACAGAATAATAACATAGTCAGGGAGATTGTCTTTGAAATATTTTTATATAGTTCTTATCAAGTAAACATTATTCGAACGATTTACGAATCATTAATTAAACACGATACAATGTGTTACTAAAACGAATTTATATGGTAATTTCATTTCCAATTTGTGTATGATGAGACTCATATTATCTGACATGTAATTAAACGTATATTAATTTGCATATGGAGAGAATTGATTAATTTAAATGTAATATAACAGAATCTGTAAGGTCATCGTGCCGCGTGAGAGTCTTATTGCTTTATTATATGGATTATGTAAAGTCATCAAAATAACTGAACGATAATCTTAACATTCTTTGAAAGTTTTCGATAGGAATATGATCATTAATGTTAACAAGTTCTGTTATTGAGTATTCTTTTATTACGATGTTTTATTTTCAATACTAAAGCGTTTATACGCGATTGAGTTTCAATATACAGTTTCATTAAATGAAAGTTTCGATTTTAATAATCATAATTAATTTTAAACAATATTTTTGATCTCGGTCGATACTATAACAGCCTTTCATTGTGCTTTAAATTATTGATTTCAGCTTCCACTATGTCATTAGTATCCTTGATAGTAATTTTATTTAATATATACTCTTCACTGTGCTGTAAAAAACGCAAATAATGTCGCTGATCAATTCAATTTCAAATATTCAATATAAAGCAAATGTTGATCAGCTGAACTACTGGTTAAATTGATCACGATGTAGAAGCGCAAAGTATATACCAATCACTAATTTATCTCTGCTACTTCTGAAATCTTTACAGCGTGAAGATGTACGTGTTATTTTTTAATATTAAATATAAAGCCCAGGAATAAAAAAGTCTAACATACGAAAAACGTGTTAACAACTGTATTTTATAATATATAATAATAAATTGTTAAGAATTATACGAATTAAACGTATTTGATATAATTATATGTCCTAATTATATAGAAATGACAGGTGTGAGTTCATTAGTACAGCTCATTCACAGAATTGAAAGTTTTTGTAATCTCAGACACATTTATAATTTGCTTTTGCCGTATTAGATAGCACCATTTTTCCGAAATCCGATATAAAACAAATATTACAGTTATGTAGTTTATATCGTATGTAATAACAAAGTAGTAAGTAAAGTATTACCCACCTATTATTTTTTATCAATGAACAGAAAAAACTTTTTATTAATTTACAAATATATAATAGCATATTATTAAATAAAATTAATTTATAAAATATATTAATAAAGACCTCATGTAACTCTGTAAGATTAGTTTTTGCGCGGACATTTTTTGTTTACGTTTTTGCTGATTACATACACTATATAATTTATCTTTATAAAATGTAATTATCCACTTCACTACTTACAATTATGTACAATTTGCTAAGACTATTAAATTAACAGCTATTTGAAGATTAATATCAGATAATTTGCAGCTTAAGGCGTTTTATTTGGAAGGACTTTTTGTTTTTGTTTATTGTTAAGTAAAATTTTTCACAAAATAACAAAAAAATGGATAAACAATTTACTTAATACAATATACATTGTTGATATATTTATATATAATTTAAATATTCGAAATAAATTGTGTTCTGTATTTTGCCTATGGTTATTTATCTCTTCTTATATATATATAAGTATAATGTTGTCTTTAGAAGAGGGAACAAGTTTTGTAGAATGTAGAACAACTCATATATAACTTATAACGATTAAAAAATAACAAGGTACATACAGTTAGGTGAAATATATTTGCACTATTTACTTGCTCTTTATTCGACTGTGCCGTTTTATTAGATGTCAGACTAGGATTTCACCCCGCCGAGCCGTCGGAAGTATTCGGATTCCCAGGCTCGGCGAAGGCGAAGAGAGGGCAGTGCTGGCACCCCGGTGGTTTTAGTCGGGGCAGGTCCGACACACCGGGGGAAGTGGCCCTCACCACTTCCCCTGACGGTCCGTAGGGATTTCCAACGGGTTAACAAAAAAAAAAAAAAGACTAGGATTTCATAGTCTTACTGTTTAAAATTTCCTCATGACTCTATTAAAAATTAATGATTAAAAATTGTGGTTTAGTGATTATAATAAACAGATAACGAATTAATGATACATCAAGCAATATGTGATAACTTAGATAATACATATGTAGGTACTTAACTACTTACACAAAAATTTAAAACAGTCACTATTGATACATACGAGTATGTAAAAGTTATCGAGTTAACAGTTATTATAGCATTAGTTATATATAGCTAATTTTAATTAACCTAATCATGTGTATTTAGCATATGTAAAAAAATGCTGTGATATTACGGAAGAACTGTTAAAATTTATCAAAGATATAAGTAGTATTTTTGTGCTATTTTGAAAATAACACTATAAATTACTATTTTTTTATAAATCTTATAAATACTAAAAGCTATCATTGTATTTGTCTATTAAAACCATTACTATTTTTAGAAAATAGTTGATTAACTATCCTTAAGCGTCTGTTTTCTAAGTGAAATTGTTTTCGAATCATATGCACTTAACAGTTATTAGAACAACAAAATTAACTTCAAACGGTTCCAAGTTGTTTTGGTTAATTAAAGAAGCAGTCGTTATTTAAGCAAGTAATCTCCATAGGCCTGTGTAAAATTAGAGACGGCTTTACAACGTAACATTACAGTTACCTTAATTGAATGTCTAAACAATTAATGATTATTGAATATATCATTTGTGTGGTAGCACACTCTGTGGTACAGTGACGTATTATTTGTTATTTGTCAAACTTTATGGTATGGCAAGTTTTAGTTACAGTTTTAAATTTAATATTCATACATCCATGTTATAACTAAACAGCATATAGTCTCATTTTTGCTTTCCAGTAGATAATAATATTCACTTGAAACTTTTTTCTGTGAATCATAAAAAACAAGAAAATATAACGAAAGCTTGGCTGAGAATACATTTCCTGTAGATGAACTTTTAACTTAAGTAATGTAATCTCTGCTTCTAACATATGGAGACTAAAAACAGCTAAAGTGAAACAGTGAAGATGCTAATACTGGTGATTAGTTTATTGTGTTTTGTGAAATCAAACATAGGAATGGTAATGAGACCAGTGTCAACTTGAGGTCCAGTTAAATCGATTTACGGATGATTAAATATGTGGCTAACAGTACCCAGTAAAAGTACGTGCCGAGTGCGGTTAATCAATTAACGAAATATGTGTACCGTATAGCGGACCTGTAAGCGATGTAAGCTGGGATATGGGAACATACCTGCGTATTTATTTGAATAATTTGTCACTGGATTTGCTGTCCAATTAATTATATTTTGACAGCGCAAAATATATTTAAATTTTTCATGAATCTGAGTGAGATGAATGAATGCGGAAAAATATTTTAACATTAAAATTTGTCAAATGAAAGATAAGAAAAGCAAGTAAAAAATTTGATTATTGTAATGTATTTATACCTTCCTCGTCTTTAACGAAATGAATCCTTCTCGGCACAGTGAAAGCATTGCATGTCTTATGATACCTGCACAGTATAATGAATAACATGTATCTACAAACATTGACGGCCTGATAGCGCAGTTTGTAGCGACCCTACTTACGGTGCAAAGGTTCTGGTTTCGAGTCCCGGTAGTGATAAACTTTTCTGAGATGAGCAGATGAGTTTGTCACGAGTCATGGTTGTATATATGTATTTAAATACATATATCTTTGTCCAGTACAAGCACAAATTTAATCAACTTTTTCCATTGAAGAAATAATCGTTTCATCAAATTTTATTTTCGAGTTTCAAATACCTACATAACTATTTTTCAAAGAATAATGTAGGATTTAAACCCCGTGCCGAATGCTAAATTCTTTACAAAGATGTCTAGGAAATAGTTCGATGAGAAATATAAAGCTTTTATTAATTTAATCCAAGAATTATAGAGGTTTATTCTCCCATGCAGAGTCTCTCATTATTAATTACAGTGCAAACATAAAACAGAGTAACGGCAGTAGCCGATGCAATGCGCAACTACTGTAGTTGGTCGAGCGCATGCTCACGAAGCGACATCACTTCCCGATTTATGTGTGGGAGTCCTAGGTTATGACCTTAAAAATGAAAATGATTAATTCCCTTCATTGTATTGTAATGTATATAAATCTGAGAACAATAATAAAAGGAAGATTTCATCTATTACCACAATTGATACCTGTATGAGTGTATAATAGGTGTAGACGTTAAATCAATGCGTTTCCGGAATAGCAGCGTGTTAACAATATTTGCATGATGCCGATTAACAGAATTTGGGACGTAAAATGTGCTCAATCACTCCGAAGTTTTGCAATTTTATAAAGCGCCTAGATATTTTTTTGATTGAAAAACGGTGAATTCATATACGAGTCATATAGACCGCGAATGTTGTAAGACGTTAAACACCCGAACCGTTGGAAAACAAGCGATTCATTCAAAGATATTTTTCGCATGCTCGTGTAACTTTGTTCGTAACGTTGAAGTATGCGGTTAGAGATAAAAATTAGGCGGTTAAAAACGATGTGACCGTGTTACAGATGGTTGTAATTCGTTTATAGCGTGAATGCACCATCTCTAATGTGATTATAATGGCGCTATTTGATGGAATAGTGCCGGTGCTAAGTAATTGGTAGAGCAACTAGCAATTGTCTTAGAACAAATTGTGTTAATATTCGAATTATTATGACGTTTATTATTGCTATTATGCATAATATCCTTATAATGAAGATAAAGTTATTGATACCAAGCACACTTAAGTATGTTTGATTTTTTATTTTAAACAATTTACAAGCAAGAAATTTCAACAATTTTATTGTGGCGTATTTCTAAGTATAACGAAGTTTTGTTATGAAGAAGCAATATTTTGATCAACAGAATCGTGCCTACAATGTACAAAAGCAGTTAAACTTTCTATGGCTGTATCTGGTCCAAGTCTTTACAAACATTGCGCCTTATAACGATGATCCAATAGCTTGCTTGTCCATTGTAACCAAACATTAATAATAAACAATGTTTGCTTTCAATATAAGTATGCACTAGTAAAAGTTTCGTGCGTTTCTACAATTACCATAGTCAATAAATATCGATGAATCGAGAGAACGAAAATAAAAAAGATAACAAACAATCGTTTGGTTAAACTATTGTGCATATTAATCTTTTTGTGAACGGAGGATCATTTATTAAATTACACGTTTCTAATGTGAGAAAGTTCCTATCGGGATAAAAATGCATGCTGCAAATTGTTTACTCGATGAGTGAAAGTGTTAGCTACATTTTGCGTCTATTGAATTTTAGACTAAAGGAAGTGAGTCATAGTTTCCTTAATATTTATGTTATACCTATACATATTTATCTATCATCACACCAAGTTTCTATTGAAGTAGGCAGAAAGAATAGAACACACGTCTCTAAATGCTTAAAAACTTCTTTCGCCTTCTTAAGATTCATAATTCTAATTATACATATATTCTCGCCAATTTTGAATATTCCTAATTTTACTCTTTGAGCAAAATCTCTGTTTGGACTTCTTAGGTAAATCTCGTTCGACACTGGTTCTTATTATAATGGTTTTTATTATATACTTGGTTTGTATTATAAGTTCTTATTTCACATTTTATATTATTTTAATCATACGTAGTTGTGTTTCGTCGTCTTTATATTATTTTTGTTCCATTATTATAATAGAGGGCATAAGCTAGAGTAAATACGAATATACATATTCAATAAGCAGAATTCCTTACTGCGGAGCCCTTATCCTAAAGTAAATATCGTTAAGTCAGGAATGGCTCTTAGGCTTGGGAACGAAGGCGTGAATGTTACGTTTGAAAGTGGGTGTTAAGTGTTCCGTTAGTGGTTTAGGTTGCACTGTGGTTAATATGTAACGAACAAAGGATCATTTGCTTTTTGTACGCTACGCACTGTAAGACAATGTAAGTCCAAACGTGCAGCAAGCGTAACGCGGGGTGAATGAATTTTGAAGCAGTCGATGAAGGTTCCGACTTTTATATACTCTCTTCTCCCTGAGCTTATAATACCTTTTCTTGCATGACTGGGTTTGATTTATTGTAAATGTAGGCTGAGTAGAACACTGAAGTGAAACGGATGCTCGAAGGTAAATTTCATGGAATGTCCAAGGTAACTTCGATACAACTATCCTATTATTGTGGCAGCGCAACGAATTTGATTCACTGGAGTTTCGCTTTTTACACAATTAAAATAATTTTGTGTAAAGATATTTCATTTAAAATAAAGTGTACATATATACTAAAAGGCGTTATTATCTTACAAAGCGACAATACACGATGTTATTCTGCTCATATAAAGGTGGATTTGGAAAAGATTAAGATCTAAAACTAGTGGGTCAGTGTGACATTATTATAATTTAACGATATAATCTCCATGTGAAGAATTAACAACGATGTTGGTGATGAATGAGATGTCTTGTGATGAATGTCGGATTTTTGTTACGTGAAGAAATCCGGATTACTTTAACGTTATCTTGTAAACCGTTATTTCTTCATTTGAATTAATTGTAAGACACTATTAACTTTCATCCTGAACTTGGTAATTACATAAATAATAGTGAAATTATTATTTTCTGTTAATGCGATCTGGTGCGATTGTAATTTCTGTGGTTTTACGGTGACGTTAAAAAGGTAGTCTGTATCAATAAATACAGGAATAGAACACAAACACGATTATTATGAACAGTAACAATTTAAGACTAAAGGTAGTTTTATATCTGAATAGTTTACGCGTCATTTAAAATTGTTTATACCAAAGACTGAAAAGGCTAATGAGCTTATTCTTAGTTGGTGGATTTGAATTTATGACAACAATAAAACAAATATATATTACGTAGCTACTATGTTTTCAACTTTTTATAAAAAATATTTGCATATTAATTCGTTTGAAGAAGTATTTTTTGGGCAAATGTGTTCCACAATCGTCCTCATCTTCACTATATATCAAGCGTTGTTGAGGTCAAGCGTTTGCTGGAAGTTATATAAAAAAATTAGGTAAATGGTAAAGACATGTTCTTATCCTATAAACATCCATTCAAATACAGCAATTGTTTGTTATAACAATCTTGTACTTATGTGTTCTCTCTAAGTCCTTGAAAATAAATGTTAAGAGACATACCAATGGGTCACCGTCGATTTGAAAGTTGTACTACACTTACCAGCAGGTTCGAGGCAACGATTTTGCCAAACTATAGATAACTCACACCTATAAATACATAAGAAGTCGAGTACTGTAATAAAATACAGTTAACATATATGTGCAAGCCGATTACACTCAACATTCGCAAGTCGGATGTTTACTTGTTAACAGCCACCCAACTGTAACCTAAAATCACTGCTTAAAGCAATTTAAAAAATAACAATGCGATTTGTTGCTCCTGTTGAGGTAATATAAATTGGGACGTAAAGAATATATTATAAAAATCTACATTTAAAATTTTGAAATACTTGAGGTGTTTAAATTATTACTACAGCAGATTTACACCCAGCGTTCTGTAGTAATTGAATAGCACAGTGCGAAATCAGTTCGCATTAAAGATACAATTGTGAGAGACGATAAACTGTTACATTATTGTTTGAGGACATAAATAGACTGTGAATGAACTTAGCTCAGTCTTTACTGAAGCCTGTGAGTACTGCTCGTGATAATTCAGATGAGTTCTTAGTATCTCTGTGTGAAAGTAAATTGCAGTATAATTTAAGAGCTTCCTAGTAATTGTGATCAACAAAATAATACTAAAATTTTAGAATAGTAATAGCATGACGACGTATATATTGGACTTCAAAATAAAACAAATCTTGTATTAATGCTAAACATATGTTGTTTTCTGTCCCATCGTCTCTCTTTTATAACAGAACCACCTGCGCGGGTGAGCAGAGACACAACTTCACAGTCCATTTTGATGTTTCTCTTTCTAGGTAATCCACCAAATGGATCAACTAACTTCTTCGTATGAAAGTCATGCTAGCTCGTAGATTGAGACGAAAGCTTTAAATGGTATAATCTGAAGTTTTAATGTTCTTTGAATGGCTGCTTGTGAGCCAGTGACAGACGAATCTTTGCATGATCATTCAGCCGGAAATTGAACTTAGAATGCTTTATTTGCTAATAATTTTCCGTCACGCCACATCCCTTTCGGGGTGAACAGATGTACATTAGTAGCTGTATCCACTTTCCACTTATATATCGTGCCCAACGTGACAAGTGGCGCAGCCGATCGCCGTTCTCACAGCACTAGTATACGTGACATTTCAATTAAATGTTATTCAGGTTTACTCACGAAGTTTTCCTTTGCCGGTGATTATGTGATGCGTAGACACTAACTACCTTTTTTTTTTTACTTGGGAAAATCCTCATAGTACCGTCTCAGCCGCACAGGGGGGTTGCGCGACCGAGGTGTGTCGGACTTATACCGACTACTTCTGTGCATTGGCGGAGACTGTGGGTCCTGTAATCAATTTGCCACAGCCCCGTCGCGCCGCGCCCGATGTGCACAAACTCGGGGGAAGATGATACTCTCCCCGATACTGCTCGTTGTATTTAGCCAGAGCACGCCACAATGCCCTGCCAACTTCTCGAGGGCCGCTAAACCAGTTGCTCAGGGCCCCCACCCTGAGCAGCCACGACCCCAAAGACATCAGCCAACTGGTCGTGGATTGACCGGTCGGCTGGGACTGATGTGCCAGGACGGTTGCTAGCACCCTGGTGTCTCCTTCGAACGGCCTTCTGCCGTTCTCGCTCTGCGGCCTCCTTCTGGGACATGACATCTTCACAGAAGGAGACCACGGCCCTCCAGTTATCATACCCTGCCAGCATTGCCGACACCACTGCTGGCAGGGAGAGGTCGTGTCCGATCCTTCGGACCAGGTCCCGCCGCTCATTGCCCCACGCCGGGCAATGTGCGAGCGTATGTTGGGCGGAATCCAGGTCCGAACAGCAGTGGTAGCACTGGGTTGTTACTTCTCGTCCAAACCTGCACAAGTACTCAGGGAAACATCCGTGTCCCGTAAGTACCTGTGTCAGGTGGTAGGCGACGTGATATCGACTACTAAGCCAGGCTTCGAGGTTCGGCAGAATGGCACCGACCACGCGCTGGCGCATGCACCACACCTCATCCAGCTGAACGCACCAAATTCTCAGGGCTGATCGGCGTTCTTCTGCCTTCAGCCTCTCGAGCACCACGGGAGTCACGCTTTCGCCTCTCAGACGGAATTCGCGGACTCGGTTGAGCACTGCCGAGTCCACTTCCGCCTGAATACTAAAGGGCAGAAAGCGTGCCAAGATCGTCGCCGCCTCATATGAGATGGTTAGACAAAAACTTCCTATCCCAACTTTGCTAATCAGGTAACAAAAATTAAACAAATTTGAAGATTAAAAAAAATAAATCATAATAAAATTCTCCAGTAAATTGGTAAATTATACGCAATAATATGATGTTACGTATGTATTAATTAAGTTATCTATAACCATTTTTCTTGCTGATTTCAGTTATTATTTTTTGTAACATAGGCCGCGCTGTCATCGAACAGTAGTAGGTAGACATAGCAAACAAAAGAGGATAAAATATAATCGATTTGTTGTATAGAAATAGTTAATTTTTTCATACGCTCTTCATAGAACGAACAGTAAATAAGAAATAACCCGCAAAAAGTAACTTATCGTGATTGATTTTAATAAAAAAGACAATGGACTGACCGATAGCAAAATTGATTTCATAGCAGTCAACGTCGCCCACTCCCAAATTCGGATGTCAAGGAACTACGAGCACTACTTGGGACCATGTCGGTAATTTATCATTCTTTTTATCGCGTAAAGAACAACAAGCTCGTGTTTTAGTGGACAATAACTGTATTTTATATGTTCATTTCCATAGATTAAAAGGACAACTGGGCATATTTTATAAGTTGGTTATAGAAAGGGTTTACATAGTTTAATACTTAATACAAGTTTGTCTACTTAAGAATTCACTTTTTAGTTCACATTCGTGTCATTAGTCACGTTTAAAGTAAAAACTGCTAGTGAATAGCGTGTTAGGGAATCATTATTACACGCCTCTATAGTTGCCAAAGTATGTTTGTCGGTTTGTTATAAAATGATACCAATTGAAATAACAGTCATACCTATAATATGTATTTTCTAGGTCTCCTTCGTGATAAATAGATTTACATTTGCGGTAAAAGACGGTGGTCGGTTTTTGCGCAGCACTCTTTTCTATTTATATTGTAATTTCAAGACCTATTTCCCTAATTTATTTTCGTTCAATTTAAAGTCACATTTTAATTTCATATTAAATTTGGCTTAGTTTCATACATATAATGACACTTTGTAAGCAACTATATTTATATACTAATATAGTTTAAGTAAAATACTGGCAATGTTTTGGTCATTGTTACCAAAATATAGGTTATTTTTATTATTATCATTATTTTTGATATATGTGAGACTAGCATTTAATTTAACTGAAACTAAATTTTGACATATTTAGATTGCCTTCTAGTCACTGTAACGAGTCCTAATAAATCATTTTAAAATTTAAACCTATTTTTTATTTGCGATCAGCTGCGCTTCTGGTCACGTTGACCACAATATATAAGCGCAAAGTGGATATAACTACTAATATATCTTTGCTTACCCCGAAAGGGATATCGCGTGACGATATATTTTTATATGGTTTTTTTATATATTTTTTTATTTTTTTTTGTTTTTTATTTATTTATTTATTATTTTTTATTAATATGCTGTTGTTTCCTTGTGTGGGCCTTCACAGAATTATCTCATAAGCAAGAAAATCATTTCACTTTTTTCATTTCTAGATTTCTCAGTTTTTTTTTGACGATGATTGAGAACAGAGCGTATAGAAAGTAAAATTCGATAAGCAATAACGCTAGTAGATAGAGCAAAATGTATGGAATAACCTGTCGTGATATAATGTAGACGACATGACAATTTCATACATCTTGTATTTTTTACTAGCGTTATCGATTATCGATTGTTACTTTGTCTAGGACCACTGATATTATACTAATAAGTTAGAAATCTATTTTTTAAGCTCTAGCTTCTGTAATGTTATCAATAAAATTTGTTTTTCTGTTATAGTACATTAGGAAAGTGACTACATTTTTGTGATGGTGTAAATGAAGCAAATCCAAAAACCACCACTATGACCACACGACCACAACTATGCAGTCCGAAGGATAAATTGGGTAATAGTCGCTACAATGAATAATTTATTTACCTTTAAATAATTAAATATCATAAGAAGGGAACACACTAGCTGGCAGACCATTCCATTGTCTATTGATACGGCAAATGTGAATGTGGGAAAAACTACAACTTCCTGTACTGCAGCATCAAGACATAAGGAATCTTTTTTTTACACTGGCTGGACATAGTGACTACAGTACACCTGATGGTAAGTACATTGTAGTCCAAAACGAAAGCGACCATCTAAGGACGAAAATCCATTGATAGTCTCCATCGTCATGTCGGCCCATATATACCACGACTAAAAGACTCTAGGTATATGAGTTACTAGACATGTTTAGCTTGTGTATATCCAGTTACTCATATACTTAGAGACCTTCAGTCGTGGTATATGTAGGCCGACATGACGATGGAGACTATCAACAGAATTTCGTCCTTTGATGTTCGCTAACGTTTTAGGACTACAATGTACTTACCATCAGATGCACTGTACTTACCATCAAGCACACTATAGTCTCTATGTCGAGCCATTGTAAAAAAAGCTATACACAGGCTGATCCCGAAACGCGACAGGCCAAAGCGACTGACTAAGACGGTCTTTACACTTATGTACTATGGTCTAAAGGGATATTAAGTAATTTAGCCAAAGAAAATAACTATATCGAAGATTAGAAGAACGTATACTGTTTGTAAGCATTCCTTTTTCTAATTACTTAGTGTGACGATTATGTATGCTGATGAATGATTAGGCCAAGACTGATTGCCAAGGCGATAAACGTATATCGCAGTATCAGTGATACCGTTATTATCGCTGATTTCTTTGTGGTGCTTTACATTGAAAAGTTTTTTGTTATCCAGCAGATATTAGAACAGCAACCGAATAGCCAGCGACAAGATCGAGGTCATCCAACACTGAGCGTTCGACATGGGTGGTCCGAGCTGATCACGTCCAAGGCACAACATGCACGCACCTAATTATTGCTTTACGATTCATTCAGACGCTCGTAAAACCAATTCTCACTCGTTCGAGATAAAACTACTTTCCACCACAAGTAATGGCGTCAAAAATAATTTACTAATTGTTATGGTCTAATTTGAATGCCACATTCGAGTTTTCTGCTCTATATTAAGGTATTTCCATTTCGACTGATCAAATTTATTGAAATGTAAAATTACTTTGGATATTCAATAGTAACACATCACTTACCAAATAGCACTCACTCACTTATTATATATACCTTGTTCATTTTACGACGTTACCCATGACAGACAAAAAAGTAGGTTGATTTTGTTTGTGAAACAATTATTTAATGTTTTAACTTGATTCTAGTTTGTTTTAAGTACCTAAATCGATAAATATTTATTTTCAATATTTATAGTAAATATGGAAATTTGGGTTCAATGAACACATTCATCATCATCATTTGGTTCATTTTGGGTTCATTTGGGTTTGGGTTGGTGTTGGGTTGATAAGAGATTTCGTAAAATAAACAAGGCCTTACAAAACCACGACAACACAACGGTTCTCAAGAAAATATTTTTCCGTATTTTGGTGTTGTGGGATAGGCAGTCAGGTACAATTTTCCCCTGAACTATGATATGAGGTTCTTCAAGAAGGCAGTGAACAATGTCCTTCTTGGTCAACAGTGCAACAGCAACGCTACTTGTGTTACAGTTGCCCACGGGCGTCGGTGACTATTTACCATCATGTGCGACGTCAGCCTGCATTCTGATTAACGTTGAAAAAAAAACTGTGTTCATATTTTATGTATTACTATTCTGGCTCAAGTTAAGAATATGCGGTCGTTAAAGTATAACATACTGACTTGTAGAATAGAATGTCAGTTATTTGCGTTGTGATGCAGAAAACACTTTTTAATGCTAAAACATTGGAGTCAGCTTTAATTAAGGTCGTTATCTTTAAATTCAATCTCGTAACGGATTCCATTTTGTGTTTGGGCCTGGGATCCTCGATAACCATCGTGGACGCGTTAGCTGTACTTCGCAGAAAGGACCGCGAGAAGACAATGCCTGAGTATTTACGCAGTTTGCATTGCACATGCGCGGAATAGTTGATGCGATAGTGCTTATAATTAGAAGAGGGGTGCGGCGGCAGCGTGAAGGCGACGCTATCGCGGCATCTGCTGTGGGCGCCAATCGCTATCATGTGAGAGATCGAGCACCCAAGCGCGATCACTCGTCGTATCTGCTGCTAGCACCGCCTATATTATTGTAAGCACTTAACATAAAAAAAAACGTTACAGTTAAATTTTATCGCACACTTGTGCACTAATAAAATGTAATAACGGAGCTGTAGTCTATCTATACCTATTGATGAAATTTTTATAAAGTTGGTTGAGAACAGAAAAACAAATTTTCTTGTATATTTGTTCAAATGTCACACAAACAGTAGGGCATCTATTTTGATAACGCCTTTGCAGTTTAACACGTTCCCGCCGGCGGCTGAATTAGCTGTCTTCGGCATCTGACGGCTCTGTATAATAAAATTAGTCACATCGGGCGGCGCCGGTTGCACGTAATCGCATATCTTTCATTGAGTGCTTCTGCCGACTATGCATGCGTTCATTTGTAAACTTTTTCTTTTTATTAACAAAAAATACAAATTAAATTGATTTCTATCATTGTCCATTAATGGTACACGCCGCCCGATGGGACAATTATGTATGTACCATAAGTGGTACACGTCGACCGATGCAACAGTCCTCAATGGTACAAGGCGGCGGGAACGTGTTAAAGCATAAAATCGAATTATTTGCTGTGGTAGTTTTATTAAAATGTGTATATTTATATTATGATGTCAGTTAAATGGAAATTGTTCGTTGGAGGAATCTCAGATTTCGTAACAGATAGTCTCGGGATTGTAGCAGTAAGATGGATTTTAATTAGGAAACGTATTTTTTTGTAACTCGTGAGATAATCCTATATAGGACCATCAGGCTCACTATGAGGGCAGCAGCCTTGGTGTTTCAGATTCCTGGGTGTCCTTTTAATTGACTTAACCAGGGCCTGGGAAACCAAATCCATCCAGACGTCCGGGCAGCGAAAAATTGAGGCTCGACCCATGTTAAGGCTACCTCTGTGAGAGGGGGGGTATAGAGACCCTCGCTTCAAGGGTGTGCTGCGCCGTGTTCTCGGGGCTCCTGCACTCGTAGTATTCCGTGGTTGGCAGCCAGTCGTGGCTTCCAGCCACCCGCCACAGGTGACGGCCAAAGCTACCGTGACCCGTGAAGATCTGGGTGAGCCGGAAGGAGAGCGCGCCGTGTTATCTGTCCAGCCATGAGTGCAGGACAGAGCGCACCGCCTTAATAGTCTGAGGACTGATGGTAGGCTATGGCTCCAGCCTGGACAACCACTCAGAAAAAGTCTGGCATAAGTCTTCTTGAGAGCACAGAATACTTCTTGAGAATTTCTTCCGGGAAACAAAAAGGCATGTATTATTTCCATTTAATTTCGACCTTTTGTAGTTGTAGCAAAATTGTATTTCATTATAATTTGCTGTACAATAATTTGCGCATATTATGTTAAAGAAAAATACAAAATGGCAAATTACCCGAATGCGGCTCGTTTGTTACGGTGAAGAGTTAAGCGTCGCGGCCGAGTGGTATCAATGCGGTCTGCGGACTGTGCGGTAACTGTTGATAATTAAGAGTGGCCATTTAATGGCCGTTGACGGTAACGGCGCGCGTGCCGGAGCGAGTCACTTCCGCGCTACACCCACCCTTAAACTACGGGTGGCGTGTATAAATCATAACCGGCTGTCAATTGTTAGGAAAACATTTTAATCTATGCTATTTTTAACTTTTTTTAGGAGTACGTAACTGATAAACGAAAAAAGAACCCTTATAGAATTACTTCGTTGGCTGTTTGTCTGTCTGGGGTCTTTTCTCGGGAACGCGTGAAGGTATCAAGTCGAAATTAATATCAAATATTTAGATTTGCAGTCCGTTGTAGCTAGGAAAAAAAAACTTATAAATCAACGCAATTAAAAAACATGGCCGTTTTTTCGGTTCATATAACAATTGGTCATTGTGAAATATTGACTATTGCGTTTTTGCTAAAAAGGTCTTACGCTTTAGAAATCGTTGACAAAGGAACGCTATTAGCAACGGCAATTCCAAAGCGTAGTAAACCCAAACACATTAAAATGAAAGTACAATAGACAATACCTACAGCAATAATCTGACTCGTAGCTTAAGACTTACTACAGAAAATATAATTTTATAATGTAAAAACCATAATCCGTGTGCTGTGATAGAATTACATTTCTCTCAGTTGAATGATCTCTGCTGAACAATCTAAAGTAATGCATTATAGATGTATGTTACAACTGTAAAACATTTCGTATATTAAAATCTTATTAGATCTGGTCGCTCACTGAGTATAATAGTTGATTTGTATCATGCATGTACATAAATTTGAAACTTTAAATCTTTAGATATGACTTATACGAATGGAACAGAACGAAACGGGTAACATGACTGACTATGAAAAATAAGAAACGATATCATGCGATCGAGTGCATTTCAAATGCCGAATAAAATATTTATGATTTACTTGTATGAACATTTTTATTTATTTGTTTATTATAGTACCATTCATTTCATATGGAGAGACATATTCTGATTATAATAATATAATACCTACTTTAACTGGTCTTATGCACAAATTAACTTACCTTTAACTATGGCTAGGTATGGACCCTAGAGATTAGAAAATCGGGAACATGTTTTATATTACCTTGTAAAAATGCTATAACTGTAAGTATTCTGTGTCGTGACTATTCAAATTATCAATAATAAAAGGGGATAGAGGAAGTAGCTTACCGCCCCTTACGAAAACTTCGTGACGAGTCAGTATTCTTGGGACCATGACCTGTGTAAACCGGTCGGAAGGTAGAGCTAAAAGTAAGTTATTTCGAGCATATGGCCCGTTAAAGTATTTATAATGAGTACAAAACGCGATAATTTAAAATGTGATACATTCTGAATAAATTTTATATGTAGTAGATACAATTATAGTCCAATACATTTCCTTAAACTCTTTCATAACTGGCTTTCTATGGTGGCGAACACGGTACGGCAAGCAAAGGATGCAGCTATTATTGGGTACCTGAGTTATCGCTCGCAAGTCGGAGCTTTGAATTCGCGCGGTGTGGCGCTTCCGCGATCGTTGCGTGTCCTCGCTGATACGAGCCCTGGCGCGGTCCTTTTGATAATGCTAATGTTAGAATGATAGTCTGATCAAAATCACACGATACTAGGATTATATACAATAACCGCACTTACTAAATAGGCATCATGCGAAGTCAACGCTTACCGAAGCGGGTGAATATTGAATGTCGCTAAGAGATATTCCAATCGATTGTTTAAACAAAATTATTCAAGTTTCGCACCTGTTCATATCTCTATAGGAAAATATTTTATGATTTAACCATAAAACGTATAATTTTAAAGTTATGTTGTCTATAAGTTGTAATAATTCGCGGAATATTTCAATTCACAAAATGCGGTATAGTGTATGATTTCTCGGGCGGTGCTTCGGTTAAGAACAATAGCTCATAAAGTAACAGCCTTAGATAAAATAGACACGGCGGGGCTTTACAATGTAATAAAGGGTTTCCCAAAAAGAACATTTCTTCTTATTCTTGATAACGCACGTATGCACGTACAAAAATGAACTTTTATTGACTACTAGAGGTTCTGCAAGCGACTTAAACTACAGTAGCAATTATGTCCATACATTAGTAGTTAGACTTAGTGCAGCAAATTTAATATCACGGAAAAATTAACATGACCTCTTTAATTTAGGTTGGTGACAACTATGGAGATTTCTGTATCTTTATTTATAATAAATAATAATTCACGTCACGCAATATCCCTTTCGGGTAAGCAGAGCTATACAAGTGGCATTATCGACTTTGAGCAAAAATATCGTATCTAATGTGACCAGTAGCACCGTTCTTGGGGAACTTGCATATAACATTGTTATTAGATGTCAAGCGGGCTTCCTCGTGATGTTTTCCTTCATCGATGAGCTTGTGATGCCAAAGTCCGTACTAAATCTGGAAAACTAAAAGGTATGTGCCTGAATTTGAATTAAAGAAAATTCGCCTCTCCGCGAATAGATACGGGGCTCCTTATCCACAAGCCACCCACATGCACATTTTTTTTCTATCCAACTTATTTTAATGGAAGTTGTAATAACGTAGTATCATATATTCTTCGTCATATATATCTCTGTTATAAATAAAACATATATTCGTAAAAACCTAAAAACTGAATGTTTGGTTCTGTCTAACCAATCTTGCCTAAAAATATTTAAAACAGAAAAATATGTATTAAAAGTCCTGTCAGTATTACTTCACCAGTTTTTGCGTGATACACATAAAAACATTCAAACAAATAGATAATATTTTAAACTTAGATTGAATCAGTTTTAGAAACAAGTAAAAATAATAAACTCCCCTAAGTTTCAACCAATTAACTGGTAGATTTTGATCGACTTTTCAGCAGGCTGGCCTAATTAACGGTGACTTGATGGACAGTCTCCTATTTCTCGATAGTTGCGGTCAGTATTTGAACTGCACTGTGCTTAACATCAGGGGCAGTGTAATCAATTTACGGAGCTAGTATAAAAAATCTAACTATATCATAGATGGGCAAAATGTTATCAGATTAATGAAAAACGATTACAATTACATTTTGTATTTTTCATCATTAATATGACCCCATTTTGCTTACCTATGTTTTAAACACAACAGAATCCTCAATTGCATACACATTTATGACCCCTTAATGTTTTGAAGGAACTTAATCATCATTACAGAGCACAAAATTAAACTTACTACTACATTTTGTAATCGTTAATCAGATTACATTTTGCACATCTCTCTATACTAATAGAGCAACACCGTTACGATTACGAATACAGGTTACAATTTTATAATAATAGAGATGAACATTAATGTCATACTATTGTGGGAGTCGGGGCACATTTTATACAATAAGTAAGCATTGTACATTCAATGTTGTATTTCAATCGATAACAAAAACAGTTTTTGTTTTGTCAGTTTAAATCAATGCGTTTAAAACGTCTGTGCTTGCGAATATTAGTGTATGAGATAATATTGGAAACGTATATACCCCATAAAAACCGCATATGTTTTGGAGATAGTTTGTACTCCATTTAAACACGCTAATTTACATCAGTATTGGCGTTCGATGTATGTATTGTGGTTTTAATGGGATAATATTGAGGTGAATCAAAAGTCGAACGAAATTGTTACATGAAACCGTTCACCGCTGTTGTATTTGGGTTTCTTTTCTACATTGTTAATTTTCTGAATTAATTAAGCCTTTATTATTTTAACGGGTTTAATGATACTAAAATAACGGCAATGTTATGACCATACAGTTTAAGTTGTTAAAAACAATTCAAAGATTGTATTAACAGACGCTCCCTTCGAGGAAAGTGGTATTTTCTTAATTTTGTGATTTCTCTTGAACATTAAAAATAAACAAAGCGCGTTTTTTTTTGCGAAAATAATTTGAACATTTGTTGAATATTTATTTAGATCATAATGTTTACTTTATAGTGTTATAAGAAAAAATAATAATAGCCTTATAGTGCTAAATATGGACTGCTGTGTATGTTCATAATTTAGATTAAATAATAATATCTTAATTTATATCCTCATTTATCATTTTTGACCACAGAAGTAATCACACAACTTTTAGCAGATATCTTTTTTCTCTTTATTTTTAGTGGTTTTTGTGCCCAGAATCATGTCAGCCTCATCATTACCTAGTATAAAATAAACTAAAATGAAGAGTTCTAGAAAGAAGATTATTAAAAAATACTATAATTCTTAGTAAAAATAAGTAGAAAAAAAACATTTTTGAATTTAAAGAACAATAGATTGCTACGACGACATAGTTTTTTTTTAAATTAAGCTGTTTAAGGGTACCTTGGTTTAAGCAGCACACTTGTGAACAATGGTATAAAGTATGTCTAACATAATTTAATCTCCCGCTCTATAATCAAACGCACATTAGATATAATAGCCAAGCTTTTTCGGTTGAATAACACGGTCCGCTTTAGGCGTAAGCACGGTCAACGGTTAAGAGGAGCATTTCTATGGTTTTTATTTGAACGACGCACTATATGATTGTACGTAGAGTGAGCGTGGCAAGGCAATTTGTATTTTTTGTTCTCGATCTCAGTCTAGACCGTAATTCATATTTAGTACGTGGAAACGGTTGCAAAATGAATGTTAGTCGGTGTAACGCAGCGCGGTCGGCAAACTGCGTGACTTTTGAAAATATTAAATTATAAAACAACTAGTCATAATGACGGGTTTTGGATTGAGATGGCAAGTAATAACTAACGGTAATAATGAACCGAATTCTAACATGTATAGATCTTGTGATAGCTGCAGCGGTCACGGCTGAGCCTCCTAGTGAAAACATTACACGTGTGAACCCGTAATTTGTAACTTTACTAGTGCAATGAACTTGAAATAATTTCTGTGGTGAATGTGGGAAGAATTTGGCAATTGTAACTATAATTGTAGCACAGTATTTCGCGTGGTATACGTCATGGCTTGTGGTTTATTAGCTGATTGCTCTCTGTTCTTAAAGGATTTGCTAATTCTTATCTACTTTACTAAAAAAGATATGAATAATCAGTTGATTCAAATGTTTTTAGTATTGTAGTCAAATGATCATAATTATCAAAATATAGGAAAAGTTTGCCGTTTTAAATAATCATATGAAATTAAATTTTACAGGTTTTATCTGGTGGTAGGACGATTGCCCGAACTGGGTCATGACCACAGCATACAAGCGTAAAGACCGTCATAGTGACTCGCTTTGGTCTGTCGTGTTTCGGGATCAGCTTGTCATTTTCATCCTTGGATGGTCGCTTTCGATTTTACTGTACTTACCACCAGGTGTGCACTGTAGTCACTATGTCGAGCCAGTGTAAAATTATATACATAGGTATTATTCACATAGCTTACGTGGAATGTAAATGTTCTATTGTATACAACTTACTAAGCTCGGTTGCGGGAGTTCTTTAGTGTCTACGCGAAGCAGGCTTTTGCTTTAGGAACATTTATTTATCGTTATGCATCATCAGTGCCTAAGGACAAATAGGCGCTAAGAAACTGCGGACTTTAGAGGCACTCTCGATGGCTAGCATCGATATGGGATACTGCACTTCCTAACATAAATTTGGTGCACGGGATTCGGATATTATTATTCAATCATAGCATCGAAGTTAGCGAGCAGGCCAGGGCATAAGTCACGGCGACACGAGCGCCGCCGGCCGCCGTGAGCAGTGGCGCACGACAGCGATGCCATCGACTTTGCGAACCGCTAGACGGTGCGGAAGTCGCGTCCTGCCTTCACTCACTTCCGCTGACTTCCGCTATGCACTGTCTAGTCTCCCTGAAGATGCAATGATGATTCACTCGGATTTTTTTTTTGTAAAAAATCACAATTAGTTGTTACACAGATTGCGTTCTGGACATATTCCATCTGGAAAGATTGCTCATCTCATGAGAAAGATACCGTCTCCAATGTGTCCTGAGTGCGGAATTATAGACGATGTTCAGCATGTCCTGATTGATGGTGTCCAGAACGCTAATGTAAGGAAGGATGTTATATGTAAATTAAAATTAAATAGATTGGATGTTGGTATGTTCCATAGCATTTTGGCGGTGCCCACTAAAGCAACTGCCGAAATGCTATGGAAACTGTATGAAAGGTGAGGTATGAAAGGTTTTATTTCTATGTATTAGGCTACGATGGGGCTGATATGATTAAATTAAAAGCCCCTAATAAAAAAAACAACAATTAGTTGTTGATTTACGTTAACAAAACCGACAGTTTGTTAGTTTGTATTGTATGCGCTTCAAGCAATTAATCCGATAGAGCTAGCATTACTAAATTCACTATATTTGGGATTAAGTTCACATGTAAGAAATGTCTAAATAATTATAGGTTTGCAACTGTTGGCATAGTGGATAAGGGGCCGGTATAAATACTAGGTAACGCGAATGGTCGCAGATTTGAATTCCAACATATTTTAATATTTTCCTTATTGAATAAGGGCTTTGGCACCACATGCTCACCTATGCAGGAAAACATTGTGAGAAAAATAAGAATGTCATGTGTAAAGGCCCTGACAGCGGTGATTAGATGTGCCACTGGTCACGTTGGACACGACACATTAAAGCAATTAAAAAGCATTAAATCTTTTTTAAAGCGATATCTCACATGCAATATAAAATGGATTTTTTTGGCACCAATTACATGTATAGAAGCCCCCTTTAAATTTGATTTATTATTAAATTCAATATCATTATTAGGATTGCGTCAAAATTCAACAAAGTATATTTTAGTATTAAATCGTTATCGTATTTGGTTTAAAAGTTATAGGCCTCTAACAGATGGACTGACGGATATAGTGCCGAACAACTTACCCCAACTTGACTCAGAAATCTCGCTTCGATTGGCAAATGATGCCGCGAGGTCTGCGTTGGCCAAAAACGATTAGTTATATGACATTATAGTTATAGGTTTTATTGAGATATAGATGGTTTGGGTAGGACAAAGTCTACAAAGGATCTACAAAGGAAGTCTACCAGGTTAACCACCAGGTTAAATAACTTAAAGAGCAGTTAACTCTACAAGCTGTAACAAAAACTGAGCAGTTTTAATGTTCTGGATGTACCACGATTAATAAATACTTAGTATTGTTTGTTGCTTGATTATACATTACAGATCTGGACACGCAATGTTGGCAACGAAAGAACAACCTTAAAATATAAAGAAGGAATAAGCGACCGTGTTCAATGCACGTGCCAAGTAAAATGGCGTCTACAGCGAAAAGCTCAACACGGCCAACGCGTACTGCACTCTCAAGGAAATAACTTCACGGAATAATCTACACGAGAAAACCCTGTTTGCCGTCAGCTCACAATGGTCACCGTTACGGTCACGCACGATACTACACCTTTAATGATATTTAAAGATTTTTTGCTTAATACTAATATGTAATGAATTTCAGAATTTTAAAAGGGATTGAAGAATATGATGAAACAGGTTTGTAAAAAAAGAGGCGTTTATTTTTCTGTTCATCTCTCAGTAAGTCTCTAAAACGTGTACCTATCAAAACTCCGTAATTATAATAACACGATAAATCTATTGTAATTAAAATTATTTTTGTTTAAACAATAAGGAACTGTGGCTTGTGGCTGTGATGGCATAGCGGATAACGGATTGGTTTCCATACGCGGCATCGCGAACGGCCGTAGGTTCGAATCTCGGCAACGTACCTCTGGGTTTTACTTGATTAAGTACGGATTTAGACACCACGTGCTCACCGGTGAATTAAAACATCGTGAGGAAGCCCGCATGGTATCTAATAGAAATGGCATGTGTAAGTGCCCTGAGAACGGCGATCAGCTGCGCTACTGGTCACGTTGGGCACGATATATAAGCGCAAAATGGAGACAGCCACTAATGTATCTTTACTCACCCCGAAAGGGATATAGCGTGACGATATATTAATATAAATAATTAATAAGGAACAAAATATAATACAAAGAGCTAATGTACATATTTTAAAATATCTTATGAAGTTATAATTGTCAGAAATATTTTTTCGTTGGCGAATTGTAACCGTTTAATTACATCACAATATTAACACATTTACCCAAAACAATAAGAATACACGATATATTATTACATACTTCTTATAACCTATTTCGATTATTATATATAATAAGACCTTGTAAGTTATAAATTGAAATAGGTACTAGTTTTAAACTGCGAAAAGCAAACAATCTTTAGTATGTAATTACTACCGTTTGTGTATATGAAGCAGGCTGTCATAATTAAGTAATAGTCTCATGAAATATTAATATGTTCATTGTTTTCTTTAACGTAGTATTAAGTTTGAAAAGTCGTAACTACCTTATAATAGATCCCAGCCTAATAGTATTTTTTGCTATTCTTAAGTAAATGCACTACTTTTACCGTACACGTGCATTAAAGTCACAAAAAATCGATTGAGAAAGTTGATTGAGACAGCCCGTGAATAGCCTGTAAAAAAGTGTTACTATATTAAGTTACAATGAAATCTCAAAAAATGCAGATCTCTTTAAGCTTTCTTCATACATTTTTTGCTCTGTTTCTCTTATTTTTAACTAAACACCTCAATCGGCTCTACAATTTTATTACTTTAGCATAATATATAATAGTTTGTAAATTTACTCTCATGGATAACGATATAATTATTTGGAATGTGACTTATATTAGATTAAAGTGAATGTAATTATTTAAAAAAAACATGAAAATGGTAGTGAAATCGGAAATAAAACAGTTTCCAATCACAAAATCAACCAGTCAGTGTGTCCAGTAGTTTACAACGTTACATTACTGCCATCTGGATAGAATTAAGAAGTTTGGAAACTTTTCCATTTATTGTAAAACAATCTTTCAGCGAGCGTAATATATGATATGATATAATGATCAAATATTCGTAGGTGCGTGCCCCAATTTTTTCCGTTTCGTTAAGTATGGTTACACAAACGGGGACATTTTTAGTAAAATAACGACTAACCAAACCACCTGTAAAATTGTTAATAAATAAAAAATTTAACTATTATATAATATAATAATGCAGCCTTAAAAGTTACAAGTTACATGATATTCAAATTTTACTGAAATAATGTTTCCGTGCTTACAAAACATGTAAGCAAAATCTTTCATCCAAATCTCCCGTTATTTATGCGCCATACATTTAGACACACCTCTAAACCATCAATGGTTTTAACCGTTTACGTAATTATTGAGTTAGCCTGTCGGGTTTGTTTATTTATGCACCATTACCGTAAGGCTGTCTGTATGCGGAACGTTGTCATAAATATTTCTACGAAACTCTTTTTATTCATTTTTAATTTTCAATATTTCTATATTATCATATAATGATTTATGTTATTCAAGCGGATTAAGGTAGATATCTTCTAACGTAAAATATTTAGCTTCTAATTTTGATCTTTTTCGGTATCGATGGTGTTATGTTTATGTTTGTCCACCAACGCAAAAAGAGGGGTGTTATAAATTTAAGGCGGGTATCTGTGTATTTGTATGTCTTGTGATATTGTAGCTGTTGAAAAGATGCAGCGACTTTTATCTGGTTTTTTTTTTGTTTATAAAGTGTTTTGACTGTGAGTGTTCTTTGCTATATTTGAAGAAAATCTGAGCAGACGTTCGAAGATAATCAATCACCTCTTTATTAGAAAATGAAAGAAGGTAAACTTCTTCTATTGGTTTAATCGATTTGAAACTTAATCACTTATGACTACAGTGATATTACATTAACATGGTAACTTGGAACTGGTGCTGCAACGTCAACTGGAAGCAAGAGCATATTTAATTCTTCATTAACTTAGATCAGAAATAGTGTGTTTGAGCTCATTGTATTGGTCTCAGTGAAGAGGTGATAGAAATATGGTGACCAAGGTCTTATGATGGAGCAAGCAAGAGTATTGAGGATGCTTTTACGAAAGTTTTAAAAGTATATTTACCCGTTTCATTGATAAGTGTTTAGATTCATTTCAAATTCGGGTTTTGTAACGAACTTGTCTTATGACCTGAACATGATGCTGCAGCAAGTTTACTTCAGATTCAATTAACTCTCTAAGAGACATACTGCAGATACGTCATAATTAAGCTCATTTCCATCAGAGTTTTGTTCAAATTTTTTTGTCTTAAGGTGATACCAAAAAAAATTTGCGGTCCCCCGATACGATGACGCTTATATAATTAGAAGTACAAATAAGTTTACGTCTTTTTTGTCAACAGGCCGAAACAAATTTATTTATATTGCGCACGAGCGCAAAAATGATTGAATAACTTGAAGACTTTAATGAGAAAATAAAAATGACAGTGAAATAAATAAATTATATTAAATTGCTACATCTAAGTCTCATCTTTGTTATTAATATGTTTAAATGTACCACTAGTATTATCGGTAGCTCTATAAAATAAGAAAAAAGTATGGTAACAGAGGGACCGTGGTAACAAAGCCATTAAGTGAGAAGGCGGCGATCGCAAGGCGTGCGAGTAGCGTGAGAAATACGTCCGGAGAAGATACCGAAGCGTGCGCACCCAATTCTTTATGCAAATCTGTTAGCACAGGTACGAACTCAACAAAACGAGATGTGACTTTAATTGTATAATTTTTCATTTATCCATCGATGTTGACGTACATCAGCAAGTAAATAATATGATATATTAAAAAATGCTCATGTATTAATCATGTAAAGTGATATTATGAAATATGCATTCGAAGAGCGAATGATTAAAAGACAAAAAAGTTCCATTTATTTAATTTATTCAATAAGTTTTAAATAATGAATGGAACGGAAACAAACTGAAAAATAAAGTTAATTAAAAACGAAATCCGAATATTTTTTTTATTTATAACAATCACAGCTTTGTTAAATTTATATTGAAAATAGATGTATGCACTTTTTTGGCGTAAAAATAAGTTAACGCAATAATTATATTATATTAGCGTATTGGTTAAAAGTTAACGTGAAACAATTGAAAACACTACATAATATTCTTAAATACGTAACTGTGCTAGGCGTAATTCTTCAATAAAAATGTCTTTTTGTTTGCCATTAGCAGTATTTACACATGAGTCTTCTAGTCAGAAGATTATTAGGACGGGATAACCCTTTAGTTGTAATTCTTTAAGTTATGGTTTATACTTTCGCAGAAAATGAATTGTTAAATTTATGTAGGTCTTGGTTTATATAATTATGTAGGTTGATATCTTTAAATGTTACAACTTGTTATTTAATATTATTATTATTGCCTAATTCATGAATTTTGCGTAATAACATAATCTGTGTAGTTAGAAATACATATTTTTCTAGAATATACGATGTAATACGCTATATAATAAAGGACAAAATATCAGTTACGTGAGTTATTATTTGTTCCGACGTAAATTAAAAATAATCTTTAAATTATAAAATGAAGCATTTATTTCAAATAATTAAAATGTTTCTTGGGAAAAAAACAGTTTATACCCAGTAGTATATCCAGAAAACTCTTATTTTAAACTCACGGTAGACCTTTGAGTTATATAATAGCCGCATTAGAAGTAATCTACCGAATCGAGCTTTATCCGGCGAATCACAACAATAGAGTCCAATAAGGACGATGTACTGCTCGTTATCAACAGACATCCTTATGTCGCGGTCGCAAGAAATCGCCTATAACAACCTAACGCAGCCTAAGTTTGAAATAAAAGCAGATAATTGCAAACAGACTTTTTATTGACCGAACTGACCAGGTTAGATACATATATTTGATTTTAAAAAAAGATAAACCGTAGGAGCTTAAATGGTTTTTCGATGTCGCCACTGAATGTAGTATTAATTATCGTAATCACCTAGGTGATAAATGATTAAGATAATAGCACAGACTTAAATAGAAAGAAAGAAAGAAAGAAAGAAAACGTTTTATTAGCAGCACCCAGACAGAAGTGACAATATGCTACAATAGATTACATGAAAATAAACATAAAAAACATAAAAATAAATAAAAAATCACAAACAATACATAACTAAAGTCTAGGCCGCCGCCAATAAGGACCCTGTCTCAGCTTGTGCTACAGAGCACTAGACTCTGCAGCGCTGGTATTCTGACAGGACCTTGCGGACGACACAGCCACTTCACCGGCACAGCTCTACATATACATATATATAAGTTCTTAGGATCTATTTACACAACAAAAACAAAGAAAAGAAAACCATCAACAAAAAAAAAACACAAATAAGCACAAGAACCGAATACAATTTGATATTTCAATTTAGTCAGCCAAATCTTTCTCTGAACGAAATATAAAACAAAAACAAACAAAAAATAAAATAATGTTATCCTATAAATATATGTTAAAGGGGCCCACCACATCGTGAAAAACAGATCCCCGCGCACCTATGTATTTACTTTAAACTTGTTCACATAAAAGATATTTTTTCAGTTTACTCTTGAAAGTTGCCCAAGACTGTAGTGAATCGCGGATAGGTGGCGGTATATCGTTCCAGCATTTCGATGCCGCGAACCTAAACGATCCCCGAAATGCAGTAGTTTTGTGTTGCTGTATAATAAAAATATTTTTTTTGCACGCTCTCCTGGGATACTTGGTATAGTCCCTGGTCCATAGCAGTTTTGAGTACAGGTAAAAAGGCATTTTAGTGGAAATAATACCAAATAACATGCAAGCCATATGCAGATTTCGTCTCGCTTCCAAATAGAATGCCGTTATCATCATTTGTGGAATTTTTCAGGGTAAAAGGTCTCTGGTGAGTATGGGCGGTATTCAATTGGCAGACCAGTTGACATGAGATGAAAATCGATAGATGAGTGCAGATTGAATCCGACAGTTTGGACGGTATTGTCGGAATTTGAAGCATTTAATCACAAATGAAGTGTGCACCCAGAGACGCGCGACTCATTCGCTCCACAATAGCTGCTCTGACAAGCCGATCGATGAATCCAGCGTCGATCACGACCGCGACATCGGAAATCAATAATCGAATGATTTAGCCACCGCGCCGCGTGCGAACCTGATTAGACACGATAACGCTTGCCGTCCCTCGACTGTCTACTGAGGTTGCGACCGATAGGTTATCGTGGTTCTTAACTACATAGAACTGTATTATTATTGACGTAAACTAACGGGGTGACATAGTTTTCTTTTATATCAATCTCGTGGAATGAACCACGAGATATTTGTATAGTAACATATGCGATATTAGTGGTAATAATAAAAACTGTAACAAGTGTTCGGTTTCGCGTGACTATGTATGTTTATGCTACTATACGATAGTGTCGGGACGAAAAAAATCATAATAATATGTATTTATTGGTAGCTTATAGCTATAAATAATTCAGTAGACAAACCTAAATACCAAGGATAGCCTTATAACTTACTAACGTTAATGTTTATTAACACAGTCTACAGCGACCCCTACCTGCGACAGTGTAGGTCCTGAGTTCCAGCCTCAGTATCGGCTAACTCGTCTGTGATAAACAGTTAATTTTCGTTTCCATTTAAGGGTTCTGGATGAATATTGGCATATAAGTGTGTAAATATTTGTCTAGCATCCATAGTACATGTGCAAGCTTAGTTTGAAGCTAGGTCAATGTGTGTAATTGTTTGTAAAATTTTTATGTTACTAGTATGTTAAAATACCGTTTATAATTTAAATCCAAGATGTTAGAAAAACGCTCAAAGTAGCCTTCATTAAACCTTTAATTGTTAACTAAAATCGGCATACTCGCCATTTTACGTCCACGTACCATTTTCTCATTTGTATACCTAACATTCAGTTGGCCATATCATAGCAAAATAAACACTATCTCTAAGGTTTGAAATAGTAACGCTGTAACCCTAATATTATAAATGAAAATGTACATTTATTTGTTTGTTATGCTTCCACGCCTCAACTACTCTGCTGGTCATCATTACATTTTTTTAACACATGTTTTCAGGGTGCAGAAAAGGACACATAAGATATTTCTTATTCTGAAAAAGAACTGTTCCCACTGCGTTTGAACACGAGCAAAAAGTTAAATAAAGACGTTAAAAATTTTGACGACGTATTTAGTATTATGAATATATCTCCATATTTCCACGATGCTACATTTCATTGCGATAGAAATGTATATATATGGATTCATGTGTAATTAGCTCAAACTAATCTTATTAATTTAAAACACAAGACAGGATAATTCTTAAATAAATTTCAAAGAAATAAATCTGCTCTGAAATTTTGTTGTCTTACTAAAAATTACTCGATGCTTGTGCGTAAAACACTAGCAACTCATCATTTACATAATGCCATAATGAAATTGCACAATGAGCGAGGATCCTCATGCACTTAGCTGGAACAAAGCCTAATTACATTTCGTGAGGCATCAATGAGCGGTGCAATTACGACAGTGGGCTGTGTGTAATCGGTGCTTCGAGCGCATTTCCCGGGTGTTTCGCCGACGTATCTAGAATAATCTGCCATTACAATGATTTATATCGAGCCGATCATGGACTGGGAGGGCTAATGTCAGACTGTGGCCCTTCTGGCATACACTATATGGATATATACGATGAAGTAATGCGCGAGCAGTTTACCACCCCGAAGCTATATACAGTGCTTTACTGGGGCGCAAAACGTGCCCCCAGGTTTGTGTAAACTACACAGACTAACGTTTGCTTTGACTCTTGAGGTATGAGGTGTGAATGTTCTATTTTATTTTCTGATACTTTGCAATTCAAATTATCTGCGTCGCCAGACGTAACGGTTCGTATTATCCTTAAATCGTTTTGCATAAACAAACTTATCAAATAGTTTCGTAATTATTGGCTTAACTGGATATAATATAAACTCATTTAATATTTATTATATGTGATATTCAAGCTCCTATAGAAAGCTTAAGTCGAGAATCAAGGTGCTTTGGACAGATTATTTTATTTAAATGCATACAGTAATCTTAACTTAAGATTTAAAAGTGATGTGACTCTACTAGAGGGTAAGTCTTTATTATTGTACATATTTTAAAGCATAGAAAACACGTTTTCTTTAGTTTTCGTCCTTGTGAAAATACCCGCAGTCCGTAAAAAAAAAAAAACTTCAAATATTTAAAATTTGACAAATTTAATGTTAAAGTTGTCATGTAGAAAGACTTTTTACTCAAGCTTAACAATACAAGTTGATAACAGACCAATATGTTAATCACATTTGAAAAAGCATAGTCGCCCAACTTTCTTCGTTTTTAAGTTAACACATTGACATTGGTGAAGTCACAACAGACCAATCTTTGGAATAAAGCCATAAAAATATATATACAAAAAGACTTTTATACATTTGTTTGTCCAAAATATCTTAATGCTATATTAGTAAAAATGCTAGAAATAGTTAAAAATATATAAGAACACAAATCAATTCAAAAACAGTTAAAATTTAATTCGATCGATCACCATTAAGGCAGATTCACGCGTGGACAATATAAAATGAACGTAAAAACCGGACATTTAAATTGCTATATGTCTGAATATGTATCATTACACCAGTTGTAATTATCCAATTCGACGCCAGTTAAGTGCCTGTAATTTTCGTAAGAGATGCTGAGGTGCTTGACAGCAAGTTGTATAATAAACTTAAGAATATGGGCGCCTTTATCCCACTTTTGACGCGAAGATCGTCAGTATAAAAATCCAATAAAAATTCTATTAATCGCCCTTACAAAACAAGACAGGCAGGCACGATGACTTGGATGCAAGCTTAATAATAGTGATAGCGTAATACAGCCCAGATCAGTGCGCTTCTATTATAAAATCAGTCTAGGATAGTGTAATAGGGAACAGATCATATGTCTCATAGTTCTGCGACGTTAGTATATGAAATTGCGAGTTTATTAGACTAAATTTATGAACACGGTGAATTGAAGGCTTTTTATGACCATGCTAAAGTTAACGCACATTTTTTAATTAATATCTAAGCTCTGTACGCTCACTGCTCTATGAAGAATAATGGATGGAGCGCTTAAATAAACCTGAACGGCCACAAGAATAAATTAATCCTGTTTACTTCTATGACGGCATAAGCGCAGTCAATAGTTAGTATGCAATTAAATAGAATAATGTCACGTAATATAATATAATAATATATTATCAAGCTATATCCCCAACGGTGTGAGTAGACATACATTAGTGATTGTGTCCACTTTGGGCTTATATGTTTTGCCCATCATGATTCGTAGCGCAGCTGATCGCCGTTCTTAGGGAAATGACACATGAGCTTTCAGATGCTATGCGGGCTTCCTCAAAATGTTTTCCTTCACCGGTGTGCATGTGTTGCCTAAATCGGTACGTATTCTTGAAAAACTCTTAGATATGTACCGTATAGCATGTAGGCGTAACCCGATACGCTCTTGTCGCCCTAAGGGTCGTTAGGGTGTTACGAGACGTGCGGGGTAAGAGAATGCGCGCGCGCACGGGACGCTTAGAAGTTAGTCGACTACCGAGACCCAAGGCGGGAGTACGTGCGTGTACGTCGCAATTCGGTGTGCCTTAAAGCGCAAATAAACTGTAAAACGCCAAATTCGTATCTTACTATAACCACACCCACGACCACCGGTCATAACCGAGATTTAAACTTAAAACCAATCGCATTAATACGCATGGAAACCGGTCCTTTATCTATATTACTAAGCCACCACAGTCACATAATGTCACTCAACTAGAGTTATTATATATGTGACAGTCATATACACACATACACATGGCTGTCAACACAGCCCGTGCAAGAATGATTTGTATGAACTACGTATAAGCGGAATTCAAAGGGTTTGCTTCAATATGTGTAACGGAGACTAAAATAGCATTACAAATCAGTATATGAGAGAATTTCTTGGTTAATATAAGCGGATCCCATGACTTATTTATTAGCTTTTAGTTTATTAGGATTAACTAAGTACACGTAATCATCGTAGTAACGAGTAAATTAATGATTAATTAATTCTTATTTATTATTGTAAAATTGTTTTAGTTAGCATTCTGGTATTTCAAGATACTACAAACAGAATAAGATTAAATAGTTATTATAGTTTGATCTTTCCAGAGCAGTCTAACATCTACTAAGGGCGGCTATGCACTGCATCCGATTCAAATCTATAAAAACAGGGAAGTAGAAAACTTGGATCGTATTCGAATGTAACTTTACCCACTGCCTCCGATTTCAATCCGATAAAATACAGATTAAGAAAATATTTTAAAATACTCGAATCATATTTCCAATATCCCACTGTTCGTTCCGCTTCTTGGATACATATAAATTTGATTCGGTTCGGACGCAGTACGTATATAAATATCACTACGACTCCGAATTTTAGAATAATAGATGATGTATAAAAGTCGAATGAAAGACACGATGCGTAAGCTACTGCACAAATTTTTCTACAGCTACTTCGAAACGATATTTCTGGGTTTAGTTCGAATGTAGTGCATATACACCCTAAATAAAGAAGGTGAAGTGAAATTAACATTAAAATATCTTAATAACGAATCGTATTGTTTAATTTGAGTTGAATACAATTTGTATATAAGTTGTTTAATTCATTAGCGTTTCTATATCGTGTCCAAGGAGCCAAGTAGTGTAGTTAATTGTCGATATAATAAATCATCTATAATCAAATAAGTATAAAACAGACTTTCTAGATTATTAGAACGGAAATACTTATGGCAATAGCTTAGCTGTACTTTATTTTTTATTATTTCAATATCTGGTTTAGTTTTGAAATAATATTTTGATCTAAATCTGTCAATCATACATCATGATAAGTTGTAAAAAAGAACTAATTTATCAACATTTGTAATCATTCCATGTTGCTTCCTTGTAATGTATTGCAATCTCCTGATTGAAAAGTAATAGATATAGAATATTCCATGTAACCAAATGGAATGATTAATAAAACTAGCTGCTGTCAGCGACTTCGACCGGATTTAGAGACTTTATTTTTGTAACTATAATTTTGCGATATTAACATTCATAATTAATTCCTTTTTATTGTTAGTATACATTCAATGGAGCTTTATTATTAATTACCGAACGGTTTTTTAAAAACTGATTATATAATATATGTTGATATTGCGGTGTTTTAAAGTAATTACAATAGTTCGTTTTAAAATATTAATAAATAATGAAACTTGTTTTGCAATTTATACAAATAGAGTGTACGAAAGAAATCTCATAAGTAAACCTATTATCGTTTACATATTTTTAATGTGCATAGTTCCTAGATATCAAATATATAAATAACTTTTAGCCTATCCTTATGAATGTAAAGCAATTTAAAACGGCGTAAAAATTTAATAGTCGTCACCTGTAATAAAAATGCGATAAACTAAAACTCTAGAAAAATAAATTATTCGCTCTTCTAGGTATCTATTTAATAATTCGTTTGCACATACAGCTAAGCGCTAAGCATTTTAACTTATTACTAGTACGGATTAAGCGGCTGTTTCTGGGTAATCATTAAATACGTGACGAGCGATTAAAAATTGTGGTACCGTAACTATTATACCGCAACGCACACGCATGTCACGCAATGGAGGCGGTTTCTATGACATGTCAATAATTTGCAAAAATTTGTCGCCGTAGTAAATCAAGAGGCGCCACGGCATAGTTGCACCACGTATTTATTGTGGTTCGAATTTGAGCGATTTTTAATATACGTAACAAAAAACAAATAACTACTAGCCATAGGCGATTATTACCAGTTCATTAATTATTGACTTAAAAAATTAAGTTAAAAATTAGATTTGTTGAAATATTTATATTCTTTACAAAAACAGATAATTGCTGAAGAAGTTGGGTTCTTGAGTGGCCATAGCGGAAAATTTAGCTTGGGACACCCTCCAGCAAAGTCTAGCCAATATTTGCGAAAGGCGGTCAGTTAAGGTTAGATAGATCAAGAGTCGAAGAATGGGTTGGAGCTTATTAGGCAAGGTCGATATATCTACAAGTGGACTAAAGAGAGCTTAAAAGCTGATGATTATAATGATATTTCTTCATTCATTATTTAATTCAAATTAATAAATTTTTTCTCTGTTCATTTTTCCGACTGGCCTATGAGAAGAGTAGAGTCGAATAATTAAAAGTTAACCATTACTACAGAAAAGGTGTCTTAAATTTTTTTTAGACTTCATTAGAATTACAATAATAACAAGCTATGTTAATATTGTAATTGTATTGTTGTTGTTGTATTGTATGTAGGACAAGAAAATGTTCGCGGGATTAAGGCATTCATTGATTTAGTCCATTTGTTATCGAATAATATAATAGTCAGAAAATGAAACTTATGGTGGGATAAGCTTTAAATCACATCACATGGATCATTGACATAAATCGGTCTGTCTATCATGCAGACAAAAGCCAGTTATATGTGAGCTCTTTTAAAAATTAACTACTCTTAGGCTAAGAAAGTACGAAATTTATTATAATAAGCGGTAGTATTCTTGTAGCCAGATCCAACTTTCTTTAGCCTTTTATAGCTATGATTAACCTTAAATACAGAAGTTATAGTACGATAGAAAATTATTCCCGGTATGTTTATTATTTAGCGCCTACTGTTTACTCGCTATTTCTGGCACCGCACCTGCTTTCTTTTGAATAAGCGCGCACATACAGACAGTACCTTCATACGGTCTGTATTGGGACGTCAGCATTAAATAACAGGATATACGGTGTCATATTAAAACGTTTTACGATGCATATTGATTAGGATATAACACTGTTTTTATACTGAAGGCTATTGCTAAATTGTAACTTTTATCTTGACTGTCGTAATGACGACACCACGTCCGATGGTAATCATGGTGGAGTCCAAAACATGACCACGATTATCAATGAACAACTTATGCATAGTGACAGTAATCATGCCGCCCTGCATAAATATCTGCAAAAATAAAATTTTGGTGGCAGGGCGATTACCCGAACTGGGTCATGACCACAGTGCACAAGTGTAAAGACCGTCACAGTGACTCGCTTTGGCTTGTTGCGTTTCGGGATCAGCTTGTGTATATCCAGTAACTCATATGCCTAGAGACCTTCAATCGTGGTATATGTGGGCCGACATGACGAAGACTATTAATAGATTTTCATTTTTTGTTGGTCGTTTTCGTTTTTGGACTACACTGTACTTTCCATCAGATACTCTGTAGTAACTATGTTGAGCCTGACAGTGGGAACACGCCCGCTCGAAGACCATAAGTAAACTTAATAAGTAAAGACATTATCAATAAATAATTATTTGGTACTTAATTTTGTCCACTATTATTATCGTTAATATTATTATACATTGACAATATATAGGGAGCCGACTTAAAAAAAAATCAATTACGTATTGTAAGTTACTGAAACGTTTTGAAATGATGTGTTATTTGTAAAAATAAAAATAATTTATCTTCACTTTTTGCACATGAATCAATAGCTACACAAAAATGTCTGCGCAAGTGTTTCATACACTTTTATTACGAAAATTGTATACGCATCTGCTGATGGATCTTAATGTTTTTTATTGTCTTGACAAGATCACCGCCTTACACATGATGATAACTATAGTGCAGCCGATGATTTACTGACAGTTGCCGACGTCATGCCAGCCTACTTAAATGTCATATTACGCCCCCTTTAAAGGGTATTATGGAACAAGACGAAGGAATTTAGTATATTTTTGGCTCGACAAAATGATTTAACTGTAACTGAATGTAAGACTGATGTATAAAAAAGAGCCATCTGAAGGAGTTTTACACTCATTATATACAGAAATATATTGTTTGTGTATTCAGTTTTAATCGCGTCATTTTACTTTCAAAAGTGTGAAATTAAAAACGCCCTCAATATTATGTTAAAAATATCTTGGAACAGAACTTGAGTAATAAAATATTTATTAAATTTTTGCATCTCATTATTACTATCGTTAAAGATGAAGGTAAGTACTATAGAATTATGTACTAATATACTTGAAATTTATTAAAGCCATAAAGAAATATACGAACGGCTGAGTTGTCTTGAAGATAAGTTAAAATCAGCAGGTAATTTACTATAATTACGCTCAACACATTTTTAAATCATGCTTGCTTATTACACATGGTTGTAAACTTTTGATCATTAAGTATTTTTAATGTGTTAAGAAACGATATAATTTGGCATGCATAAAAAAATGTCTTTTATAAGAAGAAAATGATGACTTTATTTCTAGGAGATGATTACAATACAAAAAATCTAGTTTACGACGTAATAGCTTTATTATTACACATCCCGCATAAGAAATGCTCGTTACACAGTCGTGCTTCAATATAAACGGAGAACGTAATGTCCGAAGATTCTTTTTGTAAGTTTTACGTGGTTACAACAAAAGAAACATATGAAAAAGTTACGCATTGATAAAGCTCGGCAATTCATTATTCAGTGAGGCGCCTATAATCAGAGGGCATGTGCGCGCGCCGCAAATAAGGCCATTAACGAGGTACATTCACGTATCGCTGGGCCTTCTAAGTACCAAGAATATAATACTAGGATGGAGTACATCTTTATTCCGGTTAGCTGTAGACCACTTCCACAGGATCATTTAGTACAAAAATCCTAACACTATGTTATTATTTTGCGATTTAAGAGCACGAAGAAACTAGCATTATTTAGCGTAGAGGTCGTGACAACAAAATTTCAAAAGGTCACTGATAAATCTATTTTTACATAATATGTATTATCGACGGATGGGGTCCGATCCTAGTACAGCGTTTTGGATCGCCTTTGCTTAGCAATGAGCCACGCAAGGTTTAGGTAGTAGTTGCGTATTTTAACGTTTTTATTTTAGTGGTGGATCTTGGGAGAGGCCTACATCCAACAGTGGGCGGATAACGGGTTGATGAGGATGACGACAATCATATTTTAAGTACATATTTAGCATCAAAGATTTAATGTTTCTATGCGATTTAGTTCTCAGTCTTTTATTCTACTTTTTATACAGATATATTTTGCATAAGTACTGGTCTAGCATGCAATGTAGTTGCACTAACCTCGAGTTGTACTAACCTAATATTCAGACACGATCTAACACTACAAAGGGACTTGTAAAAAACCGACAACCAGGTGCCGCGTTTGAGAGCGGTTCGATTAGATGTACTGTAATCATATTAATGAAAAAGGATTACTAATTCATTTTGCGTTTTCCATTATTAATATGGCAGTATTTTACTCATCTAAGCACTACGGAATTTTCAATTGCATACACATTTATGACTGTTTAATGTTTTGAAGGGATATAATCATGATTACAGAGCAACAAAATTAAAATTACGACTACATTTTGTAACCGTTAATAAAAATTAAAATTAAATTTTGTCCATCTCTGATTATGAATTAGATGTTAGTTACATAGCTCGTTCGAAATCCTTCGAAATTATGTGTGGTATTATATTGCTTATATATACGTAAGCTTTTGAGACTTAAATCTGTAACATCAAAACCATGCTATGATTATTATAACTTATAAAATTCATACCACATCTTAAAATAATCGCTTCGCGTATATATAGACACGCGACACGTTCTTACTTTCAAAATACATGATGAAAACCAGTCTCAAAATGTACCACCTAATAACAATAATACTATACTATACAATAATAATATATATATATATATAAATTGTTTTATAGAAGAAGCCGTTGAAAATATTTTATAGCCTGTTGCACAAAAATCAATTTGTTCTAAGAGCCCCGTTAAAAATTCCATAAAGTTTAGTTAGCACTTTGAAATTCTAATGCTAACTAACGTTGAATTACTCAGCTATTTATATATCTCTGCTCGCCCCGAAAAGGATAACGTAACTATATATTATTATTATTTTATTGAAATTCTATGGAGATCTATGACAGGATATCGGTCGTCGGCACTGTTTCTGGTAGGCTCAATTATGAATCGCAAAATAGTAGCTTCGTATTGATTTCGATCGATAAGATAACCTAACAAGGCTGAAGTCAGCCCAAACTAGGTGGGTGTAAGTTACAGTGCGCAGAAAGGCTTTATATCCGGGTGAAGGTTTGTTGCTTTATATAATAGTAGAACTGATTTACGAGTGTATGGTAATCAGCGAAATTGTACCAAAAGTTTGTAAAAATACGGATCTAAAAAACTTGGATATTTCTTTACGCAGTGCCTCCGATCTCAATCAGTCAAAATACGTATCTAAGAAAACACACAACTCGGGAATAGCATAAAAATAAAACAAATAAATATCGACCTCCTTCCTATTACGGATACCTATGCGTATAATACTCACTTCTCAGTATACAGAAAATTAAATATTTAAATTACCCTTAAGAATTATCAATATTATAATAAAAAAGGAGTAATATTACAACACTATTACTATTAGGAGTATTATTATTATTAAGGAGTAACATAGAAAACAGACGCAATATATGACAATTTACCTACTTTTATAGCATATAATTGAATTAAACTATATTAACCGACATTACATATATGGAAATCTAAGCGTAGGTTTGTTATAAAATGTACAGTCTGTATGAAGTTTAACTTAGTAACTTAGTATAGTTTGTTTAAGTTTGTTTGCTAATAACATTTATATTTACATTAACTTCATTATTTGTGGAGTCAGTGCCTAGTTACACAAAATATTACACGGCAGTGACTTCAAAAACAACAAAATTATATCAATATAAGACACTTTTTAATAATTAAATTTACTGGTAGGTACGTTAAGGATTTTTTTTTAACTTTTTCAAGTTGATTAAATATTCAAACAAAGTTTATTTTAAAATATCGTTACAAATTCAGTTGTATATTTGTTTAATCGATTTTTATACAGCAATAGATCGCAAGGTGTGTTTCTTTCGTAATATTGAAAGGAAATTATATATTGCTGTCCCTTGTATTTTATTTTTGTATAATTTACGACTTTTTTATTCATTTCGTGACTATTGAATTGAATCGACCGTTTAAAATACTTTAAAGACACCAAAGGAATGTAAGTACATAGAACTTCGTTTAAATTAACGACCGGTGGATGCAACAGGCAATCATAAAATTAGATGAGATCGTTAACTCTTCTTCAATATAATTTCATTAGCCACACTTCGCATTATGTAGCAAAAAAAAAATTATTAAAAAAAACAGCCTACTTAAAAACTATTTAAGATGAGTTTTTATAAAATATAGTATTATGCTTATCAGTTCTCGAATAAATGATAATCACAAATTTCATTTTTTTTCTTAAATACTTTCACTTCAGCTGACAGTAATTACATAGCAGCTTCATTTATAGCCCTAGAACACCACAAAAACGATTGCGGTCACCGTTCAGAATTCATTGGAATTGCTATTGTGATGTAGACACCTAAGATGTCACTATGATGAAAATCTGCTATAACTGAATATACATGAGCGAATCACGAAATTCAACAAAACAGAGCGAGTCACTATGACGGGCTTTGCATCTATGTATTGTCCAGTGCCGTGAATTCCATAGAAACATAAAAAAGCCTCATTTTGATATTTAATTAATATATTGACTTAAAATTTGGTTTAATTTTGATTCTTAACCATTACATCTATAATTACCAAATTTTAAGTACACAGGCTTCATTGTTGCTTATTTAGCACTTCAAGAGGGGCACAGATAGAGAGAGGATCGACGTGAGTAATACCATACTCTTAAAACACATGATTTTATGCAAAGATATAAAACCAAAAACGTTTTGTCGTCACGCGTTAACGACTTGTTCCTATTGTTCTCAACTAATGTGGAGTCATAAGGAATTTACTAAAAGCAGTAGACCGAAGCCGGAGAGGCCACATTTCAGTGGTGTAGAGCGAACGTTGACCGTATTTTTTACCACAATGAATTTAAAGATTCCACCATAAGTACGCGTACGTACGAAAAAGTGTTTTATAAAGGTTCAAATATACGTAACTGTTTATCATTACAATTATCCTAGGTAGACGAATGATCAAATATTATCAAACGCCTTCAAAGTCCGATCACGATATTATTTCCTACTAACAAACACATACTTTCAATAATACTGTACAAATCGAATTGCACGGTTTAACACGACGTAAAGAGTTATGTGTCTTTAAACCTTTTACACTTTCATTTGAACTGATGCTTATTACTGAAATAAGTCTACCCTGATTGGAGCAACTCTACAAGGAATTGTTTATTATAACGAGCGAAGGTGACAGGCTAACGACTTACAGCCGTCCTTGCGATTCGTCCTTGCCAGCCGACAAAAGTGGCCAGAATACTTTTGTCTCATTTTAACATATAACTAGATCTATACCTGTCTCATCTACGTCATCGAAGCCCATTACTGTCTCATGCTAGCTTTGCCAAGAGATAAATCAGCCCTGGTAATACTGTTTTATACAGTATGAAATTATACGTACTTTTTGCGTTTTTATTTACAAATGAATGAAGAAGTTCTATGTTTATTAAGTTTATTAATAACTTGTCCCTTTTATACCATACGTATTTTTGTAACTCGCACTACTGGTCTTATTTTTACACTCGTTGGAGTCTGATACAAGGACAACTGCACCGTTTAATTACAATTTACAATGTTACGGTACATGAGTAAGAAATGGCAACGAGTTTAGTGCTTAAATATGCTATAAAGACTGTACTAAATTTGCTCTGATGATGAATATTCAGTAGCGCGAGTGTATCCCGATGATCTGAGACGCGTAAGCTCACGGACGCGAACGTGTTCCTACTTAATGAGATTATTTTTATCGAGTTTGATTCTGTTTTGAAATTTTTATAATACTTTTATAACAACAACGTTGTTGATAATTGGTCTACAGACTTCTTAATATGCCAATTAGTTTATTTTTATTACAATTATTGGTCCGTATTGTTTCACTTCAGAGCATAGGCCGCCCTACTTCTTTTTCATACCTTTCTGTTTTTGGATTTTTGGTACAAATTCTTTATAAAGGTGTACCACTCGTTCCGCCATATTCGTGGGGCCGATGACAATGTCTTTGCCGATTATATGGGAGGCATTGGGTGCTTGCTTTGACAAATTTAATTAACAAATATTTTTACCAAGGTGACGAACCAATTAATATTTTTTCATTAAAAATCTGAGAACCCATTTTATGAGCTTTTTTACTTTGACTAAATTACTTAATTAGAAAATGTGATAAATTAATCCTAATTCATTTTGGACTACGAATGCAATATTTTTGTGGTTTCTGTTTTAAAAAATATTAAGCGTATTTTAGTGTCGTAAAGATAATTTTTAATAATTGAGATGGCTGGTTTACTCTACAATAAACACGGCCAAGTGTTTTCTATCGTATTTATACACATTATCATAATTATATTTCATCTCAAAATTCTCGAGAACTGATTATTTATAAAAATATCAAATAAAAATTATGGTGTAATATTTAGTAAATTGTATTTTTTTTATAATTATTTATATATTACATTATTTTAATTATAACATTTCCCTTATCTTACGCATGTGCATATTTGAGAAAAACATACATTTGTTACAATATACATGTATTTAAATAAAACAATAAAGTATTAAAAAGCCATAACTCATAAAGCTTTACATGTCTTTCTAAAAACAATAACTCAAGTAAAGGTTATAATTATAATAATGACAAAAAAATTATATTAATAAAGATATTTGATAATATAAAAAACCTACCTTGTATAAAACAAGATTTAAGCAAATTTATGTAATAATTGAGTTTTGACAGTTTTTAAAATTTTACTTCAGTTAAAACTCAAAAAGTTATAAAGTCATACGTGTTTTTCCCCGTCTACTCGTCATTTAATGTTAATAAATTTATGTCGTTTAGCAACAAATTGGTGGAAGGCATCAAACTATATTAACGTCGTTAATAGCACTAAAACTTTTTGCCATTTTACCATGAAACCTTAAATAAGAAATATATCAATATAAATAATAAGTCCTGTTATTATCGAGATGTTATTGCATAAAGGCCATTCCGAAAAATTTGTCAAACCTGTCCTAAAACTTACCGGTCATGTTATGTGATCATGTTTTCTAAAAGATATTGACCCCAGTCTGAGATAAATTACACACTGATTGATTGTATTTGTCGTCTGTACATCAGAAGTTAACCGCAGGAATGGTAAGGGGGCTCTTGGAAGTGTTACTTGCTTATTATGCTACCAGCTTAGTTGTTGTGAATACCAGTATATTACGTGTAATTTATTTCATATCGGTATTTAAGATAAATATATCATGTATACATTTTAATGGATGCATTAGGTATAATATGAGCATACTCATTTGGAAATAAGTTGGTGTGTAACATTTAAAATTAATAATATAACATATTTTTTAAAATAAAATATTGTTTGAAACGTTATTATTAATACAAATAACATAGAATAAGTCTAACGAGGCGATTTGTTTCAATTTTAATATCGAAGAAAACATTTTCGAAGCATGAAATTATTAAACATAAAACAACCGAGAGAGTAACAGTTTTAAAATCAAGATATAAATCAGAACCGACAGCGGACAACTCGATCGATCTGAGTAAAAGTGTGGCGCCAGATCGATAGGCTTCTAGTATTTTTATTTATAAAGGTGAGTGCTGACTGCATAAAATTGATTATTTTTTTGAGTACGCCTCGTCGAGCCATGTAAATTATATATGCGTCATTGAAGTGTGGCAGCTTTCTAGATTAACGAGCTCAAACCTTTACGAGCTCTGTTAAAATTGGAGCATTTTTCGGAGTGATTAATTTCAGTTCATCTCTCAAAGCAATTTATTTCCCTACATGTCATACCTACGCATTCTTTGTGATGATTAATTTTTTAAATTCTTGACCGTGATGATTGTAATTGACAATGCGTACAAATATATATATTTTTTTTTATAACTTATAGGCGAACGCTTGACCTCAATCACACCTGGTGGAAGGTGAAGATGAGTCCGATGATGAACCGCGTCCGCCTAACAAATGCCTATTCACTCTTCTTTTAAAGACTCCCAGGTCATAAGATCGCGGAAATATGGCCGCTGGTAGCATATTCTACTCCTTAGCTGTTCGCATGATGAATGATGAAGCGAATCTTCTCGTGCGGATATAAGGAACATCCACCACATACGGATGGTATCCGACACGATGTCTTGTGGTTTTGTGGTGGAATGGGGCTGGTGGAATCAAAGAATGTAGTTCCTGAGAACACTCTCCACCGTGCAACCGGTAAAAGACCGCGAGGCAGGCAACTCTACGTCGATGCTCGATGCTTTGCATTTTAATTTGTATATGATAAATTACAATCGAATTTAAATGAGTGCACATACATATAACAGGGTGAACAGAGCTGAGGGAGAGATGACCGATAGCGGAAACAGGCGACGGAGCAACAAGCTACTCATTAACTCGATCAATGTAGGAATCAATCGTTGTATGGATATCCATTGGCGAATTAATTCGGCGGACGTGAGATCGAGTAACGGTATCAACGTGCCATTGACATTCGTCAGAAGTGGACGGATGGCGGCGTGCGTCGCCCGTCAACCGTCCACTCACCACAGCCTATTATTGCTGCAGTCGGGTGGAGCAATTCAGTCTAAGGATAATTTCGAAAATCGTATCAACTTTTTATAAATTCCTCCATTGTCAAATTGTCATATTTATATATCTTAATAATATTCCTAGAATTAAAATAAAATACAATATTATAGTAGAACTTCATGTGATTAATTGCAACTCAGCGATCTAACTAAATAATGATTTATTTAAAAAATGCCAGTAAGATAGCCGCCATTTTAAATTTAATTTATTTATCGATATCTGCGCTATTAGTTGTTATAGGCTATACTAAAAAGTTACAAAGATAAAAATTGTAGCAAAGATCAACTGATATTTCTTAGGGCAATTATTTTCTAAAATTTATTTTAAAACTTTGCTAAGCAAATCAAAATAGCGTCTATAAATCTCAGCCTTATAGTTTTTAAAGCTATTTAAAAGTTTCTAACCTATTTTCGTTGACTTATCTGGTTTACGAACGCGAGTACTAAGGAAAGATCGAGCTATATATCTTTTAAATAAATAGTTTAATATAATATGTATGGACATCAGGCATGAGAGTGATACATTATTTTTAAAAAGAGCTCTCTTTGTTAACTCGCGGGATTCGCAATTTTGTCCGTCTGCCTGATCGACACTGTTTAATCGATAATGAAAGACGCTTTAATAGCTGGGTTTAGAAATTAGAATATTTACAATTGCTATTATATATAACCTAGAACGAACTAGGTATTAACTAACATTTTTTATTTTATTTAAAACGTATGGAATGTTACACGTGTTATGAATAAATGTGTTAAGGGCGAGCAAAAAAATCCTTATTTCATGCTGTTATAATATTACAAAAAAATAGTACTGCGAGATCTCAATTGGCTACACGCGACTAGTGAGTATTACATGACTAAGGATGTTTTGTAATATACATTGACCATGCTATGATTCCAGTTCTAACCTATTAAGTTATATCCTGTTATGAAATAAGGACCAAGCATAGGCTATGTTTTAAGTTAGAGTATTATTAAAAATGTTCATTAAAACTGGTTCAGTAGTACCATCCATACAGTCAGAATGACATAAATAAAAAGGCTGTTTTTTTAATTTCTTTAAAACAGAATTCGATATCGTTACGACTTTTAACAGTAGAGATCATCTGTAAATGGCGGTACACATAAAAATATATCTTAATAATATGTTTACTTTAAAGATAATGACATTACTTCAAGGCAGTTATGGGGTAGTTTCTATGGTATTCTCAGGGGATTGACTAAAAAAGTCAATCCGCTTTTCATGCAGTTTTGGGCGAAGAGGCTCATCCACTCTGGTATTTATATTGTGAATTAATATTATATACAAACTTATTATTATTTATTATCATATTTTGTGCTATAGAGTAAACCGAAATAAAGTAATGATTATTATTTTCTCAATATTGATACACGTTTTCAGCTAGTTTCTACAGTTTAATAAATACGCGCTATGCGGGCGAAGACGGTAATAGGTTGCAAGTTACCATTTCCAAAAAACAATGATGTCATTACAGCTGTTTCTGATGTGGTTTCAGAACGAAGTAACGTTTCATTAAATAAAGAAACCGCACTGCTTCCTTGTAATGAATAAGATGCCGCTGCGTTCTTCAACAAAGTTCGAGTTGCGGTTTTTTTGCCCACTGCTCTCCTTATGCAAGATTGATTTCTATTATTAACCAGCATTAAACTGCGAACACTATCGAAATGGAGTAATTGCCACCTATAGACAAGCTCGATACATTAATAACACATGTTATACTCGCTTTCACATCAATAAATATAATTAAATACGAAAACATAAAACAAAATAAACGAATAGATTTGAAAGTAAAGATGTTACGATCAAATCGCAATGTCAATATACAGAATATCTCTCTTTTTTACTAGTGATTTTTTTGTGCATTCAATAATGTATTTTGATTAATTTTACATGTAACAAACTTTTAACTTTGTATAAGGGTTGCGACTAGCCATAATCGAAATAATTAAATATCTACATATATATACGATATAAATTAATCAAATAATTTCGTATTTTGACACTCGTCATAACTACTAATCTAAAGTACGTATTATTGAACTGACAATAATTATTTATAATATATGATTACTGGATATAAATGATAAAACTATATCGTCACGTCATACCCCTTTTGGGGTGAGTAGACATACACCAGTGGCTGTGACAACTTCGCGCTTATATGTCGGGTCCAACGTGGCCAGTAGTGCAATTGACCGCCCCTCTCAAAGGTACTTACACATGACATTTCTATCAGATGCCATGCGGGTTTCCTCACGATGTTTTCCTTTACCGGATATAATGTGGATATAAATACTAATAATATAATAATTGTCACGCCCGTTTAGGTTAAGCAGAGATACATTAGTAGCTGTAACCACCAAAATATGAATATAATTAATTAAATTAAAGTTCATTCTATGAATCTGTAATTGATATTATTCGGATATATGTACATATTCAAAAGCGATATTATGTATTATATATTTACATGTCTGATATGTTATATAATACAATAATTAATAAGAAAGATACTTAAAAACCTATATATACTTACAGATGTTATTAAAAGTCCACAAATAGAACAAGACAACTATAAATAAAACTGTAACATCAAATATCTATTATTAGTTATTATAAAATTTATTATAAAAAGACAATCTTGACTGACATATTATTTTATGGCTTAGAGCCAACTGATGCTAGAAACATGAAATGTTTTACACTGGATTAATATAACGTAGGCACCCACTAAGTACAAATTTTATTTATTCGCCAAAGAGAGTTAGAAGGGAATGAAAGTTCTGTTTGAAAATTCTGCAGTTTGAATCAAAGTAAATTACTTACTAGTAATCAACCTAAATTACTTACTGAGAATAATCTAATTAACTTTTAATTACTAAATTAATAGGGAAGTAAACAGTTATGTTTAGATTAGCACAATTTTATAGATCGTTATTATATTAACGACAATAGATGAAAAGCCTTTTATAACGCTCAGTCTGGAGTAACTGTGTCAACTACAGTATTATATAAGTAATATCAATTTCATTTACAAATTACTGTTTAAGTAATTACAGGATAAAATATTTAAAGAATTGTCGTATTTGTATATTCCCTTACAAAAAATGTATGAAATATAAATAGAATTATTTCAATTCTAAGTAATGTATTGATATAAAAAAACAGTTTTCTGCCTTAAAGTAAAAAAACTTAACTGTGATATAAAGTCTATCATATTTTAATATTAGGTATTTGTACTTACTTTGATGCATAAATAATTACGTATGAAGTCATCAAATTCAATTGACGCTAATTGTGTCTAATTTAATCAGCTTAAATTAATTGTATATTCCTATATCTGTTACATAAATATTTATAAAATTTCCTATAAATCTTGTCAATAAAAACCGTGATAATTAATAGTAAATTAGCAATTACTAATCAATTAATGCGTAGGTATGAAATAAAACATTTTAATACATATTAATATACCTTGTCTACAAATGTGTATTCATAACATGTGATTGAACGGTGGAATTACTACGGTATGCACGCGCTCCTTAACTCGAAGCTTAATAAAACGTGATCATTTACGAAACAATTTTCCTCTTATTAATAACATATTATCATTTTCTCTATGTCAATTAATTCCACTACTGTAATTTTATTCTAAGGTTAGGTATGGTTTATTTATACGGAGGATCATCTTTTATTTATGGAGGTACAAATTTTAAATATATTTACCTAAGTAAAGTCGATAGAATAGAATAGCCGTTAACTATGCTATTATAATATTGATCTTTTTAAAATATTTGATATATTAAAAAGTCATGAAAATTTATCCATACAAACACATTTGTTATAATTATTATTAGTTGTTAGAGTTTGTAATACGGAAATTTAAATTACCATTAAATTACAGTACATATACTGACAATAAGCACAGTAGTTAAGGAAGCACTAGGAGAAACAATATTTATATCTACGTACCTACCAAAGCTTATAATAATTCAATGAATAGCTTGAATGACTCATGTGCAGTTAATTTCGCATGTAAAAGCATTTGTTGTCGCGAAATCTCACGCTTTCTTTTAATTCCGTGTCATGTCCACTACTTCCCGGATTAGTGTATTGTTTACTTATGTTTCATTTAATATAAGTTCACTGTTACTAATTTATAAGATGAAGTTGTATTTTCTTTAACGCTATGGGTTTAATTAAATTATTTTTTAACGCTTATAAATTACAATGAACAAAGTAAATGAAATTATTGAAACAATTCAAAACACTGATATGTGAGATCAATAAGTTGTTCAAATGAATACTGAAACTAAATTATTAAAATTTGTACTTTACTCGAATTTATTTCTTACTTTAAAGCAAACATAAATTTGATTCCGTTTAGAACTCCTAGTGATTAACGGTGAAATTTTACATTACCGAGTTGATTTCAAACGGTAACGTTTCCCCAGTAAGTAGGCTCGTGTGTCAAGTGTTGTGTGGAATGTTTTGTTTCATGATATGTAAGCACATTTTGTATTAGCATATAAAGATCTAAAGGTGATGTGGAAGGCCTTGGCGGTCCAATTCATATTCCGCGAACCACCAGCCTTCATGGTGACTGTCCAAGAAAATGAAAAATGCAAAGTGGAGTAAATCGGGCTAGAAACATACTGTTTATTCGTGTAAGAGATAAAACGGCTTATTTTATTCGTGTGAAGGATTGTACTGATTGTAGACAGGACGTAATAATGTAATAAGTGTGAGAATGCAAGTAATAATATAATGATAGAGCATAAAAATATAATTGTAATCGATATGTAAACTATAGCCAAAACGATGTTTTTTGGAACGTGATATGATTTTTTTCCGGTTTAGTAGTTACGATATTATTTAAATTTTCATGAAAATAAGGATTCCTGGTTTTATAACGAATATTGTTTCTAGTTCTTTGCTAAATAAGAATATACACAGCTTTGATTCTAAAATATGTGTATTTTTTTAAATATCTGTGTATTAAGGTATAACCGTACCGACTGTCATAAATTGACGATAGAGCAGGTGTTTTTTATTAGCGTTTTGGTATATAGCGAGTGCATTGAGTGAGTGAGGCACACTTACTGTGGTACTGTGGTAGGCGACTTCTAAGTAGTATTGATTATTATTGTAATAACATATTATTTCATGCATTGTTAATACTTAAAGTATAGCAGTACTGTTAAAAAAATGCTGTAAATAATTCCTTAAATTCACTGTCAAGTAGCGCAAAAACACGATTATAGCAACATGGCATAGCGTCAACGAATGTATGTCGTCAGTGCAATGATATTTATTATTATCAGTTGCGAAAATTTTATCAGAGATGCCGCTAGTGCTCGCTGTTATAAGTTATCAACTATACAAGTTTGATCTTTAAGTTTAAAAAATAAAATTGATATTAATGAATAACAGTTCGTAGAATCTACTTTTTAGGAACAGCATAACATAATTATTAATTACTGGAAAACATCATCTAAGGCCAGAGTAGGTTTTAATAGGTTCGTCAGGGCCTAATAAAACATGTCACAGGTGGAGATATTCGCGATTCGGGTGTTTGGAAGAATCTAGATTCCCATGTCCGGGTGGAGTGATTGGACGGACCCCCAGGGTTTTTGGACAATAGATATCTGATACACCAGAGTCACTGCCCTCACAGCAGCCCTGATATGGGCCTATGCAGGATTTTCCCGCGGGTCACAAAAAAAAGGTGGTGTTATTTCTCAGAGGATAAGCCTAAATTGGCGGGCTATTATAATTGCCCGAGTAATGGTTTGAGGAACACCCTGGGGTCTTTTAGTTAGTAGGGGTCTTAAACGCCGGGGTCGCAGCCATCACAACGACCCTAATGGTTTTATGTAGGACATGCACCTGCTTTACGAAAAAAGATATTCCGGCGTGATGCTGATTTTCGCCACGTAGTCATATGCACCGTTTACTAGTGAAATCGGGTGTCAGCCACGTTGTCGAATAACGAGCAGTGCTGGATCATGGGAACTTAGAAATTTATATCTTAAAGCTCTTGGTTTACTATACATTCATAACTTTAAGGTGGGACAAAAGCAAATTCGGTAGTTTCACTTTTTTTATGACATCAAGTTAAATCATTAATGTAGTTAGAGGCTGGACGCGCCAAGTCCGTAGAAATTGTTAGAATTGCTACGAACATATAAAATATAATATAGAAAATATAATAGATCTAGCGGTCTATATTAATGATAATGTTCGTAATATAAAGATTATATTTTTATATGCCTAAAAATATTTGAAAGTTGTCACTGAAAAATATTAATTAATCCAAATTTATATTATTATGCCTACATTGCCAGCTGATTCCAAACATAGCGATAAAAAAAAACTAACGGAATACGTAATATAGTAAGTACTTACAAAAAGTTTCAATTATCAGTAAAAAGATCTTCGTCTGTATTTGGCTTACCTGAAAAAATAAACAACCACAATTAATGTATAAGATACCGTTTAAGATACGATTTTAAATGTAATAAAAAGGGTAATATATACAGCTTTAAAGGGATTAGCCTACATCAGACGTAGGCGGAAGAACTCGATGTAAGAGTCGACGTATTCCTCATAGAGACTGCAGCGAACGTAATATGGAAACAATTACAAAATATTTCATGGAATATGTAGAAAAAACAATACAATGTTATCAAAACAGTCACATCATATATGCATTTCTATCACTAACTAGAAAAAATAAACACTATTAAATTTGCAACTTTAAAAGTTACAAAAAGAAATAAAATCCATCCAAATATATTAGTATGTAAACTCGTGTCCGGTTTTATTCCTTTCTCATAAAATAATTCGAGCCACCCGCGCTTTTCCTCTAAAAATTTGCACTCTTCATGACTATTATTAAACTCTGTTATGCAAGATTATTTAATTCTTAGATTATTTGGTAAATTTTGCTTATTTATATAAAACTATTTATTTTTGATGAAATGGTCAAAATTTCTCTTTTTTTTTTAAATACAAAAATCCTTGTCTATCTATAGCCAGAGCCCTTTTTAAGAATATTTTTCTTATTTCTAATGAACTTCTATTAACTTATTTCTACTAGCTTTATGTTCCGCAACAAAAATTAATTAAATAAAAGAACCCCCGATAACGTCAAGAATTCCGAAATGTGTCGAACATTTGGCAGAAAAGGAAAGCAAAGCGCATTATGGCACACATATCTTTGCATATGATAATTGGACTTCATGCTGACGCCTATATACCCTGGATATCTCCGATGCTTTTATATTCTCATCAGATTGTAAATTAATTTAAATTGTTTGTATTAAGCAATTATGGAATTAAGCATAACATCCTCCACGGAGTTTTCAAACAGACCAGTAAATATATAAAGATGCTATTAAAAGGCCATTGCCAATTGGTTATTCGTCTTTGATCGTAAAGCAAAGTTTTCGTTTTCCTGTCATTTATTATGGATTTCCTGTGGTCTCCAATAGGGCAATTCAAGATAATCCACTTTTTATGCAAGGATAGGTTCAGTGACTTATATACTTAATAGCAAATGGACGAATGTATCATTTATAAAGTGTGTAGAAGTAGGAAATATAAAGAAACCACATACACGCGACAACATTACAGTCAACAATATACTCTAAATAAAAATAACAACATGAAATTTTAACGATCTGTTTCAAGTTGACGCGATGTAGTTATGATTTTAGGTAAATTATGCCCTGTTTTTGTCGTAATAATATGAAGAAATGCTACAAAGTTATAAAAAAAGACGGTAGAAAAAGAGAAGCAAAAATAAACTTGCTGAAACATAGACAATATTTTACTCCACTTTGAACCGCCTGTTTGATACTACACTATGCTTCCATGCATTTTTTAATTCCATAATAATATGATATCATACATGTCTTTTACAGTTATTATTGAAGACGTTTAAATGCAAATGACGATAAAAGTTTCAAATTTATTAAAGCTCTAAAACTTACAAACAGTTCTTTATAACGTAATAAAGGAAAAAAAGACAAGAGGACAAAGAGTTGTCACAAAAGTATTAGAATTTCGTCTGTTAACCTGCGTTGATCATGTGTTCTATAACGGAATTAGAAGTATTTACTGTTATAATTTCAAATATATTTTTATTTTATAAATTTTTTATTTTATTGTAATATTAGAATATTGTCATCGTATACAGTATTTTTTAGAATTTTGATTGTGTTAAGTGTATGATAGTACCTGTGGCTAATGATAAATATTGAAGTAATTAGCTCGAAACATTTTGTAGAAAATGAATTAAATTATTGCGTCACTGCGAACATTGCTAAACAATATTAAATAAAATTCTTGATTAAACTTTTTGTGTGTTCACAATTTATATTCATAACATATTAGAGGATATAGGCATTAATATTTAATTATGTCGTATTCGACATTCAAATCAGGAAAATAAATTGCCGGAAGAGGTTTTTCATAGAACTTGCCCCTTCAAAATAAAATGAGAAGTTCTGCAAAAATAAACAATCCAAATTAATTTAGAATAAGGTCTACGGTGCTATCTTATCTATACTTACAAGTATATTATAAAGAGATATTACAACAAAACAAATATTACTAGCTGTTTGCATGTAAGAGGTAATCTTCGAAACTATCAACCTGATTTCTAAATATAAATCATCAATATTTAAAAGGGACCTTTAGGGTAAATGTAGGCTATATTATTATTCCCTTATAACGCGAAACAGAAATCCTACGGTAGTAAAGCAACGGGCAAGGGCTATTCTTCAATAAACAGATAAATATCTTATAATTAGGGCGAATGTGATAGTTTTGAAAATCCGTTGAAAAAAATAAAATAAACTACAACTAGATTAAAAAACGAGGATACTAGTTAGTGATTGAAAATTTTAATGAGCCTTGCTGGTGTTATAATCACATGTATTATCAAAAAAATTAAAAATTTAATTTAATCTCAATAAACATAGTTTTAAAAACTTAAGGTACAGAACAATGATAATAGGAGCTATACAGGTAACTATTGATTATATTTTAAACTCATCTTTATAGCGCCTATTGAAGTGCTCTAAAATAGTTAACATATAAATGTGAAGTACAAATTTGCGATGCGAAATTACTTTATGTTTATACATTAAGAGCAATTGTTGTAAAAACAATAGATTCATTTACTATATTGCAGTTTATAAATATAATTAATATGTTATTATTTACACGTATTGCGCTAGGCTGATAAAATAGAACGATATTTCTCTTTATTTTTTAAATATCATTCGATTTTAAACATCCGTCAATTCCTTGATACAGTTTCAGTAATTGTGCGTACTCCAAACCTTACCCTCCACTACAATGACTTAAAGTATAAAGTGTATTTATAATCTTTATTAGCATTCCAAAATTCTCTTTTATATCTGCTTATGCCTAATAGGATTCATAATAGCCAACCATGATTTAGTTAGGGTATGTGTAGTTAGATTATGGAAGGCAAATAATATATGAATTTAATGAAAATAAAGTAAATAAAATTAAATTTAAACAATATAGACAAAATAATAAAATGAAGAATCCTTTTATAAATACTAATTAGGTTTTTGATATTCACTATAATTTGATTAATAATTGAGAATATACAATGTCTATATAGAAAACAAGAGTTGGCATCTTTCTGCGAGGTCGTGATGAAGTGGAAGGAGGCCGCCGAAAGGGTCAAAGAGCGAACATCTTCTCTGGCCATTTGGTGACCAGAGCACTGTGGCCGGAGGGACGCGTTCGCCCAGAGCGAGCGCAACATTCCCCGGTGACAATAGCCGGGCAGTAGACTTGAGGGAGTAGGCTGCCCGGATGAGAAAGAGGCGGTGCGCAATGTCCGGCGCGCCGCCTGAGAGAGGTTTCGGAGGGGAGGCTTTTTACTCCTACCCCTCTCAAAGGTATAGCCTCAATAAGGCTTTTCGCTCCCCGGGCGTCTGGATGAATTTGTTTTCCCATTCCCGGGCGGAGAAGCGATTAGAGGGACACCCTGGGGGTTTTTAGTCAGTAGGAATCTGACACCGCGGGGTCGCTGATCTCATGATCCCATGTAGGATTTTACACCTGGATACCAAACAAAAAAGTCTATTTAGGAACACATGATTTAATGATTTTTTTAATGGTACATAATGTGTATAAGTTTGGACAAATTAAAAACTACGTGAAAAACAAAGCTAACTAACAGTAAAACCTAAAAGACAGTAGAATGTATTTTTGTAGTCTTAGACAGTAAAGAAAATCAGTTCCGCACTTATGTCGAGACAGTTAGCACGCGCGGCCCCGATCGTGATAGGAATATTACCATTTATAGATGAGGAAAAAGTGAAACTGATATGTTTTCACAGTCAAATCAGCATGTATAGCTTTCAACAGGATTCTGTAATGTATAAAAAAATATTAAGTTACGTTTAGTAATTACGTTAAATTGGTCTAGATGCACAGTAACAACTTCCGACGATTGTCCGAATTTCGGTTAAGAAAATAGCTAACGTAACGGACTTCAAAATTTAGTCCAATAGAATAAAAATAATTATGAGAATTTCAGCAGACAATTGAAATATTTGCAGTGGGCAATTGGACGAAATGAATTAAGAAGGTAATAATAATAATATATCGTAACGTTTTATCCCTTACGCGGTGAGCAGAGAAACATTATTGGCTGTATACACTATACTCTTATATATAGTACCCAACGTGACCACTAGCGCAGCTAATCGTCGTTCCCAATATACTCGTACTTACACATGACATTTCTGTTAGATGCCATGCGGGTTTCCTCACAATGTTTCCCTTCACTGGTGAGCATGTGGTGCCTAAATCCGTACGTAATGTGGAAAAACCCGGAGGTACGTGCCGGGATTAAGAAGGTAATTTGAGATATGTGAGTATCCAAGTAAAAAAAAATTCAGGTTATCTACCCCAACTGTCGTTGAGAATGGTAATTACAATTTTTTCCACAACTCCGAATATTACATTTTATTTTAGCTTAAAATGTTGTCACAACTTGTCATTTTATTTTTTAATTAATTAGTGAACCATCAAGTAGTTAATAATAGTTTTTTTTAAATGTTATATAGCCAGGTAAAAAAACTACATTTAATTTAGATAAGTATTTTATTATGTTTTTCTATGTTTTTCGACTTTATACCAAATGGATTTTATATAACTTGTGTAAATGGTTGACTTTAGCCCCACCAGATGGTAAAGATTAAGTTGATGATGGAACGTGCTTGGCCAAAAAACGCTTATTAACTCTTCCCTTAAAGGCTCCTAAACCATATATATACAAACTCAGGGAGCTTATTCCACTCCTTTTCTATTCACACTATAAATGAAGAGGTGAATCTTTGAGTGCGATATGAGGAATATCCACCATCCGACACGGCATTTTAGTGGATTTATGATAAAATGAGGGCGGTAGAATTAGAAAATGGAGCTAACAATACTCGTATACCCCATAGTAGAACCGGCAAAAGACTGCGAGACCGGCGATCTTATGTCGAAGCACTTATATTTGTCATTTTAACGTCAGTTAACGAGTCATCGCCAATAAGCTTACGAGCTCTGTAATTAATTGAGCCCAGAGTGGCTTTGATATTTATCAGAATCGTCCCAATGTTGACAACACTACTCTACAATTGAGTGTACACCTGCATTTGGTCAAAATTAAGAAATTTCGATAGTATCTAATTCTGCTTGACCTTAAAAAGGACACGTAGCTTGTAAAACATTGATGCAGATAAAATTCGTAAAACCAGTTGTAAGATTACCGCGAAAGTTTCTTCGTAGGATTGCTTTCATGTCATGAAAGTTCATTTTTGTCATTTTAAGGTATTTTAACCAAGTTAACCCGCCGTGCGGGTTTGCACCCTTGTGTGATTGACATTCCAGCTGCTCGCACGAAGCGATTCACCTCCTCCTTTCAACATCTTATGACATGGGAATCTTAAAACGTCGAGTGAATAAGTATTCGCTGGGCGAGCGTGCTCCAACGTCGGCCACATCATCGCTTTCCAGCAGGTGAGATTGAGGTAAGCCCAGGCCTATCAGTAATAAAAGAAAATGTGAGTTGGATCGACTACTTTTTTAGAAGCTCATGAGAGTGAGTCAATTATTTTTAAAAATTTGTTCGTTGTTTGCGCATAACGTTTTAAGTACTGAGCAGACCTCGATGAGACTATCAATCAGTTTTACTATACATGTTCTAATATTTTTATATTATTATTTTTATTTATACATTTTTTCCTCTTTTGTCACGATGCTGTGTTGGGTCATGACTAGTTGGGCAGAACTGGAGCTACAGCTTAACCAGTGTATAAGACAAAACACTATTAAATTCGACATTATTTTATGTTTTATTAAAATTGGTTGGATAAAAATGAGATATATCTTGACTTTCCTATACTAGGCACCGCCCTTTATTAGGAAAGTCAAGTGAAATCGGTTTCTCAGTAATATTAAAAAAAAAAGATTTGCTAGCCGTAAGACTACTGAACAGATATTTATAAAACTTTCGTATTGCTAATATCCATTTTTCAACTTTTAACTTATTTAAACAACGTGAATTCATGAGAAAGTTTAATGAAAATGAGAAGATATTTATAGTCTGTACATTATGATTTTTTTAAATGAGCTAAATATAAAGAAGACATAATTTGATCTTTGCGTAGTAACAGTCATCCTATATCGAAAAGGTAAAGCGAAATGGTTTTGAATGTAACATTTACAAAACTTTCTGACTATAAAACGTTGCACTATTTTGATAGGACTCTCATAGTTTTAATACATATTATTAAACTTAAAACATGATTGGTTGGCCGAACTTCAGTAATTGGTTGACCAATATAGAACATGAACTGTAAATACTGACAATGTTTAATGAAAATGAAGATATATTTACAGTATCTAAATGACAAGTTTTAATAAAAATCGGCAGGACAGAAACAGATAATGCTTAGTAGTATTTTCGTAATAGTAGCCATTATAAACTAGAAAGGTATCGCGAAACAGTTTCCTCCTTAATATTAAAATAATGCTACAAATTAAGTATACCGTTCTTCCACGACAAAAGAAAATAACTCCATATGTCTTGATTGCTAACACAGACGAAATCGCAGGCAGGAGCTAGTTGAATATATAAGTATTAGAGTTCAGCACTCCTCATGTAACGGTTTTAACTTGAAAACAGAAGGAAACAAAGGCCTTGCTAATGGAATTCGTAAATTATATTAAACCAGAAAGGCTAATAAATAAAATTTATGATAATCAATAACAGTCGCTTTCCAGTTATTGATTTGATTCCTCCGTATAAAATACTTTATGATAGCCGCAAGCTACGGAAACCCCTTGTTATCCGTGCTTGGCACTAATATAAATTGTTATTAAACATTATGAAAAATATATTTATTACTAGAGATATTTTATTATTATACATTTACCTATTTGTTTTGTTTCTAATATGAACTTGGATTCTCCGAACTAGATATTTAAAAAGGGACGATTCTGCTGAATCTAATATGACAATATTTTTCCCGTTATATATTAAGTTATATAACGTAACATTTGGAAAATTGACATATAATATCTTTACTATTTTATTACAATTTATTACGAACGTCTCAGATTTTACGCAATTAAATGCACGTTAAGTTATAAGCATTGCTATATAGTACGACTACGTCTAAATAAATTTAAAGCAATAGTAATTTATAGAAAAAAGGCAATTAGTAACTAATAGATGAACATTAAACGAATTAGATTCTAAATATAAACTGATTTGTAAAAAACCATCTGGTTGGGAAATATCAATAATATTTTGAGAGATATAACCTTTTAATGACATCCTCAAATGGGAATTATTTCCTTCGAAATTTTTTGATTTTTACGAAAATTCCTTTTTCGTTTTAATTTTTTATTACTGACTACGACGGATGAAGCACATTCAAAAATATATTACAAAATCTAAAAAAAAGGAACAGAAAAACGCTTCTGGTGAGCGCACTTTGCATAAATCGCGTTGACATTAAATTACGTTATTATCGAGTAGTAGATAAACAAAGGCCTGAACACCGGCACGAGGTACAGCCAGTGCATTCTCTATCCAATAGCCGATAATTATATCGCAATTAGGTGTAGTGAACGCAGCTACTCTTTGCGTATCACGGGTCTAGGTAAGAGAAAATTATTTCCTACTTAATTGCCATGAAAACACCTAGTGCATTCGCTGTAAATTTACGGTAGCTAGGCCAATATCGGCTTTTGAATAGGCTTTAAATATGTACTTTACTATTTTTTATTAAACTATGCAGGCAAAGTAAGCAAAGGTTTACGTCGTAACTGGTTTTGATAGATACTCGTATAATTAAATATTTCAAATCTGATTGTCACTATGTTTGAATTTATTTGTTCGCTATTATAAATTAAGTTGTACGCGCTACGTAAGTATTATACACAATATTTACTTAATACCAGATAACTTCCAATTGATTTTTTTTTATCAATGACAAAATATATCGTAGATAAGATATTATTGAGTATTTGAGAAATAAAGATGATTAAGAAACATTTACTGTTAATTATTCAATGTTTTTTATGCCAGCTTTCCTAAAAGGCTTTACAATGATTATTTTTATAAATATAAAATTAAATAAAAATAGTTATATCTAGCAATAAGCTACGACCCCAAACGGTCACAAATAAATATAAAATACATATAATTAATCGCTTACTAATTTAGAATACGTACATAAGTGAGATGTTTATTAAGATAACATGTACATTATAAAGTGTACCCTATCACGCGAACGACAGCGAAATAATTTTTGCAGTCTTTGTCATGTTTTAAATATATTTCATATAAAAAGTGTGGACAATGTGTTTCACTCATAGTTAGCCTGCGAATATAAAAGTTATCTAGAACGTAGTAAACCTACTGTACTTATTTCCTTAATCATCTATATCTATAAAAAGACTTGTCCTGATTGTCGTATCATCGAAGAGCCTGAAGCTAGAAACATGATATTTTAACTTTTTTATGAGGTAAGCACCAATATTCCTATCCTAAGAGGATGAAATAAAGGGGTTAAAGTTGGTTTGAAAAAAACAATATTTAGAAGTTTTTTTTCATGTAGACTAAACTAGGAATACGTAGGATTACTGCAGCTAGTTGTTTATAAATCCGTTAAAGTATGTATATACGGGCAGTAGACTTGAGGGAGTCTGCTGCCCGGATGAGACGGAGGTGCCGCGCAGTGCCTAGCGCGCCGCCTGAGGGAGAGGTATTTCAGGCGTGGTCTCTTTATACCCACCACTCCCAGAGAGTAAGCCTTAATGAGGCAGTTCGCTCCTCCGGGTGACTGGACGGATTTGGTTTTCCAGGCCTGGATGGAGTGATTAGAGGGATACCCCGGGGGATTTAGTCAGTAGGACTCTGACACACCGGGGTCGCTGCCCTCACAGCAACCATGGTGGTCATATGTAGGATTTTCCCCCAGGTCAACAAAAAAAAAGTATGTCTATAATGATTGCACTGATATAATACACTTGTAACAATTGCACAATTTGATTCTGATCACAAGAGCAAGTAGTTTTAAACTAAGAGCTAAGGAGTGGAATACGCTTCCAGTGGCCATATTTCCGCGATCTTATGACCTAGGAGGCTTCAAGAGAAGAGTGAATAGGCATTTGTTAGGCGGACGCGGTTCATCATCGGACTCATCTTCACCTTCCACCAGGTGTGATTGAAGTAAAGCGATCGCCTATAAATTAATAATAAAAAAAACGATTTATATCTCTTTTACGTTATTATGAAACCTTTAAAATTAAATAAAATTAAATATATTCTCAGTAATTTTAGTTTTACCTTTAATATCTCATGATTCTGTTTATGTTCGTTCATTTAATCAATAATTAAATATTCCGTACTAAATTCAAATAGTGATTATTTCATTAAATTCAAACAATCACAAGTACACTTTGTATCAATAATAAACTTTTATTAAAAGAAATAAAGCTTTCATGGATAGATTAAGACGATGATTACATCGCATCACTAATGTACACACAGCTTTATGTATTCGCATTACGTTCGGAACAGTTCCTGGTTCACGAATAAATTACAAAAAAGTATTTACTCGTCGATTAAGATCGTTTCTGTAGCATGTCGGAGCGTGTGAAAAGGGACGTCTTCAAGGAAAATATCTTCATGTGAATTAGTATGTAACAAGTTTTTAAGGATTTCCTGCTAACTTTCTTAATAATGACAGCTACTTGGAAATTATAAAACAATATGACATTCTTATTGAAAGAGGTCACCTATAAGGGAAAAGATCGTTACATGTATACAATTTCTAATGTTACTTAAATGAGACACAAACAGAAGGTTTAAATAATAACATTTACAGGATTTTTTTTTAATTTAAGTAGTAGAAGGGTTTAAATCTTTTAGTTTTTTCATTAGGTTTCTGCAAGCTTGTTGTAAAATAGCAGATGGAAGATTTATACTCAACCACTAGGAACCAGGTTTGTAGAAACCCAATATACTAAATCCTGTCTAAACCCGAACAATTCCAAAATTTAGTTTTTGTAGGATTTGAATAAGCTGTACTAATATATTAACATTGAACATTGTCTTTTTTACACTGGCACGACAAGGTGACTACTGTGCACCTGATGGTAAGTACAGTGTAGTCCAAAAATGAAAGCGACCATCAAAGGATGAAAATCCGTTGATTAGCCTCCGTCTTCATGTCAGCCCACATATAGTACAACTGAAGGTTTCTAAGTATATGACACTGGATATACTTCTGTGCGTTACCTAGTGCGCTGCGACAGCGACAAACGCAACAAGGCAACGCGGTACGACACACTGATAAAACAACGAAAATCCTTTGTTCCTACGTAGTAGATAGCCGCGTAGAACAGTTTACAACGCCTTTCTCAGTTTTGTATATAAAATAAGAATTTTTCAAAATTTATTTATATCTAAATATGTATATAATTATTCGATCGGTTTCTTGTTTCTATCCTAAGTTTTAGCAAGGCGAAATATTTAAAATATCAATTGTTTAATAAGAACGCAGTTAATTTCCTGTTTTTAAATAATCATTAGCTAAATATCGCAACATTCAGTTAAGACAAATGTCACGTGTACTATGCGACATATAGTGTCGTGTTGTATCGCGCTTGTCACTTACGCAGGACATTACATCGGCAATATTTTGTGAAATTTATGTAAGAGTATATATGGATACAAACTAATATAGTTCTGTTCATCCCGAAAGAGATGTAGCGTGGCGATATATTATTATATGAAAAAAAACTAATGTTTATATGTAGTATTTACCATTATAATTAACAAAGTTAGGTATTTCTGTATTAGGGTACGATGGGGCTGACATACGTACACACGTAAAAGTCCCTTAAATAAATAGAATAAAAAAAAAATTAACAAAGAATTTTTAAGATTAGTTTATAATTTAGTAATCTAAATTAAAATATTAGTGCATAAGTTAGATTATAGAGCTAGATTGTGCTGCTGCAGCTTCTAAATTTAGCCGGGCAGTAGACTTGAGGGAGTCTGCTACCCGGATGAGAGGGAGGCGGTGCACGGTGTCCGGCGCATCGCCTGGGAGAGAGGTTTTGGAGCGGTGGCTTTACTCCTTCCCCTCCCAGAGAGGTAGCCTCATCAAGACTCTAGTTGCCTGGGCGTCTGGATGAATTTGGCTTCCTAGGCTCAGGTGGGGCAATTCCCCCGAGATACAAAAAAAAACTTTTAAATTTAGCAGTTTAAATGAAGACTATTAAAATCATTAGACAATATTGGAGTCATTAGTTATGCAACATGTTAATAAGATAAATTACTATCACCAAAAAATTATAATGGACAAATACACCTTAGTACACCTATTTGTATTCAGTTCAAAGAGTTTATTCTCATAACAGCAACAATAATTTACAGATTGATACAATTGTCACTTCACCAGAAGTGAGTTTAAACGACATGATATATCTTACGAGGCTGGGATAGTCATCAAGAATGCAATAAAGCCTCATTAAAATATTTGATTTAAAAAAAAAAACATGATGATGATGATGGCCTGGCCGGATTCGGCCACGGCGGCTCTTTCAACACCGATTAAGAAAATCGAGGTCCAGTTTTCGGAAACAGCCAATTGCGCAGGAGATATTTAAGTGCTTAACTGGTCGCGCTGCCAGAAAAGCACTCTCTCGTCCGAGCTCCCTCAGGCCTGATGGAATGGAGAACCAGTACGATCGGGAGGGAACGGGATGCAGGTTTGGTCGAGTTTTCCTTCTCTGAACACCTGGTTGAATTGCAGTGTTAAAGATATACCTTAGTCGCCTTTTACGACACCTCGGCAAGAGGGGGGTGCTATTCTATTCTGCCGACAGCTACCATGGCTAAAAACATATCACTTATATGACATTATTTTGTTTTAAAAACCTATATGAAACAATAAAGTAGTTGCATTAAAAACGTTAGTCTAAGGCTACAGAAATAAAAACGTGTGAAAGTGTTTTACCGAGTAAAGTTTACCACGGAACCATCACAATGATGACCCATTGAAAGTAAAGGTCAACGACACACCTAATCGATTCAATGTAAAGAAAAAAAAAATACTATGTCATTAGCAAAAACGTCGCCAACACAATTGTTTAGCTTGAAAGTGAAATGCTTTTATATTTTAATTCACCAACGTGAACAATAATACTAGATAGAGCAATTACAGTTGACAATTGAATGCCCGAAGCTCATTCATAATGATTTTCACTTTTTCTTTGGAAAATACAGCAGTAGGCTTGATGCAGATATTTCTACACTTAAGAAAACAAATATAGTCTATCGAAATGTTTTATAATATCTATGTATGTAGTAAGAAGTACAAACGAAACTAGATTTTTGACCCAAAAGCGTTCCATAGTTAAGATTTCAAAATTTTATCTATATTATACACAATGCCTGAACTTTATTTAAGTAATACATATAAGATGTATAATTTTTTTAGTAAAGTCATTTTAATACCATAGACATAAAAGATGTCACTACACCTTTTGATGTTGACAAATAGGAGTATAACGGAGGGTTAAAGTTGTGTCTGTCTCTATCTAGTCCAAAATAAAAATCTTCGAATAATACTAAGTTTTAAACCGAAACGTCATCCGGGCAATAACATAATATATACATTAGAAGTATTAAAATGTGGATATACATAGTTTACTAGTAATTATCTTCAACCGTGGGATACTAATTTGAGAGCAGCAGACAGAAAATAATTGCAGCTTAGTGTAATTAATACAGATAAGAAACGCAGTATTGGTTTGTTAAGGCTGCGCTTGAGGCTGCTGCGGACGACTAGCGGCATGGCGCGGCAGAACGTGTAGCCCGACGCCGGCGCGAAGTCCGAGCGTCCGTCTGCCGACCGCGACTGTCTCTCCCTTTCTCTCGGACCTAGCGCTCTCTCTCTCCGTCCTTCGGCGGCTCATTCCTCTTCTTCTTGCAAGGTTAAGGTTACGTCAGACGTGTTACGTTATAACCGTTGGGACGCACTCCGACAAGTTCAGTGTCTCGTCGAGAGTGGCCGCGACACTAGGTCCGCGACCATCGCACCGCGCTTTATCCCGAGGACTGTGCGACCGCCTGTGATATACGAACAGTGAAAAGTTCATGAACTTCGTGTAGATATTTGTTTGAATAATATCACGTGCCGCACTGCCTTCGAACACCCTTGACGAGATATATACTAGGTATGTATGCAATCAAAAAGAAAAAAAAAAGAAAAGATTTCAATTATTATTTTTCAAGACCACGATTATAGTCTTGAAGATTCTTGCGCAGCCTTTTCAAAAACTGGTTTATTAAATATTTTATAGCACATCGGTTATAGCCTCATGTATGGCTAAAGACCGGAATAATTACTAGTACAAATTCATTTATGAATGCAAAAATGTACACTTAAATCATAAGGGTTTTATGGTTATACATTCAATTATTTTATAATAGTTTATTAGACATCCTAAAACAAAAACACAATTTTAAAAGTTTTTTAAATAAAACAATATATATTTATCACTACTTATCGAGTAATCGCTACATTTTTACTAATGTAACACTATTTTTTTTTAGTTGTAGCGTTATTAAAGCGTTTAATCAATATCGAAGGTAAAAATAACTAATGCGTTCTGTGCGTTGGTACCGTTAGACCGAGTGCGGAAAGGTTTTTATCCGCACCTGTTTACGGTCGCGTATAAAGCGATAATCTCTAGTACTGACATAAAATTAAAGCTTGTTCTTATACCCCTTTGAATTGTTCTCTAACCATGGTCACTGAACCTTGCTAAACAATTATTTCGAAGCCTAAAAAACCGAAAAAGGATATTCAAATAGTTCACAGAAAAAAGATAAGAGTCTATAAAAATACAGTGAATTATAATAATATCAATTTTGCTATGACTAGATTTATTACACCCAAAGTTTTTTTTAAATATTGATATTATTATAAAATATTTTTGTATTAATAATAAAAAATATATTACACGAAAAAAAATCAATATAGTTAAAATACTTAAATTATATAGGTAGTTATAAAATAAATATCTAAACGTACCCATAAACCTTTGAAATATATGTTCAGATTTGATCAAACTGTAATTATATACAAAAGACTTCAACGAGATCCAAATGTCTTGTCAAAGTGGCGGCCAATATACTGCATTTACATTTGTAGTAAATAGGCCTGAATATATGTTTAGAATCCTAATTTACTCTCAAAGTACATACTAAAACCGAAACTTTATAAAATAAAAATATATTTTGTAATTCTGGTTAAAACCTTTACATAGGTACAACGATAACCAAGAATTCTATAACAAGTTTCTCTCATAAAAAATATTATATAGAATCCTAATTCAAAGGAATGCTTTAAAGGGAGCCTGTTACTTGTTATATAAATTGGATCTTTTGAAATAAGTAGTGAATAAGCATTTCTCTCAAAGTAAACTTGTCCGTTCGCTTCGGTGCTTAAAAGCGAGATGCAGTCATACGTAAGCTCCAAAAAGATATTTTGAATAATAAATTTTGTTATAATATAATTGACAATCAGCCCGATTCTTGAATATCACGTCATTACGATTTCTGTGTACGGCTTATGAGTCAAATTAAACATATTTTGATGCATCGTAATATCTTTAATATTTTGACATATCCATATACAACCAATTATTTATTTATTTTATATTATAACAAATTTATATAAAAATTATTAGAAATCTTTATAATGTAAAACATAAAGATAATTGTTAGTATAGTCATTTTTCCTCTTCTACAAAAAAAACCACACGATCCAGTTTAGGAAGTCACGGTTTATTTTGTGACTTCCATCTCGAAACTCACTAAACTATTCTCCAACTCTTACCGATAACATGTTATACTATAATTATATTATACTTTTTGACTCCATTTATTCTTTTTATGTTACGAGATAAGGTAATTTATAAAAAGTATGTTTAGAATTTTTCACAAGTCATTCGTGGAAGCTATAAAGCCTTCATACGTGAACATGTATTTTTTAATACACGCCATGTAATATTAATCCTGCCAGGCTTGTAGTCACCAAGTTAGAATAAAAATATGTATTTAGCTGAAATATCTAGCAGAATCGACAAAATGGTTACCTTAGCTGGTAGCAAGTCAAAACCGAAATTATTCTATGTAACCGGTTTCTGGATATTAACGGGATATTATTGATCATTTTGCTCGAAAAATATTAACCATAATATATTAGGATTATAATTAAGGCTTAGCATAAATGAGTGGAAAATATTTCTCATTCTTCATTCATTCGTTCTCGTAAATGCAAAACGCTATTGTTTTCTTGCTACGTCGTTAATGAGCGGATAACTATTGTAGACCTGCAGTTACGAATCTAGGACTGCAATTGTTCTTGTAACGAACGATCGAGACTACACGATGTAGACTGATTTAAAACGCACATCCATAAATCCAGTAACGAAGTAATTTTCATTTAAGCTTTACTTAAAACTTAAGACATTTAATGTGGCGACGTTGATGTTTTTACATTAATACTCCCATTTGACTTGAGTAAATTTACATTTTAAATCATCATTTATATTAAACCCCGCATCGGAACACTGCTGAACATTGTCCTCTCCGAAAGCTCGCATTTTTGTCTCTGTTCTGGGCTATTCGCGTGTTATTTTAAATGCCTATCAATTAAGTCACATATTTATAGTTTTAAACATTTTGTTAATTGCTGAGTACGAATAATTACTACGCTTATTGACTAAGAAGAAAAAAGACACTAAAGTAGGACGAATTCTCTATAAAGTAATTAATAATAATAATTTCAATAAACAATAATCAATTGTCTGCAACTATTATAAAATCAAAATATTTGTCTAGTTTACATAGCTTTAACATATTATCAATCAACAATTGGTTTTTTATTAATATTAATCAGAATTCTCAGGCAAAATGTATAAGCAGAATATGTTTTGTAATCGAAGCTCCAGACGTTAAGTCGTTCATTTAAATTAACGAAATTCAGATAACCATTACAACTGTAAATTAATATTATTTATAATTGATAGAACTGAAGATAATATTAAGTACATTATGAGCTATCAATGCAGTTCTCTGTGTAATTCACCGCATATGCAGTTTAACTTTCTCAACCTAAATTCCAGTCATTTATGACAAACATACCGTTTTAATAAAGAAAAAACGCCCACCGATGAGGGTAATGAGAATTACAGTCCAGAGAGCAAATTTTCTCGGTAAAAGAATCCTGCTGACCCTGTTTGGGGTCGAGATTATTAAGAGGGTCATGTGAGAGCAGCAATGGATCGGCGTTGGTTCGTGACTGCGCGCGCGACGGTGACACGCCATCTCCACTCGGCACTATCGAGCACAAGGCGATACCGCGTTCCGATTTCCTGATTAGTTTGATGGAGCTCCGAGGTATTGTTCCATCGGTAGCAAGTGAATAGAAAATTGAAGACGATTCAGATAAAAACATTTATCTCATTTACCGTTACTTGATTAATATAATTTAATTTCAAACGAAGCAGTTAGGCAATTTCTTAACAAGTTTGTGGTATGTGGATTTTTGTATCAGATCCCGTTTTTCAGCTTTTTTGTAAGTGAATGAGATTTACAATAGCTAAGAAAGTAGTAATCATAATAATATATCATCACACTATATTCCTTTCGGGGTGAGTTGAGATACATTAGTGGCTGTATCCCCCTTGCGATTATATGTCGTGTCCAACGTGAATAGTAGAGCACTTGATCGGCCTTCTTACAGTACTAGTACTCATGACATTTCTATTAGATCCCATGGGGATCTCATCACCATGTTTCCTTCACCGGTGAGCATATGAGACCTAAATTATTACTTAATCTAGATAAACATAGAGGTATGTGCCGGCGAACCTACGACCACTTGCGTCGTCGTTCATGGATATGGGTCTCTTACCCAATAAGCTACCACAGCTACTAAGTAAGTATAAAATATATAAAATCATTTCCATATATCCGTGAGTTATTGTTGAATTCTAGCGATTCATGAAGAAAAGGACAAGATTGCGCTCATTGTCCATAAAGTATCTCTGCTATTGGCTATTAAATATTTACAACGATTTATTAGTTTTGTTTTATGCCCAACCGTTGGCGTTATCGAATCTGGCCGGAGTAAGATCTACTCCTATTTATATAGCAAATTGGTCGCTCTGCGCGGTCGTGCGCCAGGTCAGAAGGGGTTCCATCAGGCGTGCCTTCCATGAAAGACTTTAATTACTTCGGTGCCGGTTGAATGAACTCTATCGCAATGCAGTTGCGTCTAGTGCAGCTTTCGACAGCTCCTCCCTTAGCAGGTGTCTTTTATACATGTCTATTTTTTAAACATACTGGTTTTGGCGTTGAGATAAGATTTTAGATACATTGTGAAAAAGTGTACGGCGGCTTTTAGTAAAACATAATTAAACAAAGTAGACGGTAAACACGTACAATATCTTAAGTTATATGAGATATTAGGTGGTTTAAGATATATAAATGTTTTCGTGATGACTCAAATCTTAAATTAACTGTGAATTACACCTCCACTTTTCGAATGACACAGTTTTTACTTATAAAGTAATAACTAATAAAATATTCTTTTTATTACATATTGTTTATAAAAATTCTTTTAAATGAATGTAATAAAATTGTTATATCTATACTAATATTATAAAGCTGAAGAGTTTGTTTGTTTGTTTGTTTGAACGCGCTAATCTCAGGAACTACTGGTTCGAATTGAAAAATTCTTTTTGAGTTAAATAGACCATTTATCGAGGAAGGCTTTAGGCTATATAACATCACGATGCAATTATTAGGAGCGAAGAAATAATGGGAAATGTGAAAAAAACGGGGAAAATTATTCATCCTTGAGGGCTTCCATTGCGTGCGCTGCAAGAACGGTTCAAGATACCAAAAATATATGTATGAAAGAATTATTCCTCTTAAAATGATCTAAAAAAATGTCCCCGACAGTATATGTCTATCTTTTAAGATTAAGTCACTAGAACCGTTTTTATGGTAAACAAATTTGGTCGAAATTAATGCATTATTTGTTAAGAGTTGTATCAACGTAATAATATTAATCTTTATTCAAATAAATGTGTTGTTGATTAAGAGTATTTAATTGTGAACAAAATTGTCTTTGACATCACTTAATTTCAATGAACATCTTAGAAGATATTACAAAACCTTATATAGCAAAACAACGTTTGCCGGATCAGCTAGTATAATATAATAAAAAAAATCGAAGATTTATTATAAACGGGGCTAAGTTTAGTATTTACCGTTATCAATGAATATAAAATATTAATTTGAAACTCAATGCCATTAACGGAATGTAGATAAATAGTTTCAAATAGCTGTACTAATATATATTATAAGCAGAATTATTTAAATGTATGTGTTATGTATGTGTGTAACTATGTGTCTCCGGTATCTCCAATATAGAATCGACATGTACTACTGTTTGGACACAATAGTATTGTTGTGGGTGTAAATTTTTACGTCTGACTCATCACTTGTTAACATGACATGTCCATATACTGAAGAACGATTTGCAAATTTTGAAGGCGAGCCTCTGATCTCATCACTTTTTATTGACATTATAACAGGCTTGAGTTTTATTTACTAAATCTATAAAGTTTTCAACTGCTAACCAAGAAGACTTGCTTGGATTCTTTTTGCGTATTGTGCTGCGAGATCTTTAAGTCTCTAAAGGTTTCAATAGTATATAAAAGCAATAACTTTTTGTTATATATTAAAATCACGCCTCCCCTGTGACCTTGTATCCATTTGCGAGGTCAGTGTGTATACCCTGTATAACCTGTAACTAATAAACATAATAAAAAAAAATCTATAAAGTTTTATTATTATGTATAGTAGTTTCAAAAATATTTCTAGAAACACTGTACTAGCTATAACAAGTTCTGTGCAAATGAGTTACGACTAGGACCGCGGAGATTTCATAAAATTTTCATAATTTTACACGATGTCACCTAGATTAACGGTGGAAATTTTAGTAAAAAAACTCTTTATAGCAAATCAACTTCTGCTCGGTGCTTGAAAGCTGCAAAAAATGTAAAATAAGACGACACTGAAAATTCTTCGATTGGATACCGTTGCACAGCTCGTGGTCACCGTAAACAATAAGAAGAATATTCTTGAGCTAAAAACCTGCATCGATTTGTGTTTATTTCAGTATTGTAGACATTTGCGAAAAATAATTTAATAGAATAAATTGACATTAGATGCTATAAAATAATACAAATAACAACGTTCTATACCTTTTTACACATTTTAACTAGTAGCGCAACTAATTGCCCTTCTCAGGATATATTACTTTCTAAATCAAGTATAATACTTTGTGAATAGGTTCATTTATGACTGATACGACTTAACATCCATGATATACCATGGATATATTACTAAACCCTAAAAACATTTTATAGTGTTAAATTATTGCTACAAAGTCAAGCACGATCTTGTAATGAAACACAGTGTAAGTTCGAATAGAGAACGTGGCTGTAAAACGTTTTATGTCCTGTAATAGGCTATGAGCGGAGCCAGTTACAGCGACTGCAATGTGCTCAAATTGATTACAAGCGATACACGCGATATGTCTAATGAAATCAGTAATAGAACGGTACTGGTGGCGTGCGTCGCGTAACGGCGTCGCTCTGTACTCGCTCCCACGGCTGACACATTATGCAACATGCGCTTATGACGACCCGCACGGTGCGCGCACAATCGATCTCCTGCTATCGTATGTTGTACTCAAAATTTTATGCATCATAGACAAAAAAATCGAACGCGTATCTACGGGTCCTGGTCTAGTTTACTTGTATGAAAAGGTTTTTATAATTGTTAACAGCAGTTTGGGAGTGATTATATCGTTTGGTATGGATGTCGCATTGGATGGAAGTTTTGAAGTTCAATATCGACCTATTGCTAGCCCAAAACGTACTTTCTTGCAGAGTTTCCCTTTTCACAAGCTTGGGTCTAACTGAGTAAATTTGAACGCAAGTGTGTTAGCGGCAAACTACATAGCAATTGTTTACAACAACAACATATTTATAACAACAACAACAACGTATAACAACGTACGGTTTGTTGTATATAACAACGGATCACTATGAAAGACTGACTATTGCCTTATGGTTAAAAAAATCTTAAACTTTAGAAATTGTTGACAAAGGACAGCAGGTTAATAATACACAGGGTTCTAAGTTTCTAAATTAATTTAAAACTATCAATTACACTTATTTCATTTTACCATTGATATATTGTAATCGTTCATAGAAAGCATTAATAATTAAAAAGTAGATAGCTTAAGTTTAAGTTTTATACGTATCGTATAGTATCTATATACGTTCAGTATTCATATTAACAAGACATTATTACAATATTTATATTACATCATATATGATTCACAAGAGATTATTTTAGACGTTCCTTAATTCCTACACTTTATATACACATAATGTTTAACGATCAATGTTCTTTATACTGGTCAATTGTATCAATGGTCTTCATTATGTGAGAAAGAATTTTACTGAATAATGTACTTTGTATAATTTTGTGTATTGTAATAATGCCTTCTTAATATGAATACTGAACGTAATTAAGAAATAATTAAAAAAACCAATACTATCAATTCACAACGTTCAACAGTCACCATATGTAATATGTTAGGTATTTCTGTATTAGGGTACGATGGGGCTGACCTACGTACACACGTAAAAGTCCCTTAAATAAATAGAATAAAAAAAAAGTCCAACAGAATGTTTTTATAATAGAGGCGTTATTTATAATATAAAAAAATATCTTTAACACTATTTGGTCACGTTAAAATCTCTTTTTTACTAATTTACTTTTATTGAAATTTATAATGTAACAAAAAAATAACTAAGTAAACTAAGTACGGTTTTGTTTGAAGCCATGGTCTAGCTCTTGAACTAGTGTATTTTTAAAGAGTCAACATGATTACTTTTGTATATATCAAAACGTAGCCAACAAGTACATAGATAGATGGCATGACTCCGAATGGTTATTCAACATGGATAACTGCAAAACAAGACATGTTATCGTACTACTTATATTAAATACCTAACGTTTATTACTTCCTTTCGGAACACCCTATATCAAAACTCATGACAAAAGAAGATGCAGAAGGATGATATTAGAAACCTGTACTTAACTATGAATATATCAGTTTATGAAGAAATTAGCTTTAGTAGTTTTTATCTGTACTATGATTGGTTATACTAATTTTAAATGTTATCCTGTAAACAAAAATGGGCTGTTCCGGTAGGAAAATTAGTTGCGGTTGGCACGCGCGTGACCGCAGCCCGAAACGCACGGTTCGCAAATTAGCAGGGACCGTCTTATGTCTCTGTGAGATTACTTGCGGTAACACCGCACCGCTTCTATTAGCAACAATCAGCGTGTGACCCAAATACTGTTCACGTTACACTCCTATTTGGCGCGCTACAAATGTGGAATGTCATTTGCGCGCTCCGCTATTTTACACCACAATCGATATATTTACGTGCGGTCGTTTAACTATTTACTTTCTTTTAGTTGAACAAGAGTACACTCTTCATCTACAGCTGTTACTTTAAAGTATATCGGAGAATTATATCCTCTAGTAATACTAGCTCTGGTAATGTGTATTAAATATTATCATTAATTATTTAAACTATATCAAAATAAAATTTATCTTTTATTATAATTGTTTTAGAGACTGCACTCGCGTGGAATTCACGTTTCTTGTGAAATTATTTTACTATTTTTCGTGAACAACACTTTTTCTGTAGAAAGGTACCCTATGCCCTTTTTTGTTAGGAGTACCTCTGAAAACGTGTATGTAAAATTTCAAGATGATGGACTAAGTAGTTAATGTATGAAGATGTAATAAACAAACCAACTCACTTTTGCAGTTTTAATATTAGTCGGGGTTAGGTACCTGGGTATTTGTATATCGAAATTATTCTGTAAAAAAGATCTGAAATGATTGAATGATTCTGTGTTCCATATTAGATTTAACTGGTCCGTGTCCAACAGTGCGATATTGACATATTTTGAGTTTTCATTCATCCCATTATAAACATCATTTTTTACACTAGAAATTAATGTAGAAGCGTTTTACTAATAATTTTTTTAACTGTTTTTCAAATATATATAATATTTATATGTTTTTGAGAAACAAAAGTGTTTATGTTAAAATTATATTTAATTGAACTTTTAAGACGTAAGTTTAAATCTTTGCAAACAAACACCAATCACGAGTAAATTTTATTTGATGGTCAAACCTTATTTGCATTCTATAGAGACTGAATCATGTTGCGTGCTACAGATCTATCACTTGTAAACCATAAACTAGCTTCTGAAGTGTTTATACCCATTAGCAGTAGATACCCAACATTCTAGTGTTCGCTCGTGACAATAGATCTCAGCTGGTGTGTTGATGACGGGTGCTAGTGTTGTCACGACTGCTCGAATGCGTGCTTTACACAGATTTAATGCAAATGAATGAACGATTACTGCATGCATTAGGGTGTCCCTCTGAATTTTTTTATTTCATCATATAGTTTCTGACATAATGTTTAAGACAATGCACAAGTTTCAAACAATTACAAATGTTTAATATTGATGGTAGATGTGTTTAAATAATTTGCGAATAAAATTTTAAAGTGCTAGTATCCAGGAATAACCTAGGGCATTGAGCGCAAACTAATGAGTTTAGACTTTTTTTCCTAATAATACTTACCTAGTCGAGCCGGTTACGTTTGCAGATTCTTAGAAAAACTCCACGGACAGTTTAAATTCTGGATTTGAATGATTGTTATTAAGTAGTTGCGTTTATGAATGGCTATAGACAGGTGCAGGAAAAACGCTGTTAAAATAGATAGTGGTTACGAATTTACTCGATACTTTTCTATTGCGCTGCAGGCTATTTGCAAATCACATATTGATACTAAGTTAATCTTTTGTAGTCGGCACATATTTAGTTTCTTCCTTTGATGTGTGCTTTTTTTCCAAGTGACGCTTTCATTTTTAATTTATTTTCCCATCAGTTCCGATATATAAAAACTGCATCTATTTGTATATTTTATGCAAAGCTCTAATTTTATAAATTATATATTTTCTCTATTTTTGTTTTAATTGTTTTTTTTTTTAATAAACTATTGAAAAGGTAAAATAATATTTTGTATAAGTTATAATCACATTTTTTCTTTTTCTTTGGAATTTATGAATATATACTAAAAAGTATACAAATAGTAAAGTAATACCGAATTCCCATTTAAGTCTTTCATCCGTGTAATTTTATAGTTTAAAATACGGTTATATATATATATAAGTTTAAACTTCAAATCATTTTTTTTTATAGCTAAGTTACGTTTTATATTACGTTGGCGTTGATGTGGGTTAAATAAGAAAACTTTTAATGCTGACGAGTTTTCTAATAAAATACACGCAGGTAATGTTTTAAAACAGTTATTTTTATGGCTAGCTTACATGGAATTTATTTGAGTTAATTAAGAAAATAGTCTTTAATACTGACAAGTTTTCTAATGAAATACACTTGGGCAATGTTTCAAAGCAGTTTTATTATAGCTAGGTTACATGGCATTCATGTGAGTTTATTAAGAAAATAACCTTTAATACCGAAGAGTATTCTTATAAAATACACACGGGTAATGAATATACCGCGATCAAAGTTATATATAAATATTTTTATTGTTGCATTTCTGTATAGACAACAGCAGCTACTATCTATCAGTAAGGATCTTAAACTGGTTAAATATTATGAAAAATAAAAAAAAGTTTCTTAATAGAGCTTAAAGTAGCAACTCGTAATTGTCATTACAAATAATTTTATGTTTTATAAGTATTTTTAATATTGTAATAAAATAAATTGCAGTAATTATTTTTTATTGTATATTAATTAATACCAACTGTGTTATTATTAATATAGAAGAACATTTTACAGTCGTTTGTTGCTATTAAGCTTAGCTTAACTGTATCTTATAAAATATAGTGGACAGTGGAGTTAACAAAGCTTCCAACACTAATAGCTAGATGATGATCAAATGGTTTAATCTATCGTTGTTATCAGCATTATTGTAGCTATCATGTGAACTAGAAGTTCAGTTAACGAGGATGTTTTATGAGTCTGGAGATTGCGTCGCAGATGCCCCTAGTTAGCTGCGTGTTTCGGTAGCCGGGAGGTGGTGCCAGGTCGGGGTGTCGGGCTAAGCTATCTAATCGGGCGTCGCTTCGACGTCGGTGGGCGGCGATCGGGATAGCGCACCGCCGCCGCGCCCACACGCCAATTATGTGGGAAGAGGTTTCGATTGCCTAACCGATATCACACAATAACGTAAATGAACCAACTTTAAGATGATCAGGGGCGTAAGTCGACTAACTTTTATTAAATCTAAACTAATGAACTTTTTCTAATAGGAATTAAATTATTCTAACAATACTTAAATTTCTTTTTTTCATTGGATATATTTGTGATTGTTGTTGATATTCTATAAATTTGTACGCAGTCGTTCGCTTCTTCATTTTGATTGCAAACTACCAAGAAGTCAATTCGCTTCCCTTGTGTTTTTTCCAATATTATATCACATTGGCCACTTCATGCTATGAATAAATCGGTTTTTAATAAGCTAGATGAGATTGAGGTCAAGCAAGAGTTTATTTATAACTAACTTACTGATACTTCACATGAATTTAAGTGGTTAATGGCGCTAGAATTAGAAATAATAAGTCAAATAAGGAATAATTCCCAATAACTATAAAAATTCATTGTTAACATTTCGATGAAAACATGCTCTGATGCAATTAAAATTTTGAAATAGAATTGCGAGTTGTCAGTTTACCACGAATCTCTAATTTGATAGTTTATACGATCTTAATTCAAATAGGTAAAGAGAGTGCTTTATAAACTCATAATTATGTAAGCAGAGAAGTTATCAGGTAGGCAGTGATCGGTACACACCAGTTTCTTCAATAGAAGTCAGCGACCGGCGAACATAATTGCAATAAATACTAGTGATGCCAAGAATAGTGAATTGGCCGAATACCGAATACCGAATATTCGGCAACGCTGTCGGCCGAAGCGCCGAATATTCCTGGGAGTAGCGTGTTTAGTAATAATAATAATAATCTTTATTTCAACACAAAACTTATGCATATACACAGGGTGATAAGTCTCACCAATTAAGTAAATCTTGTCTCTGGTGAGACTCGTACTTCCGTTCGGGTTATTCAAGGGTGTTTTGTGTTTTTATATGGATATTCACGGTATAAGTTTATTAGTATGTGTGTAAGCGAGAGAAAGAGTGTGTGTGTGAGAATTTGTTTTCTGAGGCTGGTAACATTTACGATGAAAAGCGTAATCGCTTGCTATCAAAAAATGCTGAAAAGCTTGTTTTTATCCAACACAACTTACCACTGATCAATTTTAATTACCAAAGTGTTGTAATTTGGAAATAAATACATAACTTTGAGTAATATAACGTGTCTTTTTTACACGATTTGGTATTCGGTATTCGGCCAAATAGTACGTATTATTCAGTCGAATACCGAATAGCAAAAAAAGTGGCCGAATAGGCCGAATACCGAATAGTTGCCGAATATTCGTGGCATCTCTAATAAATACGATTCACATGTAAACAGGAACAGATGTGCCTGCTCAGTTATACTGGAGCATTCTTACAATTAGATAATAGTAGAATCGATTTCACAGAATTACAAGTCTCTTCAAGTGCCTAGATATAAAGGTAAATTAAGGTACATACTACTTCAAATAGAAATTAGAATGACTCAAAATGTAATAAAGAATTAAGAAGGATACATAAAAATAATAATCATAAGAACTTGTGCCAATTATTCCATTGTTGAACGATGATAAAGAAGTATTTATTTATATCAAGGTTCATTAAATATATTATTAACCTGAAATTATTTTATATAGCATATTAAAGGCATTCGTTTTAATGACTTGTTTTTTTTTATTATTCGGTATATATTCCGGTGTTGTAGGTCCTTACTAATTATTTTATAATCACTTTTTTTGAGTCAACACAAGCATATATGGAATACTAATGAGTAAAACACATCCGTCTTCGCTTAGACAATAAAGTAAAATGATAATAATTAATCAGTAAACCTTATACGGTGCTTGATTATTCTGATCGACAGACGACGCGATAGTCAGTACTTTCGAACCTTCCTGTGTATTCAATAAAATTTAATCAATTATTTACGACGAACCATCGTTGAATAAAAATTTAGCTATTGATATATTAGAAGCTGTCTCTAATGGTTTCAATGAGATTCATATAATAAAAACTTTTGTGAGGGTAATAGATCAAATCCAGAAACTTTCAAACACGAAAACATTTAGTATTACTTACAAAGTTTAGATTAATTAACCATTAAAGTCCGTAATTTATAGTGAAATGTTTTAAAACACACACATAAAAAATGTCTTTGATTTACAAGCTAAGTATTACAGTTGTAGATCTGATAATAATTTCTAGCAGCATAAGTATAATATGACACAGGAATATATAATCTTGTGAATTAAGTTGGGGAACAATAAAATCTTGTAACTATTGTATTATAGAAGGAATAAACATACATCAGCATATTGTTTATTCGTAAATAAAACGACATAAATTCAGTTTCCGGCTCTAAAACTAATTGAAAATTGAGATAATAGTCCTTTGCGGTAATTTAATTGTAGATGATCATCGATTCTTCCTTGTGTATTCGTGCGTCTTAATTCGCGGAACTATTAAAGAAATACATTACAGTGCAAGGGTAAAACTAGTTTATCACGCATGCATACTTTCTTCGGCAGGCACATTCTCATATGACTATTTCTAAGTAAAGGAAGTTATGTAAATTAGTTACCATTACACCCTTAGAACAAAACTTGCTGTGGTAGCTAAATTGGCGCAGAGCCGGTATCAATGCAAATTATAGTCGTTTGTACACATCTTGGCGCATATCTTTTGGTTTAACCCTTAACTTGGCAGAAATTTATTTTTTTAATATCAAAATAATATTCATACTACGTAACCCTTATGATCCAAGGGTGTCTAGAAAAAAGTAAACGTGTGTACGAAAACTAAAAATTTACCTAAAAATTCATATAAAAATATTAAGGTTGCGCTAAAAAATTATGGTATTAGATTAAGTTAATTCTGATGTATCTCCACAGATACGTTATCAAGAAAAGGGTTAATAAAGTGTAATTATAAAAAGAATAACATTATTTGTATTCGCAGTTTCCTGATCGAAGTTAAGTTCACCTACAAATTATATATATAATTTTATTAGAAGATAGTGAAATGTGCCTGTATTAAAAATTACCTTTAAGAAATAAAAGACAATCTGTCCTTAGTTATCTGAGGAAAGTGTAGAGAGTAATGACAGAAGGGCGGTTCGGAGTTATTACAGTAATGTCAGGTTACTCCGTCTTCGTTCGCGAGCGTTACATAGCATTTCTCCGCAACGTCAGCGAAACTAAAAAAATAACACAAATAACCGGCTAGCCACAAACTCTATTAGATTTTCATCTTACTTTTTGCAGAGGTTGCTGTCGCCTAACTCGATCTCGATGCGGACGTGAGAAAATTGTTAATCTTATTTTGTAATAGTACTTTGCAAGTGAAGATGATGAAGCGCCTCTTCAATGGAATACTTATTTAACATTGTGTTCTGTAAGCTTAGCAATCAAAGGATTTAAATGCATATTAGCTCGGGGAAAAAATGTTCCAACATCTTTTATTCTACACATTCAGTGTCTTCGTTACTTGCATGTAACACCCACAAAAACAGGGACTTGAAATTGATTTTATCCAATTATATTCGCACCAGTGTATTTCGTGAAACGAATCGTGATCGAGGACTATTAAGAGTTAAAAAAACAACTAGTTTTAATTTACACTCATTACTTTCTAAACAGTTATAAGAATTGGCCAAAGTAGATCACCGAATTTTTAAGGCTTTAAAGTTGCCAATACTAATACTTTCTTTTTTTACATTTTCTGAACTTTAATAATAAAAGAGGCGTGAAGATTTATTTATTAATCAGTTAATACGTTTTTGCAATACAATGACTTGGCTGTTTATCAATGAGTACGATCTAGAAAGGAAGAGTGCAAGTGTCAGAGCGCAAAGGCGCGACAGGGAAAGCACTGCGCCATATCACGAAAGTGAACTTCAAATGCAACGTAGTCGGTAGTACATGTAATACACTATCAACTGTATTCTGCTACGATCTCAAATCAAGATCAAGCTTCGTTCGGGAGCTCGTGAGGGCACTTTCATCAACATGATCAAGTTTTTTCTGTTAATCCCAAGTAGGATATACGACATTACTGCTTCTTTTTTGTAAGAGTATTAGCAAACATGGCAACTAGGAGTTCACATCGAACCAGTCGGCCGTACCGCCGTACCGTCCGCTGCGGACGCCAACGGCCTGATCGGATTTCCCGTTTGCGATTATTGCCTTTCTTTATTTTGCAAGGCAGTTCGTTAGCGGCCCTATCGATGGGTAACGGTGCTCCATGGGCACAAGCATTTACATGGTTAGCCCGTTATGTCCGTGGGTGGGTGGAAGTTATTAATATACGTTTAATATCATTATGCCTGCGGCTTAAGTGATATAAATTGGTATTGGTGAGTCGTAATCTTACGTATGTGGCGTTTAGGATGGTTTCAAGCATTACGAATGGATATGATCTTTATGTAAACAAAGAAACAATTGAAGTGTTCTGAAGTAACGGAACAATGAACACCTGACGCACCGCTGCAATTCGTAGAGGTGTGCATTGTTTTGTGGTTAACGTCGGCTTACACAGCTTACAGCTCACTGTTCTTAATAGTAATAAAAACTAAAGGGCGGCATGCACATTGCCCATGCTACGTTGTCAAACACGTATAAACTCCCTATGTAATGAGAGCCGTACAAGTATGCCACACAAGGTATACTAACACTTAAACCGCAAACAGGTATTACACACCAATTGAGGCAACTTGTGTAGTTCCCTTAGTGGGTGGGCTACTTAATTGTTTTTCCTATTTTCCTATGTAATACCTTTACAACATTTTACTGATTGATATTATTTAATTAGAAATTTTTGATCTACAGCTATATCAGGTTTTGTCTATTTATTAATAGACAAATGACATATATTTGGAGTATGTATTTAGGTGCACCTAATTTAAAATACAAATATTTATTTCTGTTGTACATCGTCGAATGTAACTCATAATTAATTACAAGAAGCTTACATATGTTCGATTGCAAAGTGATTAATAAAAATCAAATTAAAAAGGATATAGCATACACAGTACGAGTTTTTTCTAGTATATTCTCGATCTGCAAAATTATTAGTAAAATTATATATCTCTACTGTATCATTCTACTACATTTTTATCTTGACTAAATGTTATCTATATATATATGTTACTGAAAATTGATTACAATTTCTATTATAACTAATAATCCCAGCTTAAATGCGATAATACGTTCGTATTACATAATTTAGTTAAACCATTGCATTAGTCGCGGGCAGAATACAGAGCGCATTAACAGTTCAAGGACTCAAGGTTGGAAAGTGGGTCTGTGCAGTACACACGTCCGGTAGGCGACAGCCGACAGGGCAGCGCTATCGCGTGACATGTCTCACTTGAACATTATCATTCCACGTACGATGCTAAACCACTTATTCGGCTTGCGGTGACCGTTACCCGGCGCACGCACGCTGCCTGCATCAATGGCATATTTTTCCTAAGCGAAACTCTGACGCGCATTTACCATTCAAGGTTAACCCGGTCAGTGTAGCGTTTTGTTTACAAGACTGTCGATGTGTCCGACATCACACGGTGGCGGACATTCAACTTCCCAGCCGCTAGACGGTATTTTCTCATTATTTTCTTCAGCAAACATTGGATTAATAGATTATTTACAAGCTTTAAAAATCTCATTTTTATATATGCGCATTATATTGTTTAGATTTTTGAGCAAAAAAAAGTTCGTTTATTTATGCTATTATGACTGGTAAAAATATATATATACGATAATGATTAATTATTATATGAAAAACAAACAAATAATAATATATTTGCGGACGATTACATACACAGAGCTAGAATCAAAGTAGCTTGCGCTTGTGTTATAGGTGCTAGAAAAATATATACACATCAAAATACATACATATACACATTCATGACTCGAGACAAACGAACCTATTCATATAGAAAAGTTCATATCCGCCGGGACTCGAACCCAAGACCTTCAGCGTTGCAGGCAAGGTCACTCCCATAAATGAACAGAAACTTGGATGTTGCAACTACATTTTTGTTGCGAATTTTGGAGTTGTTTACTCATTGACTCCCGGCTAGAAATCTTGCTCAGAGCTATGATTTGGGGTTTTCAAAAGGGCAGCGAACAATGTCATACTTGGTCGGCCAAGCAATGCTCTTTGTGTTGCAGTTGTCCTTGGATGCCTGTATTCACTTACCATTTGATGTACCGCTAGCCTGTTTGCCGACTAAAAATTGTTTTTTTTTTCTTTTAAAAATTCAATTTGAACATTTTTACCTCTTGCTATCTTCATGTATCGTATTTGAGTTAAATGCATATATTGAACTTTTTCTATAAATATAATAATTAAAGAAAAGTCAACTTCTAAAATGTGTGAAATCGTATTTATGTTTTAATTTTTAATCTATGATTGTTTCAGGTATAAAATATTTAAGAACGTTCGAGAAATTGCTGAGAGGGTAATTATCATTAAAACAAACAAACAACAAATCATTCAATCAAACATATGTGGCGTCCTATTATATTTCATAAAATCACAATTGAATCAACTACAAGCGCTTAATGTTTATGACATTCTTTCTTACTTTCAATTTACCTGTATATGCTTCTACAGATTTGAAACAAATCGCGTTTTATCCGATGATCTTATGATAGCTTTATTTGTATAAAATGCATTTCCAATACAATTCCAAATTCCATCTTTGTATTATCGAGCTTACTGTTACATTGATTACGTAATGTGTAACTTTGATTTCACGAAGTCAGATTTATTCCATTCAATTAGGACTTCTATTACCATAATAAAGAGACTGTAAAATGAATACAAATCATTTAGATATAATCACAACGTGTTGTGTCGGTTGACATGTTTAATATATACTGTTGGTCACTAATGGTCATTTTTATTTACGAGATAGTGTCTCATTATTCGGAGCAATAGGATCGGGATGTGTTCTCATTAGCATTGGAAGTATATCACATCCGTGAGTTTGCGTCATGTGACGAGTTGATATACCCGTTTACACATATAAACACTAACAGAACTGGTTAAAGCGCATCTACTCTTTTAACAGGCATCTTGTCTTTGCTAATTAAATTTTCTAACATCTAAGCAATTTTCAATGGTAATTTATTTTCCGAGAAATAGGCGACTAAACTGCTAAAGATAAATAATGAACTTTCATAATTCTAATATAACTGTTGTTTTATATAATGGAGAGTTGGTGAAAATGGCGTTTTCAGCATATTGTCGTAAATTTTTCTTCATGTTGTAGTTTACATATTAACTATATTTTATTTGAAAATTATTTAGTTTCAAAGTAATAATATATATGTAGTATATATATGCAGTTTTGAAAATAAAATATTACAGTAAATTTTACTGCACATTTAAATTTTATATACCTGTTAATGCTATTTCTTTGACAGTTTGAATTGAAAACAATAGCGAAAAGTTAACGTAGCAATTAATGTATTAACAGAAACATGACCATTATGTATGACATTGAAATAAAATATTTAAACGAACTCGACAAAGAAAACAATTTAGCACATTATTTATTTGAAAGGTAATAAATACTCCACTAGACTTGTACAAGTCACATTTAGATGGAAATGGTTTTCATTTGCGTGTTTGTAGAAAACTAGTACCTGTCATGCCATCCGTATATTTTAACGAGAGTGCGATTCGTTGCACCGATAGTGACAATCTAATGAAAACACTCTGAATAATGCATTAATACTAGCGTTAAATCGTGAGTACACTGCGTTAGATCTGCGAGGCGAATACACTATATGCAAATCCAATTCAACACCAATAAGCTTCCGCGTTAACTTGAGATATTCAGCAGAAACAAACTGCCAAGAATAGTGCAATTAATCCGCTTGTCTCATGTTGAGTTTGGTGTCAAAGTAGAATATTGTAAACGTATTTCATCGCAAACTACACATAATTTGAGTCACGAGGCGGATAGAGATTTATTCGTTGTTCAGCGAACCCAATAGTCATAAATAATAGCGATAATGAAATATTGATGTATTGGCACTAGACGAGGGCGTAGGGCAGCCGTTGAGTTGTTCTCGTAGGCGTCGGTGGCTGCAGTATAGCATCTGTTGGGCCACATCGCGTCTGCCTTAACAGCGTGACCCTCGCTCACCTTGCCTATTGAAATGTCAGTGCGCAAGCTGTTGACGAGACAATCGTATAAGCAGAATAACACAATGTTGAGGTCACATCATGACTTCGATAAACAAACCCTAACACGAGAAACGTGACGTCGTTGTAAGCTGGGCCCTTTAAAACTGTGTCAACCATGTACTCGATAAAGAAAACAACGTGATTGTTCAATTTCTATTTCCTTTACATTAACGTTAAATATTAAATGTCTACCAACATGAAGAATATTATATTTCTTCCAAAGTTTTATTTGTTATGTAATTTAATTTGTTATTTAAAGGCCAACAGTGATTATTGATTATGCAATATAATAATTCAAATATAATATAATATATATATATATATATATATATATATAAATTAATATAATACAATGTATTGTGGTAGTAATTATGGTAATAAAAGTTTTGTTATAGGTTCGTTTGTTATGTAAAAAAATTCATTCCTTCAATCGATTCATTCAATTACCTTAATAAAATTATTGTATATAATGATATCTTTATATTAAAAACTTATTACCGTGAGGAAAGCTGCATGGCATATAATAGAAATGTCATGTGTACACCAAGTGCCCTGAAAACACCGATCCAGCTGCGTTACTAGTCACGTCGCGTACGAAATATACGCGCAAAAATAAAGCTACTGTATCTCTGCTCGCCCCGGAAGCGTTATAGCATGACGATATATTATTATTATTTAAAAACTTATTAATAAGACAAATACGAATAAAGATAATATTACTAGGTTAAAATTTACTGTCCATTTAAATGAAACATGCTATTATAAACTGCAAAAGCAGTATTTCTAAGAAGCCTAAGACATTTAACAACATAAATGGATATCTATGTGACACTGATATTGCGCATGCAAGGGCCAAGAGTCAAGCTAGGACAGGGCTAGATGCCTTACTGTCCACTGCCACACCACCGTTCTCGCGTTCTAGATGTACAAGTATGCGACAACGTACTAAGAATATCGGGGTCATTGTGAACGCTGCATACAAGTTTAAAATGTAGGGATGCTATTGAAATAAATACATTACCTATTCGAGTGGCTGAAGCATACAGCGCGCGGTATTCCATAAAATAAGAGTAACAACTACATGTGAGCATAAGTATTATATTACTACATTAGCGCGAGTTTTATAGTTATCAATTTGAGAAACGTGACATAAAATGTTAAAGGTTTTTATTTATTTTTATTATGTACTTTATACATAGTAGAAAAGAATTAATTTTAGTGCGCACGGGAACCAATATCCCGGAATTATTTATCATGGCTATTTGTGTTAACAGGACACGAAGCGCGCAGTAACATAGTGGGTTTTACTTTCTTATAGTAGCTTCAAGAAACTAGTTAAGAGAAAGTAGGATCAGATTAGATATATTACAGAATTTATCATTATATAATTTTACCTAAGTTATCGAACTAATTCATTACGTCCATAAATGATCACAATGTCCAACTAAAATCATTGAAACGGATGTCATTTGATTAGGTTAAAACAGCGTGCATATCCACGTATATTAAGAAGAAGCATATCCCCATAAATATTTATGATACGAACAAAGCCAGCTTTGTGTAGCTATTTGAGTAGAATTGTAATTGCTGGCCCAGTAAGACCCCGAACAAGAGCCAAAAATCTCGCATTAACGAGGATAAAGTTTCTCGCGACAATTTCACTTGGCAACAGATTAGATTTTATTTAGAATACGGACAGATGTTTGACAATAGAATTTATATGATATGCAATAAATTAAAAGTAAAATCAGCACAGTAGAAAGGCGAGAAGTAGATCGTCACCTAGTGCTTATTTCTTCAATCCATGAATGGTAAATTTTATAACCGCATAGCGGATAGTATTTTTTATCAATTTTAGATAATAAGGTTTAAAAGATTTCTATATCTATTATTGTGTTTACTTGTATTACAAACATTTTTTTTTCTTCTCATTACCGACGTTCTCCTATTGACGGTCGGCTCTATTGGGCCTGTGCGTCATTCAATTTATCGGTGCTTGGTAATTGTGCCGTGTCTGTCAATGTGCATTTTTTTGATATCGAAAAGATATTTTTGCGGTCGGGTTAAGAACAGTTGTTCCAGTAAAATGAGTGCTACGTTGCTAAAAATGTCATTGTCGCTGGAAAACAGTGACAACTGAAATTTCCCGTTGCTCTACTAGATAGGTAGTAGTAACCAACAATTCACAGTTCATGACCAAGTACACCAGTCTTACCGTTAATTTTTATAAACATTATTAATGGTTCCCATTTTATGATCTGTCGAATAAACAATTCGCGACACTGCTCAATCAAAACTTTTTTCGAGTAAAAATGGAATAGTGATAAATAATTATTAAAATATGTAATTTTTTGCAATGAAAATATTTTGCAGCCATTGCGTTGTTGACGCAGATTGTAATGGAAAATAAAAGTGAAAAGAACTCCGAGTATTTAGGTTACTCAAGCTTATTTATTGATTTTATGTTTGTGCTGATGATACCGAATCTAGCAGTAGTCGTGTTTTTTATTTTATTTAATTTAGCCATTAAGTAAGGATGTTTAACAAAAATTAAAAAATAAATCTCATTACTTTAGTGAGTCAAATTATTCAATTTGCTATCACTGTTTATATAGTTGAGAAAACATCCGTACACGTACATAACAATAATTTATTTACAAAATGTAGGATCCTAAATAATTTTTTATTGCTTTATCTATTTGTAAACCTGTCAAAAGACGGTAACAGTTGAATAATCGTTAATCATAAAAATACATGTTTAGCTATAAACAAATGTATTAGAAATTATTGCAAAGCCCTTTGAATTTGTTATATTGAGAATAATAACGAACCGACATAAATTTAATGGTTAAGGGCTCGTAAATTATCAAGAACCTAGTAAATGTTTGAATATTTATGAAAGCGCCTTATCTTCTAAATTCATACTAGAAAATAATTGCACGATTAAGAGTATGTAACTTCCTATATTCACTTCTACAATATTTAGGTAGAAAATGGTCAGCTGACATAAATATAATATATTAAATAATTTATTTTAAAAAACGGTATAAAGACTTGGAATTGTTATTATCAAATAAATACGAAGTACGAAATTCGGAAGCAGAATAGTTGAAGACACGATCACGTTTTCCATCACTGTAAAATCTACTATCAGAAATACAGTGCGGTGAACGGTGGATGCAAAAGCCGCGTGGCATCACGTAGATAAGTACCAAAAATATAAAATCGTACTAGTCGCGCACACCTTTGCGGTTCAACGACACATTTTCCAAATTTAATCTCATTAGGTGTCCGAAATCATAGACAAACAAATTTTCATCTCGGTGATATCATTATAGATAGATACTACACTTTACTCACCTCGCATTTGTTTCCGATAAATTATTTAAATAAATCGAAATCAAGAAACAGCGCCTCGCGCCTGTGTGATAACTGATAAGAGAAAAGTCTCTACACATTTCCGATTTAGTTTAGCGGAGGTGGAAAATGGTTTATTTCTCTATTGTTTAGAACGTACACCGTTTAAACAGGCAAGGAGCCATGTCGATGGGGAGCTGATTGGATAGATGTCAGCATCAACTTTTCATTGGCAGGCTTGCATGCGATATTTATGTCCTATACCTCGATACCGATGTGTTGCGTGGGTGCGTAAGTAACGCAATAGGCACCCTGAGAGGTGTTAATATCAGTAAGCAACAATCTGTTGATTGCAAGCCTTACGAAAGGTAGCAATATTAATTTCATAAACATTGCAAATAGATTATCGTGGAATAAATTTTCCAATCAGGTTAAATAAATCGAGCGGCATACGTTTCAATCTTTGTTTGTTGTTTAATTTTAACAATCCAAATAATTATTATAGAGCATAGATTGAATTTTAGGTAGTACGTCTTAATTTCAACTTAAATTTATCTGTGAAGTAAAGAATTATAGAATTCCATTCTAGTTCTTTTAAACAAATACTATTTGTTTGTGAAAAGAAACACCAATGACAAAAGCACGTTCTATTGATTTAGGCGCGTTCCTTTGCAAGATAAGTCAATATTTACGGGTCGATGACACGACTACCTTTCTTCGTGACGTTCGAAAGGATATTGGTAATAATAGTCAAGTATCGACTACACGACATGTAATGTATACTTTCGAGATAATATTTCTAAAAAGGGTCTACACAATTAAACTAGTTCCAAGTCAAACAAGTTAGTAGTTGAGAATCCAAAATATGCATTGATGAGTGGTCAAATTAACTGATGGGTTATTGCAACTTTTGAACTATTGCAACTATTTAAGAATTCGTTACTGAAGATTTTATAGATAAGCAAATAAACCATTAAGGACAAGACCGCGCACTGCGAATATTAGAAAGCGGTATTTTTCGAATATTTTGTTAAACTGGAAATCATATGAAAGAGTAAGAACCGTTGTTGGTTAAAAATCGTCGCGGACTATTATTGTATTAGAATTACATCTGTAAAGAAGGAGCGGCCTGGGCCTAAAAGTTCTTTGAAAATATTCATTCGAAATTTATGGTCATAACAATTAATATTACTAATTCAAGTTAATGGTACACGAATATTAATGTTAAAGCATATCTTGAACGATAACTAAGGTGAAATGCAAGGCCAAAGTGCACGCAGACTCAAAAACCGCTAGCTGATTGCACGTGATTACATTGAGATATAAGGGCACGAGTTGGCGGGTGGAAAAGCATGTTAAGAGTTCACCCGCCGTTATCCGCCACAGATTTACAACCTGACATCAGACTAGTATAAAATAGTGCTAACATCGTCGGCACCCAAACCGTCTTCGGTAATGATAACACGGCCTCTTCCTGTTGCATATTCATTCGCAACTAAGGGCAGCAAGAATAAATAAACACCTCCAACGTCATTGACTCTTATGGAATTTTAGGACAAACAGTAAACACCTTTCAAGTGTGTTCTTTACTTTTCTAGGCCATTTTATAAATTTAAAACCTAATAAAAGGTTAATTTGATCTTTTGACAATGATGATATGCTATCTCAGTCTCTCGTATTACGTATAAATAATTTTATAAATATATTTTTGTTCTTGATCTCAAATGTTGTACAGTGTGGTGTTTTTTTTTTGTATCCTGGGGGTAAATCCTGCATATGACCATCAGGGCCGCTGTGAGGGCAGCGACCTCGGTTTGTCATACTCCTGACTAAAAACCCCCGGGATGTCCCTCTAATCCACGCAAGCCTGGGAAACCAAAAGTCATCCATACGCCCGTGGAGCGAAAAGCCTTGTTGAAGCTGCCTCTCTGGGAGGGGTAAGAGTAAAGAGCCCAACCTTCAACGTACGGTGATGTGTTATTATCGTAATTTATATAAATATATATTTTTATAAGTTAACACTGTACACATGTTGTATCATTCATTGGTATAAATATTTTTATTATTTAATCGCCAACAACCCGTACAGGGAACTCAACCGAGCATGCCATATACATTCCGATGTGAACATTATTTTCAAGTTCACCTCTCCTCTGACCGATTCGCATATAAAAACGGTTTTCACCTCGACGGGCGGCTTGAAAACAAAACACGGTCAAGTTTTAAGAAATGAGCGCTCAAACCACATAAGGATATAACGGTCACACAGTGCGTGAACAATGGAGACAAAGATACTCAAAATACACCGTAAATTAAACATAATAAATGGTAAAAAAAGGCAATCAAATAGCTTTCGAGCGTGATGGACAGAGTTTAACTAGCGCACCGCTATATTATTCACCACTTGATCTCGATAATGAGACAGTGTAAGAAACAACGGCTGTCCGGACATATGAGTAAGAAAAAACCACCACTGATAAGCATCTATTTGTCTGTTTAAACAAATAGAAACCGGGACTGACAAAAAACTATTTGTGCTGCTACCGAAGTAAAAAAAAAGCGGGCAAAAACGTTATGTTTAATATAAAGCTATTTTTTAACATTGACTTGTCGTATTAAAATAACTAAGCTAAAACCTAAATAACTAATTAATTAAATGGAAATGATATAATTATGATATGTAAATATTTATATTAATTTTATTTAAATTAATGTTAATTCAATATCAGTATTTATTGAGCAATTACTTTATATTTGAAAGAGAAAAGGAGTTTATGGAATTATCAGATATGGATTATATTTCGACAAAGTTGACAAAATCCGTTGTTGATTTCTCAGGTAGGCTATAATAAATAGCTCTTTGAAAAGTTATTTTTCTAGGTTAAATATAATACGTTAAAATTAAAAAACAGGAGACATTTGGTATTTTGGTATTACCAATGTTCTAGTAAACTGTTATTTTGCTGTAAAGTTGCTATTGCGATATAATAATGGTGCGTGTTAACTTAGTTAAAGAATTTTGTGGGTTCGTGAGCAAGTAAGTGAGGATTCATTGATCACCGGAATCGGTGAAGACAACTTCTGATATATAGGGGACTTTTTATAACAAAATCATTCTAGTTACTCCTCCGACCGTGGGATATTGTCGACTGTCTAGATCACGGTACAACGTGTGTTGGTGCTATGATTTGATTAATTAAACAGATTGAGAAAATTGATTTGGCATAAGATAAGCGGCAGGTGTTTTATATGAGTGACGTGCATTTGATCAGTAGTGACGCGTCCAAATAACTTTTTTTCGATAGGTCACTGTACTTTAATTGCAGTCGAAGTGGAAGTTGAAATTGTTAAATTATCAAGTTAATAATCCTATCCTTTTATAATGTACCGGAGATTTTTTTATCAAATTATATTTGGAACACGTTATATTCAGAAAGATTTTTATATTTATTTGTAAATTTTAAAAGTATTTTAACATGTGTTGTCTCTTTATTTTATTTGCCTTCTATATATTACTTTACTTAGTAAATTATTAGCGAATCACATTAATTATAACTAAAAAAATACGTCATTGGTAACTTATGGTTACTTTTTAATTACGATTTTTCTGTCCGTACTTATTTTTTGTAAATATAATAATAATAATAATAATTTTATTGGATCAAAAATTTTACATTGTATAATTTAATTTACGTTGACGCCTGCACTAGTCGTGAGACTGTGTCGCAGACGTCAGCGCCCACCATTACAGAGAATACAAATAATTACAAAAATATATAAAAATATACAGACGAACATAACACATAGTGTATACGATGAACACTTAAAATATTATAATAAACTAGAGACTTTTTGATTATTATAACCTCTCCCTGTGACAACTAGACCGTATAGAAAGAATAGTGAAGAAGCTTTTTCGTTATCTTTTCCAAAACTGGGATAAAACTTTTTCAGTACATTTAATGGAAATATTTAAAACAAACGCTTTACATAGAAGTAAGAAACTAGCTGACTCAGCGAACTTGTGTCGACTAATAGTGAATGAATGTCACGTCAACTATTAGCTAAGCCTACACACTCTCTCCTACTCCCAATCCCTCTCCCCAACAGTTCCTTGTTATTAATTTTCTTTACTATAAAATATTTATAACCAAAAGCAAAATGATGTGAAATCCACGTTTAAATTTACATTTGCGCGTGTAAATTTTAATTTTACGATAACTCATAAGATGTTCATTTAAATTATATGGTATAAGGGTTTATCATACTATGGATGAAATGCCACGTAACTAACGTATTTAAATTGATAAGAATTAATACTGTATCCGTCTAAATAGTCAATTACCACCCAACCCATAAATAGCCGGCTGAGCACCTTCGGAGTTAGCCCACCCGCCCGGTTTAGTTGTGAAGAGCTGTCCCAGTCAATCAACGAGCGTCAGTTCGAAAAGAAAAATAAAAACATATATTGTTTTGTTATATTTCAAAATAAAATATTTTCGTTGAAAGCCCCCAAGCGGCTTTATTTTTTCGACATTATCAACAACTATCATCATATTTCAACCAATTTACATAAAACTTGACAAATTATTCAATAAAACCTTCCACTTGAATCACTCTGTATAGTAGTGAAAGCTGCATAAAAATTCGTTCAGTAGTTTTTGAGTTTATCGCAAACAGGCAGACAGAGGGACGCGGCAGAGGACTTTGTTTCAAATACTTTTTAGGTACATGTATAAAAGTTTTACTTTTTACTTAAATAACGAATTCTTTAAATTACGGCATCCCTGTTTTTAGCGATTTTACAAACGTGTTGGTCCTATTTATTAATACAACATCTTTGTTATTGATTAATCATTTTCTGAATATGATTACATGTTATTATAGAGACGCCGCCTCTATGTAAATATGAGCCTACATAATGAAATGTACATTTAAACGATGTTTAAAATTGTCGGTCGCTGTATAATTTATGGAACACTTACTGGATCCCCTTGATTACGTCTTCGATGATGACAGTCTACAATAATAAGAGCCTACAATGTTTATTTGCGTTACAATGTAAATAATCTTATTTTAATCCATAAGTGGGTCAAAAATTATTTTATTTTTGAAATTTTTTACGTCAACAATTCACAATTCAGAGAGACAAGTGACTATTTTTATACCTATTTTGTCCGTAAGTCTATCATAAAATCGAATTACCGTTTTCAGTTGATACGTATGTTGAATCTCTTGTAATTTATAAACAAATATTGAAAACTATCAAAAGTGTATAAGAAAAATAGTCATAAGCAGTTGAGCTGCTTATAAGTTTAGCTATAACCTCAACTGCTTATAATTGAACGAATTTTCAAATTAAATCGTATTTTATTATATATTTCAAACACGACTTTGAGACATAAATTGTTGTTTCTACAAAAAAAATTCAGTAATTTGTTATATTTAAATGATAAACATGTACATAAACCATAAAAACTTATAAATGTAAAAGGTATTAATTGATGTACTCATACAAAGGCTAAATCTAAATAAGAAAGAAATTTTATTATTTTTATAACAATTATTAAAGGATTTATATTTGTGAAAGCAAAACTTAAATCGTGTATATATTATTCTAGCGAATACTATATTCATAAATGTAAACGTCTTATGTTCGACGCAAAATAGCTTAAATATTGCATTCATAAAAGTGTTCATAATGCTATGACGTACTCCTCTGAATTTGAAGGAAATTTGCTAGTTAAGATAAAGCCTTTATGTTTATTTATGCGTTTATTTATTATAAACATGCCATATTACGCATTATCGCGAGCTTGCCGTTATATGCCACTAGAATCTTTGACATATTGTAAAGATTTGCAGCTGCATGCAATAAAGTTCTAAAGTAGTTCGAAACTAATAGCAGCATCACTTATTACACAGTGGAATTACAGGTGCGCAGCCCGTACCTGGAAAAACTTAAACGCAAAATTCTCGTAATTACAGGACGAAAGGGGGAAGTTGTTTCGTTCCTGATTGAGACGCGTCGATGAAATCGCAGTAGCGTGAGCTTACATTCGCATGGAATGTTTCCAGTCAACAACCTATAACTCAGCACATCATAATTGTAGTCTTGTGTGTTCTTTGTAATTAACCATGTATTTTTCTTTGGTTACAGGACGTTTGGTGGTCAGCGGGCAGCGGTTGTGGATAACTAAGGTCAGTAACCTCTTCGACTACAATTGGAATTCGTGAATCTACAGAAACAACATGTCATTATGTCTTATTAACTTGTTGAGGAAGCACTTAGAGTAAATGTAAAGAAAATAACATCCTTCTCATAGAATGGATTTCAAGTGTTACGAAAATGTTTTATCAGGTGTTTTAGTAAATTAATAAGACAGATGGGCAGCAACAACTACTTGAAAGATACTTAAATAAAACATGATATGTAATTTTTAATTTTAACGACAATAGATTCAATAGCTGCTGGAATGTTACTAATAAAATAAAAGATATACCTACATACATGGTAAAATGGTTAGCTTTCACGATTTAGTATAAATACAGCGGCAACTTACAAAAGTAACAATATGTGTATTATTATAAATTATGCAAGGTTTTTTGGCTATAAGAACGTCATGAAGAATTGTATAACAGAATTTTAGTAGCTTTTATGAATAATAATCGCATAAGATTACAACCTATAATACAAAATGTTATTAAGGTGGATTGCTGTAGTAAAATTACTCGTTAATTAAGTAATAAAATTTAAAAAGCTTATAAACATTTAATGTTTTTTTTACAAATAAAAAAGGTCTTAAATGACTAATTTTGATCCTTTTAGTGAACTTTAATTGAAAGATCTCCACTGATTTTATAAAAATCATGGTGTTAACTCTCGATGTTCAGAGCACCGCATTCTTGAAGACCGTAATCAATTGGTCTCTTTTTTTAAATAAAGAAAAAAAAAAGAAAAAGGTTATTCGGCCGCGTTTTGGTTTCCAAATTCAATGAACCGGTTTTATTTATAATATCTTGACGCTTTTACCGTTCTCCAGTAACAGAATGAAACACCAATGGAACACGACCTCCCTTGCGATACTGTAAGCTCATATAAATTAAAAATGAATTGCCTAATTATCTTAGTAAATTTTAACATGAATTTTAATAATATTCACCCCGTGAGTTATATTTTCTTTACTTCACAAACAAGTGATGATAATAATAATATATACGCATATAAATTTACTGTAACGTATATCTTACAAATAATATAATTATTATATTCATAAGCGAACTTTCTTATTTACAAACCACTTAGTGTGTTTTGAAGCTATCACAAAACCTTAACTTAAATTTTGAAAAATTCATAGCATAATAATTTCACTACTGAGTACATTACTATTGATATGAGTGTTTATCAATAATACTTACTATATTAAGTACTAAGCACATATTTATTAACGCCCAAGTGTTAATTTGATTATCTAAACGGGCATTGTTAACAAAAAAATTATTGTCGTAGAATATCTGGTTGTGAATTGCTGGAATTGCTTTAATTATAGTGTGTTTTATGTCAACTTATAATTTAATTTCTGTTTGAAGAAACTGACGTTTCATTTCGAGACATTCATTTATTTAATACGATCAAATTATCATAAAAATAAAGTGTTATACCGAAAATTTCGACAATATTTTAATTATGTTGAGTATATTAAACGTGTATTGTAATACATCTATGTAAAGAAAAGTTCAACAGATTATTTAGGGAATAATATTATATGTTACACTAAGATTTAATGGACCTATAGTATCCTTTGTTAATAAACAATTACGAATAAAATAGTTAAGTCTACATATTATCGCAGTAGATAATAGAAAAACGTTACTGTGTTTTTGTTATCCAAAATCTACTAAGCTTAATACAAACGGTAGGTAGATCGTTAGGAAAGCAAATAGCCCTTAGCAAGTGAAATAGGCTAACCATTCAACAGATTTAAGATAGGCAGTGCGTTCTCATCAGACCACATATAGCGCGCTTGTATTGTTTCCTGAACAATAATAATCATAGAACAATCCGATACTAAACAAAATTTACGACGTTTTGAAGAATACCTAGAGTGTGGCACAATATCAAGACGAGGTAAAATATAGAGAACAGTCAAGACACACTCAATGTAGCTTGTACACTCGGCTTAGGCCTGAGGGCACGCATCGACAACTAATTCTTGTTGCTGTTACAGAACAAGCAAAAGGCGGTCGCGATCTTAGCTATCGGCTTTTAATTGATAATCTATGAATCGATTTATAAACGACTGGTTAAGCGATAATATAGCATTTTAAATTCCTTCACTTGTTGCGTTGGGAAGAAATATAACAAAAAAAGCGCGTAAGGCTTGGTAAAGTATTTAAATTTAATTAAAAAACATTTTTAATTTTTTTCTAATTCATCGGCAACATCTAATCATGTATGTACTTTATAAAGTAGTTATTTAATTCTAGAACTCCCCACTAAACACCACCTGTTACGGCATTGCCTAACTAACCATAATGAAGTTTATTGTAAATGACTTTAAAAAATCGTAGAGGAAATTACATTTTCTACAAACAACTTATAGATAACTTTTGACTTAGTAGATACAGCTATTGGATGTACATACATTAGTATGTATCTCTGTTTACGTCGATACGGGTGTAGCGTGACGATATTTTTTTTTTCTTATAAATGAATTTTTCGTTTAGTCTAAAATAACAATCAATGTCTGTAATAAACGCATACAATAAAACCATTTTACGGAACGTTTAATTGTTAGAAACACAAGCCTGATGATGGTCGTTATGGTGATTGCTTCTGGGTTTGTAATGATAGCAAGAACTGCTGTCTAAGCATTACCATTGGTAAGCCTGATTCGTATATTGCTGTACGTAAATTTTATTACCACCGACTATAATAATTATCAACAAAAGTCTATTGCGGCAGACAGATAATTCCATTTAGTGGCTTCCATCTAGATTTTATACCATTTAATCAAATAAGATTACTCTTCCTTTGATAATGAACACCCACGCTCAGGCAGGTGAATCTTATGTTACTTATAGACCTTACTAAGTGTAGCGGGTTATGATTTGTTTGTGAATATGAAGAAACACAATATTTTTTTACGTAAATAGTTCTCGATTAACCGTTGACCAACGCTTATTGTATCCTTTTTTTTTTTTTTTGTAATCCGGTGGAAATCCCTACGGACCTTCAGGGGAGCGGTGAGGGCCGCTCCCCCGGTGTGTCGGACCTGCCCCGACTAAAACCACCGGGGTGTTCCTTCTCTCGTCTGCCGGATGCTAAGGGCAAAGCCGAGCCATCTTCCTCGGCATCCGGCGACGTCCGGCCTTGTGCAGGCCTCACCTACTAGGCGGGGGGACGGTTAAATAGTCGCCGCCCCCCGCGTGCACCTAACACATTTCGGGGAGAATGGTGTAGAGAGCCAACACCCCCTCATCTCCTTGAAATTGTCATCAGAGCGGTGTGCGGGAACACATCGCACACCGCTCACGCCAGGATCTGGGCGACGCACTCCCTCAAAGCGCGCCGCCCGGCGTATGTCCGGGTCACGAAGGAAGGCCGTTGGCGTAGGCCCTCCTCCGGCGTCCAGTCCGAGCTGGGCGGCGGATTGGGTTGTCGGGGGTGGATATTGCCTCCCGATCCCGCTCCGCCGCCTCCTTCACCTGCATTGTCGTCTCCGTGAAGGAGAGGACCGCCTGCCATGCCCTGTCACTACCGACCATCGCGCGAGCGAGTGCCGGCAGTGACAGGTCACCACCCACCACCCTGACGCTTATTGTATCCTAATGTTTATAGTTTCTGATTTATATTATCTATCTTATAGGTTGGTAATTTATTATTAAAATATTTAACAATTCTATAATTTTTGTTCTAATTATTTTTTAATTGTCATTACAAATTTATTTAACTTTGCTAAAAAAAAACAAGCTAAATATTCATTTTTAGAACAATATTACGATTGTTTCGAGTTTACTACTTGCATAGAAGCTATTGTAAATAATCACCGAAATGTCTGCAAGTCGCATATAGTGTTAATAGCATCAGTTGCAGTTGCAGCACTTAATTATCAATTTACAATCTAATAAAATAAGACTTAACAATGAGAAGTCAGAGCCAGTATTCAGAAAAATGAAAATCTGTTAGAAATATGAATCTCGGACATTTATTGTAGCATTTAAGATTGAAATGAACCATAATCTATAATGGAGTCCCATGCTAGCGAGAAATATGATAGTCGTACCATTCCGTAAAAAAAGTTATGTACGAGTACAATAGGGTTGAATTGCGATATCCATGGAGTGAACTTTAACGCGCTAGTTAACTGTAGTTATAATATAACATTAATGCAGAGGTTTTGACACGTTTGTTTTAGGAGCGTAGTTTATAAATTATCACAGTTGTCCGATCCGTCAGGTCGCTGAACACCTAGCATGCAAAAATGTTAAAGTACACGCGATAAGCCATCTACGAGAACATAATTGGACGTTTATGGTAAATCAGAGTCTTCAACTTAAACAGAGAATGAGATAGCGTGACATCATTTGTCCATCCAATGTTATTTGCATGAAACAAACTTTCTGCTCGGGGACAGTTTTTATACGCGTGTGCAATGCGGTGGGCGTTAATGGCGCCTGTCCCAACGGGATTCGTGCACCGACATCGTTTCGCGTCTCATCGTGCGGCCGCAATACATCGCTCCACTTAAAGCCTTGTTCCAGTAAACTATCGGAATACCAGAATTACAAAAACATTGCTGTAGCACCTGACCTGTCTGTTACGAGAGCTATTAGCAGTAGTTACACTTGTCAATGTGGCCCATATTCATAGGCTATTTTATAAATAAGCGGATTTTTTTATGTAGTCTAAAGACAAAGTCATTGTAATTGCTGATCGTTATTATAAATTACTTTTCAGAAATTTAAATGAGACTTGCAGTATAATTAAATAAAAACGTAGAGTTATGCATTTAAATGTCTAAAAATAAGTATATGCCATTTGGAACTATTGTAGATAAACAAAACATGTCTATTTTACTTTTTTTTTAATGTGTTTGGGTATAATACGCTTTAGAATTGCCGTTGTTAATTGCGTTCCTTTGTCAACGATTTCTAAAGCGTAAGACCTTTTCAGCAAGAAAGCAATAGTCAATCTGTCACAGTGACCAATTGTTGTGAGTTTTTGCCGCTAACGCACCTGCGTGCACACCTGCGGAGTGAGACCGAAGCCAGCTAGCGGGCAATCAACGTGTCCACACTGAACTTCACAAGTTCAGTGGGGACATGATGGTGGGCGCAATTTAAGGCTTTCTATGGATTAAGAATTATGATGAATTAGAGATGAAGATTAATATGGATTAAGAAGAAAAAAAGTCATATAGCTATATCTGTACGTAGTTGTTTTTACCGACTAAAAGTGGTATATACTCGTACAAAATAATAGCTTATTTAAGCAAAGAAATTACACATACAGCTTATGAAAGCTTTAGTTTCATCAAAACTCAATTATGCTGATGTAGTGTGTAGTCTGCAAGAGCACCGCGTCTTATTTAGAGGGTCCAAAGCGCTAGTGCGTGTTTCTCTTTCGAAATCCCAATAAGTGGTCATATTGCACCTTTAACACTAGATCTACCGACGAAAAATTTATATCTATTTTATAAATAGGTATACTATGGTTTATTTTGCTTTGTTATAAATCAATTTAAATCCATAATATTTATCAATATCTTGTTTTAGTAAAAGACATGATGTTTATCAGAATAAAAAAATATTAAAGAGTTAACAATTCTAAGACAAATATAAACACCGGTCATTTTGACCAGCTCGGTATATCTGGTGTTAATCAATGGGCACTACATGCTAAAAACGAAATCACGGCGAAAGTTACATTAGCGTGTCTCTTGTTTGGTGTAATTAGATCACAGGCTCTGCGATATCTCTTTTGGGTTAACAGCCAGATGTCTGTGGAATGCAGACGGAGTTCCCAGCAGCTTATTATTCCTCGTCATACTTCATCGACTTTTAGAGATAATTTCTGGCATGCTACGTCCAAGCACTGGAACAATATACCGCCTGCAATTAGGTCGTCTTTAAGTTTACATACCATCAAAAAGAAAATTAAGACAGTCATACTGTGCAATGACTGGATGTCACTTACATGTTATTATTTAAATTTGTTTAATAAGTGCTAGCGTCAAAATACAACTTAAGAATATACATTTATACTGATAATGATATATATATATATATATACATTTTAACTAATGAATGTTTAATTTCAATGTTGCTTTAGTAAGAACCTTTTAAAATTATTCATAATAGAGATGCAGATGAAATTGAATAAGTAACAAAAATTATGATCCTTGAGACCAATCCACGTACAACTCATTCTTTTTCAGTTTTTAAACTGTGACACGTAAAAAATGATTAAAGCAAATAAACCCAATGCCATTAATAACCACAATTATAATGCGTTCCGTTAGCACCTGGTCATATTAAGATGCACTTAACCGTCCGGAGTCTAGAGCTAGCGTTCACTTTATAAACATTAATCATAGTATTCTAAAAACAAAACAATTACACAATTACAATAGATATTCTTTAATGGCAGGTATATAATTGTGTTTAATGTATGATACGTGAGCTATTACTCAGACAGCTAATGATTGACAGTTCATCAAGCGGACCGATCGGAGCACTTAATTGTCGAACTTGTAACTTATAAAAGTTTCGTATGAATGAACAGCGTCCATATAACGGTTTGTTATTAAGTCTGTGGACATGAACATTATCGGACGATATCGGCCCCGTTTAAATGTTCTCTTTTAGCACCTTTTGACAGTGTTCCCGTTTCTGAACAGCATCGGCGAGATCTGAGATCGATTAATCTTATGTGCTCATACGAAGTGGTGTGTCGTTTTTGTGTTTCACGCGGTCGAATGTAGGCCACGAAACCGGTGGCGCCAAATGAAAGCGACCATTCAATTTTTATGCTATACAAGTGCTGTGAGAACTTGATGCTTTGCGTGCCGGAAGAACATTACAACCGTTATAACTTTAATGTTTTTGCATTCGTCATCAGTGAGACAGGAGTGTATTCCACTCCCCAATGCCGCGGACCAGTCAATTATGTATTAGCTTAATGCGGCGGAGATACTCCAAGATCTGCGCCGTGATTTCCACGGTGCAAAACGATCGACTATAACGGAAGCAGCAAGCTGTAACGGGAAATTGGTTGGAAATAGTCGATTCGTTGTTAATGTCGCCTCACTGATATCCGGTCATCAAAATCAGGTCTTATACGTATAATTTTAAATACATTGAATAGCTCTGGGTAAAATAAATTAACTACGCAATGTATAACAGTTTAATTTCTGCCTATGTAACTACTAGTAATTATCATATGTAACTATTATTGGTTACATATGATTACAAAGTTACATTATACCTTGCCTTTATGGAGTCCTTTAAAAAAGATCTGTTTAAGTTTACTGGCTTTAGCAAGAAATCAAACACATATGCAATAAGTATCAATCAAAAATCTTTACATTTAAACATTTGTTAGTAAAAGCTCATAAAAATTTTAAGCCAGGTATCCGGTAGATCTGATTTTTGCATCTTGTGGTTGTGAAATGAATGAACATAAAGATATATTTCATTTCATTTGTATAGAGTATTCGAATAAATTTTAATGTGCCAAATATTCTAAGAACTTCTTAGGAAAGAATTAAGTCTGCCAGGTGAATTACTAAAGCTATTTAAAGAAAAGTTTAGAAATAGATTTAGATTATCCTAGTTAGTAATAAGAATTAATTACTTCCAATTGAAGAGAGTACAAAGAACACATTTATAAATAACTACAGTAATTTCTTATGATACTCAGTAGTTTAAAAAAAAATGTGAAAATTTCATAGCAGTGCACAATTATGGGGGTGCGCCTACCGACGGGTGTTGTCCAGTTTATCGATAGCTGCGGTCCGGTTTTGTACTAATCTATGCTCATTTCAAGGTGTTGTAGGGACAGTTAGCTAACTTGTACAGAAAAATAATCTGGTGTCCTGTAAGGCTCAGATGCGTCGTAATAAAGAACGCGTGTACGGTAGGCGGGCACGATCGGCGTCGTTCCGTGGTCGCCGGCGGCGGCATTTCCGCCCGCCCGTTTTGAATCGCACCATAAACTGCAGTGTAACCGCCTTCACGATATTCCAAAACCTATGCTAAAACAATTATTTGATATACATTGAAGGGTAGTGATTATTCCGAATAGCTTGGAAATAGTGCCGGGAATACGAAGCTCAATGTCCTAGGTTTGAATTTCGGTAGGGATATTGCAACCTATACCAATTATATATAATTATATTGTTGTACATTGCGTGGTATTTGATTATTCGAATTGGTATTTGAGTTTTTCGTACTGTATTTATCCTTTTGTCCATAACGTGCTTCACAAGCGCAACTTGGTATATAGATCGTAGCGATATGTCAAATTTATATTGATTTCCAATCATATTTTTTTCTGCATTAATGATTATAATTAATTTACTACAAAAGTGACGTACATTGATTACGATAATGGTGTGAAACGTGGGTTGCTCCCATGTTTACTATAATATGTACTTTCTGATTATTACACTGCGTCTATGAATTCTTTTGATAACTAGTTTGCCTCGGGTCCGTTACTCTTGCGCCGCGCCGGTCGCATGTACGGTAAAGGTGGCACTGGGATCCACTTATCAATTAGTGTTTGCCGACACGTCTTGGTCAATTTGTCACTTAACTTAAGCTAAAAGCTAATTTATATGCAAATAAAGATGTAGGGTACGTATATATTATTCACATAATTTTTTTATTAGTAACTTCGATAGCTGTAAACTCAACAATGAAAAGTGTTTTTTTATCTTCTAACTTAAAGTTATTGATCAATTTTAATCTTTACAGGTCAATTCAAATATTAATCAAATGAAAAATGGTTATTCGATCCGTCACTCAATCTTCATTTATCGACGTAAAAACAAAATAAGAAGAGCCAATCGCGTAACAGATTAATATTTCGGCTTTGATGACAGATAGCGTGCACTTTCAATAACAATGGCTGTCTCGGAATTCAATTGTTCGAATTGTTACGCACGCGTCTACCGAAACGTTTGGCTGACTTCCATCGAGGTGCTAACGATTACGTTGTGAACGGACCTAATCAATGAAAACGAGATTTATTACTATGATTCGAGCACGCTTATCGCGCCAAGTAGTATTCGTGAACATCCGAAGCCGCAATGCAATCTTCCGCGAGCGCCTACTGACGCAGAAATTGAACCGAACCTGTAAATCGAATCTATCACGTACGTTATTGTCATTATGGTCAGCTGTGTTTTTCCTTGCGGTCGACAATTGTATATAGGTAGCGCACAATAATGGATTCCCATGCGAAAATAAAATAATAAAAAAAATCCATATAATGGAGTTTTTCATAATCTAACGAACTGTTTAAAATTAGATTAAAAATATATATTTTTATTATTCTTTTTTTATCCTAACACGGCACAGTGATTATACCACGATGGTAAGCGTGGTGCAGTCCAAAAACGACGACTACCAATAGTAAAAATAAACTATCAAAAGCCGCAGCGGTGATGCCCGCCTGCAGAAGTTAGAGAACTTCTTAGTCCTAGCCGGGTTATGAGTTACCGAATAGCTGTGACTGCGTAAACCCGCACGCGTGGTTCTGCTATGGAAGGGAGAGGGAGTATATTTTAAACTATATATTACAAATATTTTTAACATGATATTCCTGTACTGTGTCATATTATGAACGTAATCCAATTTATAATTAATTCCACAATTATTTAAAGTAATATCGATATATTTACTCACACATAACATTTGATCATTTCGTTACTAACATCTTTTTATAATATAACAAATACCTTGTGCAAGACATCTTGTTAAACTTATCGTTTACCATACACAATTTGAATTTGGGTTAATTAGTTACACGTCACCCTAAAAGGCCAAGGAAAGTCATAAACGTTACTCTTAGCTTAATCTTAAATCTGTTATCAACAAATTAGTTAGATTTAAAAGCATTGATAGTTGGTGATATCTTAATTATATTCATCTTAATTGATACAGTAGCTACTACGAGAATGTAAATGGTAAAGGATTAAGATTATCTTTGTGGACGTGCGAATACAGTTAGGAGATTGGTGCGGATTATAGGTTATACACTAATCTAGACTAGACTTAATATATTGTCCTGGGTGTTCTTTAGTTTATTGTACGCTATACATTATGATGAACCACATTATTGTGAAAGTTTTATTAACAGAGCTTATTGATTGCTCGCCGAGCCGTCAGAAGTATCCGGATTCCCAGGCTCGGCGAAAGCGAAGAGAGAGCAGTGCTGGCACCCCGGTGGTTTTAGTCAGGGCAGGTCCGACACACCGGGGGGAGTGGCCCTCACCACTTCCCCTGACGGTCCGTAGGGATTTCCACTGGGTTAACAAAAAAAAAAAGAGAAGCTTATTATGTGAAGTTACTATTGATGATAATTATTTTAGAGTTTAATATTATTTTTACCTTACCGTTATACGATGCCAGTCATTTTTTTAATCTCCAATAGAAGGAGGCTCTATATCTCCAGCAGCGTGTACTTTTATTCTAATGTTATACTTTTAGAGCAAAGCCCAAACGTTTACTTTTATTATAACTGTTCCTTGAACTACGTCAAATTATGTTACGAGGTGATATTCAGCGCTTCTACTGGATCTTTTCAATAATATAAAATTCCATTCAATTTTAAACATAAATGCGTTTTAGAAATAGAACTGTGAATTATCACAATTTTTAGCCTATCTCTTCATATTTTCGGTTAATAATATTTAATTTTAAAGCAAATAAATACCGCCCAAAAACGTTGGTGTGAGCGGTGGTTATGTTTCATACTGCGTCAAGTTTACAGTAATATTTTTCTTTTCATTTCGCCTCACTGAATACGTCATTAGCGCCATCGCTTCATCATCAAACAACAGCACGTGAACTTGTTGCTGCTTGTAAACAGTGCGTGTGTCATTTCTCACATGTATTATTGAACACAAATATATACAAAGAATATAGTATCAACAATATTCGAGAAAACATTTAATGACGTATTGATAACTTTTTCTTGTGTGTGATATATCTGGAAAAGAGTAAATTCCTGGAAGCAAATACATTTGGCTGATACGTTTAACAATTGTCATTGGATGTATGAACGAATCAAAAGTCATATAAGAGAAATGGTGGTTTTTCTTATTATGAGTGTTTTTGCAATCTCGAACTACATTATTACAACAATACGCAATCGGCTTCACTGTTACGGTCGAAAAATATATCTATATATTATAGTATATGTATATTCGACCAAAAGAATTTTTTCAAATTAAATATGCTATACAATATTTTAATAGCCTTTTGATAATAGAAATATGTATATACATACATATAATACGTACGTACATATGTGGTTTGATTAATCTTTGTAGGTAAAAGCTATATTATTCAGTACAATTAATAATAACGAGATTTTGTAATCAGTTCGATGAAGGATATGATTGCGATATAAAGAATGTTTATACGGCAAAAAGGACGTTTATATAATGAAAGCTCGCTATCGTGTATTTTGTTTACAAAGTGGGGTAACCTCGGCAAGCTTAGGCGTTGGAAATGTCACCCGAGGCGATGAGTGGCGCGCGGTGCGCCGACGGTCGTGATCGATGCGCGTGCGCCGCAGCAGTCATGCGCTACTTGTGATTATCATGTCTACGGGTCTCTGTCACGCTGCTTCATTGTACTACGTTAAAGTCCATAACAACATTTTTTGTTAATCATATTTCGAAAGTACTTTAAAAAATTGAAACAACTTTATTTAAATAGTTTTATTCAAAGCCACTATAAATGAGTCTATGAATGTTTAGTGTTTTAGGAGTTTTTGCATGAAGTTTTTCACTAGGATCTTTTTTAATTTTTTCATTGACGGGGCTTTTATTTTAAATTCTATGAAAATGACGAATAACATTTAAATTGCACAATTTACTACTGAAAATGAAACAGTGACATTAACGTTTATTAACGCAACAGTATAATATTAATTCTAGAACTGTATTAGCTTATCGCTGCGGAGGTCTATATAAGGCTCGATCCATTTCCCAGTGAAATAGGAATCTATTTCTAAACAGAGCGGGCGTTGAATATTTACGTAATATCTGCGATGCAGGGATGATGATTATGACTACATGGAAGTGGGAATTGCGCCGTCTCGACCTCCACGAACGTAATAATTGTGAATAGAAATCGAATTACAGATGATTGATGATGCCGTTACCGCACGACCGAGGCCGCAATGACGCCCACCGATCGGACCGTATCATCTGCGTAATAGGAATTCGATAAAACATATAAAAGTGTGTGTTACACCGAATCACATCTCCATTGGCCATATGTGAAAACTATTAAACGAAATAGACACATTTATATTTATTTGTATATATTTGTCTTTCTAATTTTTTTTTTCGAACAGGACTATACGTTTATGGCCCGGATAGACCTTCACAACTAAACCGGGCGAAAGGGCAAACACTGAGGTGTTCAGCTGGCAAATTTATGTGTTGGGTGGTAACACAAGGGCACCCCTGTGGGTACGAACCTCGACTTGGACCCCCAGCAAAATTACGAAGCCTAACGGTGATATACTAGCGTTTCGGAAGCGACTAACTAAGAAACGCTGAAAGAAAATTAAGGTTGCGTCGGAGTGGGATCCTCATGATATTGGGTTTTAAGCACTTATGCGTTTATAGCCAACTTAATCCGATATAATCTTGAGACCCATATCGAGGTAATTTTACTACCGAATGTAAATGAACATTTTCCTGTACGTATTACTTAATTCGTTTTTAAAAGATAACATGCAGATATTATGTAGTACTTTCAAAGAATTTAATAAACATTTCTGTAGAAATAAAACCAGGTAGAAAACATTACGAGTATGCCTGTGACTAATTGAGGATTACACCAAAGACAAGATATAAATGGAATACGAAATAATGTAATAATCTTCCCGAAACCAATGCTGTGCTAGACGTGGATAATTTTATGGGACATATTACAGCAATACAAAACTATTATGAGTAATAAATATTCGATCTAGTTGCGCGCGTGATGCTCCATAGAGCGATCGTACGACGCTCGGCTATGCACGTTGTAGTACACAAATGGTGAAAATGGGCCTCAATTCAAATGCCATCAGGCGTCTTTCACTTCACACTATTAAATTAGCGTGACATGACATGTTCTTCAAGTTTTTTTGTGTTCTCACTGTTCATTATTTGTTCGAAATATTTGAAAGAAGTCACGTCAATATTAAAATATATGGATTTGAAAACATATTAATATTCACCCGTAAAAAAGAAAGGCAGCATCTCACACTTAATGGTCTAAAAATGAAAAAAAAAAAACTCTGAAATAAAATATCTAAATAAAAGATATGATATAAATATCTACCCATGCAAAAAGGATTCAGATAATATTATTAAAAGAAACATCTATCTTCACGCTGAATCCCATATTGGGATAGGTAGAGAGGAAGGAACACCACTTCTCTCTATTCTTGCAAATCTCTTTCGCTTCCTTAACATGCCTTTAACTGTCCCTTTATGCACTTTCGCCGATTTCGCGTGCTTTTGACATAACCATGACATACATTAAAAAAACTTTAAACATGAGTGCATTTACAATAAATTGTGTGTGAGTGCATTTAATTAAAAAGAAAATTGTATCCTGTTATTAAAATTTGTTGGAAATAAAAATGTCCGAATAAATCCTGGCGTTTATGGAATGGTAAAAGTTAAGTAGAGATTTGGGTTTGCTCCATGTGAGCTTAAAATAAATTCTGTACACATATTTATAGACGTTATCGTGAAATGAAAGAGACCGACAAGAAAGCAATACGTGCGCACCGATGCACATTGGATGCCTGCAGGGACCGCGGCGGCAGTGCGGCTAAGTGTTCTCTATTATAAACATTTATTGCTTTATTTCATTTTATGTGTAACGCGAATTCTACTAGTTTATAGACTTGGGTGTTGTTTATATTTGATGTTTAATGTTAGCCGTGCTTAAAATAAATACCCATATAAACGCTAGCGATTTTCAAACTAATTATTTTACACTCAGCTGTACATTCTTTTGTTTGGCCTTCAAAGAGATAAAAGATAAAGTCAGAAACAAGTTTATCTGACATAGACCAAAGTTGTCGACATAGATTTTCGTATTAGCAAACTGAAGTGGCAGTGGGCGTGTCATATATGCCGAAGAACCAATGGGCGTTGGAGTTGAAGGGTTTTTGAGTGGAGACCGCGGATCGGCAGACGTAGCGTGGAGCGCCTCCCGGCAAGGTGGAGAGACGTCCTGCAAAAGGATTGGATGAGAAAAGCCGAAGGCCGGGCTTTATGGCACTTGTTAGGAGAGGCCTGTGTCCAGCAGTGGACTAGGATGGGCTGATGATGATAATTAATATTTTGGAGTTACTTCGACAAATTTTTCAAAAAAATTACATATACTTTATCATTATAAAGCCAATTATATTCTGCTATAATCTAAAATAATTAAAAACACAAAAAATAATGTGCCATTATTAGGTACAAGAATTATACAAATAGTAAAAGAATATCACCAAAATTAGGTATGTATATGTTTGTAACATCAGTAAAATTCCTGTATAAAATACTTGTTTATAATGAGGAGAAGTGACAACCGGTCCGAAGTTGCAAAACAGGTGGCAGTGCAGCCACGGCCCTACATGGGTGTAACAGGATACAATCCAGTATTAGTCGAAATTTACGAACCTACTCCTAACTACATAGACCGTAAAATAGCTTGTAATGGCACAAATAGATTGGTATCACATAGATGAATCGTCCTGTACATTGTCGGAATTAATTGCATACAAGTGCTGGTGGCTTACGTGAAATTATATTAACAGCACGTGCATAGTAATTAGCATCATTGGTCAAAAAACATCTTTGTATATATATATATATATATAAATGTATATTAGACTGAAAAGCAGCCATATAATTAACTTACTGACCCGGTGATATTCATCCCGCCATGAATATTGTATTAACTTGCTTCCCCTCACCCTCTTCTTCCACTCTTACATCTCCAGCCCTCCCACTGTGGTTTTTTAAATATTTTAAAGTCCTTTCAAAATATTGATAATTATCTAGTGAATAATTTATTTTTATTTATATATCGATATCGGCATATCGCGTTTGTATTCACTAACGCGTTTGTAGCTAACTAACGTATTTAAGTTGGTAAATATATATATTTTTATTTGTTAATAGGAAAACTAGCAATTACTATAATACATTTAAATATCGTATTCATCTAAAAAGTTTCCCAATTATGGCATTGAAGGTGACAATTTTTTAGAAGTTAGAATCTAGAATAGTAAGTTCTTCTTAAAAGATAGATATATGCTATAGCGGACTTTTCTATAGATCTATAAAGGAGGATAAATTCCACCATATATTGTGTTTGTTATATCTCAAAGAGCACCTTTTTGTTGAAAACTCCCAAGAACCTTTTCCGACCTTTTTAACCAATTATAACAAAACCTTTCTCATGAATCATCCTATCTATTGGTGAAAATCCGATCAATAGTTTTTGAGTTTGTCGCGAACAGAGAAACAAGACAGACATATGCAACGGGTGATTTCTTTTTGTAATATGAACCCATTCGATTTTGTTTTAATTAGAATTCGCAATTTCTCTCGCTTTTTATATTAGTTATTTTCCAGGGTCTAAATACTACGAATTATTCAAATGTGTGTGCATATTTCGTTTTCAATTAATTAATACAGTTAATTTAAGACTTCTTAGAAATATTTGCGCTATGTACGAGACTATTCAAATTGGTTTAATGGGCTAAAGTAAACAAACATTAAAATAAAACTAATTAATTTAGAACTTTATACAACTCTTATATACAAAATTAAAAGTAATTACTTTTATTTCATAGAATTATATCTAGGTTGGTATATCGCTTTTTCTACATTGCTTTTGTTTCCGTTATTTCATTAAACTATGTATTGACTTTAATACAATGGTATATTAAAATGTTTTTTTACTTTAACTACTTCATTAAACTAACTACTGATTCTCATGCGCATAAGAATGTCCTGCGATCTTGGTTTAATTGAATACTTTTAATAATGGTGTTATCTCACATTGTAACTCGAGATCAATTTTATGTTTGCACGCGTATTTATTCTTTATCTTATTTTAATAACATTATAAGGAACAAATTGTGTACACATGTCGATTATGATTTATCTATTATTCTAATTGCCAGTAAACTGCAATAGAGCATGTGTTGATTACTTAGACCGTATTCAATATAATTATTCATGTTGTACAAACAGTAAGCACAAAGCAAGTGCAGGCTATGCATCAACCCACTGACCTCTTGACCATAGATATCGGAGAGCTAAACAGCATTGTACAGTTGAATGGTATATGTACGAAAATAACTCTATTAAGAATATTATTTTCTACATAATTCTAAGAAGACTTTCAAAGGATAACATTTATTATCCAACTTAATGCAACGTTGTTTAGTAAGTAATGAGCCAATTATGTATGTTTTACGTAGTCGGCCATGCGAAGTTGCGCGAGTCTCTGTAACGTTATTCTAATGCAATGACGCTATTATATATTCATAAGTAAATTTAAAATATGGCCATAGATTTACACCACATAAAAAATAGTACATTTCGAAAATATTCAAATGAATTTTAGTGTTTTTTAATAAATTTATTATCAACTGAATTTTCAACAATACTTGAAATTGTACATAAAGGAATGCCATTTTCAGTTAGATTTCTTGTAACACAAAATTAGAAATAGTGAAAGCTAACATGATCTATCATTTATGTTATGAATTCTGAGGATTTTAAAGTTTATGTATGTAGTTATGTTTATGTTCCTAATAAACTTAAGTTTCAATTATAGCACGTCAACGAGTTCTTATTATTGAAGTCATTGAACATTTTGTATGAAAGTTTCAGTAAATTTATTTTTGTCCGATTGTTTTCGATCGTGACATTTAAAATAATAATACGTATTAATTTGTCTACTTTAGCTAGTAATAATTAAAGCCAACATTTTATCTAAATGTATAAAATGGAATACTTTGTAAATAATCTCTGCATTGCTGGAAAATCGAAGATAAATGTTTGGTATGCAAGTCTACTCATTCAAAAGACCATTAGTATACAGTTATTTGAAATTTACTTTTTACGTATATGTAGAAAGTGTTAATTATCTAATGAAAATTGGATTACAAATCATTCATCGTGTTTTTATAGCAATTACATCTCAAAATTCAGCAAACCCATCCATAACATATTCATGAGTCTTTAAGAACTTTTTGTAACACATATAAGTTGCTTTTTATGTTCTTAACAACAACTTAAAAAATAATACCACCGTTGTTACTGAAAGCAACTCAATTTGGAAGTTTTACTTTATTTTTTAAACAAGACTACGAACGCCGGTTGTCGTAAAAAATTCAATCATCTATAATATAAAACGCTTTTTTAATCTGTTTTAGTCAGCCGCTATTTTTGTATAAGCGTTTGAGGATTATAAAGTGGTCAGTGAATGGTTATGTTGATGAAATGTCGAACACTTATATGGGTATTTCAGTGGAACGTCTCGGTTCAAGTCAAATAAAGGCATTGAACAATGAGCAGAGTTGACGCCTACAAACGACTAGCACCTTATAAAGCATAAAGCGCCACCATCTTGCTCCCATGCTTTAGATAAGGAAACCATGGCCCATTAGAGCGATACAGCAAATTACAATTTCATTCAATGTAAATCGACACTTCCCGTACTGAGACTAATGCAATGATTGAAGTCATTGTCACCTAATTATTTACAGGCAACGAGATTAAGCCATTGTAGGCCTCCTACTGTGTGCTGGCAGTTGGATTAATTTATATTAAGGCAGGGTAATAAACATGCAGCATTTGTAATCATCTTCCTCGAGTAAAGCTATCAAAGTTGCAATATAATATACTCTTACTATAGGTATAATATACAATTTAGCTTGCTGAAGTTGATTACATTTACACGAAACTAAATTATCAGTCTAGGTCGTATAAAATTTATTGCCACATAAAATACTGTGAATTTATATTTAATGGTTGTTCGACATACACAATGTCTTACATTTTGCTTTTTATAAATAGGAGTTTGTTATAAATTTGATATGAGTAAGGTCTAAAGAATCTACATTTTTCACATATAAACGTGAACTTGAAATGTGTCGTTAAACATGATGAAAGGTTTTATTGTATTGTCATTACTTTTTTATATTGAAACCGAATGCAATAATATAATAATAAATACATTTATCTTATTGTTAATGTTTAAGCACAAATTTTTGAAAGCAATTTCTGTAAGGTGTTATAATTTTATTTATTACTGACGTACAAAAAAAATCTAATCTCTCAAGTAACAAGTAAATCGCAATTGCAATTTCAATGATAAAACAACATATTGGAGTAGATAAGCTAATCACATGGATAGTAAGTAATATTATAAAGTAACTACATAGTTACTAATACTACATAGTATTAGTGAAATTGTGTTTAGCCTACATCGGACAGGATAAGATCTCTAACGCAAGCGGGCCTACCGTCATCGGTCTACAAGAAAACGAAGACGATACCCATAGTGTGCCAACCAGTACTGGTACGGTGAAACGTAAATAGCAGGCTGCTGGCATCCGGCTCATTGAATGCGCTGACCCCATCTGATCGGTGCTCGGGGCGAACTAAAATCGGCCGTACATTCGTACTGTCAATGTCGCCTACAATGAAAATGTATCTCATCCGGTATTTGTTTACTTTTACGATATAGATTAATTACTATTTTAATATGTTAAAACAATACAGTTTATAGAATTACTGTATCAAAGGATGTCTTCAAATGGAATGATTCTTACGATGGTTTATGTGTAGGGATACAGTTATTATTCAAATTGTTGTGGTAACTAAATTATTGAAAATCTTTGAGAATGTGAATAATCTCATCGTAAAATTAAAATCTACTTACGTTATAGAAAACACACCGTATGCAACCTAGTTAAAGATGCAAAATAATATTATAATAACATGCCTATCCGTCAATTATTACAAATGGCAGCTTAACACATGTTATTTCTTCATGCTGCTGTTGTGACATTATTGCAATAAACACCTTTGTTCATAAAAGCAATAGTCACAGAGGTAGCAACTTATTTTACTTACAAAACAAAACCACACAATTAATGTTTTGTTATTAAAAATATATGACATTTGTAACAAAAACAAAACAGTGAAAGCTGAATTTAGACTGCTCGCGAACGTGAATTAATAAAAAAAGTTGCTGAACGGTACTTTGAAATTGAATAAATTTTGCGAATTTACTTTAAAGAGAATATCAAGTGCGTGTAATTTTATTAAGAGTGCAATTTAGTATTAATTAACGGGATTCGTACGCCGCGTAACATAACATTATAAGTGTATTTAGTACTACCGAATAGATATTATAACCGAAAACTGTAATTTTTAAACTCCCAGGCTTTAAAAGGACAAATTAGCCTATACCGAATTACGTCGTTGTCCATCTGATTGGTTTTCTTAAGGATAGATATAAAAAATATATGTGTCGCAGTTGCTTGCCACCCAATCTGTAACCTTAAGTATCAAATTTACTGTCGTTTTAGCTCTACCTATGGAAGTGTATCAAATAAATAATTACACGACTAGATCCAATATATTTCCACTGATTATACAAGCCTGAGTACTTTATGTAATTGATACATTCGGTCACAAACAGAATACACCGGTTCATCACTATATCATGGTGCTCATATTTTACAAAATAAAATTGATGGATTTTATTTTCAGATACGTAATAATAATGCTCGTAGTAAGTTAAGTTGGATTAAAAATATGTTACTCAATTTAGCATATTAACAATAAACGTCTAAAATAAAGAGTTTGGAGAGGCGTGTCTTAGGCTGAAATTTATAGAGGCTACCTTAAGTTTGCTTACACTTTACTACAACATAACAATTTATATTACTCAATGAATGTCAAAGGATTTGATAAGTCACTAAATTTTCAAACATGGACTTGGTTTTGCGAATACTATGGCTATACTCAAGTTCCTATTATAATTACAAACAGTTTTTTGTTAAAATGAATTTATTTTTTGAGAACTTTGCTAAGCAAAGTTGAAATATTCAGTTTAATCGAGCTTTAAAAATGGTCATGAGCAGTTTGAAAATGGTTGAATATTGTAATTATTCAGATGGTTTTTATTTAATTTTATTACAAACGTATAGATGAAAATATTAAAACGCCCTGAGCGACATCAAACATGACGCACAGAAATGAATTAAGTTGCCTTCGGTTGTCTAACACATACGTTACATCTGTCTTCATTTTGATTTGATGGCAACCATGTAATAAACATAAATAATTATTTACATTGTAATAGAGATTAATTCCGATCTTGACATTAAAAACGTTTGCGTTTGTACATTTGAATCATAATAGTTCTCGATAAACTGTATGGCCGTTTTCATGAAACTGGTTTCGATTATATTCAGTTCCCACAATATTCGTGTATCCGTTTATAAATATGAGTTTGTAATTGACTCTATATCCGTCAGGTTTAAATATGCTATAAAACCGGAAAGAAGCACAAGTTTTCGGGAAAATTTAAAAATATCATAATAGTACGTTTAATTCTTATTTGCTTTAGCTGTTTTTCAGAGTATCATAATTTTGCAGCGGAAGTAATACATAATATAAATTAACTTACTGATTTATATATTTATATCGTATCTAGGTTAATAGACTGTGAATCTAAAATACTAAAAACAAGATAAACTATCATAGTTTAGAAAAGAAAATCAATCCTTACTTATATTCCTCCCTCTAGATAAAAAGCAATTTTGTTAAAAATGTATTAACATGTATTTAAAAAGGGTTGGCAATGACAAGTTTTCTAAATAAACTATTTATATAATACAAGTCAATTATAAATATTGAAGAGTAATTTACTCATAATATGACCATGTTGTTAAAGTACAAAAGTAATAAAAACTTTACAATGCTAGTTGATAAGATGTCGCTACACGTCTTTAATACACTTGTAATTGGTTATTTCGCTTTGGGTGTTGCCGATACATCGTTAAAATAAAATAGTTTGTACCGTTGACTAAAGAAGTGGGCGAGAAATGATGAGATAGAAAACCGTTACCGGAACATTGTGTGTTGAACGTGACTGGGGCGTTATACGATAATACGACGTTAAATTATTTAATCACATAACGCACACAAATATTGGCTTAATTTTCCAATTGTACATCTGTACTCAGCGACAACCGATTCTCATGCGTGTGATGTTGTTATTAAAGCCCGCTAAGGAAAAGTATAAGAAAAGAGGGATGTCGAAAATGAAAAAAAATATCGTTATATCGATGAATCGATATTTATAAAAATATCAATATCGGCGTCGATATATCGAAGGAAAATTATCCATATATCGATTAAATCTCAATAAACACGAAATTATTTTACCAGTATTCCTTTTTATTAGACAAAATTACAAAAATATCAAGAACTAAAAGGATTTCTTCTAACTTTAAGACCTATTTAAGATATCAAACAAAAATAAAAAATACATAAATAAATGGCGGCAAATAATATACATGCAACAAATTCAGATGTCAATGCATGCAACGAAACAAAACATAATACTCAACAGTCATAGACAATATAGTTCTTTTTTTTTCGTTAGGTCCTATCTTCTACAGTTTCAGATTACAGCGACTTCACTGCCCTAAGAATTAAAAAAAATATCGTTTTTGATACAATTTTCGATACTGGATATTTTCTATCGATATATCGTCACAAAATATATCGCCCAAAAATATTGATATATTGAATTGAAAAAATCGATGTATCGATATTTATTTGACAAGTCTAATAAGAATATAATATGTATTGAAACAATCCTAGGAAATTTATTTTTAAATTTAATAATTCCTAATTAATTAAATTCTTTTTTTTTTCATATAATTGCAAAACACACATATGTAACGGAATTGCTATAAGTAGAAATTCAGTTTTTTTCCAAAAGCATAACCATATTGACTATATGAAACCAGAATACTGTAAAGTTTTATATCTTTCAACAGTTTTCTAATAATGGGATTGCGTATTAACCTTTTTTCACATGAATCAGACAAAGCGTGAAATATTAAAAAAATATAACCAGGTATATGATTGCGCAATAGCATGTCTAATATGCGGTTATATTGTGAATTACGTGTCATACATTACATCGCGGAATCAAGTTAATTGTGATTAGTGGGCAATTATAAGTGAATGCCCTAAGATAGTAACTGTAATTGTTTTGCTTCACATTTTCACACGACTCAAACTGATGCTGCTGGAGTGTAATGAATCATGAAGTAGTGCATATAGGGTAAGGTTTAAGATTATCAAGAACACTTCACATTCTTTTGTGAGTATATAATTTAACGTGTTGTAAATATTGGCTATTAACCCTTAACTTGGCAGAATGTTCTGTCTTTCAATATCAAAATAATATTCATACCGTTTAACCCTTATGTTCCAAGGATGTTTAATAGAAACTAACCGTGCGTTGAAAAACTGAGAAATTACCTAAATATTCATATAAAAATATAAAGTTTGCGCTAAAAACTTATGGCAATAGGTTTTGTATATTCTGATGTATCTCCACAGATACACTATTAAGAAAAGGGTTAATAACAGCCAATATATACATATATATACTCAATGTTCAATAAAAGGTTAAAAACAGTACATACTAACAGTAAAATATTGTAAAACACCGGTTTATTTGTCGAGGAAAGGTCACAAATAGTTTTTTATGAGCATATCGTAAGAAAAATATCTCATCGCTACTTGCGGTAAAATGCTGTAGATATAGCCGTAATATTTAACGATTCTACTGCCTTAATAATGAACGTTTGCGTGCATACTGAGGCGCCTTTACATGCATACGATAAATAGTTCTAAAGCTTCCCATGCAATTAAGTGCTTTTAAATTGCTATAAAAGTTTTTTAACCAACACTTTTCTTTTGTTACAGATAACAAATGTTGCCACGGCCTCTTTCAGAGAACACAATGAGGTTTTTACTAAGTATATTACTAGTGGCATATGCAGCGGAAGCTGCGAAGAAATTCGAGGGGACGTTGAGATCGGCAGCTGATGCACCGCCTCAGGACAACTTAGCCGTTGAATCGGCTTCAGCCGAACCCTCGGTGGTGGCTGCTCCACAAGATTTTCAAAATCCTAGTGATCAATCACCTTCGAAAACCGAAGAAGAACCCCCAAAAGCAGCAGAACCTGCCGAAGCCGAAGAAACTGCGGCACCAGTGGATCCAGAAAATGCCGCACAATCTGCTGAACCCGTAGCACCGGAAGAACAACCATCACCAGGTCCCGAGACTGCACCTGAAGTAGCACCTTCGGCACCTTCAGCTCCTTCAGCCCCTAGTGGCGCTTCTGCACCGTCGGCCCCTGCAAATTCCCTTGAGGAATGTGATCCTGAAATGATTGGTTTCGAACTTGTCACCGGGTAAGTGAACATTATTAAAGATAAAAGCTATAATATCAGTATGCAATAAATTGTACTTTTGGTAAAACAACGAGTGAATAAATTACCAGCACACACCGGTAATTTCAAAAGTTTAATTGCCACAAGTACATGATAGTCTAATGAGATACGATGTAACTTACGATATATCTTAAGAAAGTTATGAAATAGTGCTGATCTGTTATAATTAAAAGGTTATCATTTATTCCTTTGATACTGAATTGCTCCAACTTCCGTGTGTTGCATGTAATTGATCAAAGAGTAATTATGCATGTCTGTTTAGATACGTGTTCTCGGCGCCGTCACATGTTTTAGACGACATCCCCGGCACTCTGATGTTAACCGACTGCCTAGAGCAATGCCAGGCCAACGACACTTGCCGAGCTGTCAACTACGAGACTGGACTCTGTGTGCTTTTCAGTTCGGACGCGGACCAGTTACCTGGTAATTTTTTTTTTTTATCAGTTTTCTACATGTTTAAATCGGGTTTCTGTGTTTGAATCGTGAAGAATTGCTCCAATTAATATCGGTTTTTACAGTGCTTACTTAAATTGACGGAGTTATGAACAAATTTTCAACCTCTATTTTACACCCTTGGTGGTTGATATTTCGCAAATGTTGTAAAACGATTTTTTTTTATTTTTAACCAAAATTCGAAATTTTGGTTTTCGTAGGGCTAGCTTCAATATTAATGGATTAAAAAAAACAGCCCCGGTCTCACCCTCTAAGTAGTGGAAAACCAAAACGTCCGCTTTTAGTGGAAGATTACATCGTGCAAAGAACTCAATTCCCAAATTACATGCTTCTTCCTTTAATAGTTTACTCTACAATATCTCAGTCAGGGCAACAGTTTTTATACAAATAGATAGAAAAAATGTTTGAATTTAATATAAATATTTTTATACAGCCTTTACACTCCGTCTGCGGAATAGAGTAGGTAAATGAACTGTTAACAATATGACTCACGATGTGTAAATAAGCTTCCAATTATAAAAGCAACAATAACGGTACACGCATATGCATGTTCACATGTAGTATAGCCGGCGCATGGCAGGTGTGTGTGCCAATACTCTCGCTTGACCGACATTAAAGTCGCCATTTCGCTCTCGACCTAGTCTAAGCATCCAGTCAGTATCACATATATTTTTTGTTTGAACATATCATTTGAATACTAATAAGACAGCATTTTTATGATCATTTATCAAGTAATCAATACTATGAAATCTGAGAAAAAGAAGAATAGAAAGAAACTTTATGGCATGTATGTGCGATTTCATAGACTACTTGACCTCGCTTTTATAAATAGGTATCAATTATCATTATTGAATATAAGTAAAACCTCTTCAAAAGTTACATTTCATTTTCATTGGTTGTATTCATGTGTATATTATTTACTACAAAACTATTGTTGATAGATAGATAGTTTACTGCTTCAATCCTTTCTATATTGTATTTACATTATAATAATCAACTTTGTAAACACAGAGAAGGACGCCAAATAAAATGAGTAAATATATATATCATGTTAACAATTTAAAAAAAGACAGTATAATCAGAAATGTAATTTATTTCATTGTGAAGCACGAACTTTATACACGATGTAATAACATAGAACATTAGAAGTTAGGGAAGGAAATGAATAACTATTAAGTTCATAGTCGAATGAAAAATATTCTAAATACATTGATGAGAAACATTTTAGTACTAACTGTACTTTTGGGATGAACCATTTAACTGTAAATGTTTACAGGCATGAATTGATTTAAAAACAATTTTCGCACATCCACAATTACGGTCTCATTAAAAGTTGATTTAGGATCAGTTGTTTAATAATTTAATAAAAATATGTTTTTAATTTGAATATGAAAAGAAATAACTTCTATTTACTTGGTCTATTTATAAGCACTTTTGAATAATCATAGAAAATAAAAACTAACCTATCAAGGGTTTCTGAAAACTGAATCTACCAAGAAGTCCCAGCAAAGATATCCTGATAGTTGTTTTTTTTTAATCTTTCGTCATTTAATATAAATAGGCTTACACTTGACCTCAATCACACCTGATGGAAAGTGTTGATGATGCTGTTGATCGAGTGCGGCCACCTAACAAATACAGATTCACTCGTTGCTCCAATGTTATAAAATGCTGGATAAAAGGCGCGGAAAAGGGATTTCGCTTTTTGGTGGTAAGCAGTAAAGATAGTATTGTACGAGTAATCTGAATATCAACAACATATCGATGTAAAACTGGGAGGTGTTTTTAATAATTTAAAATGTTTGTCACAGGTGCACTGACTAAGTCCCAATTTCCGGTGTTCACGATATACGCGCAGAAATCTTGTCTGGGTGTGCGGCCGTGCGAGCGCGCTTGGTGCTTTGACCGTGTGCGAGGCTACCACCTCAAGGGACACGGCAAGAAGACGCACACAGTCGGCTCCAGGCAAATGTGTCTCGACCTTTGCCTTGGCGAGAACGAGTTTGTTTGCAGGTTGGTAAATGCCTTAATTATTTAAACACTTAGAACATTATAGTTTGCATAATAAACTCTTTATTCGTTACGCAACATAGTTATCGAATTCATGAAACTTTTTATAAAGACGTTAATATATATAACATGTACATTTTTACATTTATAATGACATCGTTATTAATAGCATTACGTTCATAATTAACGCACAACTGATACCATTTATATAAAATAACAAGCCGCTGTAGACCGGCTACTTTGTCTACGGCGACAATGATGAAATACTCCCGTTTGAATCGAATAATTACATCCATCTATTTAGTATCAAATAGAACAATAGTTAAACCATTTTTCACTTCGTTATATAAATTTTGTGTTACATGAAAATTAATTAGTTTATTTCAATCCTTTCAAGTAAAATGCAGTATTAACCCGAAATTATTACATACATTTTGTTACATACATAATTATTCATAAGTTGAATTCGCTTTCCTGCTTTAGAACTGAGGTCGTGTGAGTTTACTTTTGGAATTAGTTTCAACTTCAAAATGTATGGACTTAATGTTTCCCAAACTATCAGAAAAATCCACACCTAGGCCACTCGTTACAAACAGATATGTAAAATTCGACTAAAATAAGGAAATGACTATATTATGCGATTCCCTTAAGTTACATACAAAATGCTTATGTTGACCGTAAAGAGGTACATAAAGTAGAGCGTTAGTGGGTACTATGGGCGGAGTGAGACATGAATGACCTGCAAGCACTATTGCCCCTTACGACCTAACCGAGACTAACTAGTTATTTAATATAGCATACCATTAGGAACAATACCTATCAGATAAGTGTAACATTATACGGACATTAAAAGCCCTTGATTCTGTTCGCTACAGTTTCTTGCTGTATTGAGTTTAAATTGTATTGTAAACCTCTTTCTTGTATTCGCAGAAAGTTATGATATGTTATTATTGGATGTATAATTATACGTCGAATTTTTTTGCTAAGTTAGTATACTACTTTTCGATATATAAAAATATTTAATTAGTTATAATGTATTTCAATGATTTATTATATCTTACACTTGTGCTGAACAAAATGTGCATTCCCACTGAACAATAATTTAGTCTAACTGAAAATTGCCAGCAAAACTAGTTACTTAAAATTTCAAATAACCCTTAATCAGCATGATTTGCACATTTTGAGCGTGCTCACTTAAAAGGACAAGGAATTTATTAAAGAACAAAACAGTGTTCGGTAAAGTAATAGTTAATTAGCGTGCCTTCGATATCATTGTCTGCTTGTTATGCAATTAAAATAACAGAACGCATTTTCATACGAAAAAAGCTTTTGCCTATAAGCATATACTAGCAATTAAAATAGTTGAGATTAATAGCTTTGTGTACCTTGTATGTGTGCCCATTGATGGTTTTTTATACATACATATCTATAGATTATAACATCAAATTAGTAACTTACGTCTGCTAACAGGTAGATAAATACCAACGGCGATGATCACTTCAAGTAATTATAATTTATTTACAAAGTATATTCACCAAAACAGATTTTGTTAAACACGGTTTAAATATTGTTGTCAATGAAGAATTATTCCTAAGATAACATTTGCCTAACAATGGTACTAACAAGACATGAATGGTAGACAGCATGAAAAAGGTAATATAGGCCTCAATAGACGGTCCTAGATAAAGTTTAGAACATCAATGTAACATAACGGAGCCTAATCAAGAGCTCTATTCATCCAGTTGGATTTCAGTTTTATGAAATAAATTTATTAAAAGTGTGATCAGCGCTGACACTGAATTGGATAATGAACACTGTCAAATTATTGTGAAGAATTTTATAAAAATTATATTATTTATTTGGAATTTCTAAAATTGATACAAAATACATGAAATCGCTAAAAAAGGGTTTGATGAAAAATCATAATGCAAAACGGCAATGGAAATCGCTATAATGTATACCGTTAACTTCATGAGACATGGTAAATTAAGTACTGGATTAAAGGATTAAATATCACCGCTATATATATATATATATATATATGGATTAACTGCTACTTGAGACGATCATGAAACTACCTTCATTAAACAAGTACGTAAGTAAGCTAATTGATGCGAGATAAGACCGATAACAAAGTCAATCAGGTTTCATCAAGTTACCGTAGATGGTAGCAGATCGTATCCACTGGATAAGTCACAGATCTCTTCCTGGTTACTGTTCCGTTTCTAAATTCTACAAACGAGCATTATATACAAAGCAGCTACCAATTGCACGGCATACGTCCCAGGCGTCGAATGCGGCGAGACACGACTGTCCTATTGTGTTTATTTCCTTGTATGGGTTTTGATATCATTAACATAAATGCTGTACGGTGTCCGATGATCACATTCGATGCACGTATCCATTGGGTCAGCTTGAGCCATTTGTGAGTAAATGATCTTCGTGTTATAGCGTTCATTTGCTTTTGAAAGCGTAAACGCGCGCTATCGATAGCCCTACAACCGTTTCAATTTGACCAAGCATACTGCTTTTATCTTACATTTTACTGTGCTAATGTCTTTATAAATTACTTAAGTCTAGTTTAATAAGAACGAATATTAAAATAAAAAGTTATTAGATAATATTATTTTATTCAGCCAAAGTGTAAAATAATTGGATTATGCAAATTGGAAAACGTAAAAGCGCTTGAAGTACGTTAATTATAAATATACATATAATTAAGTAAAATATGGATCATTATATTTTTATCAGCAGACATTTCTCTGAGTTGTACTGGGCCCTCTGCTGTTAATTAGGCGATTTAACTGTTATCTTATTACTTTATGAAAGTTTTCGGCCAGAGTACAGAACACGGTAAAACTTATGTCATATAATATATATTTTACTTCTTGTCGATAAAAATCGTCGTAGTTTTGTTAAAAACAGTATTTGCAGTGGTATCTTCCAGGCGGTAACTCAACAGTCACTTATTATTATTTATTTAATTAAGAATTTTCTAAATTTTTGGCTAAAGCTTAGCTAAACGCATGGTATCAGCTCCATACAAGCGTTTGTATATGACAACTATCCACCGCAAGAGACGTGACCAGTACACACGACGTGAAATCTTTACCAATAGGCAAGAAAAGTAATAGATTATTGATATTGCAGTTACTAAGTTTAATTATAAAATAAACCACAAATAAAATTAATATAGGACGTGCACATGCTCCAAAGCATTTGTAGAAGTCCGTGTTTTGCCTCGCTCAGTCAATGGATCTTACCGATTAAAAGATAGTTATAAAAATAAAGACTAGATAATAGCTTATTCCACTTGGACCAGCAGCGATAACTAATCAAGAAACATAATAAATAATTACAATTATATAGTATTAGTGTGATTATAATACTATTATGAGCGCGAACAATAATGTTATAAGAAACTGAAGTTATATGCGAACTTTTAGAACAATTTCAAGCGATCGGTTTGTTATTACTACGTTATGTATATTAACCAAGCGATGAAACGACTACACATCAAGTTTTTTTCAGTAGTTAAGACAAAATTTTCAGTTTTTACAAAATATTGTTATTATAAAAATTTCCCATGTAACTTTCAGGATGTTGATTCGGCTTAAATAATTATTTATAACCGTTTAAAACCGTTAAAAGAGTATGCGGTTAAAAAAACTGTGTCTCACTATATTTCTTTAAGAAAATGTCTTAAGTTATATGTTGCATTGATATGTAGTAAGTATTACAAGTTACTAATCATAACGAGCAATTACTTTAGCATACCAGTTATAATTATAAAGCTCCAAGGAACAAGCTAAACAAGTTTCTAGTATAAAGTATATTTATATTAATATAAACATGATATGTCATTAATAATCATAATATTTCCTAAGAGAATACAATTACAGTACATAAAGATGAAAATGTATACAATTAAATATTATATACGAAGCTGCAAGTAGCGTCATCGGCATCTACTGTTTTGTTAACACCTTGAGAAAGTTCACATAATAGAAAAAAATCAAAGCTTCTGTTAAACCGCGTGAAACATTGTTGCAGATCGGCGAACTACAACAATAAAACTGGGGAGTGCGTGCTCTCGAACATGGACCGTATTACTTTGGCGGGAACCAATGCCTTTAAAGCGAACGAAGGTGGGCATAATTAAAACATTTATGTAGATATAATAGATATCTTCGACGAGAATACATTTTCATTAACTATTATAATGTTATTATTTTTAGACACTGACTATTTAGAAAATAACTGCGTCGAAGAGCCAACGAAATTGTGCGAATTTAAAAAAATGGGTGGTCGCATTTTGAAGACTGTTGATTCTGTGTATCAAGATGTACAAACTGTAGAGGAATGTAGAGAACTGTGCCTGAACTCGCCTTTCCGTTGTCATTCGTATGACCACGGTGACACTGGTGACCACGTTTGCCGACTCTCTCATCATTCACGTGCGACACTTGCTGACATCCAGGTACTCACTTTTCTAACCGTTTCCTACAAGACTAGCTCATATATGAAAGTATCTGTATTTTATAACTTAAACTTTTTATAGGACCCTTATTTGGAAGTACCTGAAGCAGCTACTTATGAATTATCATCATGTTATAACGTTTCGATTGATTGTCGAGCTGGTGATATGGTTGCCCGTATTCAAACTTCTAAGTTATTCGACGGTAAAATCTACGCTAAGGGCAGTCCTAACTCCTGTGTGGTAGATGTCAAATCAAGTCTAGAATTTGAATTGCATATGGGGTACAATAACATTGAATGCAACGTTAAACAAAACGGACTCGGAAGGTAAGAATAAATCTTTTTTTTTTAAGTAGCGTACACAATTTCACTTTTACAGCATTTTGTTGAAGTAATATATACTAGTTTTAGCTATTTTCTTCGTCCATTTACCAACAATTTTACACAATAAGCATTCGTAGTTATAAAATATTTATTTGAAAATTATTCCTATCTAGCAAGAGCTTTCATAATTCTTAGGGTATTTTCATCGTAACGTCCAAACATATAAATATATTCGGGGTTGGATTTCTCCAATAAATATTGATTGTTTTTGTTCTCTCACTATACTCTCATTATAATTATTTACTACATTATTTAAAGAAATGCTTTAAACTAATTTTTATTTTCAGATATTTAAACGATGTCGTTATTCAACATCACGATACAATCGTTACATCTTCTGACTTGGGTCTGGCTGTAACATGCCAATACGATTTAACTAATAAGACTGTTGCCAATGAAGTTGATCTTGGAATTCACGGAGATATCCAGACTGGTCTATCTGAGGAAGTTATTGTTGATTCTCCAAATGTCGCTATGAGAATTACAGATAGGAGCGGTGACGATACCATTGCTTCAGCCGAAGTTGGCGATCCATTGGTAATACATATTTTCATAATAATATTAGCGTCTAGTATTGCGACATGGAAAATTGTAATTTTATATTTTTGCTCTAGGCTCTGCGATTTGAAATTATGGATCCGAACTCACCATTTGAAATCTTCGTACGCGAGCTCGTTGCTATGGACGGTGTCGATTCCAGCGAAATTACCCTCATCGATAGCGACGGTTGCCCTACGGAACATTTCATCATGGGACCTCTATTCAAATCGACCAACACTGGAAAGGTAAGCCTATATTACCGTAACCGTCAGCGACGTTTAATTTATAGTTTTTCGTATTTTCATAATAACGACTATCTATACATAGGTACGCCTACATTGCCCGAGGTGTACTTTTGTTTGACTGCATACACGATGATAAAGTAAGGTGAATAGTAGGTTTAGGTGTATCATTGAGAAAATGTTTAATTATAAGTTACTTTATTGTCGGCACAGTAAAAATTATAGGTTCCATATGTAAATTTTTAGCTAAAAACTTATAACGGTTAAGCAGAGAATATAAACAAGCACATCATATGATTTAAATTAATCGTTTTTAGATATAAATGAGTTAAATATATTTACTTATATTTCGTACATTATTCTTTCCAGACGCTGTTATCTCATTTCGACGCATTCAAATTCCCGTCCTCCGAAGTCGTCCAGTTCCGTGCCTTGGTAACTCCTTGCATGCCTACTTGTGAACCGGTGCAGTGCGATGGCGGCCCGAACGAACTCCGCTCTGTCATGTCTTACGGACGTAGGAAGAGGCGTTCGACCCCTGCTGCACCTACTGATGACATGTTGCTCGTGCAAACCATCCAAATTACAGACAAATTCGGTTTTGACAAACAACGTTCTAAGAACGTCACTGAGGACTCCGTCTTCGTTAGAGAGACTGACGTGACTTGCGTCAACGCGGCAGGAGCCATGCTGGCAGCAGCAGCTTTCTTGGCCGTCCAGTTAGTTGTTCTCGCAGCCTGGACTTGCAGTTGGCAGCGACGGCGTGCAGCAGCAAAGGCCGCCGAACTCTTGCCCGGCCCGAACGCTCCCTCAGCTCTTTGTAAAGTTTATGATGCTAGCTTTTCTCGCACACACCAGAGGCACTTCTAAATGTCCTATGTGTGCGTCAACTTGATCAGCGTCGACAATTGTAACTTATTTAACGTAAAACCCCCGTCGCGTCCTGGCTCAAAAATTTTCCGCTCAATAGTATTGATTTGCGATTGTTCAGAGAGCTTAGGATGACGACAGCGGTAAATTATCTTATAGTAAATAATAACCGATTCTCGCGCCATGCGTTACAGTGCATATAAGCTGTGATGAGTGCGAAAGTGTATACGACACAGAGACGGGGACGACCAAAAGAGTGTGGTTGAAAGTGGAAGAATGTGATTTGGAGATTATTTTGAACGTAGATTGAATGTATGTGTAAGAGGGCACTCGCTTGTCCCCATCTCAAGTGTAGTAGACGGGACCACGGCCGTGAATCGTTGTCAAGATCACGTCGCTCATTCGTCCGCTCACTCTCGGATAACCGTACGACGAGATCCGTTTAGTATTGTACCATATTTTTTTTAAAGTAGAGTAAGCCTGATAGATGTAGGTAAAAAATTAAAATTCAGTACCTTTAAGTAGATAGCCGAACGTGCGACCTAAGTCACGAAACGATGTGTCGACGGCCGTCCCGACATCGTAATTTATTTAATTTAGAATAGTTTTTCTTAAATTAATTTATGAGTAATAACTATTTAATAAAATCCTAATATAAATAAAAACCTACCTAAACATGTTAAGATTCCAATATGTGCTATTATTATGTTAAATAAAAAGTATTTCACGACGAAATTAGTGCCTCGAAGAACTTATATGTACAATTATATATTAGTGTGAATTAGCTGTTTCGTCCATGCAAATTGTCAATAGGAATTTACTTACAAATAAATTTTTAACAAATAATATGGATTTTATTTATTTTATACTTACAGATTTGACTAACTAAATTATATGGTAAAAATTCTAACAGAATTTATTTACATAACCAATGAAAATCGTTCATACAGTTTGGAAAAAATATTGACAGAGATGCATATTGTGTTCTGCATACCTTTTATGCCTGGGGTAGGCATAACTGGTTTCGCTATATAGTCACACAAAGTCGGAAACAAAAGCTAGTAAGACATTATTGAGGAGAACGTTTCAAATGATGTTTTGTTGAACTAAAAGATTTCATTTATTAAAGGAGGTTTTGATTTTTGTGGCAATTATCGCTTATTTTCTTTGTTCTGAAATATTAAGATCAAAGATTTATTTCACGATTTGATTTATAGATTTTGTATATTATTTTAATATAAGCAATATTTTTGAACGCCAATATTTCTATGAAGTTTCAATTTTCTCGAACAATCATATTTACACGGTATTGATAAATAATATTGGGCAATAATAATGCTATTTGGAACAGTAACAGGAAGACAGTAATCAGAGCAAGCATTCAATATAAAAGGAATAAATCACTTTAAGCTATTCAAAAGAATTTAAACGTTACATTTACACATTGTAAAAAAATATAAATCCATATCATGCGATTCCAGTTTGATTTGGCAAGGAATGCAAAACTTTAACGCGGCGTAAATCCCCGGCACTTGCAGTTCACAAACTGCAAACGATTCGCATAAATGAGATGCGATCTTAAAGTGGTTTAATCACGTGTGAAGGGGCAGGTCTCACGTCCACATTCGTGCAACAGATTAAATCGTCGCGCACTAGCGACGGCACGCGACAAAACACACACGTGCCTCCGTAACCATTAGTAGCACCGTGCTGGAGAATCTGTCTCTATCAGAGAACTTTACATACCCAGATTACGTATATAATAGTAATTACTTATTTAATGAGTATTGAAAGAACAGGTTCATATAGAATAACGGAAAATCCATAGATAACTGAAAATAGAGTCGTCGCATATTGCATAATAAAGAACTTTGTATGTGATATGAAAACATATTGACATTACTGATTGTATCAAGTTGAGAACATGGAAGACAGATAAATGGTAAAGTAATTGGACTATCGTGTATTCAACATCCTATCAACTGGTTTAGCTTTAGGTGATTGTAACAATAAGAATGTTGAACTGTGTAAGTTTTTAGTTCTTAATTGGTATATTTTGTTACGAAATAAATGACAATCAAAGGTCGCAGCATAACTACATTTAAATCGTTTAGTTATAAAATAGGAAACGGCTATACCTGGAGAGTATTGACCCAAAATTTAAACTATCAATTACACTATGATAAGATAAAAGATAAATAGTTCCGATTTTAAGTTATTTAGTTTAAACAGTAAATAGATTTTGTCAAAATACAAAATAGGTGATACGGACTGAAATAACTTGACTATATTTTACACGAGCACTTTATAAACTTTACAGGCGGACGTAATAATATTGGCAATTTTATAGTATGTGGTCGACAATGGCGGCCGGTACTTTCATGAGCCTATAAAATCCAAATACTGAATGCAACATTGTCGTCAAAGATAAAGTTGTTTACAATAATATGAAATATTCATAGTAGAGAATCGACGGAGGCCACCGGAATAGCAGATGCGTATAAATAAACAAAACCAAACAAGCGAATGCTGGTAGACGTCGATTTATTAGATGCAACTCGACGCATACGTGATAGCAAATCTAATTTTATTTGATACTTCTCGTAGGAACGACTCTGTAGATCTATTTACTAGAACAAGGAACCGAGATAAATATTGTTATATTTCAAAATATCTTGTTCCGATCCTGGTTATTAAACGAATAGTAAATTATTTTATCGCGAGTTCGGCATCACGACACAAATGAAATATTGCCGTGCCGGTTTTGTTCTCATAAAATATGTAATCTGATTAAGTAGCTCTATAAATGAATGAGAGTAATATAATAATAAAAGAAAGAAATATTAACAATAAAGGCTAAGTAAAAGAGCTTTGTGCAGAACAGAGGACAAGTTCTTAGAAAATAATTCCTGTGCGAGTATTAAGACAGAGTACGCATTGAGGGACTTCCGAAAGTGTATTTAAAACAAAACTGTTTGTCACGACAATTGCACATTAACTTAAGCTTTTTAATAAGAACTAGGGCACTTTCGTTTGAAAAAGAAAGTACACGTTGACAATGGAATATCGACATTTTTAAGTATTCAAGAGAAAGGCTTTAAAATTTCGTATTCATATAACCAACTAAACAGAAGAGCGGCGGAATGTGCGAGAAAATCAATATGACTCAGGGATCAATGAAATGTATGTTGAAGCCTTGTCTGCATGCAATGAACACGAACATCTTTGACACCATTTCCTTAATTAACTATTCTTAACAAAATAACTAACAATATTGTTAAAACAAAACTATTTCGCATGAAATAATGAAATTGTAAAAAGTATTCAATATCATATTATATCTATATAAAAGTAGTGAAGAGGTATTTAATTTAACAGTTAAGGATATCATTAATAGTTGAGGGAGTGTGCGTCCAATGATCCAGGCGAGAGCAGTGTGCGATGTGTTCCCGGATACTGCTCCACGATAAGTAGGCGAGCGAGGAATGGATGGCCATTTACACCACCCCTCCCTTGCTTTTTGCAATAGGGAGAGGTCTATCTTAAGGCCAAACGTCAATAAGGCCAAACGTCAACGGGTGCCGAGGAAATGGAAATTTTAAATTATTGAGCATATTAGTTCAGAAATAAATAAATATCGATAAAAATCATAATGAAACTCTGGAAGGATTCTTTTCAATTTTTTAGTTGGATTTAGAAAATTAATTACAAATAGTTATATTACAATTATTCACATATGTGTACTTATTTAATAATGTTCCTATTTGTAAACACTATTGCAAGAGTTAACTATAGATTTCATTAAAAGATCCGTTGGTTTTCTGACCAGTAAAAAATACATTTGCTACAACTTCATCACTATAACTAATACAAATTGTTATTCTTCACTGTCATGTCTTCATTTTGAAAGACAGTCAATAATGTAGGTGTAATTAATTTAATTGAACTTTTCTTATCTTTAAATAAACTATAATTGCTTCTCCCAAGAAACTCATACATGACTTTTTTGTTTTATTGGTTTTTAAGTCCCGTTCTCAAGCCTACAGTGTTGCATACCTAACTAATTACTAACGAAGTCCAGGTTTTATAAAGTAATTGCAACGCCAACGCTTACAAAATTCTTGATAGTAAATAAATTAAAATGCGTCGGCTTGTCAAGTCCTCTTTAGAAGGAATATGAATTTTATAAATACGAGTCGGTATGAACAGTGTTAAACAACTATTATTGTGCCAATTGCTGGTTATGAATCATTCAAAATAAACATACATACGTATTATCGGTATTTTTAGAACTTTTTCCATGGAAAACAAAAAAAAAACATATAGTTAAATTATACAGCGTTAATTTTACTCAGTTGCACGCGATTAAGAGAATCTAAAATTATGCTAACTTTATTTTGTTCTTTAAATAAATATGATCAAATTATGTCCGTACAAAGACGTAGCTATCTGACAATTTTCTTTTAAGCTATTGCATATTTAGGTTATATTGAATATGACTAATCTTTAAGACAGTACATTTAAAAATTAAATTAGATAACAGATTTTCAGATTATAATTGCATCTAGACAATGGAGTGCATTTCAAAGAAGTATAAAAAGCATTATCTTGATAAAATTAGGATGTTGAATACATATCGAGGGGTGAAAGTCTATTTGGTTTAAGCGACATTTTTTGGCGATATAGTAATACATTCGGAATCAACGTTTTTTACCGACAAAATATATATATTACTATATCACCAAAAAATGTCGCTTAAACCAAATAGCCTTTTACCCCTCCTCGATATATTGATGTAAAATACGGATAATTTGGATTTAGAGACTTCTATTCTAGTAATAACCATCTGAATATTACTTAAAATCTTTTAAGTCATTATTTTTATTAAATTCCCAATTATAATAAGGTAATGATTTTTATGCTTCAGTGGGATGCATGCCACTGCATCTGCATGTTTATTAATTTCATTTCACACCATGATGTATCACAATAATACTAATAAAAAATAAGATGCATGTATTCGCGTGAAATGTCGGAAGTGATCAAAGTTAGATCACGATGCGCAGACGCGCGCTAACAACTCGCTAATAGACGATCGTGTTCGTGACGCCTCGCCGCCTTCCGAACTCAATAACAATGTCTGAACTGATGAACACTAATATAACTAAGCAGTTCCTATTTAAATATAACGTTATAAAATGTACTCCAATTTTCTATAATTTCTTTTATAATAGTTATTTTTCTGTTACTTCCTTCACGGCACAAACTGAAACAGCTGTGGAACAATCGACTAATACACTATCAAAAAATAATTCCAAATATTAGGTCCTTACATATGAAATTGGCGTTTTTCGTACTGGCCACTTTAATCACTAATTTCTCCTCTTTGGTAAGGAATTCCAAATTCAAATTTGTACAGCTATAGACTCATGTATTTGTGCTTCGATGATCGTCATTCATTTGTTTTTTTCTTCTGTTTTTTTCTGTTTGCGTCACTCATTTTACAAAATGGAAAACTTAAAATATCGCATTATTTACGAGTACGAGTTCCGCCGTGGCACTAGTGCTGCGGAAACAACTCGAAGGGTGAATGATGTGTATGGCGGTCGTGTTGCAAAAGAAAACACAGTTTGTTTTTGGTTCCAACGTTTTCGTTCTGGAAATTTCGACCTGCAGAACAAGCCCCGTGGACGGCCTGAGACTCAAGTTGATAATGAAGAGTTGAAGGCTATTGTGGAAGCGGATCCATCGCAAAACCACGTCCGAGTTAGCTGCAGGCTGCGATGTTAGTGATAAAACTGTTTTAATTCACTTGAAGCAAATTGGGAAGATTAAAAAGCTTGAAAGGTGGGTACCTCACGAATTGACTGAAGCAAACCGGCAAACGCGCGTCGACTGCTGCGTCACATTACTAAACCGGCACAATAATGAAGGTATTTTAAACCGAATCATTACCTGTGATGAAAAATGGGTTGATTACGATAATCGGAAGCGCTCAGCGCAATGGTTGGATCCTGGCCAGCCAGCCAAATCCTGCCCCAAGCGAAAATTAACCCCAAAAAAGTTACTTGTAAGCGTTTGGTGGACTAGTGCCGGTATTGTTCATTACAGTTTTCTCAAATCTGGCCAGACTATTACGGCTGATGTCTATTGTCAGCAATTGCAAACCATGATGGAAAAGCTAGCGGCTAAACAACCTAGGCTGGTCAATCGCTCCACGCCACTGCTGCTTCACGACAACGCTAGACCACACACTGCGCAACAGACGGCTACTAAATTAGAAGAGCTTCAATTGGAAAGTCTAAGACATCCTCCGTACTCCCCGGACCTTGCTCCAACAAATTACCATTTTTTTCGAAATTTGGATAACTTCTTGCAAGGGAAAAAATTCAACTCCGATGGGGCAGTCCAAATCGCCTTCAAAGATTTTATTGATTCCCGTCCGACTGGTTTTTTTAGTAAAGGGATCAATGAACTACCTATGAGATGGCAAAAGTGCATAGAAAATAATGGTTCATACTTTGATTAATTAAATATATTATATTAAAAAATATTCGACTTTTTGTTCCTCCCATACAAAACGCCAATTTCATATGTAAGGACCTAATATTTAGGGGTTTTTCAAATAGCCTGTATTTTATTATATTTGGAATAATTTTTTGATCCCTTAATTTTTTCCGCTAGTGTATTATACAGTTTATTGATTGTTGCGGTCGGTTTTACACTGCACTATGTTGTTACATAAAGTGTCAGTGTAGTCCCTTACAATGCTCGTATATAAAATAAAAATACATAAAATAAATGGAGTCTGTAACTTACCCGTAGAACTTTTGTATAAATTTTTATTTCTGTACAAAATATTCTCTTCATTAAATTTAATTCAGCACTTAAGGATTTGTGGTACAGTAACTTTATTTATTTAAATACTTACGTTAAAAGTATCCTTTGTAAGTATTTAATAATAATAAAGTATTTAAAAGGATTTAAAAACTTGCAGAAATTTATACTTTAAAAAAAATGACATCATCATCATAATCTACAGCTTGTTTCAGACCACATATTGAAGTTTTCTCATATTATGCCCCATAACAGATCCCCAATAATAATAATAATTATAATGATAATTTGGCTTCCCAGGCTGGGTGGAGCAACCAGAAAGACACCCTGGGGGATTTTAGTCAGTAGGAGTCTCACACACCGGGGTCGCTGCCCTCACAGCGTCCCTGACGGTCCTATGCAGTATTTGCCACCAGGTTACAAAATAAATCCTGTGCCAATCGCATTCAAAATAGTTTTAATATATTTTTATAATCGTCTACATACGCTCTTGTTATTGTATTGATCTATTGTTTGTACTATTACAATCTCAATCCTAATAATTTTTTTTTTATTCCGACTCGGCATAATGCCTGCACCGTACCTGATGGAAAGAAGAGTGCAATTAAAAAACCCAGTTAGCCTACCCAGTGACAACCATTTGCCTATAGTCGACGCGTGATCGATCGCATGATTGCCGGCTTACACAAATATCGCTTCACGAATCGTTTAAGACTAGAAAGACTGAATATAGGTATAACATATACGTATATAAGGAATAAAGAGAGGGGGAGGTAAGTACAACTATTTATAAATGCTATAAGATAATATATAAAAAGTCATAGTATATTAAATATTGGTTCCTTATAAATATGCATTTTTTTATATACTAAACTTTAAAAACGTTCAAGTTGACTACTCTGGGCAATCTAGTGTTAAAAAAACTCAATAAGACAAAGGAAACATGCTCGCTGGAATACCTTTCCACAATTCAAAGACACGGCCAAGGTAACAGAGAGCTTAGTTCATTTCAAGTGATAAGAAATCAAAGCTTTAGCATTGTTACGTATTGCCATGAGTTTCCAGCTATTTACCTGTCGGTCCCCTATCCCTTCCCACCACAAGCCTAGACAACAGATGGCGCCGCGCGCGAAAACCAGTACTAATCAACACCGGTGCAATCAACACGTGACGCGAGCGCTAAAAAGTATATATTCGTTTTTTCTCAATTTCAACGACATCGAAGACGCGTCATTTATCACCAAAAAGGTACGTGGTTCCTGTCTTACCTAATTCCAGGATCTCATGGCCACTATCGAATAATAATAAATGTGTTTCTATATCCAACAAGCATTACATACTTTAAACAATTGTATCTTTCACTATAGCCGCAAAAAATAGATGCCCGGCATAAAATTACACACCATACTTTTTCTTATGAAAAAAAAACACATTATGTAATTGGGTCATGTCATAGGCATTGAGGCTACAATCCACTCCTGATATTTCAGTAATAAAAGTTATAAAACTAAATATAAGGCCATTAAGGCAGACCCGATATATGGATATAAAATATCTGTGGATTTTACTCACATATTTTTAACATATTATCTCATTTACATAATTATAAATTTTATTTTATTATATATTCGTATTAAAATATATCAACCTTATTTCATTTGCAGTACAATTTTACATCCGGAAAGATGAACAAGGTAATAAGGAAGCGTTCTTAATGAACTGCCTCATTAAACCTTTAACATGAGCTGATATTAACATCATTAGTATAAATCTTTCTTTAAATCTTATTTAATAGACAAAACTCGTATGCGCGATCCATAAACATTATAAATACGTAGATACTCTGCTTATAAAAAGATATACAATCAAGTAGACGTCCTTATTAAAAAAAAAGTAATGTTTGTGAAATATTAAAATTGTTTAAAGTTTTCTTTTCTATAGCAAGCATATATTTGTTTCATAATGAATAAATATCAATTTGTAATGAGTTGTAATGGTTAAAAATGTTAACATCTATTTAAGTATTTTATTCTTTCTCTTCATTTTAAAATCAACAAAGTTATAACTTATAAGTTAAATAACAAAAACATAGAGTATTGTTTTTTTTTTACACTGTAGGCAAAGCGACTACAGTGCACCTAATGGTAAGTACTGTGAAGTATAAGCACGACAGCGACTAGCAAAAGACGAAAATCCATTAAGTCTCCGACGTCATGCCGGTCCACATTTACGACGACTGAAGGTATATGAGTTACTGAACGTAAATAAGCTGATCTCGAAACCGGACAGGTCAAAGCGAGTCACTATGACGATTTTTATACTTGTATACTATGGTGACAACCCAGTTCTGGTAATTGCGATTGGTTTTCCGATTGGCCTACTACCCCAAAGAAGAATAACAATAATAAACATTTACAGTAATACAGCAAAATACAGTATGTTATGAAAACCTTGGCCAACCCGTGAAGATGTTATACGGCTTCAATATTAGATTCTATTAAGGTTCATGTTTTATTTAAAGAGAAAAATCCAAATAAAAATGTATTAAAAAGGAAAAACTTACATGGTAACACTGGAGCATGCCTAGTTCGTGAACAAAGAAAAAAAAGCAAAGATTATGCTAGTAGGTCATGACGTCAAAAGGTTTAATGATACTGGTTGATTTCAAACAGCGTTTATCAATTAATCGTTTTATGAAATTATTTTTGTAAGTAATCCTAGCATAAATCGCATGTTATAAAATGCCATTTCTTAAATTTTACATAACAATAACCTTTTAATGTTTACGAATAATATAATTTTCGATGAATTTTGGTAATGGTTTCGTGTCCCTTTCAGGTCGGACATGGTTTCCAACACACTCTATATGTCTAAAAACAGCCACAAATAATTGGTAATAACTAGTTGTGACATCATTAAATTGATATGTAATACTATTGTTAATATGAATCTGCGAAACATAGTCACTAGGTGGCATGATTAACGTTTGTTCAGATCACCTTAATATGTTACACTTAGAGTTGTCGAAACTGCTAATCGTTCCAAGTCCCTAGATAATGCAAATATTAGGTCCTTACATATGAAATTGGCGTTTTTCGTACTGGCCACTTTAATCACAAATTTCTCCTCTTTGGTAAGGAATTCCAAATTCAAATTTGTACAGCTATAGACTCATGTATTTGTGCTTCGATGATCGTCATTCATTTGTTTTTTTCTTCTGTTTTTTTTCTGTTTGCGTCACTCATTTTACAAAATGGAAAACTTAAAATATCGCATTATTTACGAGTACGAGTTCCGCCGTGGCACTAGTGCTGCGAAAACAACTCGAAGGGTGAATGATGTGTATGGCGGTCGTGTTGCAAAAGAAAACACAGTTCGTTTTTGGTTCCAACGTTTTCGTTCTGGAAATTTCGACCTGCAGAACAAGCCCCGTGGACGGCCTGAGACTCAAGTTGATAATGAAGAGTTGAAGGCTATTGTGGAAGCGGATCCATCGCAAACCACGTCCGAGTTAGCTGCAGGCTGCGATGTTAGTGATAAAACTCTTTTAATTCACTTGAAGCAAATTGGGAAGATTAAAAAGCTTGAAAGGTGGGTACCTCACGAATTGACTGAAGCAAACCGGCAAACGCGCGTCGACTGCTGCGTTACATTACTAAACCGGCACAATAATGAAGGTATTTTAAACCGAATCATTACCTGTGATGAAAAATGGGTTCTTTACGATAATCGGAAGCGCTCAGCGCAATGGTTGGATCCTGGCCAGCCAGCCAAATCCTGCCCCAAGCGAAAATTAACCCCAAAAAAGTTACTTGTAAGCGTTTGGTGGACTAGTGCCGGTATTGTTCATTACAGTTTTCTCAAATCTGGCCAGACTATTACGGCTGATGTCTATTGTCAGCAATTGCAAACCATGATGGAAAAGCTAGCGGCTAAACAACCTAGGCTGGTCAATCGCTCCACGCCACTGCTGCTTCACGACAACGCTAGACCACACACTGCGCAACAGACGGCTACTAAATTAGAAGAGCTTCAATTGGAAAGTCTAAGACATCCTCCATACTCCCCGGACCTTGCTCCAACAGATTACCATTTTTTTCGAAATTTGGATAACTTCTTGCAAGGGAAAAAATTCAACTCCGATGGGGCAGTCCAAATCGCCTTCAAAGATTTTATTGATTCCCGTCCGACTGGTTTTTTTAGTAAAGGGATCAATGAACTACCTATGAGATGGCAATAGTGCATAGAAAATAATGGTTCATACTTTGATTAATTAAATATATTATATTAAAAAATATTCGACTTTTTGTTCCTCCCATACAAAACGCCAATTTCATATGTAAGGACCTAATATAACATAACAATATTTCACTAATAACTATCACTTACCCTCATTCTCTGATCACCGACTGTCCACACCCTGCTGGCGAAATCGTGACAGGCACCCACTAAGTATGCTCCTGTAGAATCGAAATCTACTGACATTACTCCCGCGTTTGAGCCGACTAGAATACCTTTGATTTCTGCAACACCTAAAATAATAAAACAAATACTAAGAGGCACTACTATTTTGTTACTAATTTTACAAAGCCTTATTGTTTTTATACTTTCTTGGAAATGGGCTTTACTCTAACTGAAGTTAAGTAAACGACGACTATCGACCAACAAGATACTGTTCGTCAACATTCATCGTCATCACGCCGGCATCCAAAGTATCTCGTAGATCGATAGCTATACTTCTCCCTTTCAATCCGGTGTATGCGAAAAAAGATGTACTATAGTTGCTATAGTATCAAATCTAAGATAGTGGATAGGATAGGTTATTGGCCATTAATCTATAATATATACCGGTGAGTTTATAGGCGAGGAAGATGTTTCAGGATATAATAATTTGTACCTTCTTGCCATCAATAGAAATGTAAATAATTATATTTTCTAAGAAATTATAAAGAAAAATTGATGAAAAAATGAGAATTGATCCGTAATAAGTGTGGACATCATATCGCTTGAGGCGCACGATTGAATGGTAAGTAGATACAATTTCTTTTACGGAATTTTTGGTAAACAGGTATTGATTCGTTTTTCCTTTGTAGTTTATACTGGCTTAGGACGGGCAAAATATCTAATTTAATAATTAATTGTTATTCATTCATTTATGTCATTGTGGCTAAATATGACGACTTTAATTTACAGTCGACCCTCCAATAACGTGGTACTCTCAGAACGTGGTTTCCATATAACGCGCTACAAATTAGCCTGATTTGTACAGTTAAATCCAAGTTTCTTATAGCGCGGTTTCCATATATCGCGGTACACACTCACCGTGTTATAGGCTTGACTGTACTTTGTTTTAAAGGAAATATTAAGATCCCATTTTTATATATGTGTAATTAGAATCAAATGTTGAAAATCTCCCTCGCCTTTAAAATCATCCTGTATTATTATATCGAAAGGTCAAAGACTATTTTTTGGTGACATTGACATGTATGTATATATATATATATATATATATATATATATATATATATATATATATATATATATGTATATATATACAACCACCATAAAATGTCGCTCAAAGCAAATAACCTTTCACCTCTATATACGTATAATATGTATATTAAGTAGATTGGTAACTTACATTTAGATACATCCCACAGTTTAACCTTTCTGTCAGCACCACCCGTTGCTACTAGCCTATCTGTAGGACTCCATTTGACTGCATAAATCTCACCGTCATGTGCGTCCTGCTTAAAAAATGTATTTATTTATATATCGACTCTGTAAATTGACACCGCATCCTATAATAAAGTTCGTTCGAAAAACGATGGTGACCACTTACGCATAAGAATGCATCGACAGTAGACACCGTCCTGACAGCCTAAACATACCAGAATTATAGGTATATATAACTGGATTATATAAACGTTGACCCTAAAATGGGACAGGCTAATGTTATTCACTATAATTGACTTTACATTAATGTACTCGTATTGTATGTTATCCAGTCGATTTTGCGAATGATAACCACATCTTCGGCTGTACCGTCTTTTCTTCAATACGTTCACTGCAAACCACAGATGACCGACCGTGCCAGCATACTCAAGTCTCTAGACACTTATTTTCAAGAAGACAATTTCATGGGACAGATTCTGTACAAATATATTGGCTGGACGAACATTCCATACTTTGATGTCTCAGCAGACTTGGAGAACTTTTTAGTACATGCTGCGATGAGTGTATTCAATATCTAATATCCCGTTAAATGAAAATTACTCCATAAAATTTACCAAAAGAAACGATACAGCCGCTCGTAAAATACAACAACAATAATTTAACAAAGAAGTGAACCTTTTAAAATTATCGGTATGCAAACAGATTCAAAACAGGAAACTCACAAATCTTAATGCTACTTTAGACGGTAATGTAGTTGCGTAATAAGGCATAGAATCTATGATCTTCTCGTCAGAACTGCCTCCAGACCCACCACTACTCCTACTGCCCCCTTCCCGTGCTGCCTCCTCTAGGTCTTTACGCAGTTTGTCGCTTTTCTTTCTGTAATAGTTTTAAAATCATTTAATACACACAACTGGGTCCATTCTATGTTCATGCATACCACTTATGCATTTATCATTACGTATATCTAAGCTGAATATAAAAACAATAGCTTCGTAGCTTTTTACAGCGCAAATTAGTTTTTTCCAGATCTAGGTTTAAACAATTTAGAAGTAAATTTTGAAAAACACCTGCTTTGCTAGGTTTATATTAGTATAAATTATTTTTTGAGCAAATATGAGATACATTTCAAATGAAACACATTTTTTATATTAATTATATTTCTTCATGTTATTGCAATTTTCGCAATAATACATTGCTATCGTGAATATTAAAAATAAAAAAATATATTTCATTGTAAAATGTAATGAATACTAATTATTTTCCATTCAATTCAAACAGTTTTATAGTCATCGAAAACAGCAAACACATGCAATCATATTTTTATTTCAAACCATTAATAATCAGTCTTACAATTAGTTTTAATAAAACTGGCTGTTAGCAATGCATTAACTGCCACCATTCTCTTCATGCTATTAATATTCAAATATCCCACAAGATTTATTTTACAAGACTAAACAAAAATAATCAATTACAATTAGATACATTGTAGACGTACTCTTATAATTTTGTAATTGACATTTGTGACAAATTAAATAAAATATATTTAGGTACTCACATAGAAATTATTGCGTGATTTCTGGTACACTATAAAAAATCATATTGCACAACAAAATATTTCTCTATAATATTTTGAAATTTATTTAAAAATATAGTTACAGTTAAAACTGAATGTTTCCGTGCAAGGCAAAAAAGGTAAGGTTTAACGCTGAACAACCCTTTTATTCTTTTATCCTAACTTGTCATAGTGACGACACCACACCTAATGAAAAGCATGGTGTAATCCAAAAAAGACAACTATTATCAACAGTAAAAAGAAACCTACCGATAATCGTTTTATACACGATTAAACAAGTTTTGATTTGTTGGAGCAAGGCGCCCTAAAACTATGTAAGTGATCTAATAAAAAGAAGCGCATAAACCGCCTGAGATATTGTAACCATAAATCCTGAAAGCGATACGTAACAAGGACTAGTGATCTTTGACGTAAACAAAAACAACCGATTCAAAGTAGTGCGTTTGTTGTGTTAAATACGCTGAATAAATCACTCAAACGCGTATTTCAAGTTGTATTTCTTCACCTTTGAAATATGAAAAGTGAATTCACAAGCTCGCTAATTATAGTGATGAATGTATGCAAAAATATCTTTGGAGGCGTTCATCCATTCATGATTCTATTCCTACAATGTTAGTGACGCAAAAGGATTCACGTTGGTCATTAATCTATCGTTAACTCATGGCTTCAACAACATTAATTGCTTTCACAAATAAACCAAGTAAACTTAACAGCCCACATAAGTTGGTATAGATTAATAGAGAATCAAACGAACATGCACACACAAAAAAAAAGAAAATATGTAAGTAATAAATAAAATTTTGAGATGCTTTTAAATTACATTAAAAAGTACATACTCTATGATTGGTTTTACCATTTAGAGAAAGATCGAGTGCACTTGTGTAACTCTAATATTAAAAAATAGTTACAATTCGTCATACGTAGATACCAATGAGAAGACAAAGAAATCAATATGAGTCAGTTTCAGAGTGCAGTTAAGACATAAAAAATGGTCCACGTTTATGAAGAAGTATATATATATATATTTTTTTTCAATAATGAACGCCACAATGCCATCAAACCACCAACCATATCATTCACGTTATGTCGAACTCACCCGAAACTAACTCTACCGAATGTGTTGATGAAAAACGCGGTAGGGTTGCTTGACCTGTTGAAGAAATTAAACAAAAAAGAAGCAAAACAAAATACATTATGGATATTTATGCAAGCCATCTAAGCCGGGACGCACACTCAACAACTGCTCTAATCACAGACAAAAATACACATTTTAAAACACACAATTGACTAATGTGCAAAAACTACAAATATTTGTTATGTACTGTCATTCAAATCCGCAAAAAAATCAACGTAAATTGTTTATTTTCATAAACATTCTTGGGACGGCATTTCAATACATAATAATATTCGTGTATTAGTTAAATGATTCGTACATAACAAATACTATTTTTCTACTTCTTGTAGAGTGCACATAAACTTTATAATAGCAACAACATTCACTAATGTGTCAATATACTTCCAAGCGAAAACATTTATGCTATTACCGAATGCCCCAAAATCGAATAATTCGAGTTTAAAAAAAATATTATAGCGTTGTAAGACTAATATATACCAGGTATCATAAATATTATATTTTAAACATGTGTAATATATAGGGCATGAGTATTAACAATACCTTGTCAACTGCAAAAACATGCTGTGTAGTTTAGTAATTAACAAAAATATAGTACATAAACCATTATATTAGAATTAGCTTACTTGATAAAATGTTCATTTTCTTCGTTCATTTTATCCGCATCTTTCGCCTTGTATTTTATAAGCCTGTCTACTAAAGCTCGATTCTCGTCCTAAAACACACAAAAATCACTTTCTTTTCTTTGTCACTCAAAACACGGCAACAAACAATAATGTAAAACTTATTACCCGTTTGAAAACTCTCCGCATTTTAAAAAGTAAAATAAGTAACCCAATAATAAACACAACATTGATCACTTCGAAGAAACTATATTAATGATTGCGTCCTATGCTGACACGCTAGCCTGAAACATTCTATCCAACTGAATGTAAGTGATGTTACTTGAGACAGAGCTGTTTCAGTTGCGTATACAGAACTGTTATCACGTGAACGTCGTAAAAATACAGGGTGTTTACATTTTACGACATAGTAAATACCAATCACAATAAACATTGATTATACTAAGTAATGATAAGCCAGTAGAAGGCCACTAGGAGCGTCCGAAGGTTATCACATTTAATTAATTATATGAATACAGAATTTGGTAAAATTAATTACTCAAACGTTAAATCGCATACCATTAGCTAACTGAACATTAAAATTTTAAATTATTTTGGTAAGATATTCTGGGTAAATTAATAAAATGTATCATACTGGATATGAAAAAGACAACCTCGACTCAAGTTGGGCGATAGCCAAATTTTAAATGATGCTATAAAAATCTAAAGTTCCACTGGAATAAATTGTTTGTAATAACAACTACCATTACTATGCCAAAAATATTTTACTCTGTATAAACAATAGCAGCCGAGCATCAAACATAGAGGAAATTTTTATTTTTATGGGCTTAGTCAAAACAATGCAGGCAAACAAGCACGGAGTTATGATTAAAAACACATAAACATAAAATATGTTTTTTTTTTTATGAAGATATTTTTGTAGACACAATAACTTCTTATTTATAGAACTATATGAACATACGTATGCAAATATTTTAATATAAGCTGCTTCTTAAGGCGAGTAATGCGATTTAAAATAAATAACCGTAATGCATTTTTTTTCTAAATTACATTTTAGCATACATACATAGCAATATTATATTTCTATGGCAGAATCAGTGTATACAGTAATAGGGTTAACTAAAACTCAAATAAAACCCGACATATTAGATATAAGCTATAACTTGGCGAAAAATAGAAACAGCATTTTTCTATTGTGTACATTGTAAAAATTGAAACATTTTATATAGTTGTGTTTTGTATCAAGAAAAGGATAAACCCTTGCCTTGCATTAAATTACTAAATGGCATTTTTGTATTCTGAACATCGATCTAGCATATTATATTGTTTTTTTTTATGACAGAACGGTTTTCATCTCACCATGTGAACAGCACAGCGGCTTAGTAATTGTTATTCAGATTAAAACAAAATAGTGAGTTTCCAGTGAAAATATTTATATGAAAAACGATTACGATGAACGAAATAAAAACCAAAATACAATAGATATTCTCAAAAACGAAAACAATAATACAACGACATACAAGATGTGTTTTACATAAAAACAATTACTAGAAATACTGAAAACCAAAATAATCCTGTAACTATTAATCCGGGATGTTACGGAGCTTCGACTCCGACTCCGATAAGTCGGAACTTCCGATTGAAATTACACCTCCGGAGGTATTCATCGGAGGTCACCACCACTGTTGTAGTCAATTCATGTGATTTCATTTTATATGTTGTTGAAACATAATATCAATTAATCAAACAATCAGTGCTACTTAATTTTTTTTTTATTCTATTTATTTAAGGGACTTTTACGTGTGTACGTATGTCAGCCCCATCGTACCCTAATACAGAAATACCTAACATATTACATATGGTGCCATTGATCTGAAAAAGCCAGACGCCTCATCAGATAATAGTTCTGTTAAGATTTTGTTAAACATCCCGATGTCAAGTCTGTTCAGAGCAAAGGCACTCACAAACGCCTCCCTCACAGGTTCAGATCGGACACATTCCATCAACAAATGGTGGATATCATCTATGATTCCACAATTTACACACAGTGGAGAATTATTGAGTTTCATAAGATGTTTAAATTTGTTAGATGGAATGTGTCCGGATCTTAGTCTGTGTGCCACTGACACCAACTTCCTGCACAAAGTTGTTCTAGAAAACCAGGGTATTCGAGGAGGTTCGCTTTGCAAAGTTTTGTACCAGATCCCTTTCTCTCTCGATATTTCATTAAAGTAAGCTTTCCATATTTCATAACATCTATTTTTATGATTTGGTAACAATTCTGAGAAATCTGGTAATGTATTAATAATTTTTCCGGTTAAGCTATCTTTGCAAGCCTGTCAGCCTCCTCGCTACCCTGCATACCAATATGCCCAGGAACCCACTGCAATCTCACAATCATTCCACTGGTAGAAAGTTGGTGTATTAGATTTAGAACCACATAAGCAGTCGATACACCTCTGTTGCCAGAGGCGCATCGTGCTATGTGTTGTAGTGCACTTTTGCTGTCACTAAAAATAACGGTCTTCCTACTTAATTTGTAGAAGACATTTTAAAAGATTTAGATTTTTAAAAATATGATTAAAATAATTAAATTTAAAATTAAATGTACATTTAAATTTATTACTACAAGGTTTTTTTATTTTACATTTACATTAAATGAAGTAAAATAGAAATTAACACAAAAACAACTTTTGTTTTTATTTTTCCCCTAATAAAACTATTTTATTCTGCCGTCACTTGTGACTGACTTTGCCTCCGACTCCGATTCCGACTTCGGTTTCGATAAAACTGCCTCCGTTACATTCCTACTATTAACATGAACCAACAACACATCTGAATTTTTAGACCTGTTTACAAGGGACCATAACATATTAAATGACATAATCATGAAACTTTGTAACTAAATTATGGCTCATTATCGATTGTTAGTAATATTTATTAACCTCTTAAGCGGCTTATTTCGTCAAACGAAATGACCACTACCTGCCCCTATTCTTCCCATTCAAACGCAACGAATAATACGCGGACTCCTAAACATATATTTATTATGTATATTATACTCAAGCCAACATATTCGTTTTATCCATAGTGGTATACACAATTAAATATATGATAATATATTCGTCTTAGGAGTTTTGTAATGCATATGTTGATGACGTATATATCCGTCATAACCACTTAAGAGGTTAAGACTCAGTTTAGTATATTGCACAATAAATTGTCTAATACCTGCGCTTTCCTTAATTTGTCTTCAATAGCTGCAAATGCTATTTGTAAGGCCTGATGTTCATCTCTAAGTACTTGATTTAAACCTTGTAATTCAGTCATATTATTCTCATACATTTGTATTTCAGCCCGTAATGATGCTATTAATGCAGTATTCTCTGAAATACTAAAAAAACATTGTTTCATTTTATCTTTATCATATGTGTTAGTATTTCTATATTTGAATTGTATTATTTTAGTTTAACCCATTAGCGCCTGAACGGATACTTTTCGACACAAAAGTTCACTCAGAGATTCACAGCATACAAAAAAATTTTTGAACCACTGTACCCTATGTTTTGAAGGTCACTCTTTCGAATGAGATGTAAAATTTTCCAACATACTTTATTAAAAATGGAAAACGTTTCAACAACACAATGCAAACAAAACAATTAATTCATTTTCTAAAACTTTTTTGTAACCTTCTCAGGTTATGTTATCATAATATGAAAGGTATTAATGAACCTTGGATAATATAAAAGTACTTCTTTGTTATAGAACCAAACTGCCTTTTTTTGTAACGCGGACGAAATCCGCTATGGACCGTCAAGATGCGGTGAGAGCTGCCCCCTGGTGTGTCGGACTCGTACCGACTAAAACCCCCGGGGTGTCCCACCTTCCACCTATCGGGATCGAGGGTAGGACGGGGGCCTCATCTTCGATACCCAGCCTTTTGGTCAGGCCTCTACAGGACCAAACTACCTTACCCTGAACAAACTAACTAGATTTAACTTTTGTAAAAAATATAACTGTTACACAACGAATATTTTAGTCATAGATGCAATTTAATTAACCTCTCGTGCGTGGAATCCCATTACAAGACCCTGAACCTGATTTTCACTAAACCTAATTAGAATTTTGTAAAATTCCAATTAATGTTATCAATAAATTATATTTCTTTATATAATTTCTTACACTACACTTGACTTGAATTGCATTTCAACTGTTCTATAAAAATTATATGAGTGACCTTTTAAGATAAGGACTTTTGACAGTGTCCTGTAATGAGACGCGTTACTGACGAAAGGTTAATAAATCTGGTTGTTTCTTTAAAGTGACTTACACAATATCTTTTGCTTGAAGTTGTTTCTCTAATTCATGTACTTTTTCATTGAGACTCATTATTTGTTGAGCATTTTCACCACGCCGCCTGTGCAGAGATGTGAGTTCTTCTTGTTGTATTAAAATTTTTTGTTCTAATGCTTGTACTCTCTCATTGCTGGCACCACCTGGAGTTTATTTTTATAATAATTAGGAAATGAATATTATGTATTCCCATTTGCAGATTTTCTTAGGTAAATGAAATAGATAATATTTGTCTATTCTGCGTAATATCATTATATTCAAATCTCGATCAAATATTATATGGAATTAAGAAGCCATATGATTAAAGACCACACATTTTTAATTAAAGATAAAAATTAAAGATACTCCTTTTTCGCTAAAACGTTGTAACGTTTCGATATTCGATGAATCGAATTATAGCCGATTTAAAATCCAAATTACAAAGTTTGGAGATATTTATTACATACTAAAAGCAATAATTGTAGCATGGTTTACTATGCCTTTGTAAAGTTATAGGCGTTTTAATCAATACTATAACCTTTTTATTTTTATTAGCTAGATGGATTACGACAACAGAACATAGATCATTAAATTGTATATGAAGGACAACCTTGACTAGCATTATTCTATGTACATTGTACTTTTATACTTATGTATACCAAAACATAGACCAATATTAGAATGTAGAGTATCGAGTATCTACGTAAAGTCGGCTGCCTCGCAGTCTTTTACCGGTTGAACAGTGGAGTATTCTTACGAACTACATTCTTTGATTCCACCAGCCCCATCCTATCATAAAACCACTAGACACAGAGTCCGATACCATCCGTATGTGGCGGATGTTCCTTATATCTGCACGAAAAGATTCGCTTCTACATTTGTCACGCGAACAGCTAAGAAGTCCAATATGCTTCCAGCGACCATATTTCCGCGATCTTATTACCTTGGAATCTTTAAGAGAAGATTGAATAGGCATTTGTTGGGTGGACGTGGTCATCATCGGACTCATCTTTACCTTCCACCAGGTGTGACTGAGGTCAAGCGTCCAACTATTAATAATAATAATAAAAAAAACATTATAAAATTTATAGGAAGGTCTACCAGTACATAAAGGAGAATTTCGAAAATACTTCTTTGAATCAATTACTTAGAGCAATTCACATTTCTTAACTTTTTTCAAGGGCCAATCCTAAGCATCAACTTAGCATGATTCAGATTCCAACAATAACATTTATTTGTAATGTATTGGTTCATTTTATTGTCTATATGTGAGAATAATAGTTTTGATTATGAACTCCAGAGATAGAATTGCAGATCCACAGGCAACCACAGGCCCCAGTTTGGAAAATACTGACATAGAGGTCAATGTCTGAGGAGACATTAGTGCAATTAATCAACATATATTTATTAAGTAAGAAACCATCACTTAATAAAGATCCTATTCCAGAGTAGAGGCATCTGTACCTTGATAGTACTTGTGCACAGAATTACTACATTATAATAGGTTAAGAACATTGAATTATTTATGTTTATATTTTAGAAAAAATAAAAAATATTTATTATGTGTGATATAACATCTATTCAATATTTAGGAAATGTTGAAACAGTTTAAGCTTTATGATAAAACATTTAATTTATTTTTTACTATAAAGAAAATTTCTCGTGCACAAAGCCAAATTGCATGGAGAATCTTTATATAACTTCTAAGAGATAGGAACTAAGCCTGCAGGCGCATGAGACAGATATAGTATATTAGAAAGTGTATGGAATAGTAACCACTTCCATTTGGTGCAAGAGCAAATCCAAATAGAGCATTATGTTTTATAAAACTTGCCAGGCTTGACGGCTTATTATCAGTGTATCAATTTACCAATTTACGGACATGTGTTTTGCAGTCATATTTATAAAATAATTAAAAATTATTAATACCTAGTATAGATCAAATGTCCTATTACAACTCAAGATTTGAATAATGAGCTGGCAAAGTGCACTGCCACTTTTCTGATCCACCAGCTGCCACTGTTCTAGACATCATTTTCTGCTAAATTGCTACTTTTTATGTCATTGCAAAAAAAACTTACCACTGCCTGCTATAACACTATCAGCTCCAGAAAAACGGATTCTCTCATTAACTAAAGTAAGCTGCAGATTTTCATTCTTTAGTGTGTTTACATTGTCAAATAGTCTGCTTTCTATAAATAAAAAAAAAGAATTAATTTAGTAATCTTATAGAACCTCAAACATTTTCTACTTAACAGCTAAATTTATAATATGTATAGAAAAGAAAGTCATTGACTGGCCGATTTGGTCATCACAAAATCTCAGAAACTATAGGACCTACAAACTGAAACTTGGCATTTAAGTTTGTTTTGGAGGCCAAGTAGAGAATAAGAAAAGGGTTTTAAAAATTCAACCGCTACTGGTGTGAAATTTGGACCTGGATTGTATGTAAACTACAACACTAAACAAGTTAGAGCTGCGAGACACCATTTTATTATACCACTTTAAAAATAAATATTTTTTAATTTACTTTTTTCTTTAAATTCACTTCTTTGTTTTGGAATAGGAGGTTTGTAATTTTAAGAGTTTAGCTATTTTTTCAATCAGAATCATTTACATTGGAACGGAGACTCATTATTAAAAATTAAAAATAAATAGATGTTCTTTAATATCTACTCTTGAAGACTAGATCCCTTGAAGAGAGGGTAGAAATTTGCACTGAAAGTTAATAACAATGAAGTAAGAAATATAAAACTTCTTATTTAAATATCATGTTAGATATGAATAAAACCCATTTTCATTTTTTTTAATATATTTTTATAGGCAGCAAACACACAATAACTAAGGCAAAGAGAAAGTCAAGATAAGTGTAAGGAATGGAAGTAGGCTTAGATACAAGTATGTTATGTATCTTTTATTTAAAATTCACTTACCCTTAAAGGTTGCAGTAGGTTGCATGTATATTCTAATATCAATTAAGTAATAATAACACAAAAAGAAAAAAGTTTACTAGAGAAAAGCAACTAATTTGTAAAGCATTTGTTAAAATAAATAAACCACTGTGAACCTTAATAGATACATATAACATATTTTTATATAACATGTAATAAATACTAGTGAAGCCGGCAAAAGCTACTTAAATATATTTGTAATAGTAGACAATTTTATGGTATTTGTTGTATAATTATTACATAACTAATGGATATAATAGACTTCATACATTATTTTCTTATACAGTAATAAATATTAAAAAAATAATATATATTGTATATTAGATCAGAAAGTAGCAGTACAAAGTACTGTAACACAAACCCATTATGCAGGGTACTTTCACTAAAAATTATCTTTGCAAATTTTTGACTTATGGTGCAGTCATATGTTGTGATCATTAAAATTTATTCCCAAAGCAGTAGAGAATTAAAAAATAGTATATAAAATAGAAGGAAGCAAGGTTATAATATATATAAATATTGAACTATAAAGCTCATTTTTAACATACAAAGATTTTTGAATTAGCTTGTATATAGTATATTAATCTTATTGTTTTAAATAGCATAACTTTATAAACTATAATTCTGTGATAACAGAGTTGAAAGAAACTTATCAGAAAATACAATAAATAGATAAGTAGTAGGTTTCCTGTATCTCTCGAATGACAATATACACAGACTCCTTTTAATAGGTTAAGATACTTACGAAAGGCGATAATGTCCTGAAATGCAGCAGTTTCATATTTGTTTCGCGTTTGAAGCTGATTAATGATGCTATTTCTCCACTGGCCACCTTCCATTTTAAATTGTTGCTTATTAACTAATACAATTTAATCATTAAAACATTTTAGATCAAAACAAACAGATGTCATGATGAATTATTACGAAAACACGGTGACAATAGAGAGTATTTATCACTTTAAACCAGTAAACTAATTCAGCACAATGTCTTTATTTAGCCTTACTCTTTAGAAGAAGAAAAATATCAATATATTTAAATAAAATCACATTTACTTTCTCAACATAATTCATAACAATTATTGACAACTGACACTACTGGCAGTAATAAAACAGGGTTGTTATATCACGTTCTTCAATTTTCCTCATCATTGTTATCAAATAAGAAATAATATAATTCTTAAATTAAAACAATATACATTTATAATGGTGCGTCTACAGAAAATGTGTTTCTCTATTTTATATGCATAAAATAAATGTTTGGATACTTATGCAAACATTGTGAGAAAGAGAATAATAATCGCAAGTAGACAAGAAAGAAAAGAACAAAAATACGAAATATTTGCTCTATACCTGAAATAGGCAAATACCGGGTGAATAGCCCATCCGCGGTTCATTACTAGTGATGAAAATGCCCGGGAATTTCCCCAAAGTGCCTAAAACTTGTATGGGGAATATTCCCGGGAATTTACGAAATGTTCGCGGAAGTGCTGGGCACTTTGGGAAAATTCCCGGGCATTTTCATCACTATTCATTACCCGTTTACACCTATTTTTTGCCATTTTTTTTTTTTTTTGTGCCGTGGTGGCTGCCGGCAGAATAGAATAGCACCCCCCTCTTCTTGCTGAGGTGTCGTAAAAGGCGACTAAGGTATATCTTTAAAACTGCAATTCAACCAGGTGTTCAGAGAAGGAAAACTCGACCAAACCTGCATTCCGCTCCCTCCCGATCGTACTGGTTCTCCATTCCATCGGGCCTGAGGGAGCTCGGACGAGAGAGTGCTTTTCTGGCTGCACGTCCAGCTATGCACTTAAATAAGTCCTGCGCAATTGACTGCTTCCGTAAACTGGGCCTCGATTTTCTTAATCAGTGTTGAAACAGTCGCCGTGGCCGAATCCGGCCAAGATATCATCATACACCTATTTTTACCTACCCATTTTCAATTTATACCGGCTATAAATTAAATACGATTTCGTTTATATAAAACCTTGTTGTAAAACTCGCTCTGAAAATATATTAAAATGAATCCTGATAATCAATTCCACTTTTAGTTGGCTCACTTTGATACTCTCTTCAGACTTGTTCCTCGCTTGGGAGCTGGCAGACGATTGACTATTCAATTTTTTTTTCGGCTGGTCTATATATTGATGACCGGGGCAACGGTCGCTACAATTTCACCGGGCTTTAGAGGGCGAGCACTTATGGTGCTTCAGCCAGCGATTTATGGGTTGGGTGGCTACGCAAGGGCACCCCTTTGGGTACGGACCTCGACTTGGGCTGCCAGCCATTAAATACGAAACCTAACGGTGATCTACTAGCGTTTCGGAAGCGACTACCTTGAGAAGAAATGCCGAAAGAAACTCAAGGCTGCGTCTGTTCGAATTTATATAAAACCCAAGACTCCGTTTCTTGCACTCCTTTATTGTTCTCTGATTTTTGTCGCACAAGTGACCAGTTCGGTAGCTCAAAAAGGACTGCCGAAATTTACTTAAAATGCTGAAAGGAAACCCCACCACCAAAGTGGGCTGACAGTGTTTACACTCTTAAAAATAACTTTCGGAAGTCGAAATTGAGCCACTGTGACAAATAATCGTTTTTAATAATTATTACACTTTTTAAACAATCCTTAATTAATACTTGATTATAATTGATATATAAATGTATTTAATATGTTAGGCAAATGTCTAGAAAATTATGTAAAGTTCGTTTTATTATTTGATATTTTTTCTGCAAGCTAACACGTCGGAGTGTAACTGCGTTATTATTATTATTATTTTTATTTAGGGGCTTTTATTCACGTGAACATATCAGCCCCATTGTACCCCCAAACTGCGTTATTTAAACGACAGTTGGCGGACCTATCCTTAATTGTCGTCGTCGGCGCCGTCGGTGTCTGGATATGAATCTAGTGCATGTGTGTGCTGACTGATCTGTGGATTGGCGGTAATCCAGTCCGCGGTAATTGGATCGACGGGATCCAACAGGACATGACGGGGACGACGTTTGACGCGCGCGACGTCGTGAACGTTATACTGACATGACTATTCAAGCTCGCGATAGCGATATATAAGGGCAAAGAAATAGGGTGGCCATATAAATAGTTCTCTTTGACGTCAAGACAACGATTAGTGTTGCCATTTTAACAACAAGCATAACATTGTTTTTTCATAAGAAACATCGTTATTTCTTTACTTTTATTACATTCTTAGGAGGGGCAAATATTATATTATTGAGGAACAGAGATGGAATTGGAAACTTTTCGCCATACCTACGAAAACCAAACATGAGTGATACGATAAAATCAGAATTGTGGCGGGGATATAATGACGTCAACTTTGGGTTTTTACCCAAAGAAGAAAGGTTTTATGTGCAGACGCTAGAATGCATAAAACATTCTGTCGTTAGCACTTAGAAAACTAACATAATAGCTGCAATCTATACGCACCTAATCATGAAATGCAAGAAAGGGAATTAATAATTATTAAGCTTGAAATAATTACAAAACAAAGGCTTTGTTAAAAAAAAAACAGAAATGAATTGCCATTTTGATTTATTTTTCCCAAGTGTTAAGTACATCAGTAAATTTTACATGTTATATTATTTTCATAAATTTCTAATATACTCTAAAGTCAGAATACTCCTAGTTTTCGTGCGTTTCGTGCTTTTATACCTAAAAAAATCACAATTAATTACAATTTCGAGTCATATTCTAAGGTTGAGATTTATAGACGGTACTTTGATTTTTCTTAAGCTCAACTCAAACAATTCAAATTATATTATTTAATGAATTCCAAAGTATTGATGATACTTTGATAATTTCCCGATTATATATCTTATTTCACCCATTTTCTTAACTCGGACTTGGTTCTGTGAATGCACAGGCTATACTCACGATTCTATTATATATTCCGTTTTTGTCTAAAAGGAACTATTTCTTGAGCAAAGTCGAAGCAAAATTAAAATAGCGTCTATAAATCTCGTCCGTAATTAATTACAATTTATGAAATCAACATTTTGATGTGTCTACAAACGTCCAGTTTCAGAAACTCTTCTAAAACTTATAAATCACATTTGCAATTGATAATTAATTACTGTATAAGAGTGTTTTAAAATTGAAGGAGCGTTTCTGAAACCTAACTTATGAGTTGTTATTTATAAGATTTTTATTTCTATAATAATTAAATTCCAATTTAACAATGTTTTTAAGCGATATTTGTAGGTAATTTGTTAAACATATAAAACGTAAAAAGTGGTAGTGGTAGCTACAATTTGTGGTAGCATCACGATTAAAATAGAAACTACATTTTGGAAAATATTACTTTACCAAATTTTGTTAATTCTTATCTGCAAATGCTACTTTATAAATTGTTAAATATTTTAATTGTGTTTCTAACTAAAAATAGACGGCTTACAAGCCTATTTTAAAAAATGTATCGAATTTCTACATAATTTTATATTACTAAATTTAACCGACCTCTTCGCTTTATTTCTTTCTCTTTGCCAATATCTCGTTTGCGGCGCCTTTGTTTGTCTTCTGTTAATTTTTTGTATTTATATTATATTCAATATATAATTAGCTTAACATAAAAATATATGCATATAATATTCAAAATATGCCTACCATCTGAATCTGTAGGTGATTCCCGTTTATAACTTTGATGTATTTTTGGATTTTCTAGAAAATTTAACGATTTTTTATATCAGTAGCTAGATAAACCAAAATAGTTGAAAAGAGAAAAAAGTTGTTAATAACTTTTAATTACACACTAATATATAATTATTGATTACAAACATAAAATATTTAAAATGTCATTCACATATTTCATTCCAAACGACTAAGTCGATATTTGTTGAATGAGATTTCTCGTCATCACTTTCCACCAATTGCGATTGAGGATAAGCTTATGCCTGTGTATAATGATAAAATAATGTTTCTTTTTTACTATATTCAGGTTTAGGGGCTGTAAGTGAATTGACTGATTCCAAGTTTAATACCTTCTGATTCATATTCATTAGCATTAAGTCCTTTAGTGCTCTTTATTCGGTTATTATTTTCATCGTCATCTGAAAATCATACCACATTTTCATAGCGTACTTATTTATTAATACTTATTTGTACAGATTCTTTAATGTTAGTAATTTAATGGTTTAATTTTTTAACGTTAAATAAAAATTTATTGCCTTTATTAAGAACAAGATAATTAATTTATCAAGTATAAATAGGAAACTTACAATCATTATTTTCGTCAGAATGACCGGCGTCACGTCCTATCTGTTTGCTGCCGTTATCATCGTTATCCTTGGCTACATCAGTTTCGTCACTATCAGAATCGCTAAAAGAATCCGCCCGGATTACTTTGTCTTCAATTTTATTAGCTTTTTCTACGACTCTTGGACTATATTCTGAAGAATCTATAGGATGTTATAATATTTGATTTATAGAAATGAATATACATGTAAAAATATGTTGCTTGAAAGTTCTGTAGAAACGATTTATACCTTCCAAATCTCGTATGCGTGGTGTAGGCACTCTATTTAAAGTTTACTAAAAATGTATTAATCAGTGATTGTGCCCCAAAGTTATTAAAATTGTTTTTTAATATTGAACTAACCCGTTGAAATTTATTATGTAATGTCATACATATGGTGGCACTAAGTCAGCAAGCTAGAGATCTATATTTTTTTCCAACTCCCGATGCGTCGTTGACCGGGAAAGGTCTTCACAACATAATAGGGCGGGAAGCTAGGATCGTGGTTCAATTTCCATAAAATATATTTGTATAACCTTTAGATAGTTGTTCCGTGTCTATGAATACTGTATGTAACGGCATCCACAACACAAGAAAAAATTAGTCACTGTGAATTTTTTTAATATATGGTAACTGTTTTTTAAACTAGAATCACAGACTTAATCAAAGAACCAGTATGTTTATTGGTATTTGAAAAAACTCACGTACACGTATTAACTTCTGATATATCCGCCAGTATAGGCGTCCACAATAATATAATCTAATAAAAAAATAGATCTATTTTATTATTTCGCAATTACAATTCAAGATTATAAATAGAAAAATTTAATACTTAACAGTATAAATACAGATTTTTGTAAAATATTTTTTTATTGAAACCATGATTTAATCCACGCTTTTACATATCCTGTATTAAAGTGTATTACGGGTATTGATATGCTTTGCTTTTGATTAAAATTTTTAGCTAGCACATAAATAGAGTTATGGTCTGGTTAATTTTATTAGAGTTGATTAAAAATTCTTACAATATCTAATCAGGCACTGTTGTGTGAGCATTAAAATAATAATTAAAAATAAAACCGTTTAAAAGCTTGACCCATTTGCATGTAAAACCACAGTCAATAATGTAGAGTAGATCGCAAAGTGTGAAGATATTTGCCGATTTTCTAGCAAAAATTTATTACTTGGTGGTTGAAATTTAGAATTACTGTTGTGGTATATATAAATAAAATACATACAATAATCTAATAAAAGATTTATAATATAGTGGCTTCGCTAAGTGACTTCGCCGCTCCTAATGCTTAGTGCAATGTCTGAGAACAGAGTCCAAGAATAAGTTACAAGTATTAATGGCAGTCATACTGGCCTAGATATAGTACGACGAGAGGTATTTAGGTACTTACATGGATAAATAAATAAATTATTTGTTAGTATAACAATTACTAGTGTCCGACCGAAAGTTCGGTTTCGGTTTCGGCCGAGTTTCGGCGGCAGTTTCGGTTTCGGCCAAAATTGGCCGAAACTTTTGCCGAAACCGAAACTGATTTCGGTAGTTGTCGTACATGCTTGCCTAGCTTCGTTTCTCGCGGCAACGCTTTGACGGACGCTGGCGGCCCTGTTCGGGATTCGTGCGCCGTTTGCATTCCTTTTTTTTTTCGAATTTACGCGTGTGTGTTGACTGGGAAAGGTCTTCACAACTTAACCGGGCGGGTGGGCGAACACTGAGGGTGCTCAGCCGGCAATTTATGGGTTGGGTGGCAATGCAAGGGTACCCCTGTGGGTACGAACCTCGACTTGGACCGCCAGCCAGAAATACGAAACCTAACGGTGATCTACTAGCGTTTCGGAAGCGACTACCTTGAGAAGAAACGCCGAAAGAAACTCAAGGCTGCGTCGGAGTGTAACTGCGTCGTTTAGACGACAGTTGACGGATCTAATTCGCATTGCTCTATAGCAACACAACTTAGTCATTGCGTTATCACCTGACGTAAACATTCTTTAGAAGTTATGCTTTGATGGAACTGATTACATGTAAGTTTTTGTTTCATTTTTTTACTTGACCACGTTGACTTTTATACTTGACCACGTGAGTTTCGGTTTCGGTTTCGGCCGAAACTGAAGCCACGGCCGAAATTTCGGTTTCGGTTTCGGTTTCGGCCGGAAAACCAGATTCGGTCGGACTCTAACAATTACAAAGCAGCTCATACCCAAACTAGGACTACCTATATCTTGGATGTCAGAACATTTCACACAATATGTTACATCCAGTTTATATCAGCTGCGTAGCTCCAAACTTAATTCCAAATAATAAAATAATATTACTTACAATATACATTATAGTATTCAATAATTTTACAATAATGTTAAACCTACGTTTACTTCCGCAACTGTTCCTCAGTATCATTATAACCCAGATTCAACAACCAATCCCTCAGCTTCATCTTACATTCGTAATTAGATAACTTCAAAATATTTAATGTATGTTTAACCTCGTTGTATATCCTTGAACTAAGAATCCAAAATTGTTTCCCTGCAAAATTTGCCTTGTGAAAAGGCATAAGGCAAACATATCTCATCCTACAAGGTTTTCTTATACTATCTGTCCCTGTGAGGACCACTTTATGATTGCAGAGAACAAGTTTCGAGAAAAAGAGCTAAAAGCTATAAGTGGACGTCTTTGAGCTGATTCCGGAACGCGACAGATTGAAGCAAGTTACTATGGCGGATTTTGTGCCAATGTATTATGGTTGCGATTCGGTTGGATAATGACACACTACCACCCCACTCACCGTTTTCACCGCTCATTTAATCTTGTGGTTGTGGTTATATGTAGAATACGTAGGCAAGCAATATTAACACCTAACGTCATTATATATTTAAGCATGAAAGCAAACGAATTACAATTAAGCTAACAAAGACATTAATTGTATTTATACTTGTTGGCTTCTTTTAAATCACAACCATTTATAACGTAATATGAAGGGAGATAATGAGTGCCCCGGGCCAGACAAATTTGCCAACTTTTTCTGTTGAATTACCTCTTTATTCAAAATATTTAAAGTTGAAAATTTCCGTACAAAGTATTATTAACGAAGTTGAAATGTGATTAGTTTTAAAATGAGGGCGATCAAGTATCTATCTATATGTAAAACTTTGTTTCCATCACATAATATTAGCACCTGCGAAAGGAAAGAGAGGATTGAATGAGAAGAGCCGAATACCGCGCTCAATGGCACTTGTTTGGAGAGGCCTATATCTAGCAGTGGACTAGGATGGGCTGATAATGGTAACCACAAAATATGAGGTTATAAAATTACCTACGTTCCAGTGAGAAGATACGCAGTTAGGGATTCCTTTTGAGAAGTAATTAACGTGTACTTTTCTTATACTGAAGTTTATGTTATGACATTCCACAGGAGATTTAGGTATAAATTAAGCAGTTAGCCTGAGGTTACAACAGATCAGCCCAGAGAGAGTACAGAATAAAGAGAAAGAGTCAAAAGAGAGAAAGTAGTAGTAGTAACATAACAACAGAAGTAACGGAAACATAAAGGAAGGTAATTGTAATATAACTGCACCGAAATTTAGTTGTATAAAGCATTTGCACAAACATATTTCTGCCAGACGATAAATATTATACAAGTTAGGTCGATCAGGTTTTATGCCATTATTCAATACCGGTACACAGTGAACAACCAACCTTATGCAATTAAACAAAAATTTACTTACGTGACTGACCCCAGTTAACTCGAAAATAATCTCGACAATTCGGTTTTACGCCAAAATCCTTGCAAAAACCGACAGCTTAAAATTTACATGAAAAGTACGTGGCTTAACGTTGTGGCTGGCGCTGAGAACGTGTTTTTACCTTGAGCTTTAACTGCTCACACCTTATTCGAAATTGGCTTCGAGGCTTATAGGATAAAAATATCATAAATTGTAGCTTCAAGAGGTTTCAGCAACCTTTTTTTGTTTTACTTAGCGTTAATACCTGATATTAAGTCGACAGTTTTTAATAAAAATCGGTGTAAATATTTACCCCTCCTCTCCTTGTAAAAATTCAAGGAATAGAAATGCCTCAAAGCTGAACGTCGTGGATCGTCGTCGTGGTACAGGAATAAATTTCCGCCCCTTTTAGACAAGTTAATATTTATTCAAACAATGAAATACATAATGATATTATGCACCATCGGAAGTGACAATTTCTTTCAGGCAGCATACGGATCCCTCGAACATAGAAGTCAAGGGTTATCGACTTGATCCATTTTTCGATACTTACGTAAAAAGTGAACCGTTCTCCAGTTAGGGCTGATTTCATTAAGATCGAAAAAGATGCCAATTGGAAGGCGCGATGTCTTAGGAATACGGCGGACGAACAAGATTTCCCAACTCACTCCTTGCAAATATTTTCTTATAGGTTCAGCAAAATGCCGCCTCGCGTTGTAGTGCAGCAAAATGTTTACCATGCCTACCGTCCCATTCCGGCAGTTTTTCTTTCAAAACTCGATTGAAACGTATTAGTTGCAGTCGTTCACGATCGCCAGTGATTGTTTTGGACCGTTCTAAGGAGTACCTAATAAATGATACCTCTCTGTCCCACCAGAAATAAAACAGAACCTTTGCACCCTGAATTTTTTTTTTTCGGCATCGATGGACCTGGTTCACCTCGCAGCCCCCAATTTTTCATCGCCAGTGACGATGCGATGTAAAATACCTTTTATTTTCTGCCGTTTGATAAACATTTGGCACACCAAACGTCTCCCGATATCGCTCTCCTTCAATTGATGTGGTACCCGATTTCCTGCTTTCTCTGGACCATGCCAATCGCGTACAAAAGTTTGCCGATGGTAGGTCTGTCAATATCCAATTCATTGGATATTTCATCTAGGGTTGGCATGAATCTTCATCCAGTAATTCACATAGTTGTGCATCTTCAATTTTCTTCGGTGATCCTTCGCGTTTATTATCACTGATGCTAAAATCGTCACTTTAGAATCGTCGAAACCATTCTTTCCAAGTTGTATTAGACGGAGCGTGATCACCATAAATATTACTCAGGACACGCTTCTGCGGCATTTTTCTTTTTTTTTAATGTAATAATGCAGTATAACTTCCCGTGAATGCTGCTTTGCCGGGATGAATGTTTACATTTTAGACGCTAGATGAAAAGGATTTTTAAGCTTGAAACGAAAGTCTACTACTGAAATCGACACCTCACACATATACACAGTAGGCATAATCAAAGTGCTAAGCCCAAAAAATTGGCGACCCTAAAAGACTCGTATATACATAATTACATGTACACAATAAGTATACACGTATATAACTATCATTTATAGATTGCGTGATACGGTTTAGCCACGAATAAAACTATCGCATGCCTTCCATAGCTTATAAACTTTCCGTTTATGAATGTCTAGCTAAAACTTTTTGTCGGTAAACTTTTGCTATTATAAAGAGCAGCTTTTATAAGGAACAAGAATACTTCTATATTATACTTGTATTATTTAAATGTTTGCTAAAAATATACCTCTATGTAATATTATGTATACCTATACACAATATAATCACGCCAAGTCTTAAACTATATATTTTTCATCCTATTACTAATTCTGTGCTAATTTTCAGGTATTATTATTCCTGACTGAAACTATTATTAAGGTTTATGTGATATTTATATAATTCAATACATTTTAACCGTTCATCCAATATAGAACATTAAGTTCTGTGAATAACGATCAAATGCGCTAATAATGATGATGAGGTATCCATACAAAGCAGATAAAAACGGTAAAATCAGACCAAAAATATATAGTATGATGACACATACATACATAATTCATTTGGTATTTGATTATTAGAAACAACTAAGCATAATGCTTAAATCAATGGGAATTTATAATTTACATTTATAATTAATTCTTAATATTTAAAATGAAATGACGCACACACAGGGGACACCCGGATTTGAACCGGGGACCTATCGATCTGCAGTCGATTGCTCTACCACTAAGCTATATCCCCGATGACTGAATAATTGAAAAAAATCGTTTTCCAAATTTAATTTCAATAAAATATTCAGATAGTATTACAATAACTTATGAATTTCAACACGTTTCATCAACTGAAACATGATAAGGTTAAAAGCAATACATTTACTTGTTAAAAAATACAAACTAGTTAAATCTGGAAAAAGATTACACTTTACATTTGTTATTGAACTGATGCTTTTACAATACTGTCCGGATGCATCGGTGGCATAATACATCTTATTGATTCCTTTTCAAATTGAACAATAACCGTCGGCGATTTTGGTAGATAAGTTAATACGATTCGCTACCAATGTAACCAATAAATTAAATAAAAACACATTTTGCAATAATTTACCATACATCAAACAGCTTATTTTTTTTACACTGTCTCGACAAAATGACCAAGTGCACCAGATGGTAAGTACAGTGTAGTCCAACAACGAAAGCGACTATCAAAGGATGAAAATCCATTGATAGTCTCCGTCGTCATGTCGGCCCACATATACCACGTCTGAAGCTCTCTAGGTATATGAATTACTGGATATACATAAGCTGATCCCGAAACGCGATAGGCCTAAGCGAGTCACTATGACAGTCTTTACACTTGTGTAATGTGGTCATGACCCAGTGCGACCACCAAAAAAAATATTATTATTATTTTGCATATACTTTTAGTTAAGAGAAAAAATAGGTACAATATTTACAGCTGTATAGGTATGTGTATACAGTTGTGTTTCACTTAATTTAGAGTTTAATGTTATATTCAGGCAGTAGACTCGAGGGAGTCTGCTGCCCGGATGAGAGGAAGGCGGTGCATGATGTCCGGCGCGCCGCCTGCGAGAGGTTTTGGAAGGGTGAGCTTTTACTCCTACCCCTCCCTTTTGTTCCCTGAGCGTCTAGACGAATTTGGTTTCCCAGGCCCGGGTGGAGCAATCAAAGGGACATCCTGGGGGGTTTTTAATCAGTAAGTCCGACACACCGAGGTCGATGCCCTCACAGCGTCCCTAAGGGTCCTATGCAGGATTTTCCGCCGGGATACAAAATAGTTTAATATTATTTAGCAATTGCCCAACTGGCTAATGATCCACTCGGGTCTGTACTCACACAAGAGTAAACACCATCATAGTGACTCGCGTCAGTCTATTGCGTTCGGGATCAACTTATATGCGTACGTATACTCAGGTACCGTCTGTCTTATGTGAGCTGGCATGATGACAGTGGCTAGCAATTAATTTTCATACCTTGACGGTCGCTGCCATTCATGGATTACAGCCCTAAGATGACATGTAGTCACATTATACAAAAAAAGCGTAAGTTATTATTAGGGAAGATATCATAGCCAAGTGGGCATCGAGGCCTTCTTACAGACTGGTAACTGGTTAGTCTTCCAGTACACGGATTCCCTATTGGAGTATACTGAAAATATAAAATGCCTTTGCTCTCTATCTTTGCAAGTCTTTTTTTAAGTATCTAGAGGTACAAACCTAATTTTACAAAGAAGTATTATATTTATTTACAATCGCACAGTGCATACATTTACAGCCCAGTAATGTCTATAATGCAAAGTCTACCTATATAAAAAAAAATCAAGACACACCACAAAATAGTTACAACATGATATATTTTATCATTTTTAATATTGATATAATAGGCTTTTCTTTAGACTTTAAAATACTTAAATTTAGTCTTTGTAGTGTAAATGTAGTTTCATAATATAATCATTTGACAAATAATAGATAATATTCAAAGATGTCATTTTGTTTCAATTACTAAAAAAACTGAATTATTTAAAAAAATTGTTAAGTCTAAAAATAACAAGAGATGTGTTGTGTTGTCATTTAGGAAATTGTTTTCTATAAATTTATATATTTGGCATGCAAACTAATTGGCACAAGATGGACTGTGATTCTGAATTTCAACCTACAGACTATTTCAGTTCCATGTTTCACTAAATTCTTAACATTTGGTTACTACTATAATAAAACTCATTCTTAGTGTAAACATTATAAGTTTTATAGTTATTTTAATATATAAAAATCATCTATGACATTCTCTATACCAGCATCCAATGAATGAATTTCTTTTTCTATTTGTGTTGTTTCATTTTCATATTGAGACAATTTGTCTATTATATTACTGTTAAATGTTAACATTTCTACTTTTAACTTCAATTTTGGTAATTCATAATTTAATAGGTTAGATGTAATTTCTTCATCAGATGTGATAATAGATCTAATGTGATCCCATAATTGTTCTGTAGGAGACAAGTCATGCAGTGTGGATGGTAACCTTAACACATCATGTCCATGTACTTTTAAAAGTCTATCAATATTATTATTTTGTTTATTTTTTGGACATTTTTTATAAAGTTGATATAATTCTGCTTTGCGCATCTTATTGGAGCATGGAATATTATTATCTTGTAACCAGCTCAACATGTCCGCTTTACTATTATATTTTGTCAAAGTCTTATGATGTAAAGTTCCATGCAGTTTGTTGTTATCCATAACAATAACACTATTAGGATTTAAATTTTTTAAGACAATGTCTGACATCCATTTCATAAAGTCATCTTCTGTCACATGATTGCAATATAAGCTTTCAATAAATTTCTTTCCTGTAGTTATATGTAATAATATGTAACCATTCCAGGGATTCGTTGTATCAATCACATCATCCAACCACATTTTATTAAATTTTAACCTTAAGTCTATAACTCGTTCTTCAATATAATATATAGTCTGGACATTTTTTCCACGTATTTCAGCAATTTTATTAAGATAAAAAAATCTTTCAAATGTTATTTTAGGGTCTTCCATAAGCATTTTTATCCCTGACGTAGTATAATAATAATCATAACCTAATAATATCATATAGTCTATAAACTCTTCAAGTGTTAGTATATTAACAAACTGTTTCACTACTTCATAAACATTATCGTATGTAGGTGGAGTGTTACATAGATACAAATCTTTGAGACACTTATAAATTGCTATTCGACCAGACAAATTGATGCTGGATATTTGGTAAATATGATTGTCATTTTTGTATACATTATTCACAATATCTACTGGAATGCCCATGTAATTTGCCACCCTTTCAGGAACTCTTGTTAGTGGTATTTCTAATTCTTCATTTTCAGCCTCTTTTTTACATTTTTGATAAACATTCTTAAGTATCTGGTTTTTACTGAGGATAATTTCATCATCATTTAATTTAATTTCTTTTATTGATTCACAATCTTCTTTGGAATTTGTCATAATGGGAACTGTAAAAAAGGTTACCAAATTGTTATTCTTAATAAGTATTAAGTGACATGTTGTGTATATGTTTATTCAAAAACCCATTTATCAAGTCTTATTGGCAACCATTTAATGGTGTATCTACAATATTCTGGGGCTAATTTTTCCCATGTATGCATGACTCAGCAATTCTCACACAAAAACAAAACTAATACTAATATAATAAAACGAAGCTAATACCTACCTAGATTTTTTATAGTAAAAACCTATTTAATGAGTACGTCCATTATATACACAAGTAAAATATTTAATTATTATAAGAAACAAGAATTACCAAACTATGAACGAGATATTGTCGAAACACTGAATGGGTATACAACATTTTATATTAAAAGAAAAAGATGAATTTTTATATTAAAACAACGCTTGTTTTATTTTAGAATTTAACATTTGACATTTGGATTCTGTATAATACACACACCTTGTTGCTTAGTAGTATGAAATTGTTAGAATCATAAAATAATTAAAGATCAGCAGTCCATTGATGAAAATGTACAATAAAGTAAATATTGTTAGATACAGAATTTTAATAAGAAAATAAACTCTTAGAAACCTACGCAAGTTAGCACGTACAAGAACACCCTAAAACAGTTAAACAGTTGACAGTGTTGCCGATATCAATGTTCCAAATTCTCTACAATTATTTTATTTTTGTCAAATTAAATCAAAATAATCAGAAACGTTTTTCATTTAAAAAAACTTAATTTTAAAATTAAGAAGGTAAATAATTTATTATAAGGTAATTAATTTATTATAAATAAGAAGTCCAAATTGACTGTTTTTGGATTACTCACAGTGCATCATGTACTTTTTAATTTTCTATAAAAAGAACATGAATTTTTACGTTCACAGTTTTCAAATAAAAAAAAATACAATATGACCGGTGGTCGTGGGTGTGGTTGTAGAAAGACACGGATTTTGGCGTTTTACTGTTTATTTGCACTTTAAGGCACACCGAACTGCGACGTACGCGCACGTACTCTAGCCTTGGGTCTCGGTAGTCGACTGAATTTGTTAGAGCATCCCTTGCGCGCGCACATCCTTTACCCCGCGCGTCCCATAACACCTTAACGTCATTTAGGGCGTTTACCACAAACGCGTATCGGGCGGCGTCTACATGCTATAACAAGAAATTAATTAATGGTGTATTCTCAGCACATTGCTTGAAAAATATTTTCTGTCTTTTCCTTTCATGCGTATTTGCAATTATTTTTGGGGTTCCGGACCTTAAAAGGAGAAACGGAAGTTTTATAAGTTCACTTTGATGTCCGTCAGTCTGTCTGCCTGTAAAGACTTATTTCTGCTGGAATACGTGGATGTATGAAGTTGAAAGTAAATCTAAATACTTAGGTCTGCGGTCTCTCGTTGCTCTAAAAAATCTGGTAACATTTAAGGTCTGATAACACAAGAATAGGAAAATATCGGATAGTCATAACATTTGTAGTTATATCATAAAAACAAATGAAAGTTCTTTATTTTTCTAGAGACCAGTATAAAACAATCCTAAACTACAAGAGATACAACAATATAGTGCTAGGAAACTGTAGCGTTTCTTGTCTGAAAATAAAATTAGTACAGTTATAATTTTGCACAAGCGTGAAGCTTTTACAAAAATCAACAAATCTAAACGATATTTTTTTTTAACCAAAATTGACTTTAAGAGCACGAAAAATATCTGAACAGTGGAAGTTACTTAAACTCAATGATAACTTTTTTACACTTTTTATGTTAGTACAGAACCCGTAAAGCGTGAGTCTGACTTGCACTTGGCTGACTTTTCTGTCCTTTTTACGTGCAATGGACAAATATTTTGCTTGTTTACACAAAACATTGCAAGAAAACAAAAATGCAGGAATTCTAATAGAACAATATCACTAAAATAATTCGATATAAAATTAAGAAACATATAATACTTCATTAATAATTCCAATGTAGCCAAAATAGACTCAAAGACTTTTACATTTGGTCAGCTTCATCATTACCAAAGATATTAGTTACATTCTCCCTAATATCAGCATCTTTTTTCTCGTCATCAAGAATTCTAAAATAACACAGAACTATAATAAGTGAAGTTTAGAATTCGTTGTGAAATTTTACATCACACAAGTCTTTGTTTTTAGTAAATATATATTTTTATTTGATATAAACATACCTTTTTACAATAATAATAATAATATAATTTAATGTTTTGTTTATTTGCGGTGATTAGCTGCGCAACTGATAGTGTAGCAGCTAAACATATATAAGCGTAAAGTGGATACTGGCTGAGGCTCAAGCCACCGGTAGTTGGGACCTTTATTATTGTTCAATACATATATTCACAAATTAAATTGAATTATAATAAAACTTTGTTTCGTTGTCATAATTTATTAATAAATCTCTACAGGTTCCCAACAACTGGAAATTTTCCAAAATTCACTAATCGTTTTATAATTCCCTGTAAATTGTGAAAAGTTTTCATATATTGGCAGCACTGTACACACTTTTTATTTTTACGTTATTGGGTGCAAATCTTTTAGAGCGAAGTACAATTAACAATTCAAATGCTATTTGGTCACACTCGACATACTCAAAATATATAACAGGAAATAATATTTTATGACAGCGGCTTCCTGTAATAAAATTCATGAATACTGTAAAATCATAATATTACCAGATTTTGATATTTTATCATAGCAATATATTATTTCGTCAATTTAAAAACTATTCCAAATATTTAAATTAAATAATTTAGAAAAAATATAGCCGTGTGATTTTACTTTTGCAGTACGTTTGCACAACAGAATTGCAGATGTAGAAAATTTTTACGACTCGTAAAGAAAGTTTTCTAAGACATGATCGAGAGGGCTCCACTGTATATTTCCAACGGAGACAGGCACTGATCTTATGTATTGAAATTAGTATTAAAAATATTTTTTATTATTAATAAGGTATTAAATATGTATAATTTATTTTTATCAAACTGTCTTTCACACTCATAAATTATTAATTATAAAGCAAAATTTCACCACCGAATATTACTAGTTTTACACAAGCCAACATTTTGAGAGATATCGCAAATAATCAGTGAAGTTCGAAGGTTAAAACAATTTACGGTAATTTGCCTTTCATTTTATTATAATGAATATTTATATGTTTAAAGTATCCTACGTAATTTGTTTAAAAAAAAATAACTATAATAATTTTGTAGTGCTTGAAGAGTTTATTTGGCATCGAAAAAAGGAACTCAATTTCTTTCAATATTTAATGTTTTTTTTTACACACACAGTGTAAACTCCATATAACGTCACTCGATTTAACGACAAACTCCCTTAAACGTCGATATCACTAGGCTTTGGTTGGTTTAGCTTGTTTCCCGTACAATGATACACTCTATATAGCATTACACCCACTCTCAATAACGACAGTAATTTAATAATAAAAAATACTTTTTAAGTTGCCAAAATTAGTAAAAACTGCGCAGCTGTGTACGTTCTTTTGTCGCTTTATTATCCTAGCCCGTAATAAACTCGACTGTCGGCATTACACATACCGAACATCACCAAGATGCCTCAATATCGCAAGATATGAATAAAATAATTTAAAAAATACAGCAAAATTACTGGTGCAGCAAAAGACGTCAGACAAAAATAACAGACTATACTCAATAGTGATCAAATAAGAATTGTTTTTTTTTTGTAATTACTAACACTAGCCTGAAAATAAACTTTTTGTTTTTCTAATACAAATTTTTCTTCTCTCCATTTAACGATAACTCTCTATAACGTCAAAATATGTACAGTCCCTTGAGGGTCGTTATATAGAGTTTGCACTGTATATAAACTACACTACACTACACATCAGCTTCTGGGGCAAGCCGCAGCTTTCACCCCGGGCGTCAAATTCTAGGGGCTCCAAAGAAGTTCATCGCCCAACGTAACTCCTGAATAAAATTTCTAAAAAAGTGTGTCAACCTTCCATTAAAAATAAAGTTGAAATTTTTTATTTACATTTATTTGGACGCTTTGAAAGTTAACTCAAATATTTCATAAGATACCGTAATCACGTATAAGTTATTCAGGGCCAAAGGTAACCTTATTTGTTTCTTTCGTATTATTTCCTATCCTATACGATAAAATAAATTTATATACAATTTCTCAAAAAAAAAAAAAGTCAAAATTATCTACAAATTGTGCTGAAAACGTTTTTTATAGTGTTTAATGCATAAAATTATATAACTTTTAACTCTATTATAAATATATATATAGAGAACAATGGATAATTGAAATAAAAACATTCAATTCACATAATTCATACAATACAGCTCATTAAAATGTGTAATTCGAGGGTTCAAAGTAGATTTCTACTTTTTAAATTAATTGAAACCAAGGCGTGGAAATAAAAACATAGTTCTTAATTAAGGATGTTACGCCAAATTACTACACTAAAGGACACAGTTTAAGTACCGGAATTTGTTTTAAATCGTAGGAATGTGTCTTTACGTACATACATTAGGTGCGAGTATGTATCAATATAAAAACTCAAGTAGATATACCGTCGATATGTAAAAAAGGTATTAGGGAACTACATAAATTCGTTTTTACAATGGTCATATTTAAAATGTAAAATACTAATTTTATTTATTACGACCACCATGTCTCATTTAATCTATAAAAGCTAAATTTTCAGTCGTTATGTTCCCGAAGGTACACCCCTTTAGGTAAAAACAAAGCTAATCTTAATTGACAGGGAATAAAAGGCTATCACCCCATGTAAATCCTTTGATCGTGCCTTAATTCGTTTTTGAGGTTTTGCGGCACGCACATCATACACTTACTATTTTAATATACATTAATTACCGAAAATTCGGTTGTCCGAGTTCAACTAATTTTTCATTCTAAATCGGATCTTTAAACGAAATATGTGTTCGCCACCTTAGTGTATACTTATATTCCAACATAATACTTCACGAACTAGCGCGTAGAACGTAAACAAAGCAGAGCCACGTCGTTTACGTCCAACCTGCCGCCCGGGGATGTTTATCGGGAAGCCTCACGATGTATGTCGACGGGAACTCTACTTTAAATTTTTAAACACATACATGAACAAATAGTTTATATAGTATATGCCTGAAGGTCTTATACATGTGAAACTGGATTAGGATGACGCGATTCAGTGCTAGTTCCTACGTTACATGCAGTACTGTGTGGACATCAAGATATTTTATACTTAAGCTCTAGTAAAATATAACAATAGCAGATCCGGCAAACGTTGTTTTGCTATATAAGGTTTTGTAATATCTTCTAAGATGTTCATTGAAATTAAGTGATGTCAAAGACAATTTTGTTCACAATTAAATACTCTTAATCAACAACACATTTATTTGGATAAATATTAATATTATTACGTTGATACAATTCTTAACAAATAATTCATTAATTTCGACCAAATTTTATTACTATAAAAACGGTTCTAGTTACTTAATCTTAAAAGATAGACATATACTGTCACATACATTTTTTTTAGATAATTTCAAGAGGAATAATTCTTTCTTACATATATTTTTCGTATCTTGAACCGTTTTCGCAGCGCACGCAATGGAAGCCCTCAAGGATGAATAATTTTTCCCGTTTTTTTCACATTTTCCATTATTTCTTCGCTCCTAATAGTTGCATCGTGATGTTATATAGGCTAAAGCCTTCCTCGATAAATGGTCTATTCAACACAAAAATTTTCAATTCGAACCAGTAGTTCCTGAGATTAGCGCGTTCAAACAAACAATCAAACAAACAAACAAACAAACTCTTCAGCTTTATAATATTAAGTATAGATAAGATCTTCTGTTAATTCTACAAATAATAATGACAACGAAGTTCAATAATAGCTCAGGTAATAATACTGGAATCTATTGAAGACTAGGAATTGCTGCTTATTTTTTGCCATTATACCGTGGATATATACCAAGAAAATGTAAAAATGCATCCCATACATGGATACAGCCAATAATGTACCTCGGCTCACTCTGAAAGAGATATGGTGTTGTGATATTTCATATTATTATTATTATTATTATATTTCAATCAAATTACCTATATACACAAATATTTGTTCTTATTGTGATTGGATAAACTAGATGGTACATAAAAAATCTTAGTTATAATCTGTGTAGTATAGTCTCATTGGTATGTTTGTTTTTAAACGTTTTTTTTAAACTTACATAGCCACTAGTAACAGTGGGCAACTAATAATTGCTGTGAGTTGCACCACACTGCGTAAAATTGTTCTGTTGCATAGGAAAATGAATTTAAGCAGTCTCGTGATGAATTCGGCGGACATTATAATTACTTTAGGTAATTTCGGGCTTTGTATGATAAATATGAAAGTTGTAAATGCTTAAATGCAATTATTCACACTCTAAAATAAACCTACCCTACGGTAGTTTCTTCGATATGACAAAATTTGCCATTGCATAAAATAAATGAAGCAGTGTACATAAAAGAGCATTTTTTGCAAAAAAAAATTGAAACTATTTTTCTTATGCAACTTAGGTAGCATTTCATTTAAATAAAAATACTACTTATCGCTTTTCGTTAATATGTATGTCTTTAATAAAGAACAGATTTTTACATGGAACAACACGATAATACGGTTAGACTTCTTGCATATGAACGTGCGGTGAACATTTCAGAAAGGGTAACCGGTATTGATTATTTTTATTAACTTGTAAAATTGTTTAGTGGTGATTTAATTATTTTAGTACTTATATTCCTAGAAAATAATCATATCTATCAAATGATTATAATACTACGACTTCAGTTAAATTTATGTTCAGGTGAAGATACCGCTCAATATGGTATTGTGCTATTGCAGCAATTTTAAAAGTGGAAGCCAAAGAGAACCCGATTTTTAACACTGCATAGGTACTTCTATTGTAATATAGAGTGCCCTTTTTTCGGATACAAGTTTCTAAATTAGCCATTGTCATGTTTATTTTTTTTCCTATGTAAACCAAATCTTGTTTTTAGTAGCTGTCAAAATATCGTCACTACAGATAAAAAATCAGCATGTATTTTTAATTTATTCTTCAATTTTGTCGTTTTCGACGCTATGTAATAACGTTACATTTTTTCATTCTCAATATTACGGATATACACATAATATATTTTTAGACCTCAAGGGCAACTTGCATTGTGAATTAAATTAGTTTAAATTAATACAAAAGGCTACGTAACACGTATACATTATTCTTAGTTTTAAGAAATGTTAAATTAAAATCATCATTCAGATTGAATGACCACCACCGGCAGCGAGAGGTCCGTCCCCAATGTGATCCTGAAGGACCTTCCTTACTTCTATTTTTTATTTATTTACCCGAAGTAACGTCAAATGTCATTAGAATAACTAAAATTTATCAAATTACTCTAGCGTATCTTAAGTTTTGCTATTATTATTTTATTTCTAATTTTTGAAATCGACTTTCTTTTCACCTGAGAGGATGTTCGCTAGAATGTACAATATGAAGTCACTGGATAATAATGTTATTCCACTTGTAACATACGACAACATAAGCTATAAGCACGGTCATATACCTATTGTTAGTTATATTATTATAGTGCTAATATATTAAATAAATAAAAGTTAAAAAACACTACGTATACACGTACGTACACTTGAATAAAAAAAGTAATACAAACAGCCTGCATCACAAAACGAAAATAAATATTTACACAAAACACTTTATTACTGACCTTAATGTTTTCCTTTTTCTTTCATTTCCTTATATAACGCATCGGCTTTTGTTGTTCGAACTCACGGAAGATATGATTAATGTACAAATCCCATGATATTTTAATGCTCTCCTCCGTAGTGGTCGTGCTTTCACGGCTACAAATCCACTTCAGTGAACTTATTGTTGTGGCGTTTAATAAAACAACTGACCTGGAATCGTGCTCTAATCATGCATGCGTTAAATGAAATTCTAACATTATAGTTTTATACCTTCTCGGGAACCGATATGTATACTTATTAAATGAGTTCCCATAATTTTTCTGATAAAAATAATTAAATAAATAGGTAAACTTTAAAGTAAAACCATATGTCAATAATAATCTATCCGTTACATTAATAATCTCTTTTATTACGATAATATAAATAGTACGTTATGTTAAATGTCTAACTGAGCACACTTTTATTCATTACAAACGCCGTGAAATTATGCGTGGACCGCCATAAGAAAACCAATTAGAAAGAAAACGTTTAAATTGGCTAAATTTAAAGTACTTAGTTCTTGTACATATATCATCTTCTACTACCTACATCATAATTTGCAGTAAGATACAAATTTAATTCAATCGGTATATCACTTTACCGTATTCTAGTGTGCTAATTTTATTATTGCTCTAGTGCATAATTTGGATAATTATAGGCCTAAAAGCGATGTTATAATACACATGTTAGGAGTAAGTTTTATGAAAATATATTTTAACTTCACAAATATAGATAGAAATATAATCACCAAATACTTAAATAAATCCATCAAAAATTCTTTGTAGGACAAATATAGCTTTTACACAAAACTGTATAATTATTATTATACCTATAATAAATATAAGTATATACATAGACCTAAACTTGAACTATTCCATTATTAAACATTATTTTATAAAGAATTGGCGTTAGATACATTGTATTGAAATAGATCTTGAATAGATATTAGTAAAATGTAAATAGTTTTGGCCGTAATGTGTTGTAACGTAGTTGTATTGCATATTTGATGTAACACGAGGTTTTCGTTTTAGGCCTATAATAATCAGTTATCAATTTATCAGTGTGTATAATGACTCCAGACGATGTAAATCGCTGACAAGTCCCTTGTTTAATTTTAAAATGTATACAATGTTATACACATATAAACTATTTTAAAAAGCTTTCATCTTTAAATTATGGTATTGTTAGGAACACAAGTTATTTTACTCAAAAAAATAAATAAATGTCAGGATCAAAAGCAATTTTACTAAAAATAAACAAAGAACAAATATACGTGGTGACTTAAATAAACACGATTTAACATTTACTGCGATAACCAAAACAACAACTATCAGCGATTTGACACAATAATACAATCCTCACGTAAACTAACAAGAGCTCCGCTCCGCACAGAGCCTCAAACAAGAATCTCCCGGCCGACGAGTCTACATCGGCTTATAAACGGTTTTTATATTGGGTGTATAATAATAATAATCTTTATTAAGTAACAATGACCCAATTTGTTAGTAAACTCTTAAAACTACGTATTATTATGCCTAATTACAAGGTTGTGTGGCGGTAAATACAATTAATTATATAAGGGCAGTCTAGCCTGCTGGCTATCATGGCCAGTGCGGTGTTGCGGCTGGCCCGCGCTCTGCTCAGCAATGACGCGCATCGCTTGCGCAGAGTTGCGAAGAAGTTATCGGTGCGCGCCCCAGCGAACATGGCCGACGAACTGCGGAAGCGAGGCAGCCGCAACAACGTCCGGAATGCATTATTATATTGAACACGCAGGGCACTGTACGCCCTTTGAGTATAGTTCTCCCACAAGCTACACGTGTAAAAAGATGTACAGTATGCCTTAAAAAGCGTTAGTTTGTATAAGTTTATTTTTTTCTATCTAATAGTATAAATAATCAAGGAATCTTCCGAATAGCAACCCTATTTTTGAGTAAAGAGCAAGGATTCTCAAAGTAACAAATATTTGCGGCTTTTGCGCCGCGCCCCGCTTTTCGGGTCGTCCCTCTATCCAAGCTATTCCGCTTGTGTTGTACATATGGATACATATGGTACATATAATCTATTTATACTTTGTTTTATAACTTATATAATTACATGGATCATTTGCGAAACATGTAAACAAATGTTTTTCGTAGAATAAAATTAAGGTTTTTTTTTTTCTTTTTATGGAATCTCTTGCGTATCTATGTTTTTCAAACACTGTTATATTGTTATTACTACCTGTAGGTATTCTGACAAAACACACACACCAACACATTTGTTATTAAGATAAAAGGTCGACATAACGTCGAAATAATCTTCAGTAGAAACGTATCGAAATAGAGGCGTTACCGTAATTATGTCCGAGGAAACTCAGCAAGAAATTCGTCACAATAGCAATAATGAAATACTCACTAATTAATTATCGCTAGCCGTGTTTTCCTTGTGTGGGTGTGGCCATTCTTTTAGTTTGCCGGCTAAGGGAAAGGAAGATTAAACGCGACTCATTGTCCGACCATTGTAATAAGTAAGCGGCCACCATCAGCAGTCACATCGACACAAAGAAAGCGATGTCTCACTGTAGTTGGTACACTTACAGGAGGAGGAGTTACTTACAGGACTACTTGAAATGCTTGTAATAAGTAATAATACAGATATCATTTTTATGGTGGTAGGGCGATTGCCCGAACTGGGTCGTGACCACAGTTACGCAATTGTAAAGACCGTCATAGTGGCTGGCTTTGTCCTGTCGTATTTCGGCATCAACTTGTTTATATCCAGTACCTCATACCTACAGGCCTTTAGTCGTGATATATGTGGACCGACATGAAGACGGAGACTATCAACAGATTTTCAGTCACTTTGTCGAAACCTGTATAAAAAAAAGATTTATCTAAGATTCTCATAAGTAACATATAACTACGCTTCTTCTTACTTCTATAAAATAAAAGGCATCTTCCATAAAATAATATTTGCCAACTAAGTAAGTCTAATACAAGTTTGACTGATTTGAAATCCGTGGAATAGTAAATATTGTATTCAGGCTTTGGGTTTTTCTACTCAGGCACGCACTTGCTTGGCAGTGAAAGAGAACGCTAGCTGAAATCGTATTTAGTTTACAAATCCCGATTATTGTATCTTGAAAAGATGGCAACTAAAATCACTTTCGCTCCAGGTCAGTTTAGGACTTTCTTTTTGAGGCGTTTATATGCAAAAAATATGTAAATAAACAAAATTACCAAAAAAAATTATTAAAGGTTCAAACGTCTTTAAAGGGGATTCGAGGCGAGGCGATTTCGATCAAATTCTCAGCCTGTATCTTATAATAAAATAATCGATTTTTCGTATTTCACTCTCTAAATCATAAAGAGTATTATGTATTAATAATTGATAGAAATGTAGCAGTAAGTACATTATAAAACCTCTGTGGTGGTATGGTGTGTAAATTTTACTTCTGAAAATAAACATTTTTTCTTCGTTTTTGTAATACTGATCTTTATAAATATTTATATCTCCTTCAAAAATAGATTTAATGATTGCGTGTTTATAAATTTAAATTAGTAATCCAGTTTAAGCACACAACAGTGGTTTTTAAATAAATGGAATAATTTGTGAAAAGTAATTTTCCACCGACCATCGGTTCAAAGGGCCGCATACCGAAAGGCACCAAGATCCGCCTATTAAAATTTGAAACTTCATTTTAGCGGATAAATTGCTTCTTGACTTTGACTATCTGCAAGATAAATACAAACCTTAATCTAAGGCCGTGTCAATAAATAAGTATTTTCGTGAAATATTTGTGACTGTTTGTCCTTTACTCGAATTTGTGTTTTAACTTTTTTTTATTTTTGCGTTTAAAATAATCAGATATATATCATTAAGGGCGGCTTGCACTAGCAAATTAAGTCTAGTTTAGACTTTCATAAAATGCTATTTACCGCTTAACTGTACTTATAGTCTTGCACTGAATAAAAACCCAGTTGTAACAACTCTTAAACTCAAATCATCATTAAGATGGAATTAATGTACTTCGATTAATTAGCGTCTATAAAAGCTTAAACTAGACTTAATCTGTTAGTGCAAGCCGCCCTAAGACTAAACCTTAAGAAATTTAATCAAATGATTACTTATTGTCTTGCATTATTTTGAGGCATATTTTCTTTAAGAAAATAAAAATATAGAAAAATATCATGTAATGATTCAAAAGAATGAAAATAAAATAACATTTTTAAACTATCCTATTTTAAGCATTGTTATACTAAACCTAATAACTCAATATTAAAATAGGATCGTTTCATATAAACCGAATATTTAAAATACAATAATATGTTCATATTCGCACATAATGTGTCCTAAGCTTTATTACAGACGGTTATAATTTGCGATGTAATCACAAACATTATTTATAATGTTTTAGCACATTTATCGCACATCGTTCAGCTAACAAGCCTAATTTGGCTAGAGTTTGGTGATTAGTAAAATTTATAACAATGCACAGTGTACTCGCATTGTGCGCATCTACCTAATTGCGAAATACAGACATGAGTGTTTATTACACACATTCCTCGAACATTTGAAATAAAACATATTACCATGTTGATTGCTTTTGGAATGAATTTATTTGGGTTTAAACAATATTAATTCAAAAAGAAAACCCATAAAGGAAAACTTTTAAAGAAAACCGATCATAGAAATATTAACTCCACTACCAAACTATTTAAAGCATTTTTGTTAATGATCTCTGTTAGAACTCTATTTCTAAGGCTTGTTCAGGTAAGTTCTAAATGTCGTCATGTTTGCTCAAATTTATAATGTATAATGTAAGTCATTTTATATCTTTTTCACACTTTATTGTGTATACAAAATTAATAAAGCATTACTGTATGCATGCTAATAAATATACTCTTTACTCTCTTCTATCGTCATATGATGGCGTAAAATAATAAAAATATTTATTCCTATAAGCTGAATATAAATTTTGAATTAAAATAAAACTAAAGCTAATAGTTGGTAATACTAACTTGCCATATTAACAGTTAATAAGTTTCTGTGATAAATTACTTAATATGTATAACATACTTTACGTGCTTAATTTTCTAGTAGGTAGGCAACTACTTGGTATATTTCAGTCAGACCATTATTCAAAGGCAAACTCTGTTTCGGTATGAAAACGAATATTTCTTGCGATAACAATTCGGATTTGTAACATGGCCGATAAATAAATTATAAATACATTTAACAGCGCACATTTCGAACCATTTCTCTTCTTACTCGACTAGCCCATTTGCAGATCTCCAAACGGTGCCATTACTCAGCAATAAATTGGCATTTGTGCCGTCATACATAAATTACGCGAGAGCGCACAGAAAACCAAGTTCTACGGCACTCACTTTTTACACATAATTCTAACTTATTTTAATATTAAGTAACACCAAAACTTGCCGTGTCTGGGTTAGCGATTATTTTGGAACGAAGATACTATTCTTGCTAACAGAATTTATGTGGTTAATCCACTACGTTTCAGACTTGATAGATTTATGCGTCCATCTTCAGGCGAGGTCCACTGTCAGTTGTCGCATCACGGCAACCAACTAGGAAGAAAATTAAAAAATGCCTACTATATCTCGTTTATTGTCTCAGCCATTATTATATGTTAAAGATATTTTGCTGTTTTAATTCTATAGCTGTACTTCATTACGTGTAACCATTTTATGTTAATTGTAGATTTAAGCTAAATTTTTCTTTTATTATATTGTACACAATGATATTGATATTGCATAATATTATCAAAACTAAAAAGCACAAATAATGCCAACAAGATTCGCACAATTTGTCTTTTTAATTGTTTAAACAGTTCTTCTAAAAAATGTGCTTGAAAGTTGTTTCACTATCGAATAAATCATCTATTTTATTATAATGCTCTACAAGATTTAACTAATTTGTAACTGTATCCGTTTGAATAACCACAATACTAGTATATATGCAAATCCGATTAATGCTATTAGATATAAAGCAGCTTTAGTCAATTTAAGCGAATTAACCTCCTTTTCTGTATCGACTGTTTTGTTTGATATGAGCATGATTTGCGAGACATCATGGATAAATAAGTAAGTCTACATAAGGGTTCTATATACATATAATATATTACATTTATTTAATCCATTTCTTCCAAACTAAGAAACTCTGTATATAAGCCCTCTCAGTTACGGGCCCACGGTGGATCCACAGTGTAACCATGGCGACAGTGGATTGACTGTGGATCCACGATGGAAGCACTGTGGATCAATTGTGGTTTTTAAGCCACTTTGCCATTGTGGATCCACCGTGGTTCTATTGTGGTTTTACGGTGGAGCCACTGTGATTTATCCATGGTTATCCTGTGGTGATTCTTAGTGGTTTAACTTTTTTTTTCATTACAAACAAGGATTTATTTTACCTTGAAAAATACTTTGAAAATAGTATGTTTGTATATATTATATAATTAAATAACCTTAAATTAATTATAGTCATTGTATAATTAAATATGTATTATTTATTTAATTAAATAAAAAAAGCTTTATAATATAAGCTAAAACTTAATTTAAAAAAAAGAAACGTGAAACCACAGTGGTACCACAAAAAAACCACAGTGGAACCACGGTGGCTAAATGGCTGAAAATCCACGATGGATCCCCGATGGTTCCTTTGTGAACCCTCCGTGGATCTTCCATGAATCCACTGCGGATCCACTGTGGCCCTCAAACCGCGAGGGAGCCTTTATCCGATAAATAACGTTAAAATTCTTAAAATTCACACAGATATTTTGGGTTCCAACGGGCTTATTTATCTGCAGGAACATTGCTGCGTGACCCGCTATGCCCTTGCGCTTGCTTGCTTGTCGGAGGCTTGTATCATCATTATTTAAACGTACTTGACTTAGGCCCCAAAATAATCTGATCGGTTTTTTATTACCATCCTGGAGATAATTGCTTGGGCTGCTAACAGGATATCTATCCATTCCGCCTGGAATATAGTATTGTGAGCATTCAACGTCAAGCAGGTTTTATGTTGAGATCCTCCGAGTAAACGCCTGGTCCAGTTCCTGAGTCTGTCTTAAAGCCGTCAGTGAAGATCCTCAGTTCGCTTGTATAGCTTTCGTAGTCTTCCTCATGTAATTAATTACATCTAGTATTTCTTATCGAAAATGAACTGCTTAGCTATCACGGGTAGCTTTAAATTAACAATTACTGGAAGCTAACCGTAAGAACTGAACGCAATACTAATGTCGCCTGTGAATTCTTTAAGATCCAGGTATGTGTAGCAACATAAGAATCCCGCAGGTATATAGTTTTCAATCGTACGGCCAATGAGACTGCTTCTTATTGAACAAACAAGTGTAGATATATCATGTCTAGTATGGTCTCTAGAAAGTTTGTGAGAGTTTGCGTTTATTAACGTATATGTAATAGCCACGCATGTTTGCCTTTGCCTCCACACAGATATTAACTAATAAAAAAATTACTTTAGTATTTCAACTATTTCAAGTTGTAAATATATTTTAAAAACCACATTAACTATAATAATATTGTCTTTACACTTGCTCTTTACGAGTATATTATAATATCGCTTTTAGGTTCATAATTATTTACATTACCGTTCTAACGTCTTGATTAATTGAGAATCTTTTATCTTATGATAAAAATATAAATAAGGCTGTAATTACAGATATACTTTATCCATATAAGGCTGTAGCAAAGGCTGTATGTTGAAAATTATTTATTTAATAGCAATGTCACAGCACAATAAAAGTTAATTATATACAAAATAGGAAATAAAATAAAAATCTAAAGTGCCAGTAACGAAGTTACGCTACATATAAAATCTTGTTAACATGTTTTGGGTCGCTCTTCGTATTATATACGAATAGACGAGTGAATGTTGTGTGAGTGTATGTGTGTGTGAGTGCATTTGTGTGCATGAGTGTGTTTATTTCGGTGTTGTATGAGATTCATCTGACTGCAGTTTAGAAATAATAATAATATTATTGCGGTAACGCTATATGCAACAATAGCTACTTAACCAATTGGAAAAATAATGCGCATAGGTCATTAGTAATAAATGTCAATCATTTTTATTAGTTATTTATAAGCATATTAGAAGTTAAATTACCTGATTGCGCAGTTTTCAGTATTCACCAGGATACACACACCTCACAGGGAACAAGCCATTTCCAAAATAAGCACGTCGCTTATAATAAAGTCACGTTCTTACATAAATCTTTTGTAGCTTAAGTACTAATGAAACTTATAAGCATGGTCTTAATATCAGACCATTAACACTTCCCAATTGCTATTATGCCACCAAAATAGATTTATTTTAACAACGGGACAATTATCGCCTTACTTTCAAAACAAATTATAGTTATAATAAATATTATACTGTCACGCTATATCCATTTCAGGGTGAGCTGAGGTATATTATTGCCTGTATCCAAGTTATAAGTTATCCAGTTATAGTTATAAGGTTATAAATTGTAAGGAAAACGGCATATTATCATCATATGCACGAAAGATTTCTAGATATATAGATAAACTTTGTACCTTGGATATTTTCAAGTTCATGATAAAACCTTTGAAAACCTTTTTTACTAAAAAAATAATTGTAAAGCTATCATTCAGACTCTATTATTTTTGAAGTTACTGCCTAGTTACGCATTATATTTCATGGCATTGAGTTAAAAAAAGACGCAGTCTGATCGGTAGATTAAGGATTATTGTTTACTTTTTGACATCGACTGATTTTTTTTAAAAAAGCTTTTTAATTCGCTATGTTTTGTATTGACGTGGTATAAATTTAAGTCGCTTACCGTGTTTAAGAAAAATCTTGATTGAAATAGGCATAAACATTATGTATGTACATATTTGCTGTATCAAGGAAGATCTTCATCAGACATTCATCAGATAAAATTAAAATAACTATGGTTTATATTCAATTGAACAAAAAAGAACCATCGAGATCGGTCCACATACGATGGAGATATAGAGGGAAAACTATAGAATTTGTCCATTCAATTGTTAAGGGCTATTATATCCCAAAGACCTTCATTAAAACTGAGCCATATTAAAACGGGACAACTTTATACTACATCTTACAAAACTAAAAAATAATCATGGAATTCGGTCCCACAAATGGCGGTGTAATCGGTAAACACACATTAATAAATACATATAATTGGATACAAAACCTCCTCCTTTTTGAAGTCAGAAATAGAACTGATTTACTATTGATAAATTTACAAAGATTGTATGCTAGTTAGTTCAATTTATAGATGTTTTGCTTTTGGATTTTTTACGGGGAAATACTCGTCTTCAATCATAAAGACTGGCAGATGAAGATCAGGCCAATGATGGACATCGTTCGACCATAAAATGTTTATTCACGCTTCTATTAAGGAATTCCAAACCATAAAAACAAGGATAAATAGCAGTGGTGTTCATCTCATACAAGCATAAAAGCAATGCTTGTCCTACGCTCTACGAATATCTAATTCTAATATTATGAATTATAATCAATCAAAAATAATTTCCTTTTTCTAAAAAAAACTTATTTTTTACGTCATCTATCGACCGATTGAAAAACTATTATAAAAATCATTTAAAACAAACATGGCGCGAGACGCGAACTCAGGCCCGCGCGAAAAGCAGAACTAACCTTTGCTTTTTTCACCATACAAAATGTGCCTGTACTCCTAAAATTGCTAGGTACCTAGCGAATTTTATAAGGCCAAGACATGCAAGCTTTTGAACAAAAAAAGTAGTTTTAGAATGTTTTGCATAAATGAATAATAGTTAAAAATAAGTTTTTCGATTTTTTAAACATTACATTCTGATTTTGATTTCGTATATTAAATTTGGAAAAAATAAGTATTCAATTATAATTCCGTAGTCGGACTGTTATGACAGTTCGCCATATTGTGTATAGGATTCAATGTTTCCACTTTTAGGGATTTTTCCCTTTTTAGGGAAAAATGAATAATAATATGTATAGCTTAGGAACATCATCAACCTCATCGTAACTTTCCATTAGGTGATATTGAGGTAGCACTCAAGCCTGTTTGTAATAAAAAAAACAAAAACAAAATACCAGCTAAAATTTAATTAAACAAGATATTAAGCTTGAAATATGTCAAATGATTTGTTGTACTTTATTTTAATTATGCTCCCTAAATCTACGAATTTTAAAAAAAAATTCGGGAGAATTTCTAAATAAACTAGGGAAAAATCAAAATCGAAAGTGAAAACATAATCGTATAGTGGCACGTATTTGCTATATTATTCAATTATCTCTGATAATTACTTTCCAATTATAGTGTTCTGTAGTTTTATACAAATTAATAGTAACTACAAATAAGTCATATGATTTATTAAACATTATATTCTGATTTCAGTGACAAATATTCGATTTTGAAAATAAAGTTTTATATACAATATTCATAGTCAACAATTATAACCAGTTAAAAATATACGAGTACGCTTGTGGTCGTGTTATGTTTAGTTTTTCGACGAATTTAATTGTTTCTGTTAATTTATTTCGAATTATCGTGGTTTATATTATTTACTGTACGAATTATGGAAAGATTTTTATATGAAATTAGAGTTCGGAAATTCTGGTTTCCGAAATTATTAGAAAAAGTAACCCATTTTCAAAGTTATCTTATAATTTAAAAAAACATATAAGCATTATAAGGACAGTGTATTTCTGAATTTGAATTATCATAAAATCAGCAACAGGTAACACGAAATTTGTGCTAGAAATATTTTAATAATATTAATTAGGTGGTTGGTTTTTTTTTCATACAAATTGCTTATTTTATGTTTTATATATTTTAGTAATAATAATTGTAATATATAGCCACACTATATCTCTTTCGAGGTGAGCAGAGATACATTAGTGACTGTATCCAATTTGCACTTATATGTCGTGCCCAACGTGACCTGTAGCGCAGCTGAATGCCATTCTTCGGGCACTCACACATGATATGTTTCTAAATGCATTTTTGTTATGTTATTACATCCCATTCTGATTTCCTCACGATGTTTTCTTTACCGGTCAACGTATAGTGCTTAATTAAATCCGTATTTAATTTTGTAAAACCTAGAGCTCCAAGCAGGGATTAATACCTAAGATCGTTCGCGTTTCTGCGCATTGATATCTCTTTATCCACTAGGCCATCATAGCTGCATTTTATTTCGTAATAATAAAGGAAATTGGAATGTTGCGGGATATTACGATTTAAATCATTTTCATAAAGCCGCGAAAAAACGTGACCTGAAAAAACTATATATTTTCGGGCACCCACTACATTATAAGTGAACCAAGAATATTGCTTGGATATGTTTTGGCTAGCTTTTTAACGCTACTAACTTAGTGCTCGATGTAAAGCTCCTGTGTAGCACTAAGCTGGTGAGATGTAAAAGACCCGAGGTATGTTTTTTTACGGATTGCTTGCCTTATTTCAGAAGCCAGTGCACGCCACTGATAAATAGACGCGGAGATCGTATACCAGTCCTTTGCTGTTTGAATTACGAGTGAAGAAGGGCATTTTTTAATGCGGTTAATATGATGATCAACTGAATATATTTCAGCTACGGGAACTAACACCGCTCAAGTAATTTGATGTGTACTGAGTTTCGAACATAGGAATTATCCACCATACATAGTTTCTTTGTAGCGATATACATTATAATGTATGTATTATTAACAAAGTCGCCTAGACTGAGCTCACAACGATGGTCAATTTTTTCTCTTTACAGATAGATAGCTGCAATCATAGAACCACAGTAGCGATTCAAGAAACGATCTGGTTAAACATGTTAAATAAGCATTAAAATAAACTCATCTCGATACATCCAATATTTCGACGTACGATGAATAACGGATCTAACGATTCGAAATCTACCATTCTATCGTGAAAAGGAAATTGTTTTCCGCCCCATATAATCATTGGGGTATTTCTTTAAAAGTACTGACTACTTTATATAAATCCGAGTGAGACGTCTTGCAGCTTTAAACTTTGTTTAATACTTTAAACTGGTAACGAAAGCATTAAGGCGCACTGAATGCATAAGGAATGAGTCGAAGCCACGACCTCTTATACAATTAGACTGCTTAATAGCTGAGCATACTACAACTTTGCAATCTTTTCTCAAAATAGCAACTTGTTCTTGTTCAAGTGAATCTTCTTTATTTATTTTATTTAGGTTTTATGAAAGAGCATTTTGTCATTATCTTTATAAATTTATATGATTCTCTTCAACACAAATTTAGAGTTCAGGTTTTAGTTGCCTTTTTTTTAGGGATCTGTACCTAAAAAGGAAAACGGAGCCCTTATACGAGCACTTCGTTTTCAGTTTGTTTATCTGCCTGTAAAAACTCTTTTTCTCAGGAACATGAGTATTTATTCATTTCAAATTAATCCAATTAAACCTCTTAAATGAAGGTTAATAAGCAATACAAATATTTGGCTTTTATGCCGTTGCAATAAATTCATTTGCGGTTGTATGCGGTTTTTAAAATTTTTCAAGGTAATTAAAATCTATTGGGTACTTATTATTGACCATAATCTTTTTTTATACTGATTCGATAAACTGACTACATTGCATCTGATGGCAACTACAATGTAGCCCAAAGAACGGAAACGACCGCCAAAGGCCGCAAATACATTGACAGCTACCATCGCTATGTCGGCCCACATTAACCACAACAGATGATCTCTGGGTATATGAACAACTGGATATACACAAACCGTTCCCAAAACATGACAGGCCGTATCGAGTCACTATGATGATCTTTACATCTGTGTATTGTGATCAATCATGACCAAGTAACAATATCTTATACCTTAGGGAATACTGTAAATTTGTAGTTAATTTTCTTTTTGCATTTAGAGAATTTTTTTACGAGGGATACAATGGTTATCTAACAGTAAAATTGTTTGTACCTCACTCTAGTTTATTTTCTCGTTAAAGCAATGTCCAGTTTCATAGTTTATATGTCAACAATGCTTAAATCCTTAGCGTACGAATCCGACTTGCACTTGGCTGGTCTTTGTAGATTAAAGCCAATAGTTTGGCAATATTTAACTACTGATTTTCGAAACCAATATACCTATTACACTCCTCATTCTTGTACATTTTGGTTGAAAAGATACAAAGACATTAATAAAATCAATATCAAGGCGCTTAGCAGCAACATTATTCTCCGGATCTCAACAAAGACATGTTAATACATGTAAACGTCTATAAGACGATTAAGTAGATTGTTTTGTAGCATTCACAAGACGCGTACCCCAGTATATATCCTCATCGGTATGGAAGTACACTAATAATTTGAAGTGGATTGCTGTTGCAACATTGTTTGTGACTCCTATATTGTATTGCTGTAATGCCCACTTCGATAAATGGATACAAAGCAGGATAATGTTGGAGGGTTTTGATTATTGCTTTCAATGTAAATGACATTACATAGAGATATTGGTAATAGTAATCGAAGTATTGATTAAGTAGAGCTAATGCTGTAACGGCCTTTTTATTCTGACTCGACACAGTGACTGCACCATACCTGATGGTAAGCTGGTGCAGCCAAAAAACGCTAACGACTATCGATAGGTAAGAAAAACCCAACGGTAGTCGCAGCGATCATGCCGGCCTGCACAAATATCTCTTCACGTTACGCTTAAAGGATCCCATATCATAGGATGGTGGAAACACGCTCGCTGGAAGACCATTGTACACCCCTACGACACGGCAAAAGAAGGAGTTAGAGAACTTCTTAGTCCTAGCTGGGATGTGAGAAACCGTAAAGCTGTGACTCCGCAAACCTGCGCGCGTGGTTCTATGCAGGAAAGGAGAGGGTGGAACAAGGTCAAACAACTCTTCAGAACACTCACCATGATACAGACGGTGGAAAACGCTCAGTGAGGCAATATCTCAGCGCAACTGAAGAGGTTCAAGATGCTTAGTCACGTCAGGATCATTCACAATGCGGACAGCCCTCCGCTGCAACCTATCCAGAGCGTCAAGTAAGTACTGAGCAGAACCATCCCAAAGATGCGAACAATATTCCATGCAAGGCCTGACCTGAGCCTGAGTATGTTGATTGTACATTAAGATATAGTGGATTGGAGCAAGATATTAAAAAAAAAAAATTAAAAAAAAAAATTAAATTATTATAAAATGACAAATAAATTTTCATGTTTGTCTCTCTTAAGCTATGTATATCGATTGAAAGTAATATAAATGTAAAATTAAAATCCTTTTTATACGAATTTGTAAAAATTAAGGTATGATATGGTTGATCTAGCAGATAGAGCTGTTCTGGAGTAGACACTACAAAAAGGCAAACGGGTTTGCGCAAGGTGGGCAATAACTGGATGAGAAATGTCGAAGACTAAGCTCCAGGGCTCTTATTAGAAAAGGCTTATGCAAGCAGTGGATTCATATTGAATGATGCCTATTGGAAAATAACATGGATCAATGGTGCCTACTATTTAAGGGAATTTCTACTTTTAGATGTTTGCAAGTGATCCTCTTCAAACTAATTTCATAAAGTAATTGAGAAGGTTAGACGGTTTGCGTATCGTCTTGTTTAATCTCCATTCATTGCTCTCCCTTCTCGTTAAACAGTAATTTTGACGTGTTAATAGCCAAAGTTTATTTACGCGCCTATCGAACGAGCAAAATTAACACATTGAATTTAACTTCAGTGGGAAGTGTTTACATCGATAAACGGACTGCAGATATTAAATGAAAATATTAAAAGCTGTTGAATTTTGTAAATACGAGTATATGTATGTTTAAATAAACTTTTTAATTACAACCATTTCAGTGCAAACGTCGTACGTATAATATGGTTTTATTGCTACGTAACTTTTTATTTGTATATTCTCAGCTTTTTAATAATTTAAACTCATTCAATGTTGTTCAATGTTCTTACTATGTTACTTTTTTGTAATTATATTATTTTTACTATAATTTGTAAATTGTTGTTGTAGCTACATACTATATTACAACGTTCATGCTTGTACGTGTTTTTGTGTGATAGACTAGTGTTTTAGCACTTTGGTTGTAAGTGTGTATGTCATGTTTATCGTCTGTACTTTGCATCTTTATGTATATATTTGTAAGCTTGCGTCTATATGTATATATTTTTGTAAGCTATTATTTGTGTTTCATATTTGAAAACTCTTAAAGGAATAATTAATTTTTGCAACTTAATCGCTTATCTAAAGTAATAATCGTAATTAATTATATTTTTATATAAAATATTGTAAGATTAATTTTAAAAGTATAAAAATTAAATGAATCAGAATGACTGACTAGATTAAAATGTCAAAACAGTTTTGTTGATTATTTATTTACTTAAACAATTTGCAAATATTGCATACCATTTTTATAATTACTCAATATTACTTATTTTTTATTTCATTATAAAATATATTGTTTATTTGATAAAACTGAACTCCTTGAAAAATCCTTGTTTGAATAGATTATCTACAAGTATATTTAAATTCTTAAAAAAATGAATCTACATTTGACATAGATCAATTATTTTGATTGATGAGCGTTGGCTTTAGGTTTTTATCCTGAATAAAATATTCGAAAACTGCGAAATTCTAATAATTTATTAGTTCCAGAAGAATAACGAAAACATTTTCAATCTGTTATAATTTTGGATAAATTATAATTTATATTTTGATAAATACAGTCATAAGTTTTAGATGAATTCTTGTTCAAAACGGAATCAAAAAGTGATTTGTGTCGGCGGATTGGGGCAAATCTTTAGCAGGTACATGCAGCGTTCATCCAGCGTTTTCAGAGGATCCAACCCGTTAGCCGTGCGTTAATAGGATCAAATTGGGATTTATTTGAGACATGTCCACGCGCTTTCACCTAACTTGTCGAATTTACAAATCGGCTTACACTTCGTTTACAATATTCTACGGTGTAAATGTTTGAAAAATTGTTAACTAATTAAAGTAGACATATTACATGTTAAATACATTAACGAGAATAACTGGAAAGTAAGAGAGTAACATGTTTTTAGACATCTTATTGATTTTACACATTCCTTTATTTTTCTATAATATCATTATCGAAGATTTCTTTCCCCACATTTCTGAATATTAAAATCAAATATAAGATTGTTCTATTTTGTAATATGTAAGTTTTATTCATTTTGTACATCATTTTACAATTTCATTTGTAAACTCGAAATTTATATCAATTTATTTACGTATAATTTCTGCTAAAGAATCTTTTCTTTAATTTCTAATATTTATTATACAGCTATTTGTAATGTTAAAAAGTATGAAAACTTTCGTAGATTGGTAAATATAATCAAAATGTAATAGATACAGATTTTAACACTACCAGCAAACGACTTTTACCTATTTTAGAAATAAGAATAATATGGTATTTTTCCTTTGCTTTGAATATAGCCTCTCGTTCGTGGAATCTCATTACAGGACCCTGAACCTGAAGCTGATTATCTCTAAATCTAATTGGAATTTTATATTGCTCTAATAAGTTTTATCAATAAAATATATTTCTTTATGTAATTTTTTACACTACTCTTCACTTTGAATTGCATTGCAACTGTTCTATAAGAAATAATATGAATTACCTAATAAGATAAGGACTTTTTAATGTATCCTGTAATGGGAAGGGTCATTGACGAAAGGATAATGAAATCCATAATATTTATTTCTATCTTGTACTATTAAAAGTAGTGTTATTTTTCGTAATATGTTATTAATTTCTTTCAAGGTAAATATAAACACAAGTCATTGTTACTGGTCTGTTAAATTTAAAAAGTTAAAGTAAAAGTCTAACCTAGTCTTAAACGTCACAGGTGCTACCTATATAATCGTTCGTTTCAAAATTAATTAAATAAAAGACACGTAACAATTTTAGTGTAAGAAGAAAACATACGCTTCAGCTTAGTCTCTTAAATTATTAACCTCTCCGAGGGCGATACGCAGAAAGGTTCTGTCTTGTTTACGCGTTAGGGAGACAGAGAAGGGAACTTAATACCCTATATCACTGTCGGGGTAATACAAACTAGCAGGGTCGCAACCTTTTCCACTAAATTACGTATCGGCACACGGGATAATCCGAACTAAGTTGAATTACATTGAAGAGACCGGCTAACCCTCAATAACTGCAGCAAATTAACTAGACCCGCTGATACAGTTCGCAATGTTTATTTATCGTTTTATGGAAGCACAAACTTTGTATTGAATTACATCATTTGTTTTTTTTTTTGTTATGCAATTTTATTTAAATATATTTTCGATAATGCTTATTAAACATTACAACAATAAACGATTCTATCGTTATTATTAAAAATAACGCTACAATCAGTAGTAAAAAACACCTAAAATACCTTGAAAATCTTAAAGGTACTTTAAATACATTTAATATGCAAATAATACCGGACAAGCGATTCCTATTAGAAATCACATATAGTGGAAACTGATATCATTAAAATATGATTATATTACTTTACTAAACAACAAGATTAAATTATTTATAAGTTAGACACGGAAATATTTAATGAAAAAAAAGAGATAGAATAACGGCGGGGAAAATTTAACCAGAAATTCTATCCATTAATAAAATTTGACAGTAACAAAAGCTGATGCAAATAAAACACAATGTTTCAACGTAGATGGAACAAAAGAGCATTCATAGTAGACGGTTACGGATCATAGTTCAGAGGACCCTGCATACATACATTTCATGGGTCGTTGAATCTTACGATTCTCTAAGACTTTAAATTATTTCTCTCGTTGTTGAAAACTATGTAAAAAGTTATAAAAATTGAATAAAATACAAAATATAAGACTCTTTAAATATGACTCAACGACAAATGTTGATTTTAAGAATGATTTTTATTATTATTTAACCTGTATCGTCCCACTGTATGGCGAATGCCTTCTTTTCCTTAAGATTTCATCAAACGAATACTAAACTTGAGCCAATATAGAAACAAAGTTAATATTTGTAAATTGAATTATCAGAAAAACAATAATTAATTTTCTATAATCTTTACATAACCATCCGTGAAAATTTAGCAAAATATAACCTAGAAGACCGATTTCGTATTTAATAGACCTAGAGATCCTCTCTTGTGCTATATGAGGGCTGGCCTGACGAGGGCGATTGTCAATGGATTCTTGTCTCTTGGTAGTTATTACCGTTCTTAGGCTACGCTCTACTATCCGGCAGATGGACTAGTTAATTTGTGAAGACAGTTTAAAAAAAAAAATCAGTATTTAACTTGTCATTTAACCAAGTTCTAATGGGGTAGGTAGAAAAAAAGGTAGTTTTTATTACATACGTCTTTAACTTAATGAGTGTAAACCCAATATAATTATAAACTTAATTTTAAAATAGGACTACAGATTTATTGCATATGTTCCGAAATGTACTGTTAACCAATTTTTGTACTTTCAGAGGGAAGTTGTGTATTTCAATGAATGCCATTTAATTTGAAATTTAATATATGTATAACCTTTTAGTCGTTAAGAGAGTTACAATGCTATATTTGTAAGAATGATTTCTTGAGTCACGTACAAATTAAAAATTAATTTCGAGAAATAAAATTGCTCTGTGATTCCCGCCCTCTAGAGTGGAGGGAGCAGATTTCTCTCAGACTCTCTGGGCGGCCGTAACGCGCGAATGCCACTTACCTGTTACAACATTTTGAATTATTTATGAAACTATCCACCTTATTGGATTGAAATATCGTTGCCCGGCGACTTACTTGGAAAACAATGGTATTATAACTTATAAGGGTAAGTAAATCAATTTTAATCGATCAGTCGTTGATTAATTATTCATAATTATTATATCAGACTATGTGTATTTTAAAATTTTATTGAATACGAAATATATGTTTTTTTTTATTCTCTGTATTTTTTTGGGACTTTGGATCAGGCTGACCATGTCAGTCCCATAATCACACTATGTAAATGCTAATTCAACAATGTATATGTGAGTCTACAGAGCATCTCAGCTGCGCAAGATGTTTGCTCAGCTAAGACGCTCTGAAAAACATATATGTTCAAATGTCAAAACATCAGGCTGTATCAAATTGATATATTGTAATTAAATGTTAGATCTTAAAAGCGGCAATGTCTGGGAAGTACATGTTATATGCATAATAAGTATAGAAAGCCCTGTGTATAAGTAGTGAGGAAATAAAGTTTTATCGGTCAATGTGTAAGAATACTTATTCACGTTTATTGGTTTTCGTTCCGTCATCTCTTAAGCTGTTAAATTCTAAGAAATTGTCACATAAAATGCTTGAATCGATTTCACATAAACTGTATACGTGACCGGCAAAAGTATTTCGTATGTCTCATTTAATTCTTGGATATAACATGTGCTTACGAATCCTTAATTTATAGTTTGAAGATTCGTACAGATTAATAGTAACTGATTTATTTTAATATTCAATAGTCTTATATATCCTAACTGTACTGTTGTAATATCAACAAGTAATACTGAAATATTGATTTAATCAAATAATAAATTTCGAAAGGTATACTCGTATAGTATGTATTGTATTTTATGTATTTACACACACAACTTACAAAAAACTAATAATTTAAATACAGTAACACAAACAGTATACAGAAACAAAAGAAAATACAAAAATATACAAACATATACACAACAAACACATAAACAAACATATAAACATATAGCGTGACGATATATTATTATTTTACTATTATACTGATGGTAAAAACGGTTTTATGTCACTATAAACCATTAAAATTTGATTGCAAGAGTTTAAAATATAATATAATGTAATATGATATAGTGTGATATAATATAGTATAGTATGATTTAGTATAATGTAATATGATACAGTATAATTAAACAGGCCACTCTGACGTATGTTGTGGATGCCTTAATAGGAATTGTACATTTTTTATTGTAACTTTATGTATGTATTGTGTGAATTAGTTATTGTACCGGGCCACTGGCAACCCTGTAAAAGTAAATAAATAAATAAATTAAATGCAAAATTCTTCATGATATGGTTTTGATCAGGCGTGTTCTTGAGTAGAGTCCACGAATTGGCAAACGTAGCGTGGGGTACGTGAGTGGTGTGAAATTTGAAAAATTTTTTAGCGTGGGGTGTGCTCTCGTAAAGTATAGCGACGATTGGAAAAGTGATACCAAAAATTGAACGCGAGAAGCCGCAGACCTGGCTCAATGATCTTTATTAAGAAAGGATTATGGCCAGCAGAAAAGTGCAGTAAGTAAGGTTGACGGTAAATGTCCAAGAGGTCGAACCCTATTAAGATGAATTGATCAAATCCGCGACACTAAGCAACTTACACTATGCTATTAACGATACTTAGAATAGATACGAGTGGTGTACCATCATACGACGAACGACATTCTATGGGAATTCACGTCCGAAAGTATTGAGGAAAGTGACGCAAGGAGGAGGAAGATATCTACAAGTGACCTAAGGTGGGCTGATAATAATGACTGCGTGGTGCAGAGGAATAGTCTTCGTTAAACTGGAGCAATGGACTTGAACAAAAAGGAACTAACAGGGAAATGAATTATTATGTATCTAATTATCACATTCTGTAGATAATAATTCTTGACAGTTTGTACGAATCCTTGGCATCATTTATGTTAAATTACTGCAAAGTTACTACTGAATATTCCTAAACTGAAATTCAATTAGAAGTTTTGGGCGCGAGTGACCATCAGATTAAGGTCGGATCCCCAGATCGGAATTAATTGGCTCATCCAGATATTGTTTTAGCTAAGAGGCCTCATCTCTAAAGATTTATGACTCGCTGAGATGATAGACAAACCTTCATATCAAAGATAAATAATAATATTTACACGGGGAAAGAAATTAATATTGTTGTACGCGATCCTACAGAAACAGTATCTTTCCTGTAGGATATTTATGAATAAAAACACATGAAAATATCATTACCGGTATGATATTATAATATTTCACCTCGTAAAACAGAAAGCCGCAGATCAGATTACGCCGAAAGGTTGTTAATGTTCCAGTCGTATCGAGATGGCACTGACACAAGAAACTGTTGATTTGATGTCAGAAGAACAGAAAAGAAACGATTATATAATATTATAATTAAAACACTAGCGTAATTGATTCGCACAATTCATAGTTATTTAAGAATATAATATTGTTGTAGTTGACTATATTTTTCAACCTTCTATTAATACGTTGAATTATGTAAAAATATTTTTTTATTGCATTTAACAACAAGATATATTACCACATTTAATAAATAATGATATCATTACGATGAATGAATAGAAGTTCGTATATTGTATACAAAGGCGTATCTAAGAATACATAAATATAGGCGAACTTACTGATCAATATCCACTCAGACAAAATGTGTTACGAATACCTGTTGTGCCTGTTTACAAAGATATTACAAAAGAAACAATTACGTGTCTATAGATAGGCCGAAATCAATACTTATTGATCGAAGCTTATTGTTTCCAAACTTAATATTATAGAGAATATCGAGTGTAATTAAGGAATGAGTAAAGAATATCATGGTCACCACGTTCATCAGATCTTAACTCCATAGATAGCGATAATTCTACTAAATGGAAAAATCTAGATGTTTTAAAGATTTTCAGGTACACCCTTGACCAAAATCTGTTTGTAGCAAAAGTGTTGATGAGACCAATAATATCAACAATAATTACGTCTTAAAACAAATAATATTGAGTTTTATTTAAAAGTGTTAGTAAGTCATATTGAACACAATATGTTATGTTTTTTGTTTAATTTTTTTTTTTTGAGTACCAATTAGAATTATTTCATTGAGTATGTTGCATGCCAAAAAAATCTATATTTTTTAAAAATTTAAATCTTATATTATGGTAACAGAATCCTGTTTTGATGATAGTTATTTTGCTTTGGCTTGAAACTTTTACTTATAACTTCACTGATACAGCAATCTAAGTGATCAAACTAATTTTCTATTATTGATAATTTATTTTATAATGTAGTAAAACAATTTACATTTTAAAACGTCGTGAACTATTAGAAAAGTCTTAAAATTAAAGCAATTCCATATTATTCAGAAAAAAAAACAAATACGTATTTCGTAAATGCACTGGAATCATAGAATCCTGTTTACAGGTTATAAATTAACCTTTCCTCTATCATCCTTTTAGCATTGGACCACAACTTTTGAGGTACCTGTATATTTTATAATGAATTCTGTTAATTACTAATGTAGTATGAAACACCGACACATCCCGTAGTAAATGTTGATAGAATTAACAATACAAATAGCCCATAAAATCAAGCGAACCCCTTAATTATAGTAGGGTCAAACAGCTCTTTTGTCAAACAATTAGTCCTGATGGTATCGTCTGCTTTCATCACTCACCTTTCCCGCGTTACTCGGTATTTCACGAACTTCAACAGAGTTTACTTTCAATGTACAAGGAAATGGTTTTATTACGCAGAATTTGTTAAAACAAACAACCATTCAATTACATTTTTACATAATTTTAAACGATTTATTGATAAATCTAAATAACATTGATTTTTATTTTAACTTTACTGATATTCGTATAAATTTAGATTTAGGTATTGTTTATACGGATTTGGTAAACATTTTTTTACTCCGGCTCGACAACATGACTACAGTGTACCTAATGTTAAGTATAGTGTATTCTAAAATTGAAAGCGGCCATCAAATGATGAAAATCTGTTGATAGCCTCCGTCATCAAGACGGCCCACACATACCACGTAGTCACGCCAAAAGGCGCAACCCCAGAACCTTAAAATAATAAACAATGCGAACGCACCTAATCGCAAACGCCACCTGGCGAACATTCATTCATTCTTACCTTCTTAACGTTCTCGCATTTAAACCAAACTCCGCATCGCATTCTTTTTAAACTAAAACATCGCATCGCATCCTTCTCCATTATAATCGCATATTAATCCTTTCACACTCGCAACACACAACACAACTGCTCAGAAACCATACTCCACATTCGCATTAAAATACATACATAGTGAGTGGTTGTAAAGTGCCTGGAATACCGCTGCTCGGTAAGTACTTCATATCATTGTCTCAAATTATCGCAATCTTCTTTATTATAAATTATCCCGCCTACGAGGGTGCATTTTGTGCAACGGCATATGTCAATACCTTATCCCGGCCCGCGTACCACGTCTGACTCCGCCCGGTTTTATTGTGAAGAACTTTCCCGGTGAATCAACAAGCGTCATTTCGAAAAAAACCACGTCTGAAGTTCTCTAGGTATATGAGTAACTGGATATACAGAAGCTGATCCTGAAACGCGACAGGCCAAAGCGAGTCACTATGACGGTCTTGTGTACTGTGGTCATGACCCAGTTCGAGCAATCAACCTACCACCATAAAATACTAATTTATACGGATTTAGTTTAAGTATAATAATCCCCGATTAATTCTGTGATCGAATATAAACGATGTTTGTACATGTTAAGCATTTCTTTAATTGAAAAAGAAACTTTACATCGTGTGCATATTCTAAATTACAAAGAAGCGTTGATAAACGATGTCGTTTGCTACTAACAGTTACCATTATGAATATGGTAATATGCAATGTTACACCGACCGTTATGTCTATTACCCCATTTCACGCAATCTTTAAGTACGACTATTAATAATAACTTCAAAACATAAAGAGTTTTTGTAATGTTTTCTAATTTACTAGCTTTTGTTACAATCTTTATCCCCAGCGATATTGTTCTATAACACAGTAAGAAATGTCTAGAAGAAAAAAATTAATTTAGTCCTTCTTTTCTACACAAACATAAAGTGCATCCTTTCACAATGTCAAACCTACAAGTCTACTATTCTTCAATCACTTTGGGGGGCGGTGAGGGCCGCCCCCCAGTGTGTCGGAATTGCACCGACTAAAACCCCCGGGGTGTTCCACCTTCCACCTACCGGCATCAAGGGCACGACTGGGGTCTCATCCTTGATGACCGGCAAGGCGTGCGGCTTTAAGTAGACTTCTACTCGTTTGGGGAGGAGTGGTGTAAAGAGCCATCCCTCTCGTACGTCTTTGTTGTAGAGCGGCACGCGGGAACACATCGCGCGCCGCTTGCACACTTTTTGGACGACACACTCCTTCAAGTGTGCCGCTCGGTGATCCAATAAGGGTCTGAGATGGCCTGGTACAACCTTCAATCTTGGTGTTGCCATACATCCATATAAGGCAAAGCACTAATCTGGGCTGTTGTAGATGTTCTTATGGTGTAATACCACATACACGCATACACAATTATGACACAAGGGGTTATTGTTCTGTTTAAAAGCCAGAAGTCCCAAAAAAGAAGAAGAATCCATCAGCACAGTCCGTCATACGTTTTAGCGAAAAACTTAACGTTTATAGGTAAATACGAAAACGCCCGGGCAGCCTGAGAACTAAAGCTTTCAACTAATGTGTCCTACCAGCTATGACGTCCGGAGCGGAGAAGTGAACACTAGTGGTTGGACTAGCCTACCAGTTTAAGGTCACTCAACGTACGATAGAACGAACTATGTTGGGTATCTCTTTGAAGGAGACCACCAGAAATGATGTTATTAGACAGAGAACCAAAGTAATCGACACAGCTCTTCTTATTAGTAAGAATTGAAGTGGTAGTGGGGGTAGGCCATGTATGCTGAAGAACCAATGTTCGTTGGAGCACGTGGATTGAGTGGATATTGCGAATAGGCAAATGTAGCGTGAGGCGCTCACTGGCTAGGTGGAGCAACGCCCCGCGGAAGGTGGCTGGATTGGAATGGATGAGGAGAGCCGAAAACTGGACATAATGGAAATTGTTACGAGAGGCTAATGCACAACAGTGGACTAGAGTGGACTGGTGATAATGACATAATTGAATAATTTATAAATTAGTAATTAATAAATAATTATAACAACAACATTCGTAAATAGTTATTTTTAATTACCTATTTAATTGCACTATGATATTAAATTGAATGATCCACTCAGTACAAATGTAAATATTTCCAACCACAATCACGTGTATAGTGGTTCCTTAACTAGACGCTTGTATATGTGACGCTTTAGAGATTTCAGTTGAGTTTAGATTATTTGTAACCAATAGGTGTAGTATGTTTTCGTTGTATAATATTTTATAAAAATAATTATTTTAAGAAACTTCTAAAATTCATTTTAATACATTTTTCAGAATAAACTTGTTGACTTGCACGTGCCTTTTATGTCTCATTAGTATAATCGTACTTTCACAGCTTTTAGTCGAGACCAAGAACTATTATCTCTAATTGAGCCACTGAAAAAAATTAATGATGGTGAAATCCGTTAAAAGTCTCAGTTAGTTCAGACTCAAGTGGCACATCTGTTACCAGTCCGTTCGCTCCTCTGACTTGTAATAATGGAATTAACGAGCTGGTTATGAACAAACGGCGTCTTCATTTCCAGGGTCCGCGCTTATTCGTCCTTTGCCCTATTTCACTGCCACACCATTACACTGAGTGAAATAATGGTCTCAATATTGCGCTCATTTTGAGGGTCTTCGCCACGTCTGGGGTTTATTTTTGAGGTGTTTATGGCGAAATTAGGTGATATCATGTATTTTGCAAGAACAGTTGGCATGAAATCTTTACATTATTAATATATTACATCGGTGAAATAATAATTCTTTTTAAAAGGTATTTTCATTCGTTATGATTAAGTATATTGAAACAAATCTCAATTATAAACAAAATTCGATAAATATGAAATATAATATTACAATATACCATAATATATTATATTAGTAATTTACAGCCCAAACCATAGATGGGCAAAATGTAATCACATTAATGAGAAATGATTACTATTACATTTTGCGTTTTTCATCATTAAATACTGCATTTTGCTCATCTATGTTATAAATACTACGGAATCCTCAATTGCATACACATTTATGACTACTTAATGTTTTGAAGGAATTTAATCATGATTACAGAGCGACAAAATAAAAGTTACGATTATATTTTGTAATTGTTAATCATTAATCAGATTACATTTTCCCCATCCTGGTTCAAACAAACCATACATAATTATTTTATTTTTTAAAGTATTAAATATTTAATACTTTGTATAAGGCTTATTTAGATTGTGTTTGATATAAACTGAATATCGATTAGCAATAATTATATTAAATAATTGTATGATAGCTCCATAGTAATATGCTACATTCATTTTACTTTTTTTTTGGCGATTCGAAATTGCTTGGAGATAGGTCTATTAGAATATAGTCATATTTCATTTCAATGGGTTGGGGAAAAAGTTTCTTCGCATTTTATATGGAAAATCAAAACATTTTTTTTGTCAAGTACATATGTGTATATACATTTAATTACAGTATACCTATGTGTCATATTGTTCGATGACTTTTTGCCATCTTGTAGGTAAGGACATGATCGCATAACTATAGAAATTTTAGAACTTCTGATAAATAAAAACTCAACAAGTACTTTTGGTAGTCCTCTCTTGATGTTAACCTGACACTGCCTGAAGAATTCTAAAGAGACTGAATCAGATGGGAACCTGAAGATACAAGATCAGGGCTATATGGCAGATGCATAAACACCTCCCAGCAAAACTCTCTTAATTTTAGCTGAGTGGATAAAGTTGTGTGTGGTCTAGTGTTATAATGATGGAAAATCACACCTTTTCTATAAATCAATTCCGGTCGCTTTCTTTTAAATTATTGCTTTAATCTCATCAGTTGTTGGCAATAGATATCTGAATCGATGATTCTGCCTGACGGTGAAAGCTCATAATAAACAATGCTCTTCCAATTCCACCATACACACACAGCATTACCTTATTGCGAGTTAACCGAGGTTTTGCCACAGTCTGTGAAGCCTAACCGACCTTTGATCACGACCTTTTTCACACGTTCTTGTCATACGTGATCCATTCATCAATACCAAGTAGTTATCAAAGTAGTTATCAACCTCTTCAAAAACGATTCGGTTTCGTTACGTATCAATAAAAAATCGCAAACGAGCACACAGTTCATTAGGTTTATTTTAGTGAGCTCGAGAAATATAAAGCTTTTTTGTTTACCCAGCTTTTTTCCAATGGGTCAAAATTTGTTTTATAGCCAATTCCCAGTTTTTCAGCTAAGTCTAACTACTGATATGCAAATCTTGCTCCACTTTTTGAAAAAATGGCATCTCTTTAATACGTTATAAGGCGACTAGAGCGAAATTCATCTTTGACATCAAAACTCCTGGATTGAAAACGCTTAAACCAAATTGGCTCTACTCTTACCGACGCTACATTAGGTCCATAAACGTCACAAATTTTTCGCCGCTTGCATTAAATTTTTCTTTTTTATAATAAAGTTTTAAATTCTATCAAATTTCTTCATTAGATTTATTCGTATTGAAATATAGATAAACAAATGAAAAATAGCTGAAAATAACATTTTAATAATTTGTTTTTTCTTTGAAATGTAAATGTCATCAAAACCAGCCAGCTACAAATAGTGCAGCACAAGAGATTATATTGTAGGTTTATACATATAAACATGCAATAAACATATATGTATACATATATTTGACCTAATATTTGTATTTGATTAGGACTTTCGTTGTAAATTTGGTTTATATCTTCATTCTAACCAGTCAAATTAAATTGACAAACTACGCCACTGATTATGTCTATTTCAAGCAGAGTTAGCGGTAATTGTTTCCGATAGACATTCCTCCTCTACTTTAATCACGTTTATTACCCAAAGTGCAAACCGAATTTACGCCATCACGCGTACAAAATCCATTCGCTAAATAGCCCTATCTTGTATAATGGGAACTGGCTGTGTAATCCAATTAATTACCGAGATAATACAATATGCGTTTTGCAGAATATCTCTTCATCAAAGTGACGGTGTCTTACCAGATGTTTTCAGGTTAATAAATAAAATTAAATGCTTTCTAAATATCGTTTTATGAATATGTAATTTTATCAATTTAATAAATAAAGCCCATGCTTAGAAGTGAAATGTGAAGTCTTATTTTTGAATTTAAAACTATATTTTTTTAATAGATTTTTCTTGTTACAACGTCGGTTTTTACAATAATTAAATATTTTTCTATTCATCTGAATTAAGGGTTACATTTAGTTCGTCAAGTTATTTTAATGTTATGGAGAGTAACCATTTCGCTTCACATTCGTAGTCTATGATTCCGAGTATTTACTACAAGTCATAACTTAATATTCTGAATGTTATAAGTTTCATAATTATGTATTAAAACTGCCCAAAGCCTAACAAGAATGGTTTAGTAGCTTCTATGCAAAAACATAGGAACAGACAACATTCGAGAAACTATTGTTTCGTGTTCAGATTCTTTTAAAACAGTTGTTTTCAATTTGTTACTTTTAAGAACTAAAATACAAGAATCTAACTTAATTACTTTTTATAATAATAGGGATAATTAGTATTTAAAGATAATATTTTTGACTATATAATATTAATACAACGTAGAAAAACTATGTTTCAACTGGATAATATACAATTAAAGTGTATCTATCATTCAGCAGATAAGAACCGACCCAACAAGGGATCCAAATGACAGGCGGCTTGCGTCGGTTGCTGGCCGTCGATATCTTCCGATAAATCATGGACCCTCGTTCGTAAATACGCAATGGACACTGCGTCAAAATATCAAGCGAATTTCAAAACTGTACGAAAGCTATAAAACCTTTAGTACAAACCGCTGTCGTAATGTCAATGAGTAAGCTTAAAGAATTTGAGTAAATCTGATATTATTAAAATATTTGGGACAGGACTAATTAGAACAATAGAAACAATAGAAATTAACTTTGAACAAATATTTGTGTAAACACTTTATTTTAAACAAAATGATTTATATAATACTGCGTATATACATGTAATACTTAATGAGTTTTGTTTTAGTGCTTCTTTAATTTTCAAATGAAAAATAGATTACTTTTTACTTGCCATATTTGTTAACAAAAAAGAATGTACTTTTTTCGTAAAATTTTTACGTACAATTGTAATATTTACTTGTATAACAGTGAATTGTTATTATAAATAGTAATTGTTTGTTGAAGACTTGTTAATTTAAGCTGGCAGAAATTATTTAATGGATTGTTTTATCGTCGAGTCTTTTCATTCGCCTTGAGTTTTATTAAATGCTAAAATAGGGAGGACAAACCTTATCCGTACTTAACTGATCAAAGGTTTAGCTGACATCGATAGCTAATTAATGATACGCGAGTTTTTAATTTTGTATTGAGGTGTATGTAGGAATGTTGTGCGGAATATACATTAAAAAAATGGCCGCTAAATGTTAAATGATGGAAAGTAGTGTCCGACCGAAAGTTCGGTTTCGGTTTCGGTTTCGGCCGAGTTTCGGCCAAAAATCAAGTTTCGGCGGCAGTTTCGGTTTCGGCCAAAATTGGCCGAAACTTTTGCCGAAACCGAAACTGATTTCGGTAGTTGTCGTACATGCTTGCCTAACTTCGTTTCTCGCGGCAACGCTTTGGCGGACGCTGGCGGCCCTGTTCGGGAATCGTGCGCCGTTCGCATTGCTTTTTTTTTTTCGAATTTACGCGTGTTTGTTGACCGGGAAAGGTTTTCACAACTTAACCGGGCGGGTGGGCGAACAATGAGGGTGCTCAGCCGGCAATTTATGGGTTGGGTGGCAATGCAAGGGTACCCCTGTGGGAACGAACCTCGACTTGGACCGCCAGCCAAAAATACGAAACCTAACGGTGATCTACTAGCGTTTCGGAAGCGATTACCTTGAGACGAAACGCCGAAAGAAACTCAGGGCTGCGTCGGAGTGTAACTGCGTCATTTAGACGACATTTGACGGATGTAATTCGCATTGCTCTATAGCAACACAACTTAGTCAGTGCGTTATCACCCGACGTAAACATTCTTTAGAGGTTATGTTTTGATGGAACTGATTACATGTAAGTTTTTGTTTCATTTTTTTTACTTGGCCACGTTGACTTTTATACTTGACCACGTGAGTTTCGGTTTCGGTTTCGGTTTCGGCCGAAACTGAAGCCACGGCCGAATATTCGGTTTCGGTTTCGGTTTCGGCCAGAAAACCAGTTTCGGTCGGACTCTAATGGAAAGGCGTTTCATACACGATTTTAAACTCAAACTAATTTTCTCATTTTTAACTTTGGCTGACCTTTATAATATTCGTTGAAGCTAATTTAATAAACTTTGCAAAGTAGAAAATTTTATAGGTAATCTTAAGAAAGTTTTGGAGCATTCATAAGACTATAAAATATGTAAGGTATAAATGTTGGAAAAAATTGAGACAGTAGTCACTGGAATGATAAATATTGCATCATTCTTGATGACTAAGATTATCTGAATACATTATAAAAGTAATAAACATAATTACTTATATTTAAATTAATTTGCGTGCTTGCTTTCGTGTTTTTAGGTATATTTCAAAGTAAGTACTCTGGCAAGTAAAACGTTGTTCTATAAAGAAAATTCTTTCAATCATACTTAAAACGAAATCAGTATCGATGTTTTATTTTAATAATTCATGTTAAGTTGATTGTAGTTTGAAAAATATTTATATTTTTTTTATATGAGTGTTTCGATAAAGTTTGTATACAAAGGGCATATATGGGCAGGACTTCGCAGCTTTTGTAAGCATCTGTAAGCTTTGTTAAATCCGGCGCGTTATGGAGGCTTAGAGGATTTATTTTATTACATTTGCTTATTCAGCGTCTACGTCTGAGGGTGTGATGACCGTACGTCCACGTTTAGAGGCTACTTAGTTAATTAAATTGCATTGCCAATGGCCAGGACTGTCTTTAAGTCTGATTAAATGTTGATTATTGTGGTGATTACATTAAGCTGTATGTCCGAAATTGCTTTTGGACGAAATAATTGCTTCAATGTATATATGTCTTATAATTTTATAATATTATTGTCGTTGATGAGTTGTTGAGTATCTATTAAAATAAAATTCATTGTTTTATTTTACTAACTTTAAATAGATATTTAATTTATTCATGTTATTATTTAATATGTAAATAATTTTGTTATTAGTATAGGTGGCGTGCATCCTGAGGGTCCAAATTGGACCAAAATTTATATATATATATATATGTGTGTTGTAAGTATAACTAGATAATGGTTTTTATACTTTATATGAGTTGTATACCGCTGGTATATATCATACACATGACATAGGTGACGGTAAACACTTACCATCAGATGGACCGTAGGTCTATTGCCCACGAAAATAAAAAATAAAACCAACGTTAATTAAATATAAACAATAGAATACATATGGAACTGAGAATCTGTCCCTATAAGTATGCTAGACCATTAATCAGGCTTTTAAATATAATATATACGATAAGTTAAAAATCAACATGAATATTGATTCCATCAATCATTATTAATAATTTTAAAGTATGGTATAGCCTTTTGCATAATTACCATGCATTTTGTGAATATTATGGAACGGGTAAAAGATGTTAAAACATTTGCAGATATCTCAAAGGATATCCAAATATAAATTTGGAGAATTGGTTAAATAATAAAAATTAATAAATAAGAAATTAAATGTTCCTTTTACAATATTTTTTAATTGTTATCTAAAAACATTGGTTAATTTGTGATGGTACATCTGTATCTGTATTTTAGTCATGGAATAGACTTAATTTACAGTCCACTTTCAAAATTGAATCGCTTAATAGTAGCCAAGCGGAACCAATAGGAATAAACGCATTGCGAGGAAACACGTAATTGCGTCGGATACCTTGATACTACATGGAAATAGAGCAATTAAGTCTCATGAGCTGGAATATGTGCCTATATCTTTATTGCTATTACTTTTACGTGAAGCTTTAGTTGTTCGACGTAAGTACGGACGATGCTTAAAGGATCTTATAATGCTTTTTAAAAGTATGTTGTTGCTATATTCGCCTATAAGTTAACAAATAATCATAAATAATGTTCCAGTCTTTATCTTCATAATCAAGGTTCTAGTATTTATTTGTATGTCCTAACCTAGAAATAAGATCTGTAAATTAACAACTTTAATAACGACTACATACTTGATTAATATTATAAAAATGTTTTGATATACAGTGATTTTTAAGTATATAGATTACTATCGCTTAGAATAAACACTAAAACCAAGCAAGCAAAAAAACGCTTCATTTTGACAGTATTTAATTTTTTTTAATTATTGTTCGATCTTATATAACAATAAACTTGATCTTAGCAATAAAGACTGTAGTTTTAATATTCTCTAAAAGATATTTTATTTAATATGTAACTGCAATATCGCTACAACTATTATTAATTCTACTTACATATTATTACTTACTTTAAAATGGATGTTGAGTTGGTGGTATAGATGTTCCAATTGTTTTTAAAAAATCATAGGATAACTAATAATCGAATGCTTAAAGAGAATTCAGTCGACTTTGATTTTTGCCAAGCTAAGTAAGCTTTGCTATTAACAGAATCGTTGATCCAAGTGCAAATTCCTAGAATTTTCTTATAAATAAAAAAAAATTCATCATGTAGAATATTTTTATAGAGCTATATTCTCTATTGTACGTATTACAATATATTTTATATAAATATTTATCTGCCATGTTAATGCAATAATGTAAATCCTTTTTTATTCGAAATAAAGCTTTTCAAAATTAAGTCAATCACGCCTGTTTAAAAGATTTTCTTTTATGAAACCTATTACAGCCCGCAGGGACCATCCTTTGGGTGAGTCTACAAACTAAATTACTTCGAGGTGAAATCAGTCAATTTAAATGGTAAAAGAGTTTATGTAAAAACTTAATGCAAATTAAATTCTTTAAAGGTTTGGATGGAACTGGTGTAAGAAGAGGTACCTTCGATTATAATTTATTCTGTACAATTAACATTAATTCAATAATTTACGAGTAAGTTTTATTTAAAAGATCTGAAAGGACGTCACAATAAATTTTAAATGAAACTCAAATGTATACAATCTGTTTATTCAAAGTATTTGTCCTGTGATGAAGTCATTTTAAGTAAAGGTAAGAAATTATGATAATCCGCATCATACTGAATTAATAAAGACGTTTCTGAAGATGAAACGAAGGTAGAAACGTAATTGAAATATATTAAGTTATACAAAGGTTTTAGGCAGACCATTTACTGAGCGTCTTTAGCTTTGCGTTTTATTTCAATTTGGTTATTCCATAAATTTATAGTTTGTTTTAATTGAAATTATTAATAAACATATTTAATTTAAAATAAAATTATTTATACTCATATCTGTTCGGTATATATATTTAAGTGAGTAAAAATACTAGTATATATATATATATATTAGTAAGCTAAAAGAGCCTTTAACATTTATAATAATAGTTCAATGTAATGTAAAAACGCTAGATTTTAAGAACAATGTTTGATGCTGAAAGGAGTAATAATTGAAAGCAGTTTTTATACGTCGATATTTCGTGTTACCTATTTAATTTCAGAATAGTTGTAATTCAGGAATAAAATGATCATGCCATGTTGATAATTTTTATGTTTAATTAAATAAAATGATCATAATTATTACTGAACAGTATGCACTGTATTGTTCACATTTGAATTTATTATTGTTTATTGTTACAACATCTCACGAAGTTGCCGACGCAATATTTTGCCTCTTGGGCTTCTAGGTATTTCTTCAACGAATATTATACCGCCTGTTAAATGATGACATGAGGGAACCTGCAAGTTGACGACAAATATATATTAATTATTGAAAACAATACAGTAAGTACTAAGGGATCTGGTTCGCCCTCGTGAAGAGATGATTTCTTTATAATTTAAAATCGAATATAACTGCATTGTACACGATGTTCCGAAAACATGGTAATTATTTGATAAAATCGACTTTTCTGTCACTTTTGTAGTTAGTAGAGTGCTGACTATCTAGCTTCTTACATCGTTTTTATGTCTTAGTGTAATGTATATAAGAGAAATTACATTAAATTAAACTTTGATTGTTATATTATTAACAAATCTTTTTGTTTTGATTTTACGATCTTAAATGATTATACTATACTATTAAAAAATATTATACTAACTTCAGCTGCAACATAATCAAATAATTCTTTCTCAGTAATTCGTGATCCGGGTTGTTTGACAACAAAAGCAATAGGTTCTTCACAGTAATCAGAAGTTGGTTTTCCGACAACAGCTGCGTCTAGAACTGCAGGATGTAGTTGGAGTATGGTTTCCAATTGTACAGGAGAAAACTACAGAAACGAAGAGTTTGAAAATTAAAAAAAAACAAAAATATTACGTAATATGCATTACCCAAATCAGTTGCTGCTGATGGTGTTGTACTTGTTAGTAAACGACAGTAGCCAATTTCTATCAAGTGGGCTCTTACTTCTTTTACCGTCTTTTGGTTTCAAAATTTAAGGCGTTTCTTCTCAAGATAGTCGCATCCGAAACGCTAGTAGATCACCGTTAGATTCATTTTTACTGGCTTGCGTTCCTGCTTGCTTCCTTGCTTTGCCACCCAACCCATATACCGCTGGCTGAGCACCTTAAGTACTGGCCCTCTCAAGCCCAGTGAAGTTGTAGAGGCATTTCCCGGTCACCAACAAAATATCCGACCAAAAAAAACTGTTTTTTTTTTAAATTATACTCTCTGAATAAATTTGGTTGAAAAATGTTTGTGTTTGTTACCATCCCTTCATTTAAAAGGTAATGAAGAATAAATTAAGATTAAATTCGATTAAAGCAAATATTTTTGAATAGCCATACCTTGTAGCCGTCTGAGTTAATCAATTCTTTGAGTCTGTCAACGATGTAGAAATATTTGTTTTCATCATAATATCCTAAATCGCCGGTTTTAAAGAACCCATCCTCATCTAAGTAAGTTGAAGGGTCAACTCCAATGTAACCCTTCATAAATGCGAGGCTTCTGAGACAAATTTCACCGCGTTCATTCGGACCTAAGATTTCTCGTGTTTCAGGGTCGACAACCTAAAATCGAATTGTCCAACTTAAGCTCTAATCATGAACTTTATATTTACTTATTCATTTGAAATTAATAAAGAAATATATATGTACAAGAATGTCAATGAGTGATACTAATGGACTTAACCGGTTAGTTGTGTAGGCATTTTTAGGCTAATTAAGTTTTATGAATATTTATAATATAATGTAGTTTTTTCTTTGTACAAACTGAATTTGTATTACGATAACGTTCAATTACCTTTAAAGTATAACCTGGGGATACAACGCCGACGCTCCCTGGTTTACTATCTTCGTTTCTTTTCCAGATTTCTGAAGTTAATTCACCTGCTTCGGTCATACCGTAACCCTGTATGAATTTTTGTAGTTTCGGAAATCTGCAAGTGATCTTGCTGTTTAAATAACTTTTTTCGTTCTCAGTATGAGCAGTCAATGCTATACAAAATACTACTAGCTTCTACATTATACATTATTTTATTCAGAATTTAGGCATTTTTCTCAATCAGCATTATTATTTTGGTTAAAAATACTTCTTCAGCTTAACTTGTTATACACAACTAACATACCTTGCTCGGACTTTTTCAATAATTTCGCCTAGTAAAGGAGCTGATCGCGAATATATTAATTTTAACGTGTCTACATTGTAATTCATGTTTTTTATTTTTGAGATTTTATTAATAAAAACAGGAATCAGAAATGCAATATTAACCTGAAAATATACATTTTGATTAGTTCATATATATAATTCAGTAAATATCTCATATTTAAACAAGTGGTCAATGTTGTATGTGATATTTTGGACTTAATATGGCATAGGTGTTATTATAAAAATAAGCTGTATTTAAATATTGCTATCCTATTCTGTCAAATTTTTTAAAAACGTGAACTGGCAATGGTAATTAAAATACAATATAAAAAGTAAATTAGATATATTTTTATATAATAAATTATAAATAATAAGTGTAAATTAGACAGTCATTAATATGTATCTGTTCACCTGGAAAGAGATACATATATAATTTATACTTATTGCAAAAATAACATCAAGCCAATTTACATATGAAATGTTGATTGCTTATACTTACTCGACCTTTTTCAACAGCTTGCAAGAACGATTCAGGTGTAAAATTTGTTGTATATACAATTCTCTTTCCGGCAGATAAGAATTTAAATGTCAGAAATATATCGTAGTTATGATACCAATCCCCAGTAATATATGCATTTTGTAGCGATGAATCGATGTACCTTCACAGTGCAAATAAAATGTGAATTTCTCAACATAGACATAAAATTTTATAAAACGATCTCCTTGTTACAAATATGTGAGAATCTTCAAAACCACGTGCAACTATTTGCTATAACTTTGAAAATTACATAATCCATAAAATGTTGATGTTGTACAGCATTACTGTTGATACGTATGCCTATATGTCTACCCGTTAAACGACGGATGACTACAGCTAGTTTATACTTTACTGAATCCTAAAGTCTGGCTAAGTAAAGTATTCATTTGAATTATTTACAAATATTTTAAATGGCAATACTTAAAGTCATTTTTCGGCGTTTCTTCTCAAGGTAGTCAAATTATGACGGCGGAGGAATGTTTAGCGTGGTAGGTATGGTGGTAGTAACCTACCTAACACTATAGCGCAGGATAGCGTGATAGATGAGTTGATGAAGAATGAAATGAAGAAGTCCAGACAGCAAGTTGATAGGCGTTTAATAAGCACAGTATAAAGTCTAGTAGGAATAATGAAGCACAAGTAAGATAGTCCAAGTGGAGATAGATTATAGAACACAACAATACGAATAGCAACACGAATATCACAATAATGTCAAAACTATAAAAAGCGAGCGAGTGGTGCGTGGGGGCGCGTCGAATGTGATAGTCAGACTGTTGAGTCGGGTGCGCGGTAGTGATGAAAATGCCCGGGAATTTTCCCAAAGTGCCCAAAACTTGTATGGGGAATATTCCCGGGAATTTACGAAATGTTCGCGGAAGTGCTGGGCACTTTGGGAAAATTCCCTGGCATTTTCATCACTAGTGCGCGGGCGGTGAAGCGCTCGCGTGGCGCGCGCCCGCGCAATCCCCCCGCGCACGCCGGTACCTGTGGTTCTCAACCTTAGAGCCATTGTTTGTTAATATATAAAATAAGTAAGTTGTAGTTAATATGAAAAGTATTGATAAAATTACTTATATAAATAAGTGAAGATATAATAATGTTATTTAAAATAGTTGTTAGTTATAGATTAGTATAGTATAAAGAATTAGAAAATAGATAACGTTAAGTACATACATAAATAAATAGATAGATAGTATGCCAAAAATGTTTTTTTAAAAACTAAAATTAAAAAGAACCAACTGTTCAGCGGTCGATGTAAGACTGCTTTATTATTCGAATAAAACTTAGAGATAAAATAAACAATTAATTCTTATCTGCGGATGCAAGCTAAGCATTCCGAGATGCAGCCTGCGCAGAGGCATTTATCCTTACTCGGCCATCTTTATATTGGAGGGACTCTGTAACCAGGTCTTTATGTCACTTTCCCTGGGCTGGCCCAAGTCGAGGTCCGTACCCATAGGCCCTTGCTGTGCCCTTGTGATGCCACTCAACCTATAAATTCTCTGGCTGAGCACCTTAGGTTCACGCCATCTACGCCCGGTGTAGTTTAAAAGGTCTTTCCTGGCCAACAGAATACTGTACTGTCGAAAAAAAATCAATACGGTAACTTTGTAAGAGGTCGGTGATTCGTCCGTTGAAGAGTCCGTTTATGTGATGGTTTATGTTGTTTATTTACGAATTTAAAAAATAAAACCCTCAAGATTAGCGTGCAGGAGTTATTGTTTAGTACGATTAGAAAATATATAGACCACAAACTGGAAAAAGACGCAGAATTTAAAGAAAACGAGGATTGTATATCTTTTTTTTTTTTTTATAACCCGGGGGTATTCCCTGACGGACCTCAGAGGGCGATGAGGGTCGCCCCCCGGTGTGTCGGACTTGCACCGACTAAAACCCCCGGGGTGTTCCTTCTCTCCGTCTAGCCGGGACCGGAGGTACAGCAGCGTCCACTTCTCCGGCCCGCGACGACGTCTGGCCTATTCGGTAGGCCTCACCTCTGTGTTTACGAGGGGCTAAGTAAAGGGCCACCCATCGCTCTCCTCATAAGTAGTCTTGGAGCGGTGTGCGGGAACACGTCACACACCACTCTCTCCTGGGTAAGTTGGGCGACACGCTCCCTCAGGCGCGCCGCCCAGGCGTCTTTCCAGTTCCGGAGGAAGGCCTGCGGCAAAGGCCCTCCTCCTTCGTCCTATTCTACGTGGGCGACGGATCGGGTTGTCGGGGCCGGCTATTGCCTCCCTGACCCTCTCCGCCGCCTCTTTCGCCTCCATAACATTCTCACAATATGTAACGACCGCCTGCCATGCTCTGTCACTGCCGACCATCGCGCAAGCGAGCGCTGGCAGTGACAGGTCACCACCCACCACCCTGACGAGGTCGTTCCTTTGGGAGGCCCAGGCTGGGCACTCCTCTACTGCGTACTGTGCGGACTCATTGAGGCATCCGTCACAGTGATGGCATCTGGGGTCCGGTTCACTACCGGTTATGCGACACAGGTACCACCCGAAGCTGCCATGCCCCGAGAATACCTGTGTCAACCGGTAGGTTAGTGTGCCGTGACCCCTATTCAGCCATTCAGCCAACACCAGACGGATTGCCTCAATCGTCCGCAGGCCATAACGTGGGTTCTCCAGTCTCGACCTCCACGTCTCAATCGATTCGGCATCCAGCAGACGCCTCTTCGCTAGTAGTTCGGTCGGGGCGGTTCGCTGGCCCCGGGCCCGGCGCTCCTCGCGCCATGTAAAGAGTGACGCGAGGGCTCGGGCATCCAGGTCCCAGGGAACCGACCCCGCCATCATGCAGGCCGCATCGCATGATACCGTAGAGTAGCCCCGAATGATCTTGATGGCCAACGCTCTTTGGGGTCGCCGCAATAAGGTGATATTGCGGCTGTTGAGAGCGTCGGCCCATATCGGGGCACCATACAGCATCATGGAGCGCACCACGTTGCAATAGAGGCGCCTGCTGGGCACCCCTGGCCCGCCTAGATTGGGCATCAGTCGCCCGAGGGCTTTTGTAGCACCCAGCACCTTTGGCATGAGCTGCCGGAAATGCTTGCTGAAGTTCCATCTGCCGTCGAGGACCAAGCCTAAGTAGCGCATGGTCTCCCCGACGGCGATGCGAGCACCTCCGACCACAATATGGGCGTCCGGAGGCAGCGCAGTCCGAGGGTCGCGAAAACACAGCGCCTCAGACTTGTGCAATGCCACCTCCAGGCCCAGCATCCTTATTCGCCGGACAACGTGCGCCGTGCCAGCAGTGACAAGCATTGCAGCTCGGCGGTAGTTGTTGCCCCGCGCGGCCACCAGCGTATCGTCGGCGTAACAAATTATGTTGACGCCAGGAAGGTTTTGGCCGCGCAGGACCCAGTCATATCCTATATTCCACAGGAGTGGCCCGAGGACCGACCCCTGTGGAACTCCACACGTCATTGTCCTTGACTCCCAGCCATTTCGGGTTGGGTACCTGACGCTGCGATTCGACAGGTAGGCCCCTATGATTCGGCGCAGGTACAGCGGTACACCGTGGTACCGCAGCGCCTCCCGTATGCAGCTCCATGGCAGAGTGTTGAAAGCGTTGGCGATGTCGAGAGACACCGCCATCAACACCCCACCGCTGGAGACTGCCTCCTGCGCATGCGACTTTAACTGTCGGATCGCATGCATTGTAGACCTCCCCTTGAGGAAGCCGTACTGGTTTTCAGCCAAGTCTGGGCCCCCTCCATTGAGATGGCCTATGAGCCGGTCAACTACCACCCTCTCGAACATCTTCGCCACCTCATCGATGAGGACGATGGGTCGATATGCGGAGGGGGAGTCAGCCGGACGTCCGCCTTTTCTGAGGAGGACCAGCCTGCCTGTCTTCCACTTTTGTGGAATTGTAGCCTGTGACAGGCAGGCGTTGAAGATTCTTCTCAGCCACTCCTCAAGGGCATCAAAGGAGAGGACCCAGACCTTGGCGTGGATCCTATCTAGGCCCGGGGCCGTGGACTTGCCCTTAATCTTGTCCATTACAGACTCTAGCTCCTCCCTGGTCACCGGTGTCACCTGTGGATCTTGGTCGTCGATGAACCAAGCAGGCACCATCGGAGGGGGTTGGTGGTCTGCCCTGGTAGGGAACAGGGAAGAGACTATAGTCCGCAATAGATCGGGCTGGAGCGTCTCCGTTAGTGGAGGGGACCATGGGCGGAGTTTATTCCGCACCATGTGATAGGGCCTCCCCCACGGATCACGATCGAGAAGCTCCAGCAACTCCTTCCGGGCCTCGTCCACGGCCCGTGCTATGGCGACCTTGAGGGCCGCACACTTTTCCCTGTACGTCGCGTACAGAGACTCCTGTCGCGTGTCGTCTCTACGCCCTCTGCGGCGGCTTCGAGTGTAGGCTCGTCTGGCCGCTACGCAGGTACGGCGGAGTTGTGCGATCTCGTCCGTCCACCAGTAGACCTGGCGCCGACGGTTGGCACGCCCCGCGAGCGGGACATGGAGGCGTCGCAGACTATTGTCATGGCTCGCCGGAGCCGGTCTGCTTCTTCGTCCACGCATACGTCTCCGCTCGGCTCCGGGAACCAAGACTGCACGAGCGCCGCCTCTCTGAGGAGCTCCACGTCGAGGGACTTTAGCCTCCACCTGGGAGGGTCCCCCCGTGTGTCCCTAGGGCGCGAATTGGTTTGGGCCCCCAGTCTAGGCGCAATGTTGTATCTGATGTACCGGTGGTCGGACAGAGTCTCCTCCGCGACGACCACCCTCCAGTTCGCAACTCGACTCGTCAGGACGGGGCACGTGAACGTTACGTCCACTATGGACCCGCCCCGTGCTCTGACGCAAGTCAACTCCCGGCCCACATTGGCCACGGACAGACCCGTCCCCAACAGCCAGTCCTCTACCGCCTCGCCCCGCGCATCCGTCTTCGAGCATCCCCACGCCATGGATTTGGCGTTGAGATCCCCGGCGACTAGCACGGGGAGAGGGCGGACTTGCTCTACCAGGGCTCCAAGCTGGGCGAGAAACCTCTCGAACTCGGCCAGCGTTTTGTTGGGAGAGAAGTATACGGAAATTACCGCAATCTCCTCCACGATGGCTGCAACGTACCCCGTCCCTCTGATGATTTTGCCGAAAGGAGGGGCACCTGCACCTGGCCGGCTGATAATGGCCGCAGAGTCCGTGAGATCCCCCACCCAGCAGTCGCCGTCTGAGGGAACATAGTATGGCTCCGACACCATCGCCAAGTGCACCCCCCACCGCGTCAGGCTCTGAAACAGAAGGTTCTGAGCCCTGGCGCAGTGGTTGATATTTCCCTGGAGGAATCTTAGCGGTGTGTGGTCCATTAAAGAACGGCCATCGGGAACGTCTCATCCGTTGCTGTCCTAATCGCGCCTTCGTCGCGCTCGGGAGCTTGGACCTGACCCTGCTGCTCTGGAATTGGTTGCGCTGCGGGCTTTACCTTCTTGGGCTTGAGTGGCTTGAAGGCCACTGCGCATGCCTTGCCGCCGACGCGATGCTGCGCCGGTTTTCCGGCAACCGCGCACACTGAGCAGTACGGGACTGCTGCAGTGCACTCGCGTGCAATGTGGTCTATCTGACCGCAGCGATAACACTGTCTGCTGCGGTCGACCTCTGCCCTACATTTGTCCCGCACGTGCCCAGGCTCTAGGCACCGGAAACAGCGCATGGTGCGCGGTGGCAGTAGCTTGACCTGCGCCGACGACCAGCCCACCAGCAGCTTACCCCCGTTCGTCACTTTCTTGGCGACTGCCACAGGACAGTTCACGACGACGGAACCCAGTCCCGTCCTGTCCTGGCGGATCACTCCGACTTTGACCTTATCGGCCTGGCAGTCGCCGAATCTCATCACCGTAGCCAAAACCTCGTCTGGGGTCACGGAGTCGTCCAACCCCGATACGCGGAAGTCTGCCCTCTTCTCCGGCCTAGAGATTTGTACGCCGTTCTCTGGGAACAGCTCCTTCAGCTTGGTTGCCAAGGCGTCGGCCTTTCCACCATCCGCGATGCCCGGTAATCGAAAGATCCGGGCTCCAGTGGCTGCTACCTTGACCCTTAGACCACCTTCTATCCCCAGATTCACCAAGTCCAGTTCGGCCTTGGCCTTGGTCATCACGTCCGCGTATGTCAGGCTCGACGACTCCGAGCCCGACTTCAGCTTGATCATGACTGCCACAGATCTGGGGGCGCGCAGCGGAACAGCTGGAAGCTGTTGTTGCTGCTGATTCTGTGCCGTCCTGTTCTGAGCCTGCCGGGGAGCCGAGGGGGGAGGCCGTTGCGCCGCTCTTTGCGCCCTTTGAGCCTTGCGCTTGGTCCCTTTCCCGACTGCCAGAGACCAGGAGACGTCGTCATGTCCAGGTTGTGGTAGGAGAGGCTGACGAGGTGCCTCCCTCACTGTCATTTCCAATTTAGCCTTCCCTGTGACCTTCTTCCCCTTCCCCCTCGCCTGTGGTTGGGTACTGTCGGTCACTGGTTCTGGCTGTGAGTCCGCTGCAGGTGGGGTTCGTTTCTTTTTCTTCTTTTTGGGCTTCGCCCCCAGCGTGGCCTGTGAAGGCTCCTCAGTTTGAGGCTCCTCCTGCGTTCTGTCCACCGCTAACGGGGGGCGATGCCGTTTCGCAGGCAGAAGACGACCGTCCACCTGCAGCCCCTCGATCTTGGCATCGAGCATGAAGCCTAGTTTCTGTAAGAGGGACACCTCCCATTCCTCAAAGTTGCTGGGCTTCGTCGTACTAGGTCTTTTTTCTACAAGGGCAGGCAAGGATGTGGGCGCCAGTCCCAGCCCCTGTGCGATCATCGTCCGTTTCTCCGCCCGGTCGGCGGCGATGGCCTCCATCAGGTCGCGCATTTGAGCTCGGAGGCGCTCGTTCTCCCTCTGGAGGAGGCGGTTTTCCTCACTCGCAGTTCGCTGCTGGAGCTCCTCCACTACGTCCCACACATCCCGAGCGGCGTTCTTCATCTCGCGCATTGTCATCCCTTTCAGGTTCTTGGACTTATCAATGGACTCCTTGATAATTCCAAGACCCTTTTCCGCCCTTTTCCTCAGTCCAGCGGCAGTGCGGTCCTCATCCTCTGACGAGGTGATGGAGAGCCGCGATGTTTCACGCGGGCGGATGCTCCGTGAGGAGAGAACCAGCTCTTTATGCTCCTGGAGCGCCTTCTCCTGCTGCTCCTTGGTAGCTAACTCCTTCTTGGCCTGCCACAGCCCCACATATTCGCCTGTTGTAGGCGGGCGGCCACGTCCTCTTTTGGAGATCGCCGAGGTCTTAAGTGGCGAAGTTTCTCCCTTCGAGCCACTCATGGAGAGCGTGCTCGCATAGCGCCTCTTGCGCTCAGAATTTGTGGAGACAACCGTCATGAGGCTCTGACCAGAGTCGGAGTCCTCGATTCTCTCACACAACACCATAGGCACCATTACAGGTGAAGCAAAATCGGAATCCTTTTTCGCAGCATCAGTCGTCGGTGCGGTAGGGGGGTCTGCCCTACCGCCGAGTGCAACGTTGCCCCCCCCCCCAGAGAACGCGGGGCAGCCCGGGCTGGAGGGAAGCTCCAGCCCGGGGAGGGATTCTCCGGCCGCGGAGCGGCCAGTACCCTCATGGGGTAGTCCTATTTTGGGTTGCACTGCCATAATTATTTCCATTCATCAGATTTTCACGCATCATATCAGGAGTTGAAGAACAAAAGAAGAGAAAAGAATAAGAAGAAAAGAAGAACGAAGAGGGGGACAAAATGAAGAAAAGAAGACGAAGAACAAAGATGAAGAAGGGGGGAATACAAAAGAAGACATCCATCGACCTAATATGCCTAACACCGGGAATTGGGAGCAAAGGAATAACAAAAGGATGGGAAAGGGTGGGGGAGCTATGAGAGGTTGGGTGGGGGTGGGAATAAATGGGCCCTCCTCACTTCTCTTCTCTTCCGAGAAGAGATAGCGAGAAAGGGGACAGAGAAGGGAAAAGGGGGTAAGGGGCAAGGACGAGTAACTGGTCCGGACTCAGACCAGCAACTCGGACTGACTGCACCAGCGAGCTGGTGGGCGATGGGGCCGTCAACTCCCTACGCCGAAGGATTGTATATCTATAATTTTACAATTTATCGCTTGGTATGACTCAAACGTTTTGTTACAGTTAGCTAATTTTTTTTTTTTGAAGCGGACTTACTACTGATTGCCGGGAAAGGCATTTTCAGCTCAACCGGGCTTAGGGGGCGAGCACAGAAGGTGCTCAGCCAGCGAAATTTTTGGATTGGGTGGCAATGCAAGGGCACCCCTGTGGGTACGAACCTCGACTTGGACCGCCAGCCAAATAAAGTACTAACCCTACGGGTGATCTACCAGCGTTTCGGAAGTGACTACCTTGAGAAGAAACGCCGAAAGAAACTCAAGGCTGCGTCGGAGTAGAACTGCGCCTCGGTGCGAAAACGCACCGGTTAGCGACAGTTTACTGAACTATCCTTCTTCGGCGCCGCCGGCGACGCCGGTGTCGTGGAGTGAAAGTAGTGTGTGTGTGTACCTCACTGTTTGATCGGTCGGTGGCTCTTTTAACAGCCACTGTGATTGGATCATCCGGATCCCCTAGCACATCGCGAGGGCGACGAATGGCGGGTGAGAATTCACTCTTGCGAACGTAGACGCAAGACCTACTGATTAAGTTGTTAGAGTGGTGCTGCGCCTTGTCGAAGTATCGACGAGACGCTTCACGCATGTAACTGGCGATCGTTTCAAGCCCGAAGTCGTCATGGAGATCGACATTGCGTATGTACCGTGGTGCGTTCACGGCTCTACGCATGAATTTTGTTTGAACGACCTGAAGGGTGTTCAAAGAGGACGGGGAGGTGTGGGCGAATACTACAGAAGCGTAGGTCATCACCGGTCTGATGACAGTCTTGTAAAGCGTCACCTTATTTCTAAGGGACAGTTTACTTTGACTGGATAGCAAATGATATAATTTGCCGAGAATAAAGGCGGCGCGATTGCGCACGGTCCTGATATGTTCGGAAAAGGTCAGTCTATCGTCGAGTGTGACCCCGAGATATTTGACCTTTTTGAACCATGGGATGGGTTTGTCATATAGGAATACGTTTCCTGGCAGAAATTTCGGCCTCCTCCGAGAGAAGAGTATTGCTACGCTTTTCTCGGGGTTGACTTCAATTCTCCACTTGCGGAACCATATGCCTAGAAGAGTCATGGCTTTCTGTAATTTACTGATAATGACAGAAATGTTAAAATCCGACACGTAGAGTGCGGTATCATCCGCATAGAGAGCTAGCTCTACGCTCGGGTGCTTCGGTAAGTCGTTGGTATACAGACTGTACAGAAGCGGGGCGAGTATGGAGCCTTGCGGGACTCCAGCTCGAATAGGTCGAGGGGAGGAGAGTGCCCCCTCGACGCGATAGCGAAAGAAGCGATTCGATAAGTAGTCTCGTAAGATGAGCACGAGACTGTCCGGCACACCATAGGTGTGAAGCTTGTAAATCAAGCCGTTGTGCCAGACTTTATCAAATGCCTTCGCCACGTCGAGGAAGACAGCTCCGGTATGGGCTCCGTGCCTGGAGCGAGAGAAGTAGTGGAGTACGTGCTCCGTGATGCGGTGCACCTGGTGGACGCATGAGTGTTTGGCACGGAAGCCAAACTGCTCATCTCTAAGGATATTGTTGGACGTGATAAAGTCCTGGAGACGGTTGAGAAGCAACCGCTCGTACAGCTTGCCCATCGTCTTGATGAGGCTGATGGGTCTATAGCTTGTCGGGAAATTTTTGGGTTTACCCGGTTTGGGGATCCCTATGATGCCTGCGTCTTTCCACGCGTTTGAAAAGACGCAAATCTTGATCGCCGCATTGAAGATGACGACGAGTAGTAATATTAACTTATCGGGTAATGACCTGAGAACACGGTTCGAGATACCGTCCAGGCCAGGGGCTTTCCTGATAGGAAGGCATTTGATGATGTCCTTGACTTCATCGGCTGTAACGGGCGCCAGTTCTACACTAGGAGGGGTGGCGACTATGCGTTCGATTTCGGAGTCGACGCGGGCCAAAAAATCGGGGTCCACTGGAAGAGTGCTAGGAGAGCATTGGCTCTCTAAACTGTCTGCCAGACATTCGGCCTTTTCGATATCATCGAAAGAGACGGAGTTGTCTGGCCCTACGAGAGGTGGCAATGAGCGGTCCTCATCAGATTTGAGGGATCTCGCAACCCTCCAGTAGACCTGGTGCGAGGGCGAGATCTCGGACATGAAGGAGTCCCACTGTGCATTACGGAGTTCGGATATGCGCTTCCTTACTTGCCTCTGTAAGGCGCGCATCCTCGCTCTGTTCTCCGCAGTGGGGTATCTATCGTGAGCCCTGGTGGCGGCGTTCTTTGCATTCATCAACCTCCTCACGTCATCAGGGAGTCTCCAGCGGTGTAAGTCACCCACTGGGGCCTCCATGGTGGCGTCGGCGACAGCGCCTTGAAGATGGCTGGTGAGCGCATCGATTGCCCGATCGGTGTCCTCTATAGAGGAGAAGGTGTCAGGGATCTCATCGAGAAGAGGTTGCGGATCATCCGAGGCAAGGGTTGCCCCCAGCTTCTTCCAATCCGTAACCTGTTTGACAGGGACGGCAGGAGGGCGTAAAGCGCCCAGCTGCATGAGTACCAGTCTGTGGTCAGAGTCTAGTTCATTGATCGTTTCCATCAAACGCAGTGGCAAGGCTACGTTTTTAAGAAGCGCAATGTCCAGAATATCAGATCTATGATTTAGATTGTAGGGATAGTGGGTTGGAGACATCGGAGCCACGATGTCGAAAAATAATCTAGTGGTGAAATCATGCAGGCGAATACCATTCTGGTTGGTCGAATGGCAGTTCCACTGTACATGCTTGCAGTTAAGGTCGCCTGCAATGACGACGGAGGGACCTAGGTCCAAGAGAGCTTTGAGATCTCCCCTTAGAATCCTTTTGTCGGGTGGCAGGTACACCGACGCTAAATAAATTGGAGAGTGACCGCTCATGCCCAGCCTGCAGACTGAGGCCTCGAGATTCTCGAGGCCGGGCGGATCGATCGGCATGCAGTGCAGATGCCTCCGGTAGTAAATGGCAGTACCTCCGCATCTGGCGGCGGGCCTGTCATTCCTAACCAGGTGGTAGTTGACCAGATTCGGCCCCCTTACACTCGGCTTGAGCAGAGTCTCCTGCACTAGCATGACGTCTATTTGGTGGGTTGTTAGGAACTCGCCGACGAGATCCTTTTGTCGTTTAAGGCCGTTTGCGTTGAACAGCGCGACGTTCAACGCATACGGTTTGACCCTGCTCGTTGCAAAGAGCATTGGGCCGGCAAAGAGAGAACACGGAGGACGGGAGGGCATCTATTTGGACGCACCGAATTTTTTAAGTGTCCTTAGTAAGTCTGCGTGTTTGACTACTAAGGATAACCTGACTGCGGAGTTGCCTACTGACTCACGGAGCTCTCGCGAGAGTTCTAAGATTTCGTCGACATCAATGAGGTCGGCGAAATCGCAGCAGTCGGCGAAAGCTGCGGAAAATGGAGTCGGCGCCAGGGGCGCCGGCGGAACCGGCGCTGAGGGCGCCCGTGGAGCCAGCGCACTACGACGCACCCAGGCATTCTGGATGTGTGCAGGCTCGGCTGGTGGGTTGGCGGCCTCTGGGGCACGCACGGCCGCATTCGCGGGAACGGGCGCAGGCGGAGCTGCGTGGGAGCCGGCGATGCCGGTGGTGGCGGGATGCTGAGCCGGGGCGGCGACGGTGCCGTTGGGCTCTGCTTGACCTCGAGGTGGGAGGGTTGCTCCACGCCTCGGGGGAAGTGGTGGAAAGTGCGAAGCGGGCGGGGGCCTGACGGCCTCCGTGCGCATGCGCGGTAGGGGCGCCCTGAGGGGCTGTAAATTGCGCTTCAAGCGCGGCGCGCACGGGCACCCGCGGTAATTGGCGGGATGACCCTCAGTGCGGCAGAGGACGCAACTAGGCGGAGTGGGAGCGTCACGAGTACGCTCGCACTGTTTGGTACCGTGATCGCCCAGGCACTTGACGCACCGTGGGCGCACATAACACCGAAAAGCAGAGTGGCCGTACAGTTGGCAGTTGTGACACTGCCCGGGTACACCACGTTTGTGTGGGACTTCGACTCGAAGCCCGCTGAGGCAGCAGACGGTCGTGATGTCGAATATTTTTTTGGCCTCTTGAGAGAGAGGGAGAACGACGAGAACCATATCGTATGGTTCCCGTGTGGAGGATTTATACATACGGTGGACCTCTTCCACCGGGAGGGACTGGGCTAGGAGATCCTCCTTGATGAGCTCAGAGCTGAGCTCTTTTGGCAGGCCTCGGATAACGGCCCGGAGTTTGCGCTCCTCCTCGAGAGCATAGGTATGAAAACCTATGTTCTCGGCTCTTAGGTACCGTGTGAGATCTTTGTGATCCACAGGTGTCGGAACGACTACGCGGATGCCGTCGAGGGTTGCAGTAGCCCTCGTGTATGAGATGGACTTGTCTTTCAAAGCCCTAGAAATGCGCTCCCAGGCGCTCTTCTCCCGTATGATGACGGGGGGAGGCGGCCCTGTGCGGGGAGCGGGAAATTTGGCAGCCCTTTTGGGCTTGGGATAATTGGCGGCGGGAGCGCGCGCCGACTCGTTGGGATTGCGCTTGGCGGCCTTGGACGGGCCGTCATCGCGGACTATTTTTCGCTTTCCGTGAATGACAACAGTAAAGCCGTCGTCCACGGGGGCGGGAGGATCAGGTGAGTCAGGTGACTCGGGTGCTTCCGATGACTCCGATGAGTCATTCGAACCGTCATCGACAGACATCGCCGGCGATGACTGTCGACTGCGAGACGGGCGCTCTGTGTCAGAGCGAGATCGCGAGTTAGAGCGAGAGCCGGAATGGGACGCGCCTACCTGTGAGCGCTCGCGGGTAGAGGTGACGTCACGACGGACGCGGGGCTCGCGGCGTGTAGCCGCGGCATGCACGGGTGGGTGGGGAGCGAGGGGCTCCGCGTCGGGGGAGGCAGGGGAGTCGAGCAACTGCTGCGACGTCGCAAATGTAGCCATAAGGGCTAACATTTGCCCTATTTGGGCCTCGTTGAGCTGAGGAAAGGTGGCGGATAGAAAGGCCCTACCGCCGGCCTCCATTTTGAGTAAAATTCCTCAAAAAAGAGGCAGACGAGCACCTAGAGATGCGGAGGCAGTCCCCCAGACCCGTTTAGGGCCCGAGGGGTGAGTACCTAACGTCCCTGGCAAGGATTGAGTGCCTACTTTGGCACACAGAGACAGGGGTCCGCGCTAGCAGACCCAAGCCAAACTGTGGGCCGGTAGGAAATCGGGATAGGAGGGTGTGGAGGGCGATAGTCGGGGTTGACTAGGGGGTCACTCCCTGTGCCAACTGGTCCGACCCCGTCCGGTATTTGCGGTTGCCTGAAGGGCAAACGCGAGCGCCCAGGGCACGCTCTAGACCCGGTCGTTAAACACCGCCAGGTATCCCCGGGTCTAACCACTAAAGTCGTGGTTTTTCAATAGCGTATGACGGTCAAGGTTAACGAAACTTTTCGCCTCGGACGCCTTGAAAAAGGCCCCTCGGCGAGAGACGAAACTTGTACGTTTAGGAAGCCTTGAAAAAGGCACCTAAACGTGAACAATGTGCAACGTCGCACGCGGAGACACGTGTTGCCGGCGTCGCGCTCGAGAGCGCGCGTCTGGCGAACAGATGTGATCGCACGGAATAGAGGCGGGGAGAGGCACGGCGTGTACAGAGACACGTGTGCGCTCGACCGCTGCCTGAGCCGGAATCTATCTGTCCTCAGTTAGCTAATTACAATTAGCTCAATTTATACACACACACGCGCACACAAACACGCCCACACAAACACACACACATATATATATATATATATATATATAAACTTTTTTAAAATGGCAACTCCATTGTTATAAGTGTATCATGCACCGATAAACTATAAGTACTCTTTAAGATAACAAGAATTATTTTAAAGAACTTACTCGTCTGGTAAACTGTTAACAATACAGTTTAGATGAGTTAATTGGACTCCTTTGGGCATACCGGTTGTTCCAGAAGAATACAGAATGAGAGTTGTATCAGTCTCCCCTTGAACATCTTCAGGCTCTATTATATTATTAATATCTTTGTTTTCTGTTATCATGCTTTTAATGGAAACTATTGATTCAAAATCTTCATCAAGTGTTATAATTTTTTCGATACATTTACAACTTTGCAATAAATCATTGTTAGTTGTCCAAAAAGGTTTGGAACAAATAAAATATTTTGGTTGAGTTATGCTTAGTTTATGTTTGAGATCCGCTAAAATGGTAATTTTTATAATAATATAATATAGCAATGTTATATAGTGTAACAGCGAATGAGTTTAAAAGTAAGTCAATATTTCTCAAAGTATTTAAGATGAAAGAAAATGTCGCGAGGTTAACACGTCCCCATGAAAATGAGAATTAATTATTTAAAAAGAACGAAAATAGTAATTCTTAGTAAAATATTTTAAAAAATGTTGGAAATATTATAGAGTATTAAATACAACTATATCAAATTGGTAACCTTACCTCGACCATTAAATGAATAAAAAATGGTACTTGTTGCTCCAGTAAATATAATAGCAATCAAAGTTGGAATAATTTCTATGCGTTTTTCAGTTCCTATGGCAATAACGTCGCCTTTTACTATTCCTAATTTTTTCAAGGATATCGAATAATTGACTGCAGTTTGAGTTAAATCTTTGTATGTTAATTTTTCATTTGTATCGACATTTTCCTGTTGAATACATATAATGACATTATGGGATTTATTTTATAACCTTATACAAATAACTCAATAATAGGGAAATTAATTTTTGTTTTAGTACACATCGTAGACCTTAAAATAATCTCAATGAATATGAATAACAATGATGTGGATTTATTAAGTACTTCAGGCTTTTTATTGAAGTAAAACTTTATATTTATTTTTACTTTCACTAAAATAAAACAATATTATTTGAAACTAGATCATCATGAATATATATTAGGTCCTTACATATGAAATTGGCGTTTTGTATGGGAGGAACAAAAAGTCGAATATTTTTTAATATAATATATTTAATTAATCAAAGTATGAACCATTATTTTCTATGAACTTTTGCCATCTCATAGGTAGTTCATTGATCCCTTTACTAAAAAAACCAGTCGGACGGGAATCAATAAAATCTTTGAAGGCGATTTGGACTGCCCCATCGGAGTTGAATTTTTTCCCTTGCAAGAAGTTATCCAAATTTCGAAAAAAATGGTAATCTGTTGGAGCAAGGTCCGGGGAGTACGGAGGATGTCTTAGACTTTCCAATTGAAGCTCTTCTAATTTAGTAGCCGTCTGTTGCGCAGTGTGTGGTCTAGCGTTGTCGTGAAGCAGCAGTGGCGTGGAGCGATTGACCAGCCTAGGTTGTTTAGCCGCTAGCTTTTCCATCATGGTTTGCAATTTCTGACAATAGACATCAGCCGTAATAGTCTGGCCAGATTTGAGAAAACTGTAATGAACAATACCGGCACTAGTCCACCAAACGCTTACAAGTAACTTTTTTGGGGTTAATTTTCGCTTGGGGCAGGATTTGGCTGGCTGGCCAGGATCCAACCATTGCGCTGGGCGCTTCCGATTATCGCAAAGAACCCATTTTTCATCACAGGTAATGATTCGGTTTAAAATACCTTCATTATTGTGCCGGTTTAGTAATGTAACGCAGCAGTCGACGCGCGTTTGCCGGTTTGCTTCAGTCAATTCGTGAGGTACCCACCTTTCAAGCTTTTTAATCTTCCCAATTTGCTTCAAGTGAATTAAAACAGTTTTATCACTAACATCGCAGCCTGCAGCTAACTCGGACGTGGTTTGCGATGGATCCGCTTCCACAATAGCCTTCAACTCTTCATTATCAACTTGAGTCTCAGGCCGTCCACGGGGCTTGTTCTGCAGGTCGAAATTTCCAGATCGAAAACATTGGAACCAAAAACGAACTGTGTTTTCTTTTGCAACACGACCGCCATACACATCATTCACCCTTCGAGTTGTTTCCGCAGCACTAGTGCCACGGCGGAACTCGTACTCGTAAATAATGCGATATTTTAAGTTTTCCATTTTGTAAAATGAGTGACGCAAACAGAAAAAAACAAATTAATGACGATCATCGAAGCACAAATACATGAGTCTATAGCTGTACAAATTTGAATTTGGAATTCCTTACCAAAGAGGAGAAATTTGTGATTAAAGTGGCCAGTACGAAAAACGCCAATTTCATATGTAAGGACCTAATATTATAACAAGGTTGTATGATTTATTTAAGATAATCATATTAATTTTATGCTAGCCAATGCTTGTAGCCGGGTAAACTTGAGTGAAGTACCGACGGAGTGGGTCCTGTATACTTAGCACCTCCCAGCGAGGAAGCCTTTATAAAGCTGTTCGCTTCCCAGGCTTCTGGACGAATTCGGATCCTCAGGCTCGGGTGCAGCAATTAGAAGGACACCCCGGAGGTTTTTAGACAGTAGAAGTCTGAATCACCGGGGTCGCTGCCCTCACAGCGGCCCAGATAGGACTATGTAGGATAGGCGGGCAGATGCCGTCGAGATCTCTCTGCTGAGGGAGGCTATGGTGAAGCGAACAGATTTAGCACTTAAATATGTCTCTGATTGGGGCGATGCGAATCTGGTTAGTTTTAATGCTACCAAGACACAGGCGTGTCTTTTTTCCGCTAAACGGAGTCCTTTTCACCTGACTCCCACCTTCCAGGGTGTTTCCTTGCCGGTGACTGATGGTCTTGAGCTCCTCGGTTTAGAGCTGACAGCTGACTTGAACTTTGGGCGGTCGATTGAACTTAGAGCAAAAACAGCTGCTAAAAATTGGGTGTCCTTTTTAAGGTCAGACGGTTCTTTTCACCATCGCAACTTCTTAACCTGTATCAAGCGCAGGTGCGGTCGGGTGTCGAGTACTGTTGTCACCTTTGGGACGGATCCGCTAAATATCAGTTGGCGGCTTTGGACTCGATTGATCGTAGAGCTCGTAGACTTATTGGCGACGACTCTTTGTCAAAAATTAAAATGCAAAGCATCGAGCATCGACGTAGAGTTGCCTGCCTCGCGGTCTTTTACCGGTTGCACGGTGGAGAGTGTTCTCAGGAACTACATTCTTTGATTCCACCAGCCCCATTCCACCACAAAACCACAAGACATCGTGTCGGATACCATCCGTATGTGGTGGATGTTCCTTATATCCGCACGAGAAGATTCGCTTCAACATTCATCATGCGAACAGCTAAGGAGTGGAATATGCTACCAGCGGCCATATTTCCGCGATCTTATGACCTGGGAGTCTTTAAAAGAAGAGTGAATAGGCATTTGTTAGGCGGACGCGGTTCATCATCGGACTCATCTTCACCTTCCACCAGGTGTGATTGAGGTCAAGCGTTCGCCTATAAGTTATAAAAAAAAAAACAAACAAAAAAAAAATTGCTTGTAAAATTGCTCTGAATTCACTGGTTGACTGTAAGCCTGGCATATCGCTTCGCATTATTGAAATTGTTATTTATTCTCCTATGGAATTTAGAATTAATAAATAAAATAAAAAACTTACTTACCAGGGCAATTTCATTATTCTTTCGCTGCAGGTTCCATAATAAATACTTTCCGAAATTTATATGTCTTGGTAGATTCGGATGGTACTCACTGGTAACGTGCATTATGTAGCTTGTTACAGGCATAAATGAATACATATGTACTCGTTCCAATTTTATATATAGGCAGTTTACACGAAAATACTGTATTGTTTACAGGGTGATTAGAAATAGTTTGTAAATAATTCATTTCAATTTTTCTGTTCTATGTAAATGTTTAGTCAATTTAAGCGCAAATAAGAGCTATATACTCATGTCTTTCTTTTCACTGACTTAAAAACATTCATCATCATTATCAGGACAGATATAGCCCATCGATCCTAATAAGTGCCATTTAACTTGGTCTTCAGTTGGTTCGGTTATCTTACACAAAATACTAACTTTTGCTGCTGACTACAATGTATTAGAATTCGTTCTCCAACTCTTTATTCTCATAATCATATCCATGTATCAAGAAAGTTTGTAAGCAAAGATTGAATCAGTATTTCTTGGTTGAGAACTCTCCATCATCTTTTATTTTCACTTGAAATAGTTCAGAGTGACGGATTTTTTTTTTAAACCATTACGTAAGCGTAATCGTAACACATGCGGTACAATAGTATTAAGAGTTATATGGGTTGCACTCTGGATATTGTGCAAATCCGCCTAGATAATTATCAGTTTTCTTGAGCGGCTTTATCGACTTCTACTTTGCGGATAATTGATATAATTGTGAATAAATCTCATGACTTATTGCTTAGTATTATTTAAACTTATCGCTCAACGGACTTTGGAATGAAGTATACCAATATCTACTAATAATAATATAAGCTAATATTATCATTTAGTAAATAAACATCTCAAGAACGTACAATCAATATCGTAATGAATTCATTTTAATTAGTTAATTTAATGCGCTTAATATATAAAACAGGATGGTAATTATTTAATGTATTATTTAGGTATTTTAATATTATTTTTAGGAATAAATGCGAAAAAATAATAAAGATTTAATTGGGAAGCCGTAGAAATACGTTGTATAAACGTCAAATCGTACTTAGATCGTCAAAAGTTAGGTATATTGGAGTATGAACCTAATATTCACTAATTGAAAAGACAATCGATATTCCACCCTCTTCAATGGCTGATGTCTTCATATTATACAACTTATTAATAAATATTTAACGAATTGTTATCTTGGTACTAGTAATGAACATCTAATAGAAATATGAAAATATATAGCCTATATAAAATAGGTTTTTGTGTTGCACAATCATCAAAAGATATAACATATATTTCTTTTTTGTATATTATCCATTCTTAATTCAGTGTAATATATTTTATAGACAGGTTTGAATAATGTAATGAATATTTATATGACGATTACTTAAGCATCTACAACATCAATACGCATTAACATTATAATAACGACGTAAATATTCGTCCTTAAAATCGTTTTATTTTTTGTTTTTTACAAAAATATATGCAAATTCCCTGATAATTGTAAAGAAAAGGAAACTTTAAATTATTAGTTTTATACGAAAATGTTTTTATTTACGGGCTGAGTCTTACACTTTGTTGATGTTTGTTTTTGTATTCGAAAGCCTGTACAAACTACAACACCTATAACTTCCTATTTTTTTACTCTGAGGTGGGTTTTCATACAAGTAAAACAGCTCTAACAATTTATTCAAATGTGAAGTTTCACGTTTCTCTTCATCGTTATCGAATTCCCATTAAGCCCCCTCCATTTCATGTCTTCGAGGGTACATTTAAAGAAAAATTACGAGTAATATTTTTTATTAGGGTTCTGGCCGTCAAAAGGAAAAACGGGTTCCTTATAAGATCCCGTTTTTTCGTCTGTCTGTCCGTTTGTCACGAACCTTTTTGTGTTTCAATAACGTATGGAGGTATTAAGCTGTTATTAATAATAAATACTCGGGTTTGCAGTTTTTTGAAATTCATGAAGAAAACATACTTCTTAATCAACGCAATTAAAAGTTATGTATGCCTATTTATTTCGTATTTTTTATCATATTTGCCGTTTTTGCATGGATTAAAACCTGTAAGGTACTTCTAGGTTACCCAGTATTATGAAATTAGGAAAAGGCAGTCTTTAAATAAATTTAATTATAGTACAGGATAGAGTCCGAAAACCATGAATTTGTAATTATAATATAAAAAATTGTTTTTTTTTTTTGCGAACATACATTTATTTGTAGTTGGTAAACATAGAGAGACTTACATCGATATTTGAAGATAGCTGTTGACCAAGAGCAAAGTTAAGTTTATCCTTGAATCAGTCTGTAGGTCATGTAAATTCTAATATTTCGTGTTGATCAAGTCAGTCGTCAGTCACTTTGCCTTTTATGTATATTATTGATTAATATTATATTTTAGTATATAAGTGGATACAACTATAGTATGTATAAAACATTTATAAAATAGTTCGTGACAAAAGTATTAACTTTAATTACGAATTCCCTATACCACACACTAACTGATAATAAATGTCACGTTTTTTTATGTATTTATGAAATATTTAAACCCGTTATTACGCAAAAACATGAATATCTTATCTTGGACTATTGATTATTTTGTAATATTTGTGTTCCAAAAATTTATAAACTAGCTGACATAAAACTATCCTTGGCTTGCGGATTTGTCCACGTAGTCTACATGCTTTACATGCAGAGAAATAAATAAATAAAAAAAAGCAAACAATTATTATGTCTTTATAATATTAGGATTTAAATCTATGAAACTAGTGGAACCAGCTTAAGCTCAACCACATGCGAGTTACACCCAAAACTGATAACTTATTAAACAAATATTCATTCCTAATTTTACCCTCTTGGGGGTTAAAGTATTATTTACAAAATAGTCAAAACAATATTTTTATTTTTAATAAAAAAAATAAGTACCAGTTTTCATAGAGCTTACTACAAAATCGACAGATTTTTCAAACATATTTTGAATCCTTATTTAGGAATGAAATTTAAAAACATTCGCTCTTAATGGGTGCTTACATAAAAAAAGAACGCTTTGTTCATATTTCTAGCTTCAGTAGTTTAGACTCAAGGGTGATTGTCAGTCAGGACAAGTATATATATAATCAGCGTTTTTAACCGATTCCAAAAATATATATATTACTAGGTCTCCAAAAAATGTCGCTTAAGCCAAATAGCCTATCACCTCTCGATATATAGTTAAATATATATGTATATAAATCAGATAAATATTAAATATAAATAAATAATGCAGTCAGAACCCTGAAATGTAATTATTGGTTACATATGATTCAACATATCTCGTAACTCTTGGCGTAAGATCTTTCCTCTGGCATTGCGTGGTATTTTATCAATGAATATCACACCTCCTTTAAGTTGCATGTAAGGTGACACCTGAGAAATATTAATGAGTCAATTTTAAACAAACGCCCGCCTATTGACTACATTACAATATCAATATGGATCAAATGTTACAAATGTGTATGACATATTTTAAAAAATATTTCAAAATTTAATATTCACCAAAGATATATCTATTTGATCAATTTGTATAATCTATATATAATAAGTATTGATTGTCAAGCTGAGTTAAGACATAATTTGTTTGCAGTAGACTTCAGGGAGTCTGCTGCCTGGATGAGAAGGAGGCGGTGCACGGTATTCAGCGCACCGCATCCTAGGCTTTTACTCCCTGGGCGTCTGGATTTGGATTTGGTTTCCCGAGCCCGGGTGGAGCAATCAGAGGGACAACCCGGGGTTTTGAGTCAGCAAGAGTCTGACACACCGAGGTCGCTGCCCTCACAGCGTCCCTGATGCTCCTATGCAGGATTTTCGCCCGGGATACAAAAAAAAAACATCATTTGTTTGATCTGATCATTGAATCTTTATTACTGTAATATTCATCACACAGTATCAAGCTCTATACTTATCAAGTTGTTTTTTCAATAGCCTCTCCTAAATGTTCTTTTCTTTATTTCCATTAATAGTTAGTCAAAACCGACTCGTTATGAAACGGTTATCGTGTATAATTTTAGGATGGTGTTCATACACCTGAATCCTCATGGATTCTATAGCATCCGTCCACGAAGGTGAATTATGATATGTGTTGAAGATAATACGGTAATCAAATCGAGCAAATGATTAAAACAATACATATATATATATATATGTAGACATTGGTTTAATTGGATTAACAACAATGATTTCTTAAGATTTGTTAAATCAAGCGTGCGGGTCTACGGAGTCACAGCTTTTCCGTAACTCACATCCCAAGCTAGGACTAAGAAGTTCTGTAATTCTTACTTTTGCCGAGTTGTTGGGCTGAGGACCATTCCTATTTGGTCTTTCGGTGAACGTGTTCACATTGTCCTATGACATTGGGCCTTTTAAGCGACACGTGAACAGATATTAGTCCAAACCGGCATGATCGCTACGGCTATCGATATTTGTTTTTGCTGATGATAGTTGTTGCCATTTTTTGACTGCACCATCCTTACCATCAGGTATGGTGCGGTTACTGCGTCGCGTCAGAGTAAAAAAAACCTATTGAGCTATTTGTAACAATAAGTTAATTATGTTATTACGCATTATTTCGTATATATAGGGTTGTTATGTGTAGTTACCTCAGCTGCAACATGTTCGACCAGCTGATGTTCAGTAATGTTTGAATCATGAGTTTTAACAACAAAAGCAATTGGTTCTTCTCCGTAATGGTCCACTGGTTTTCCTACTACTCCTACATCACGCACATCAGGGTGTAGGAGAAGGATTATCTCTATTTCTAAAGGAGTGAACTGTAATAAAAGAGAATTAAGTTGAACTATATTGTACAAAAACGTTCTAACCTAAAAAATAATTAATATGAGTTTATTTATTTATTTATTTATTCACTACCATTGAACAGCACATACAAATATTTTACATACGGTACAATTATCAAGCTGTGCCAATTACACAATGGTAATATTTAAAAACTAACAAAGAAAATGAATAAAACAGTAAACTCTTAACTATTACAAATAGATGCTTGTGCGTTGTGCGTTTGTTGTTGTTTAGAAAGTTAATTAATTTAGATTTAATAAAAGTAACAGCAAGTGCCTTCACCTTATAGCCGTCATAAGAAATAATATCCTTGAGTCTGTCGACAATAAAGAAATATTTGTCATCGTCGTAATATCCAAGGTCACCGGTTTTGAAAAAACCGTCTTCATCTAAATAGGCTTGAGTATCTATACCTATATAACCCTTCATAATTGCCGAACCCAGTATACGAATTTCACCGTGACTATTTGGTCCAAGGACTTCATACGTCTTAGTATCTACAACCTAAAAATGTATTATTGAAGTAATAGATAGTAATTTGTACAAACACTTTGAATTTTATGTGCATACTTTATTTCCAAAATGATAGCTGTTTTACTTATTATTTCACTTATATGAATGTGCTTGCTACCTTGATTACATTTCCGGGCGATGCTTTGCCAACACTTCCTGGTTTAGGACCTTCGGTTACCCATATTTCAGAAGTTAATTCACCTGCCTCGGTCATACCATAACCTTGTAAAATAGCTCTTAATTTTGGTAATCTAAAATAAATTTTATGTCTACTTATCATATATTATAATACATCATAGAGATAGATATATTACTAAATAAAAGTACATATAAAAAGTGGTAATGAATGCACATCTGTATGTACGTATATGTATGCGATAAATTATTATAAACAATTATATTAGAAGGTAATAACAAAAAAAAATACAAAAGAATATTGGGAGAAGTATAATTGGTCAAGCTTGAGGACTACGGCAAGACGTTTTATATAATGTAATACATGGGTACAATATTCATATTTTAAGCTGCCTAACAGCATGTAAGCCAAAACCCTAGTGGTTAGTTACCCGCAACTTAATAAGAAAAATTAAATATTGCTTGAATAGCCAAACCCGAAATATATGAGTACGTAGTTTTTTGATATTATATACCAATATTATAAACATTCAGTACAGTTTGAACTGATGTATGGTTGTTACATGTTGCCCTTTTGTAATAATAGTTACACTCACTTTTCTTTAACTTTTTCTATGGTCCTGCTATGAAGAGGTGCTGAACGAGAATAAATATATTTAAGAGATTCCAAATTATAGTTAATAATAATATTTGATTTCGATATGTGCCCGATAAGAGACGGCATTATGTAAGCTATGTCAATCTGTAAGAAAATAATTTTTATTGACGATTAAATTTTCATTACATTTTTATGTTTCAAATTTGACACTTTACAATGTCATGTTTTATATATCAAAACTAAATTTTATACGCTGACAGAATTTTTAAGGTTAGGGAGAAAAATTTCTGCGTTTTTTCATAAGTATAAAATAGAAATGAGAGATAGTATATGTAAAGATCGAGAGGTAATCCAATTAAGAGAAAATCCGTATTCAAAAATTATCTTTGTATCTTTAATAGTATTTTTTCTTAGTATTTTTTAAATATAAGTAGAGTTTTTTTTTATTAGATCAACTTACGATAACTATTTTGAGGTGTTTAATATATTCGTTGACCTGTCGCTTCCGGCGCTCGTTCGCGCGATAATCAGCAGCGACAGGGCATGGTAGGCGGCCCTTACTTATTGTGAGGAAGTCATGGCAACGAAGGAGGCGGCGCAGAGAAACAGGAAGGCAATAACCGGCCCTGACAATCCGATCCGCCGCGCGCGCAGGACAGGACAAAGGAGGAGGGCCTTTGCCAGAGGCCTTCCTCCTTAAAACCGGATAAGACACCTCTCCCTCAAGAGCACCGCCCAACTTATCCAGGCAAGAGCGGTGTGTGACGTGTTTCCTCACACCAATTCAGGATATTGAGGTGTGCGAGGGGTGGCTCCTTACGCCACTCCTCGCAGTGCAGAGATGCGGCTTTACAAAAGATCAGACGTTGCCGAGGGTCGGAGAAGAGGATGACACTGTAAATCTGGCCCCGGTCAGTCGGGAAGAAGGAACACCCCGGGGGTTTTAGTCGGTGCAAGTCCGACACACCGGGGGGCGGCCCTTACCGCCTCCTGAAGGTCCATTAGGGATTTCCCCCGGGCATTAAAAAAAAAGCTGTTTTAACAAACCTGATAATCTTCCACGCTTTTAAAAAATGTTTGTAGTCCACAAATTGTCACTATTTGAATAAATAATAGTTTTTCCTGCAGATATCAATTTGTAAGTAATAAATGTATCATAATTGTGATACCATTCTCCGAAAATAAATGCTGTGTTTAGCAGAGGATCACTGAAACTAAATCCGAAATATTTCACAATGAATTAAATCGGGAATATCATTTTAAGTTATTACTTACCCATCAGGTAAACTATTTATGATACAGTTCAAATGAGTTAATTGCACGCCTTTCGGTAACCCCGTTGTTCCAGAAGAGTATAAAATTAATGCTGTGTCCACCTGTCCTCGCACTGCAGCTGGTTCAAATGTGTTTACATCAATATCATAAGTTATTAGTTTGTTTATAGACACTAATGAGTCTTTTTCGTTATCCATTGTCAATATCTTTTTGAAGCAACCGACTGATTCAATTAGATCTTTGAACGTTGTCCAAAACTGGTTACTACATATTAAATAATTTGGTTTTATAAGGTCTAGCTTATGTTTTAGCGTGCCTGCAAAATTTTTGTAAAATTAATTACGTTTAACTATAAATAATAATATATTTATTAAGATACTTTCAATGAACATTGACATTATTACAAACTCCAGATACAAGCCTTGTGTTGAACATAAATCATTTCAGTTTATAACAAAAATGTGAAACTTACTGTTTATCAAACTTTTGTTGAATAGCATGGGCTTAGGTACCTATGTGTAGTTTAGTTCTTGTTTATAAAAATATATATTAGGTCCTTACATATGAAATTGGCGTTTTGTATGGGAGGAACAAAAAGTCGAATATTTTTTAATATAATATATTTAATTAATCAAAGTATGAACGATTATTTTCTATGCACTTTTGCCATCTCATAGGTAGTTCATTAATCCCTTTACTAAAAAAACCAGTCGGACGGGAATCAATAAAATCTTTGAAGGCGATTTGGACTGCCCCATCGGAGTTGAATTTTTTCCCTTGCAAGAAGTTATCCAAATTTCGAAAAAATTGGTAATCTGTTGGAGCAAGGTCCGGGGAGTACGGAGGATGTCTTAGACTTTCCAATTGAAGCTCTTCTAATTTAGTAGCCGTCTGTTGCGCAGTGTGTGGTCTAGCGTTGTCGTGAAGCAGCAGTGGCGTGGAGCGATTGACCAGCCTAGGTTGTTTAGCCGCTAGCTTTTCCATCATGGTTTGCAATTGCTGACAATAGACATCAGCCGTAATAGTCTGGCCAGATTTGAGAAAACTGTAATGAACAATACCGGCACTAGTCCACCAAACGCTTACAAGTAACTTTTTTGGGGTTAATTTTCGCTTGGGGCAGGATTTGGCTGGCTGGCCAGGATCCAACCATTGCGCTGAGCACTTCCGATTATCGTAAAGAACCCATTTTTCATCACAGGTAATGATTCGGTTTAAAATACCTTCATTATTGTGCCGGTTTAGTAATGTAACGCAGCAGTCGACGCGCGTTTGCCGGTTTGCTTCAGTCAATTTGTGAGGTACCCACCTTTCAAGCTTTTTAATCTTCCCAATTTGCTTCATGTGAATTAAAACAGTTTTATCACTAACATCGCAGCCTGCAGCTAACTCGGACGTGGTTTGCAATGGATCCGCTTCCACAATAGCCTTCAACTCTTCATTATCAACTTGAGTCTCAGGCCGTCCACGGGGCTTGTTCTGCAGGTCGAAATTTCCAGAAGGAAAACGTTGGAACCAAAAACGAACTGTGTTTTCTTTTGCAACACGACCGCCATACACATCATTCACCCTTCGAGTTGTTTCCGCAGCACTAGTGCCACGGCGGAACTCGTACTCGTAAATAATTCGATATTTTAAGTTTTCCATTTTGTAAAATGAGTGAAGCAAACAGAAAAAAACAGAAGAAAAAAACAAATTAATGACGATCATCGAAGCACAAATACATGAGTCTATAGCTGTAAAAATTTGAATTTGGAATTCCTTACCAAAGAGGAGAAATTTGTGATTAAAGTAGCCAGTACGAAAAACGCCAATTTCATATGTAAGGACCTAATATTTTGTAGTCTTTGTGACCTTTAATAAAACAAATAATCAATTCAATATCTTAGGCTACTTTAACTTACCTCTACCATTTTGTATATCGTACGGAGTGTATGTAGCGCCTGTAAATACGACTGCGAGGAATGTTGGAAAAAAATAATTACGTTTTTCTGATCCTATTGCGACAATGTCGTCTCTTCCGACACCTAACTTTGTTAGCAAGGCAGAGAGATTGACGGCATATTGAGTTAACTCAGCATACGTTAATTTTTCTCTTGTTTCGCTATTCACCTGTGCAATTTGTTATTCTTTAATTATTTTAACACTATTTTTGGCATTCTGTTTTATGGAATGTAACCTGCGTTATAATATTAAAAATATAATGAAATAAACACATCTCAAAAATAATATATCCAATATAAATATTTATTTACATTATTAGGATTTAGAAATTATACCAAATTCATCAAACTACAGTCTGTATTAGATAAAAGATAACACTGAAATATAACGAATACTGTGACTGTGAAAATAAACGACTTAAAGAAATGGTTTAATTTAAAAGACTTACTAAAGCTATTTCGTTTTTCTTGAGTCGCAATCTATCAATTACATATTTTCCAAAATTCAAATGTACAGGTACGTATGCATTTTTGTCACTATATATGATGTTTTTCTTATTCTGCATTGTGTACATCAAGTGACTGTAATAAAATTAATATTATTTCTTGCTACTTATTATACACAGCTGTATGCATGCCAGACTGCAAAACATTGTATGAGCAAATAAAACACACAATAACACAATAATTAATCATTTATTATGAGTAATCGATATATATACAGAGTGGACCAAAACGAAGTTAATAGGGAAAAATAAAGTACAATAAATATTCCAGATAGAAAATTTTAATCCAAATGACCCTAAGAAAAAATACTATCTTAAATAAAAACAATCGATAAATATATTCAAAGGATTTCGTTTGATTCAAATTACATATACGTGATTTTTAGAAAAATTTTGAATACAACACAGTACAGGATTTTAAAACAAGATGAAGTTTTTTTAACTCAAAAATTGTTATTTCACTTTTAACGACATATTATAGCACGGCACAAAACATCCTATACCTAAAGATAAGGTATAAGGTATAGATTACCTTATGCGTTTTGTCATCAATATGTGTAAATAATATTATTTATTGTAGATTATGAAGCTACTTTAAACAAAAAGGTATTATTTGGTTTTTAATCCCTTAGTAATATTTTATTTTTATACTGTACATTATATCGAAAAGTAACCAACTATATTTCTCGTGAAAAAAGAGCGAGGTTCTGAAATTTGTTCACATTTGACTTGTTTTACTTTAAGAGTGTAGGTATAAATGTGATCGTTTATTTTTTTAATTTTTACAAAGCTCATGTTTTGAACCACGAAAGAAGTGATGTGATCAAACTCCGCATTTTTTGGAAGTTATTTATCTAATTTAAAAAATCATAAAAATGTACTAAAGGCTTTGATTTAGATCATAGGTCTCCAATCTTCTTTGACTCGTAGATCCTCTTCGTGTTTTTTTGGTTTTTGGTAACCGCACTAAATACCTCTTTGCACTAGGTATAAAGACGGAAATGTAATTAAAAACTTTCTCATTGTATTCCATAATATGGAATAAGTAACAAGTATATCTTATTGAAGACTGAATAGTTGATATCCGTTTTTAAAATGTACCTTAAGTTCTCGTTACTGTTTATTCTAATGCGTTCCTATTGTAATATACATAACATCTGTTTCTTCAATGTCACCATATGGGTTAATTATCCATTGTGATAATACCATTGAAAAAACATCTTTAAATCTTGTTTCGAAATTTGAATAGAGAAATTAAAATGTTGAACGTATGTTGTAATATCATATTCCTGGTAATTTGTCTGTAACAAATTGGGAAAGTTGAAAAATTCGCTTCATGCCATGTTTTGCTTCATTAGTTTAATTTGGCAAGAATATGACGAATATGGCAAGAAACACTGAATATATGATCTTTGTTTTGATTAAATTTAGGCTGTCACCTTGTACTATACAAATTTGTTAATTAATTAATATATATTTGTTAATTAATTAATTAATACTATGTTAGTGTTATTTTATGATATAAAATGCCTAGAATTATAAATGTCACATTTATTATTAATTCAATTATAGTGATCAAGCGCGTAGTAACATATTAAAAAACAGATAATATCATATATAAAAATACATAATTAAAGCAATAATATTATCATTATTGATATTTTCAGCAAGATAACGTATTTTTAGATCCGTTTAAAATCAGCAGCTTCAAAATTATAAATTGAATATTGAGCCCTAAAAATACTCCATGCATATCAAGCATTTAAAAATCGACTACTTACAACCATAGCTTCTTTGGGTGTTTAAACTAGTATACATACAGATATAGTTGATGACTTTATTGGAAAAAAGTGGAAAGCCTGGAAGCTTTTGTGAGCAGCCTAGCTACTAGGATGTTCAATAGAGCGGACTCGTCGGCGCACGTTCACCTCCAGAATATTGCGCCGCTTCACGCAAGGTCTCCAGACGCAGGTGAACGCTTCGAGACACAAAGAATCAGATATCCTAAAAAGAAGAAGCCTAAAGCCCGCGATCTAGTCCATACCTAGACTGCGCCCAAACCGGAGAGGGCGCGCTGGAGAGTACTAGGCGGATGTGCGACAAATTCGCACACCCTCATCATCCCGATCCCACAGAAGAAACAACCAAGAAGGACGCGCGAGTCACCTTTGACCAGTGACCCGTCTGTCGTCGCAGACGGAGAAGAACGCCGTCGTCAGGAGGATCGCCTCGAAACGGCTTCCCGCTCATGGTCCCTCTTCATATTTTGTACTAGGTTAAGTTTTCATTGTTAGATAAATCTTCCTCTGTTGTTGTTTTTATTTATAATTAAGGCTTAAGTTAGTTTCGTCCGTAAGTTAGTTAAGGTTTAGTATGTTTAGTTTTGTTTTTTATAAATTTATAATGTAGGCTTAAGTTAGGATTAAGTATATATTGTAAATTCTAAGAAATAAACGACACCACTCAACCCTTTTCAGCGGACGGATGAAAAAGTGAAGTATAAAAAGCAGTAGAATGTGAGTGGTGTAAAATTTGATACTTTATTGGAACTTTTTCTCATAATTTCTTCATTCATTATCTTCGAGTATATAAGATATATAACGCCCAATAAAGCAGAAAACCGTATTCTGAACTTCTGTGAAGATATTTGCTATCTCGATTGAACATTCACCGGAGTAAAATCAATGGAGTAAATTACCAAGTGAGATATCGATTGTTCGCGGCAGTAAGAGGGGCTGCACTGAGATTGTCTTGTTTTAACTTACTTATTAAGTGAGATGATTCGCTTTTCTGAAACCTTTTTAGTAAGATATACATATTCTCTAGTCTCAATATGTATATAAATTAGTAGACTATCACCATACCGCGAAATATTTGTTTTGCACTGATATATATTATGATATCGAAACCCGGATTACTACAGACATTAAGCACCGTATATAAGTCACAAAGATTAATATAGAATGAGCTATGTAAGACATCTATATCTGCTATAGATTGAGAGCACTAAAATTCGCAAGTTCAATTTACTTGCCATAGGTATAGTTATAGCAGATGGAATTAAGCAGGTTTTATGTATGTCAAACGCTTAGTGATCGAGTAGAAAAGAAAAGTACTAGAGTAGAGATTATAAACTGATTTTTGTAATAACGGGGACCAGCTAGTTCCGCTGTGGAGTTGTTGAAAGCAGCTGTGAGAGATGTGTTGGTCAATGTTCTCAATGATTAAATGTAAGACATCTTCACTAAGCACTAGGTGGCTGTAAATTGAATAAAACTATCTCCTCTTTAGATAAGCAAAAATGTGTACGTCACAACCACCGTATATTGTAAATTTCATGCTTACGTGTTTTCCAATCTTTTAGGAGTTTAAACTCTTGAACAGTATTGGGGTATATGCAAAAGGAAATACAACTTTATTAAAATAGACCAATTTCCAAGCGCTGTAGCATGGCCAAAAAAAATGAATCTACCACCAGTTCGAAAAGTAAAATTTGCCGAGAAGAGCCGGCAAGAAATTCTGGTAGTTGATCTTTTCAACATAATGAGGTACTAATATATAATATAAACATATAGCAATAAGTATTGTATTTTATAAAAATCAAACTATAGATTTTTTTAAACACTGCATAATTTCCCTTTCTATGTTTTCCCATTTTAATAAAAATTTTAGGAAAAATTGTGTTTAAGTTAAGGAACCCTGAAGAACGAGCAAACTAGTTTTTATCTAGCTATATTTTTCCAAAATATACTAAAATGCAATATGTATAAAGATACTCTTATCGTTTTATTCACACATCAGGTATAATATTTCCTGCTAAGCTTAGTTTTCGGAGTTTAATCTTTAGTTCTAGTTGAAATTTGTTAGAATACCAACTTTGGGTTTCGGATTTACGCAAGTGGATTCTAGGATAATATTTGTTCATACTTATTCATGAGTTGCACTAGTTGTATAGTTTGACGTGATTTTTTTTTTTACTTGGGAAATATCTTCACAGTATCGTACATCACAATACCGTACAGAGGGGTTGCGCGACTGAGGTGTGTCGGACTTGTACCGACTAAAATCCCCAAGGTAACCACTTCCGCACATTTGCGAGAACTGCGGGTACTGTAATCAATTCGTCACAGCCCCGTCGCACCGCGTCCGCTGGACACTCGGAGAAAGATGATGCCTTCCCCGACGCTGCTCGTTGTATTTAAGCAGAGTACCTGGTAATGCTCTGTCGACTGCTCGAGGGTCGCTGTCCATCGCTTCAAGCCCCCCACCCTGAGCCGTTGACGTGATGACTAATTCAATGCAGGTGATTAAAAACCTTTAATTTAAATTGTAGCTTTACTGATCAAATCCATTATAAATGGCGCGTGATTATTTTAAAATGGGTTTAATAGAGAATAGTTAAAAAAAAAAAACCATTACGGGAATAAGATACGGAGATTTAAGCAAATCTTTATTTTTGTAATTTACATATTGATTTGGCAGCTTGTTTTTAGCAATCATAAAATCTTCTATTGACATAGAAACAATATAAAAGTTTTTATTTTTTATGTCCTTACCAGGTAGTATATTTATATGACCTTCATAAAAGAAATTACTACATAAATACATAAAGAAACTACATATTATTATTACATAAATATACAGAAAATTGAGTCTTTTCACGTTTAATATATCTACAAAAGCACAAGTAGTTAACATATTTAAATTAAAAAAAAAATTAAAATAAGAATTTTTCTACATACGAGATTCTATCTGACAATACATCTATTATTTCTATGTATATGTATATCTAACTAGGCATTATTTTTAATCGATGTAGTAAGAAAGTGTACAAATACTTTATTTAATAAAAACCACCGTAACCAATAATGTACTTACTACATATAAAATATTTGCGTTTGTCCTTACAGCAGCCTACCATACTTTCCAAAGTAGCAAATAATTACAATTTATTAAGTTTGTAACACATGATTATTGTCTGATCAGCTTAAAGAGGTGATTCAACTATTATTAAATGCCATAAATGAAAACGTTCTATTATTGTGCTAACAAAACATATTGCAAATTATCAAGATAGCATAATTTTCTGTGTCACTATGACTCTATAAACTACTAATGAAATTAAAATAGTGTTGGACTTTGACACAGGTGCTGCGTTTCCTGGATCATCAAAATCTGAAAAAAAAAAGAATATAATCTCAATTATAATGTTTGAACAACGTACTCGGACTCATACAACTTTTACATGAGAACGTCAAATATGATTCGGGGCAAATTCAAAAGGATTTGGGTCAGTACTCACTAATACACAACAACTATGCATCTACAAATACACTACAGTTGTTTTTTTATTTTGTTTATTATTTTGATAATAAATGAATATTCACTTTCAGAATACTTCTAATTTTTAGAATTCCGTACTTCAAAAAGAACACGGAATCCTTATAGGATTACTTTGTTGTCCCTTTGCTTGTCTGTCTGTCTGCTAAGATCCTTTTTCTCAAAAATGCGTAGGGTATTTAGTGGAAATTATTATAAAGTACTCAGGCCTGCAGTTTCTTGTGGCTTTATAAAAATCTAACTTCTAAGTCTTCGCAATTAATATATGTTTACGTTTATTTCGTACTTTTTATAGTTTTCACGGAGAATCAGGAGATTTGGCAATAAGCAAGACATTAGGTTATCAAACGTTTAGGACAGATCCGAAAACTCAGATAATTTTGTAATAAGGAAATTACGAATATAAATGTATTTGAAACGTTGGGCACGACATATAAGCGCTGAGTGGAAACAGACACTAATGTATCTCTGCTCACACCGAAAGGTATCCCTTTAGAGTGAGGACATATTATTAAATGTATTTAAAGTTCGTAAAAGGACCGCGACTTTAATCGGAAGACATGTGTTTACCGACGGGAAAGTTAAGCTTATAGGTAGTCTTCAGTGATTAGTTTATTTGTACGGAAGCCTCAGAGCGCAGGTCCAACACGCATTCGGCCGTTTTTTAAATTAAATTAAAAAAATATGTAATTGTTAGTTTACTATATAATATATATTAAACTTAAGATGAATGTAATAATGCTGTGATTGATGTCTTATGAAATAAATACCATGAACAATGCGTTCCATTTCGACATTAGTGATTACTATTCTTTATACCAAGCCAATTATCAATATGCAACTTTCGAATATTTATAGAATATGATTGTATGATGTGTATTTCCAGATCAGTATAAAATATAACTTATTTCAAAGAAACATTAAAAACATAGATAAAAATAAATAAATATGAAATAAAATAATAATTTATGTATTACCAAACTCCCTTATTTGTTCACCAAATGCTTCTCCAAGGAAATTAGAGCTAACCGCATCATTATTGTGCGCAATCTGCGCTTGACCTGTTTAATAAAAAAATAAATTAAGTACAAATTTATATTAAAAGAAAATGTTACTTGAATTAAAAATTACCTTTTTTTCTTATTGTCTGATTATCCATTATACTTTTCTGTGTTGTAGTGTATGCTGATTGCGGAGCTGGTATTTCTACGAAACGAAAATGTCCACCTTTAGAAAAATACTATTTAAATCTATTTAAAAATATCTCAAATTCTTCATAGGGAATCAGTTTTCTTTTAATTATATATACAGTAATATATGTAATTAAAATGTTTTATTTACATTCTATAATATTAAATATATTCTTTAAAGAAATAGAAAAAACGTTTATCAAGGCCAGCATTATGAAAAAAACTGAGGACAGGTTCTAAATCATTGCCTTCACAATCAGGCCCTCGATAATTAGGGTCTGTTTTTGTATAAGGCTGTACTTAACATTGAGTACAGTGTAATTAGCTATATTGCCGGGCTAGGATGAAAAAGAATCTATAAATAATGACTAGAACATAAATTTGACTAAATCTTGCCTTATAATCCAGTATTTGGAAACATTACCATCAAGTTTAATGATGCCATCCGTCTCCCCCAATGAATTTTTTGCAATGCATTTATAAAAACCAAAGTCGTCTTTGGTAATATTGCGAATCTTCAACATCATAAATTTATTGTAGCCGCTATCCATTGGGAATGCTTCGTATTTTCCACCTACAATTTCCATTTCTACTTAAATATAAAACCTGTGCATTACACAACACAAATGTTAAATAAAAATGCTTACAACAAAAAGAAATTTGTGAAGAATATAAGGTAAATGAAATCCTTCATATAAAACGAGGTAGAAAATCTTTTTTACAAGTCAAAGACGGTATTTTACTTATTTATCGGCGTTTTCAGATGAGGTGGAAGGTATTTCATTATTCGACTATTCTGACTCACGCATCAATTGGTAAGTATATTTCAAACGTATTCAAGTTTCGTTTGTTCGTACGCAAGAGAAACTATTTTCATTATGTAGTCATAAATCAATGATACAATCGAACGATGCTTTGACGGGAACACATGTTATTTATGCGAATATGATAAATGTATTTGTTTCGATATCGTCCATTAAGATATATTCTTTATACGATAGTAATATGAAACAATTATTTAACAAGGTAAGAATACTAAAAAATAAAGCAACAATAATTATTGTTAGTGTATTTTACAATACGATCTTTAATATAAATCTCACCGGAAATAATCATGTCTCCTCGATCCGTTGTCCAATAGTTGATGGAAGAGGGATATGCTTCAGTGTGGCACTCCAATGTTACATCTTGACCGATGTATGCACCCTCTAGTTGATTCGGGATCGATAGCATCGGTGGAACTGCATTGAATTGACAAGCATGACTACCTTATTAAATTTGTTTAGAAACGTATCATTATGTCATTGTTTAATTGAACCAGAATACCTCAGTGATTGAGTGTTTAATTAAATCTAAGTTGATTTATATCTCCAAAAATATTTCTCGAGCTTTGTTAATTTCACCAGACCAATACACCGGAGAGCTCACCTTTGATTTTGCTAATATATTGATGATAATGATTAAATTTAATGCTCTTAATTTTTAAGTGTCTCTGTTCATATATTTACCGTTAAAATATCGGTATTTTTGACAATTTCAAAGCTAGCGTATCAATTTATGTAGGTACAAGACTTTTAACTGGCATAAATGTCAAGAAATAGTTATATATCGCATGTACGCGTAACAGAGTTCTCATATTTCATGTCTCATTCCCGACATGCAATGAAAGCTGGCAATCGATAAACCTGGCACAGTTACCAGACACCATACCGCACCGGCAATAAAATATAGCATGAAGGTTCTCTGCCTCGGGTAGACTTATGTCCTCTAGCTATTAAGTATCATAAAAGCGCTTGCTTGTAGATTTTTTATGGTACCGCAGACCTGAACAATACGTTTATATGAGCAACAATGACATTAAATAAAACTAAACAAAAATATATACAATGCAGCCATTTCTATCAACTAATTTCAGTTTGGGCCGAAAACGAAAGTGGGAAAATATACAAGGTTACATAATTCATCTAGCTGTAACCGTGGTTTTGCCCGTGTGAAATTCGCGTTTTGCATTAGAGCAGGAAGATAATATACAACCGATGTCCACCCTGATGGTTCATTTAAGCATTGGTATAAAAATCTTACATCAAATTACAGTCTCACATCCTTAATTATCTTACATCCAAACGTACAAACTTACATCTCTATAATATCAGTATACTCATATCCTACCAACATCGATGAGAGCAGTGATGTTTTGGTCACAAATAATGTATGAATTTACGTTTGCACGTCTCCTTACGCGACTATCAGCATATTTAATTACCATTCCCAATGAACCACATAAATACAATATTTATTTAAATGACCATGGACTAACAAATCAAAAGAATATTTTTCTTCATAATATTAATAAAAATATTATTATATTATAAATATTATACTACGTTTAAATAAATTCATTTTATTTAAATGGTATAACACTCGTAAGGTAAAAAGAGAATTACCTATAGTAGTTTTCCATGATATTAATTAACAAGTACCGATGTATAATATTTAATTATGTATCACCTACATTGAAAACAAGCATACTTACATTGTACCATAAGCATGATCCGTTTGCTAATTGAAGGTGGCACTCCATTAGAAGCTATACAGAGATAAGCTCCCATGTGTAATCGAGACACCTTTGTTATTGTCAATGTTTCGCCGTCTACCACGCTTACTGTTAAATAAACAAAAACAAGGTTGCATAATATTTACAATTAATTGAAATTACGATATTCTTTAACAATTCAAGTAAATAACAGCGTAAGTGTACTGTGTAACTTTGGCGATCGCTGTCGTTCTTGATTTGCATTGAACTAACCATCAGTTGCGATGCATATTAATTACTATGCCGTACCACTATAGTTTTTTTTTAACGAGGGAAACCCGTTATGGGCCGACAGGGGACGGTGATGTCCGCCCTCCGGTGTGTCGGAGCCACACCGACTAAAACCCCCGGGATATTAATTCTCCCGTCTGCCGAGGCCAAAGGCAAGGCTGTGCCAGCTTCCTCAGCACCCGACTACGTCTGGCCTATTGATGGAAGGCCCCTGCACAGCATTTTCTCACCTTCATTGTCTTGGAGCGGTGCGCGGGAACACATCGCGCACCGCACTCTCATTGAAAATGTTGGGCGACGCACTTCCTCGAGTGCGCCGCCAAGGCGTCAATCCGTTAGATGAAGCCTGTCTCTCCCGCTCACGCTCCGCCTCCTCATTCACTTACACTTACTTAATTTGTCTTACATTATAAATTACTAATTCAATAAACAATATGTATTACATAATGTATTTCAACAAATAAAATAATAATACTAGCTGTGGTGACCTAGTGAATAAGGACCGGTATCCAAGCGCAGTAACGCATGTGGTCGTGGGTTCGTATAACGGCACGCACCGCTGGGATTTTCCAGATTAAATACGGATTTAGGCACCACATGCTCACCAGTGAAGGGAACCATTGTGAGGTAACCCGTATGGCATCTAATAGAAATGTCATGTATAAGTGCCCTGAGAATGGCGATCATCTGCGCTACAATGTGCTTAGTACAAGCGTAAAGTCGATACAGCCACTAATGTATTTCTGCTCATCCCGAAAGAGATTTAGCATGACGATATTATGCGCAATTACGTGAATCAAGTGTGCATGTTGAGTATTGTAACGAAATCTTTAATTTATAACGAAACATAAAATCCTATCAAAATATATATTTTTAATTGATGACCACTATTCAAGCAATAAAATAAAATATGTGCATTTGTTATATCCCAAAATGTTAAGCTCTTAACATGAATTTCATAACAGAGACATTTAGTTTACCCAAATGCATTTATATACTTAACAAAACGTAAATTGGATGAAATGTAACCCCATTTATTACTGAATATTATATGACATTACTTTGTTTCACAGAGAATGGAGTTGTACATAAAGTAGATTGAGTTCGGTCAACAATACTGCTTTACGAACTTCACACCAATTTATAATTCCGAAACGTTAGTTTATGAAGCCCACACCAATGTATCATACTGAATGACGACGTTGTCTTTTTCATGTTTATTATGTTATTATATTAAGTGGAATTATTGTATGTATTACAGTCGATCTATAGTCATGTCTGGACAATTATTGTGTGTATGGATATGAAAATAGAGCGTACTCGAATCAATCGATAGCATTCCAGGCTGATCGATCATTTTACTAGGACGGTTTACCGAGTTGTTATGGCAAAGATATATAAGAATAAGCACATACTTATACATTAGGGCTGAGATTTATAGACGCAACTTTAAGTTTGCTTAGACCTTACTTAAACATTACAATTTATATTACTCATGAATGACAAAGGATTTGGTAAGTCATCGATTTTGTCAGCATGGAATTGGCCCTGCGAATAACATATTGAGTATAACCATAGTTATACTCAAGTACCTACTGTATATTCAGTTTTTAGTCAAAACGAATTTATTATTTGAGAACTTTGTTAAGCAAAGTCGAAAAAGCGTCTATGTATCTCACTCAGCCTAAGCTGTCATGGACGCAAAAAAGAACATGAAAGCATTTTCTCATGGCATTGAAGCATCTTAGTACAAAATTACAATCAACTTGTATAGCAGACGGATTAATGCGCTGGTTGTGTTAATAATGCGCTACAATCAAAAACAAGTCATTTAAAACCTTATAAAGCTATACCTCAGTTGATGAGGTTTCATTTGCCTTGTTGCTAATGATATTTTTTGTAAGATCGAAGTGTAAATTGCCATGCAGCCCACTTAGGCTTAATAAAAGTTGGGTAATTTTCTACCGTTAGTAATACCTTTATGTTTATTTGAGTTTACATGTAAAATTCAATAATATTAGAAAATAATTTACTGTCAAAAATATTTAAGGATTAAAAAAATAAATGTACAATATTTAGTAATAATTACAATTAGGAGGGATATTAAGATGAAGATACTACCTGATTCACCATTATAATTAAAATCTAGACCATCTTCCCGTCTCCACATGACGTAAGGCTCTGGATAACCAGACGCTCGACACACTAGAGTCACGTCGGAGCCTTCCCGCACCACCATGTCCGTTGATGTCATATTATCGATGATTGATGGGGGCACTAAATAAACCAAAAAGAAACTTTGTTCAAATTAGTACATAGTATAGATATAACCTATATTCAATCATATTGATTGATTATAATTCTAAAGCAAAGAAACTTTCAGCCTTCTTTGAAAGGTAAACTAAATAATTAGATTTTAGTGTTGTATTTTTATTTAATAGCTATGTTAGTTGTATTTTTAACGGCCGTACCGTCTTTTCGACGGTATGTGTCGAGCTTTGGTTTTGACTCTCGGCAAAGTTTATTAGAAAGCAAATTATTTTGTTATGGAATCTTAATATTTTGTTTATTACTCTGATTATTTAATTATGTCCAGTACCTGCAACACGCGTATAAACTAAATTTGAGATATTGAGTGTAATTTCATTAAAAACTCTTGGCTCTTGATATGGCACTTAAAACTTTCTCAAGATTTGATTTTTAAGCAATGTACAACATTGGTGATATGTTTAGACAAATTACAGTAATTTATTTGCTTCGTAATGAATTATATTGCATTTGAACAGTACTGAACTTACCAACAACTTGGAGGTAGCCCCTTCTAAAACGCATAGGGTCGGTGTTGACCTGGCACATATACCATCCACGGTCGACCTCCTCCACATTTTTAATATGTAAATACCATGAGCGATGATCATTGTATGAGAGACTTATACGAGGGTTTTGTGTTATTATATTGTGATGTATACTCAATATTGTTTGTGTATCCATACGCACCCAAGCTACCTGCCAAAAAAATTGATAATACAGCTGTTATTAGTCAATTCTTTATTAGAATTTGCTTTTATGAATTAGTTCCATTAATAAAAGGTTTTAATATATGTAGTTCGTAAATAATATAAGTAAATCGATTGTCAGGATTAAAAATTTGCATCGGGCCGCGTTGACATGTAATTAGTTAATCACGACTTACGACATTTTAAACAAAAGTTAACATTCGTGTTTCTTTTATCCCATTCCGTGGGCCAAAACAAACGTCATGGCCCTACGGATTGGAGTTAAGCCACATACATATAATTTAAGCTCTCACTCAAAGTTACGAAATTGATTTTGAATTTTAAATGGAAAATTATATATTTTGTTTTATTTTCAATTACCTTAAATCCTTTTAAATTGTCTACAACACATGCTAGTAATGCATCTCTGCCGACAGTGACGGTTACATTAGGTATGTGCTCCGCAAATATCGGGTACATCGATTCTGAAATAAGTATTTTCCTTTAACAATAGTCCGATATATATTAACCCGGTATATTACCAAACCTTTGATTGTATAGTTTAAGACAAAGCAATATTATATTAACACATTTAAACTTTCAAACTACAGAACAACTTACAAATAATTCAGCGGTCTTTATGTGCGAAGAAACTTATTTTTAATTTTTTCTCGTTATTTTAATTTTAGATTCGTATACCACACTGTAAATAGTTCAAAGCATGACGTTAATATGATCGTAAAAATTAAATAATACTGCAGGAAGAAACGATACAATCTGGCTGGCAGATTTTTTTAAGAATGTCGCATAAGTACTTGTTTATAAGGTTAAACAACCGTTTCCGTCGACCGAAAAGTCACAAACACAAGGAAAGGCTCGGTGCCAGCGCGTCTGCCGTGAAAGTAGTTTGACGCGCCGGCAAGACTGCCAAATAACTTGAGAGAGCATGAAAACTTCTCATGCCCATCTACTTTATATTAATTAGCTGAATCATGCACACAATTCTTGTTCCTTTTTCTCTACTTGTGTAACTTGATACTAGATACTTTTGACATATCTATCCGTGTAGTGGCTGAGCGATTAAATTCAACGCTACATGGTTGCGAGTTCGATATTTACGTGGAAGAAGTATTTGTAACCCTTATGGGTAGTTATTCCGGGTCAAGGTATATAGTTGTAGAATTTTTGATTGTAAATATAGCCACGTTAAAGACGGACATAATAGAGAGAGGTAATTATTTTTAATGTAGTTTTAGATGTAGTTCATAGTAAGTAATAATACTGTAAATAAGAAACTTAATGCAATTCACATTACAAATATTTGATCAAATAAATTATAGTAATATGGGTTAAAGGTGATAATAATATTGATAAAACGCATAATAAATTTATCCTAAAATTGCAAGACGTTTGGTAACCCTCCCCGTGGAGTTACGTGATTTATTCCGAGCTCACCGACAACAAATAACGATTTGTCGCGGTGTCGCACTTCCACTGGTGAAATAACGCGTAAAAGTTTATCTATAAAACAAGGTTGAGATTAAATTTTTTCTTTTTGAACTTCAGCGATGGCTCGATAGCAGTGACTTTGCATATAAATCTATGAATGTAAAATCAAGTCGGAATGGTGAGGGGCTTGAAGTAATAAATACTTGGACAGTTTTAAATTGGGAAAAGTCGAACGTATATTTATGTTTTCAAACATTATTGATTCAAATGAGGATAGAAAAATATTTTTCATTCTGTCTCTTGCGATTCACACAGTAGATATGGGTAACTATGAGCTTCTTTCATTATACTGATGCGTTGATTTATTTATCTTGTTTTAAAGTTAAAAATAACATACTTACCATGGGGGACTTCAATAGGTGCCACCGACACTACATTTTGCCCCGTAGGTAATTCACGACCTGCAAATATTATTATAAGGATGTGTAAGAACTATTCGTGTTGTTTTTCCGCTGTAAGATTTTATAGGACGATATTAGTAATTTTTTATTTAATTACATTCATCGAATTCATTAATAATAATAATTGTGGACAATTACGCATATGGACCTAGTTCCTAAGTAAGCTTGCGTCTGTATTATGGGTATTAGACAAAGATATACATACTAAAACAACTCCATAACTCGAGAGAAAATAACCAATTCATCAAAAAAAAGTTCGCCGCTACTGCGACTCGAATCTAGAATTTTTAGCGTTGCGTTGCGCTATTAGGCGGTCTGACTATTTCTTAATTATTTACATTGTTAGCGTTATATTATTATTTTATGAGGAAAATAGGTTGTATGTATTAATAAACTATTTTCTAAAGATTCTTATTGTTTTTATTTCCTTTTTATATCGACCACTCATTTTAATTCAGGTATTTGATATGTTGATCTATATTTTTACGTCATTTGTTAATTATTACAAAAATCATAGATAATGTTATAAATAACAACACCATAACTTAGTCTATTTCAACTAGTGTATATACAGTAGAAGAGTTATTTAAATACACATTACATGTGGTCGCAATGTATATTATGTAAACATTTATATGATTTTACCGTCACACCTCTTTTACAACAATATTAATCATCAATATTAATTATGCCGTAATTCAATATAGTTTGTAGTCTCTAGGGAATAGAATAATTATTATCATACCTAATTCTATATTTTCATTATCGAATGGTCTGGAAATACGAGCCTCCAATTTATTTGGATTAAATTTTGGTAACCTCATAAATTTCATCTCGATAGTTAGTAAATAATACTTAAATCCTGGTTACGGAAACAAAAATTACTTTCAGCCATTACTAGCCATAACAATAAATAAAGTAGGATTCAGTCAAATATGCTGTTATTCTGAATCTTTAATAGAAAATCAAAAGGGTACTCAAATTATATTTTGAGGGTGCTACAGTAAATTTTAAATACAATTTACTTGTTCGTTAAATTTGGCTATTTCAGTGCCTATGGCACTCGCAACTGCGATAGGTTTTTGCCGGAGGGTTAGTATATGCCATTACATCTAGCGTTGACAGCTCCACTCCGCGTCGGCGACAGGATTGTTCCATTATCGGCTGAGAGATGAATAATTGACACTCCCGACTACGCTCAACGGATGTGGCGATGAAATATATATCTGCAGATTTTTTAAAGTTGTAAGCAATAAAGTCGAGATATTATTCAAATAATCAAACTTAATTTTTGATGTGTATATCAACTAAATTATGAAATTAGCTAAGGATTATTGATTTTCCTAGTAATCGGTGTGTAGGTTAGACATGTGTACCATGCTAAAAAAATAGACAGCGTATTGCAAGATATTTTCGTAATATAATTTTTCAATACTACATTCTAATATTATAACGAATTTTCGTAATAAAAATTGTCTACGGGTACTACACAACTGATGTAACTGACAAGGTATATATGGATTTATTTCCATAATTTACGCATTCTGTTTATGTAAGCCACATGTGGCGTAATGCTGATAGTAAAAGAAAGTGCTCGAGTGGAGACCAGTGGAGCTGGACTAATTATCGGAAGAGAAATTGGTTTATAAAAGCTCGTGACCGTCATAAATGGAAAAGAATGGAAGACACCTTCCCTCAGCATTAGGTGCATGAAAGTTAAAAACGGTGTAAAAGTAGTGCTGCTATTATTGAGAAAATATTATATACTAGCTGACCCGGCGAACTTTGTTCCGCCTAAGAGGCAATAAATAAGCAGATTTTTGATTTAAGTAATATTTTCTTCTTACATATATTTTATATTTTTGCATTTTACAGTCCATTTTTAAAAAAATTCTCTCCCTAATAACCTTCCTCAGACTTCATCAAACACAACAAAAAATAAATCAGCCAAATCGGTTCAGCCGTTTTCGAGTTTCGCGCTTATCAAGACATTTTGCGATTAATTTTTATATTATAGAATATAAATTATGAGTAGCTTACACACACAGATATTATTCAAATAAAATAGCCAATGATTAGTTTCGTTAATCCTGGAAAATGGATACTCGCAACTTCTCAAGCCCGTTGACACGGGGTCACTGAGAGGGTAAACATGCCGCTTCCAGCCCAATTGCTAACTTAGCCATAAGTGGATTGAATTCCGGGAAAATACAGAAGTCGTTCCCTACATACATACATATAATATGTTTCTATATAATGAAAACGTTAAAATTTTGTTATTACCTATTCTAACATCCAGCAACGAAACCTAAATAAAATTGTAGGCAGTTACACATATAGAAGCTTAAATTGTTGCTTGTTTTATGAAAATATAATGTACCTAATAAGACTGTTTAAAAAAAAATAGTATACTCATAATTGAAACGCTCCGATAAAGTGTAAGAAAAAATATAAAAATATTTAAAAAAATATTAATTACTCGTAGGTTATAATGTTAGTAAATTTTTTATATAATAAATGATCGGTTTTAAGAACATAAATGTTTCCTAAATTTGATGAAATTACCGATTTAGCTTAAAAGCCAGCTTTTAAGATTTTAGCAACCTCCTTAATACTATAACAATATAAATTGTTATAACGACAGACAATTTCATTTAGAAAGCGCTTGCTCATTTCTGAAGCTGGATTTATGAAAAAAGTTTGTTACGTTATAACCTATTTACGATATTTTTTTGTTTTAATATTTGACGGTGTAAAACACAAATATCGGTTTTAATATTTTTACTATTATCTCATGAACTAGTTGCGGGTTTGGTTATCTTTATTGTCATATTTCTGGTTTCTTAAAAGCAGTATTTACTGTTCTGTAAAGCTATAAAAACTTCAGCAGATATTCAAAAGATATAGTAAATAATTATTGTCCGGGCGAAAAGCTAACTTAAACTAACATAGGAGAATTACAGTACAAAAATATTAACGTATTTCTCTATTTTTTTTTAAATATAGAATCACGAAACTAAGTTATAACTGCAACTAAAGGTTATTTTTATGTAAAAATGACGATAACTTTCAAGAGTCCATAAATATTTGACAGTTTTTCTACATATACTAGCTATGTTATATAACAATCGAATTTGTTAAGTTAGTTGAAGTACCTACACAGGCTTATCCGGGAATGCAAATGGCCAAAGTGAGCCATTTTAAATTGCATTATCCATAAATGTATTGTTATACTAACTAGTCCTCACTCCACTTCCTCACTCACTCCTTTGGAACAACTCTGTCTTCTCCATTTTTCTATATGGGACTGAGGAATATGGGAAAAGTGCCACTAGACATGATATCAACAATTTTGAAATATGCTAATAGCGTTGCATGTTAAGGATTCCTTGGACGACCCACTGTACAAATGCCCTGCTTCGGAAGCAACTGAGAATAGAAAATGAACAGCATGTTTTTAGTCTGCTTATACTTTACAGTACTTAAGCCACAATGAACATAGAAAATTTGGTTGTCTGGACTAGCAGATGATAACTTAAAAGAAATTAGAGATCGAGCAAATGCAGAGGCAAATGGTAGTAGGACATGGATCCCAAAAAATTGGAGCTTCCCGCTAGCACCGCGCTCCACTTAGCGGCTAAACGGAATCTATGGCAACAGTTAGTATACTTTCCTGGATGAAATGAAGTCATTATCGTCAACAGAGAGATACTGATCATGATGAGAGATAAAGAAAGGACCACAGGGGTTATATGTGTCGACGGTAAACCTTCAAAACAATGTTATATCATGGCTAGAAATGGATCTTGATGAGTTGCGAAACGGGAAAATAGAGGGATCTCTCATTTTGATTCACTCATTAGGTCGGCATGTCAGTGAATTAAGTATGGGCTGTGTAAAACCTCTCTCAGATTTAATTAATTGTAACACTCAGAGATGGGCAAAATGTAATATGATTAATGATTAACGATTACAAAATGTAGACGTAATTTTAATTTTGTTGCTCTGTAATCATGATTAAATCTCTTCAAAACATTAAGGAGTCATAAATGTGTATGTAATCTGGGATTCCGTAGTGTTTAAAACATAGATAAGCAAAATGCAGTCATATTAATGGTAAAAAACGCAAAATGTAAACGTAATCGGTTTTATTAATCTGATTATATTTTGCCCCGTTTACGGTTACACTCAAGATTTTCATTAGCACATTTTTAGGTGCATAATACTCAATGTTATTCAAAGACTTCTTCCTGCTTGGTCGCATTTTTTTAGTTTTAATAGACATGAAGTGCAATAAGTACAACAGTGGAAGTTTTATTTTATTACCTTAAATTTTGCGCTTCCATTGTGTCAATAGCTTATAAACTACTTATTTTTTAATAATTAAAAGCATCCTTACCAACTCCCCCTTATCATCTTCATACCATTAAAGGCATGTGGCCTAATTCACTTATAAAATTTAATGCCATAATATTCCTTAATCCTACATATTATAAAGCATTCATGATAAATGTAGTATGAATCGTAACTATCGACAATTTAAAATAATTACAGGCAAGGAATTAGAAATAAATATGAGGTTTATCAGGATTGACAATAAAGAAAATTTTCCCTTTATTTTTCCTATTAATAGCTACGTAAAAATACTGTTGTCCATATCTCCGTGCAAAGATCAATCGAGACTTATTACTTGTCTCCTGATTCTTTCGCGGAAAAACTAGCATGCTAACTACAAAATAATTTTATGCATATTCTTATAATCAATGATGACCATATCTACCTGTAAATATAGAGTGAGTGTCAATGGCTTTTATGTGAGATTTCACGCTGTAGGTTAGTCTGACAACTACGCTTGGTTCGTTTTAATAAAAGTAAAAAAAAAAAAACGAATAAACGTTAAACCCTTGTAATTTGTTTATAACCCCATTTTTAACCCATAAACGAGTATTTTATAACTTGATTTTAAATCTATTATAATAAATAATAAAATTGTGAGATAATCTAAAGAAATGTGTGGTTTGGTAACAAGTTATATTGGCGTCTTGGTGTTTGAGTATACACCAAGTATTATTTTTTTATAGCTATTTTCCTATACATATATGCTATTTCTTAAACCAAATGAGTACACATCGTATATAAGTTAAAAGTAACAGACTATTATTATATATTATACAAAAAGTTTTCTTGGTACCTTTTTTATGCTTTTTAGTTAGATGCTATATCTATATATTAATACGTGAAGCAAAAATTTGTAACCCTTTTTACGAAAATTGCGTGGACGGAGGAGTGTGAAATTTGGCACATTTATAGTTTATACTCGTATATAGAGAAGGAGTGCAGAATACTAAAATATTTTTTAAATTATGCAGAAAAAAATACTTTAAATCAATAAAAAAAACATTGCACATTACACACTACCGTCCATTTGATACAAACACGCATATATACTCTTCTGTTTATGGCTATAGCCTGTAGTCAAATTGAGGATAGATTAATATTATTTGTCTTTAATATTATTTGTCTATAGTCTAACTGAATGTCAAACATAACCGTAATTACTATATAATAGATATTAGTGCCTTGTAACGAAATTAATTTATTACAATATATTATTTATTTTAAATTACTTGTAGTCGAAATTTGACTACTGGCCGACCACTAGTACATTAAAAATTACATATGTTCATTGTAAATGTTGTCATTCAACATAAGCATAAGACAAATTGAAATTCGTTGATATAATGAATCAAAAATATTATAATAACAGTCATCTTTACAGTACTTGTCTGGCGCAGACAAAATACATCGATAACTGTCACTATTCGCTCGGAACATGGCCGCAGATATCCGGCAATGCGTCACCGGCTCGGGGGCTGTTGTTTGTGATTTTTCTCCTTAACTGAATTATTTTATACAGACACGAATTTCTTGTTGGGGACACGACCCTCTGATCAAATCTAATATTTGTAAAGAAGAGCTTATAATGCTTTAGTTGCATCATAACTTCATTTTATCACTAATAAATTATGTATCCATATAGCGTATATTTCTACAGGTACATCTTGAAATTAGCAAATCGAAGTAAATTATACACGAAATCTATACTAATATTATAAAGCTGAAGAGTTTGTTTGTTTGTTTGTTTGTTTGAACGCGCTAATCTCAGGAACTACTGGTTCGAATTGAAAAATTATTTTTGAGTGGAATAGACCATTTATCGAGGAAGGCTTTAGGCTATATAAAATCACGATGCGATTATTAAGAGCGAAGAAATAATGGAAAATGTGAAAAAAACGGGTAAAATTATTCATCCTTGAGGGCTTCCATTGCGTGCGTTGCAAAAACGGTTCAAGATACCAAAAATATATGTATGGAAGAATTATTCCTCTTGAAATGATCTAAAAAAATGTCCGCGACAGTATATGTCTATCTTTTAAGATTAAGTCACTAAAACCGTTTTTATGGTAAACAAATTTGGTCGAAATTAATGCATTATTTGTTAAGAGTTGTATCAACGTAATAATATTAATCTTTATCCAAATAAATGTGTTGTTGATTAAGAGTATTTATTTGTGAACAAAATTGTCTTTGACATCACTTAATTTCAATGAACATCTTAGAAGATATTACATAGTGTCTTGATAACCGCGAAACTCGAGAACGGCTGAACCGATTTGACTGATTTCTTTTTTGTTGTGTTTGTTGAAGTCTGGGGAAGGTTATAACAGAGAGAAGATTTTAAAAAATTATCTAAAAAGTCTAAAAACAACACTTTTCTATATTCTCATACAAAAGATTTGTTATAAGTCAATTTGAACTTTAACACCATAGCATAAAATTTAAATGTTAGTGGACGGGTTCCGGGAAGGCAAAACAATTATTGAGTGACGTATATATATTAATGTCAATATTTGTCAATTTTTATACATATAGTATTAAGGCCAGGTTCCTTCAAACAATTTTCAAAAAACCGCCGACAGGCCAATAGCTATTAACATTAAAAAAAACAATGTGACTTTGTTTTAGAGAAATAGGGCAGAACAAGGTCTGTCGGGACAGCTAGTCACTAATAAAGACAGGATCTTTTGCATATTTCGTACTTATCATATTCTAATTTCCAACTAAGTGAAATATTTAAATTAATAAACGCTATGTATGACGAGGCATTTATGTCAATAGGAAAAAAATATTACGTTCCGATGTATAAACATTTTATTTCAGATATTTCACGCGATTTCAATTTTTTTTTTTACACTGGCACGACATAGTGACTACAGAGTACCTGATGGTTAGTATAGTGTAGTCCAAAAACGAAAGCGACTATCAAAGGATGAAAATCCATTGATAGTCTACATCGTCATGTCGGCCCACATATACCACGACTGAAGGTCTCTAGATATATGAGCTACTGGATATACACAAGCTGATCCCGAAACGCGACAAGCCGAAACTGTTCACTATGACGGGATTTACACCCATGTACTGTGGTCGCGATCCAGACGGGCACCGACACCCTACCACCTCGCTGCTGCTCGTTTAGCACCACCCAGGAGTCACGTGTAGGGAAACTAGGGTAAAGCCTACGGACGCGAGCAGCTTCGACTCCCAAATACCTTAATTTACCTTTAGCCTCCTACGTACTTCTGTAGTTGTTGTATAATTAAATAATTAGAGATAAGTGATAGAAGGAAAGTATCCAATTAATGTTTTGACATATTGCATCTCTTTTTACTGCGAAAGTACATTATAAGATTTATTTTTATTTTACATTTTTTTTAACTTTAACACATTAATATATATAATGGATGCTTTAAATGACTCTAAAGTTGATAAGTTGATTAATCCGGAGTAGATTTAGAAATCTGGAATTTGTACTAAAAGAAATCACTCCAAAACACAGTTACTATCATTACAGTTATTCGAGAAATCCTGAAGTACATGACATTGAATTTCAATATAACACAGTAATAAGAAATACTACAGTTCCATGAAGCTGAGTTGTGACTGAATAAAATTAGTCCTGAAAGAAACCAAAAGATAGTAGGTAAATTTAAGTCGGAGAAGATGGTATGGTGGCCGTCACAATCTAAATAGATTTATAACCAGTGTTTTTTTATTATCTTGTTATTATAATCAAAACTATGTTGAATGTGAACGTCGTCTAAAAAAGAGAAGAGGTATGGAAAAGTAAGGATATCAAAAGGTGTATATAATGAAAATATGGACAGCGTAAATCTTTCAATTCCGACACTTTCAGTTTGTCCATCGAGTAATCGTACAAAAAATGGGCAATTAGGATAAAATCTCAACCTTTTGATTTGAGCGCGATTAACACGTAGTTGTAGGATAGTTTTATTGAAAATTCAGAATGTACAAGATGTTCAGATGTGGAAGTACTAAATGAACTTAATGTTCAACCTTGTGACTGGTAAACAATAAGAAATTTTCAAATAATGGGATTCTGAATTTAGTAACTTCGAGTCACTTTAATAAAACCAGTGCTTTTTATAAAAACTGGCATAAACCATTGTGTACTTTCCCAAAATTCGATACGAAACAATGCTGTTGCAGAATAGCTGCCACTAACAGAAAGCTACAATTTTTGGCACACAATTATCGAGTTCCTTAGATGTTAAAGAATTTAAATAAGATATTTTAACTAATAAAGTATTCTAATATAGATTTTTTTCTTTGATTATTAATCTGAAATAATTTATGTTCTTTACAAATATCACGTTAGTACCATGCCATTGTTCTTTAAAAATAACATAGCGAAATACGATTATTTTAAGTCTAAGATTTTTTTTAGTATTTTTGTAAGCTTTCCTATCTATTACAATATCTATACAATACATTTTACACACAGATATTCGAGTAAAAGGATGCCTAGTACTAGTACTAGTACTAGTACTAGGCATCCTCCATAGGGAGGCTAGTATTTAAATATTGAAATGCATTATTTCAGTTACAAAAATAAATACCTTACGTACGAATAAAATTATGTCCTATTAAAATCGATGCAGTAAGTATTTACAGAATTTAAAGTATGTAAAGTATTTTACAGTATTTACTCAATAAATAATGCGCCGAGTATGTAACGTGTAAAGTTAACACTGAAAAGAATAATTAACAAAAAAGGTAAGTAATTGTCGAAAGTAATTTATTTTACGATAGAATTTCTATTAAATGGTACGACAAATTGAATCTGTGAAATTATAGGATGGCATGTATTAATGACGGCTTGTTTATTCTGTACACCACCGTTTTAATCAACAGCTGTATCAAGGATTTCTTGTTTTATTATTCAAATTAATTGCTAAGACTGTTTTCGTTTGATACAAATGAATTCAAATTATAAAATTGTATATATTACTATTTCCATTTTTAAGAAATTTAGTTTAAATATAAAATCAAATCATTTTAATTGCAGTTTATATGTATATAACGTAATACCATTATTTTCCTATAGTATCGCATAAAATTTATCCAATAGTATCATTACTACTTAGTAATTGTATATTTTAATTGATTGTTCGATTTGATGTTACAATAAATTTTAAATGATGTTAGGAGTAATAGTGATACGAGATGTAAATACTTGAGATGGATCAATTTTATCATTACAGCTATTTATTAGCTTGTAAAGTAAATAATTTTTAAATATTTATTGTTATTTTACGTATCTGTCTTATAGATTATTTTTAAATAAAACTTGTTATCTCCTCCTATTCTTTAGCAAAATTGGCACGGCGGTAACTTAAGTTAAATTTGTTTTGTTTGTTTGTTTGTTTCTATTTTAATATATATTTCACTTTGAATTTATATGTATAAAATAATAGCTTTACCCTAAATTTTAAATAATAACATTATTTATGTTTCAAGCTTCCGGCACAGAATGCCTACTTTAACAAATGTCTCTAAAAATCAAGATGCAAAGCTATGTGGTATATACATAAAATATCAATAGCCAGTAGATTACTGGTTTAGTCATCTTTGTTTAACACGTGGCAAAAAACAAACAAGAAAATATTTAAATCATTTCAGAACAATCGAATGATCGCTTTAATAAAACTTTTACATTGACAACATAATAAAAATGTTAATTGTACAATCAACTCACCTGTCGTGCTGCAACAGCTAGTCATTAACGCTATCCATATAACACAGTATAAATGTACAAAAAGAGTCATTTTGTCGCAGTCGCATCGGACGAGTTACAGTTGTTTTCTTAAGCTGGTCGCGTGATTCACCTGTATTGTTGTATGACGCGGGAGGAAAACGCTAGGGCGGCCGAGCGTCCCATCTCTGGGCGGGCTGTGCGGCCACTGCCGAGGGGTGCCGCCACTGCCGCTAGCTCGCTACTCGCGCTAACTACACCCAGCCAGATAAACAAGGGCGAGAAAGCCGGCAACTGGCAGACAAGCCGTCTCGCTAGCTTTTATCGCCGGGACCATATAATGGCATAATAAAATAAGACAAAAGACGAATAACCAAAAACAACTCTCGCGCGGCTTTCAATTGGATATAAATGATTAAATTAATTCTGTAACTTACAAGCATTAAACTGGAACACTTTATTTAACTTTTGCAAGTTCTTTATAACGAAGTACTTGAGTCGAAAACTTTATATTACAAGTTATAAGTAATAGGCAGCGTTTGTATTTTTTAACATTGTTGAAGCTTGCTTAGGGAATTGTCTTTTCCTGCTGGCTTATTTGAAGCTTAATAATCGCAACCTTTAATCCTACATTTTTAACTTTGTGTTACGATTAATATGTTGTTCTGCTTTTTCTTGATAATGTCTATAAACAAATAAATAAATTTGTCTATAGACAAATGAAGGTTCACTTAAGTTTTATAAATTACACATGACATAATAACACTAAGCTCTTTATGAAATATCTGTGAGTATAACAAATGCATACAACACAAAAAAGGGGTTGGATCTTTTTTAGTTTAGAACAAAGAAACGGAAAATTAAAAAAAATATGAGAAAGAAACCTAAGTTATTAAAAATATACCATGTATTTATAAAGCACGTGTTGTAGGTCTTTTTCTATTGCCATTACACAAATCTACATAGTGTCTGGCATTTATTACATAATTTGGTCATTCTTGGTATGACAGAGTTGGTGCTTAAAATTGTTTTTTGAAGGGTTGTTTTAAAACCTTCACCAGCTTACATGAAGGTATGTCACAAAAATGCAAATAGTATTAAGAACTATGAAAGAAGATAGACTGTTTCTATATCAATGGTAACCAATACTTTTCAATTGCGTTGTTGGCTTGTAACATACATATGTATTTTACCATGAAAATGTTTATTGCCATACTCCATAAAGGATCCCCTCATAAAATTACAGAAGTATGACAGGAAACTATCATTCACTGAACTTCGTAAGACTTTGCTCCTACTGATTTTCATATTTTTCGAAATATGACAACTATATATGATTATAAATGAAATAAGATTACGAGTGACAAAGTTTGGCACGAAACGCTGCCTTAGAAAGAAGAGAATACGCGATACGTTCGCCCCTAGAATTTAACTGTTGCAAAATCTAAAAAAAAGTGATTAACTGTATCAGATACCTTAGATTTGATGACCCGGCGTTATCTGGAAAGAATTATATATATATATATATATATATATATATATATATATATATATATATATGACAACAATAATAAATAAACAGAAATGTTAAAGTTTCATAGGTCATGTAATTTGTTAGATTAACCGCACCACATGGTCCCAGTTTATCCCACAAGTACTGAGTATATTTCCGAAATGAGAAGTATGTTAGCCTATGTATTACTCCAGATTATAGTTTATCATATTCAGGCTATAGATTTATAACTTTCTTCGAAATCCCTCCCGCCGTTTCGGGGAGAAGAAGTAACAAACATACAAAAACGTTCGTAAACTATTTGTATACTATGATTATTACTTTTCTATATACATTTTAATAATACTTTCTACTTATTTAAAAATACTATTTTATCTACATAGTTAATTAATAGAGAAAAGAAAATCTAAGAGATGTCGTCTAATGCACATGTTATGTTTTAATTATATAATAATAACAGTATCCCATTACGATGCCCTCAAAGCGAATAGGTACTATAATGTGACAATAACAACACCAAGTGTGCAGCATTATTGCGGCATCATGCGCGATTGTGTCCCGACACTAGACACTTTGGACCACTGCATCGCAATAATGTTGTTCTTAAGTGTAACCGGCCACTTTCATGCGCCCGAGAGCTCTCGTCGGTCGTTGAGTCGGAAAGAGGCTATCAAGCACGAATAAGTTTTGCACAATGCTTTAGCGTACATTTATTTTATTATAATAGTTTCATATGCTTGATGTGTTTTATTAAGCTTGTAAATTCATGTTAGAATGCTTAATATTAAAATTTCTTTATACCCATTGGTCATTTTTAAATCGATAAAAACTTAATGTTGTTACTTAGCAGAGTATATTATGTTAACCACAGGTTCTAACAGAAACTAGCGCTCCACTTGGCGATAGGGGTGGTGTAATTCTTCTCCCATTCCCATTCCAGCGAGACGAAGCCCTCGGGCGGATCACGCGCCGGATTGCGGTGAGACCACTAGTCACATTCCCGAAGTCCGGCGCATCAAGTGCTTGGCGATGCATCCCAATGGCTTTAGTCGGTAAGAGTTTGACACACCGAGGGGCGACCCTCACCACCCCCTGACGGTCTATAATGGATTTCTACTAGGTTACCAAAACAAAATTTTTTACCCCAATGGATATTTTTAAATTATACGTTCCTTCTGTAGCATACCTAGATTTAAAATAGTGACTTTTAGGTGACTTCTTATTAATGTAATACTTTTATATATATCTATATAGTTAAAGAGAGAAAGTAATAATTAAAGTAACACGTGCAAGTAGACAAATTGTTAATTATTGGTTAACATCTAAAATAAGTTTTAATAGCAACACACGATTACATTAATAATAGCTCTCGGAAAATTCGTCTGCAGTTGTTTTATTATTAAAGTGCGTAACTGATAACTTCGCTATATCAAAGTGTTTGCAAAAACAATGAATAATCAGTACAGCTGTATTTAATGCTTCGCAATTAGCAGAGCATAAACATATAGTAATATTTCGCTTAATAAGATAAAATAGGGCACATCAACAACAATAATTCTTATATATGAACGATATGTGACCTTTAACATATATGCGATGATTACACACTGATAATAGTATATAATTAAACAATATTTATTGTGGCTTCTAGATTGCACATTCAATTGTTCTTTTTTTTCACAGAGTTATAATAGTTTTTTTATGCATAAAACCATCTCTAGATGGCGTCCACGCTGCGTCCCTTCTGAGAGAATATACAGTGTAGTGCAAGACCGGCTGATTATAGTGTCAATCACCGTCGTCATGCTTATTCACATATACCACTCTCTACGCATACTTTTACATAACAACAGAAGATTGACAAGCGAATAGCTCACTAGATATTCCCTCCTGTCTTGAACAGTCCCATGTCCTAGTTCAGAGGGAATACTGCGTCTGAAATCCCATTCCACAACTTTAAAGTGTGGGACAAAAACGGTCTAGAAAACTGTACTTTTGATCTTGAAATGCGAGAAACTTAAGTGGATCGTCATGGCGATTTTTATCCCTGTGTACTGAAGACAGCCAGGCAGGCACGTGCTCATTGAATGCAACGAGCTGGCAACATACCGGGCACAACACCTCGGCACATCGAGGTCCCTTCCGGAGGCAACCAGCATCATCAGGCGGCTGGCGGATTTCCTGAAGGAAGTAGGCTGGGATGGTTAAAATCACCCCGACCTAGTCTCAGGCAAAATACGCGCACTTAGAGATCGAATTGCGAAAAACGAGCCCGTGGGAACCTGATCCCTGTGTACTGTAGTTGCCACATAATCGTTACTTCGTTGACATGCTGCTATGTTGTTAACTGTATATAATATATAACATTCTTATACTATAAGGTACATGTAGGTGAAGTAGCGTGGGCGAAAACGGATCCAAACGTAAGTGCGTAATAGCATTACTATTATATATTTATACAGCATCATGTTGGTATCACATCAGCATGACATTTTCTCCACAAAAAGGAAGACTTTGTTACGTCTTTATTTCTCAAGTAAAATGTATTATTTTGATAATTTTACACATTGTCTGAATAAAAATATATAATATATCTACTGTACCATAAAGAGCTTAGTTAGTTCATATGTTTATACCAGCAAACTGTTCTATAACTAGATGTGAAAACTAAATGAATAGAGCGAAAACCCGTTTTATATGATTCCAAATAAAGAGTATTCGTTATAGCGCGGTCGTTTTAATTCGCGTTATAATAAGAATTTCTATTGCTAAATTACTCCGCTTTACGCGGTTGTGTGTTGATTGGTTCATTTGTGGTGCGTTTGCATTAGCTAATATGAATCCGTGGTGTAAGTTATTAAAGGTTAATCTTTAGTTGCTTTAAGATTTAACGTACAAGATCTTCGTATGTTAACATACGTAGGGCACGTCTAAATGCAAATTAGCTACCGCCAGTATTGTGTTGCTGCTCACTGTAAAAGGGATATTGCGTGATGATACACTATTATTATTCATTATTATTTTAGTTTGCTTAACGCGGTGTTTTTAGAGTTTTATCCCTAGCATATGATATAATAATGTATTTGTAATTAACCGTATAATTATTAGCAAATAATTATTATATATTGCTTATGAAATATATATTAATCAAATTTTAGAAACGCACCTTAAATTTATTAAATCATAAATTTGTTTGTGTTTTATTTTTTGTAATTAATTAATTTTGTAATTAATTTGTAAGGAGCGTTTTTGAAACTGAGCTTTAGTGACGCTACATATTTTTAATATTTCAGTCTAAATGTATCATGCCAAAATACTGTGTCGGCAATATAATCTAAATTACATTCCTTTTTATGTTACATTTATTTTAACATTACATTACTTAAGGATAAAAAGCTACAGAGGTTCTATCATGAAAAAAGGAAAACTTCTAATATTTAACACAATTCTTTCCCTATCCATTGGCAACTGACACTCCTAACCCGGCCAAGTAGGCGGATAGACATGAGAATTTATGAATAAGTCTACTTGTTGTTTCCAAATGTGCTTGTTCTGATAGCACTGCGAGGTCAGCCGGCGCGACGCCGTCCTGTAGACGCGCCGTTGCCGTCTCCAAGTTTGTTCACCCCAAAATCTAGGATAACGACGTTTGTTACGACCATCTGAGTTGTCTTATAGCGTTGTTTTTTGTAGTTTGATCATTACTAATAGAAACCGTCATTAACGTTTTAAGTTAACCTATAGTACAGAAATAAAAACAACGCAAATTGAGAATGAAAAATATTATTTCAAATGCATTCTTGTAAACGCATATGTAAATTAATATTATTATATGATTATTATATTAATATCATGTATATTAATATGTGCTGCTGTTTCTATTTCTATATATATCCTGGTTACGTCATGAATGTCTTAAATCGTGTTAGTTGGCATAGACCTAGCAAATTCTGTGGCGAATTGATTACAGGACCCACTGTCCCCGCCAATGCGCAGAAATAGTCACCTTGGGGTTTTCAGTCGATATAAGTCCGACACACCTCGGTCGAGCAACCCCCCTGTGCGGCTGAGACGGTCCTATGAGGATTTTCCCCAAGTAAAAAAAAACCAAGCAAATTAAATTAACACTAAAAAAGACTGAATATAGGTATAGCAAATACGTATTTAGGGAATAAAGAGAGGGGGGGAGGTAAGTACAACTATTAATAAATGCTATTAATATATAAAACGTCATAATATTTTTTAAAAATTGGTTCCTTATAAATATATATATTTTATATTATATAACTAAATATTAAAAACAGTCAAAATGACTGCTCTGGGCAATCTAGTGTTAAAATGTCAATGCATAGGAAAAGGATAATAATATGAACAAGAACAATATACACTGAAATAAGTTAATTTTATTATATTATCATAATAATGACAACCGTAAATATTAAAGAACTAATAATTTTTCATGTGATTATAGCAACTAAAAATTTAGAAACAAAATATACCTAACAATATATAGATATTAAGCAATTGCTCCTTGTGACAACCTTATGCAAAAATAAATATATTTTTGTTGCTATATTACAAATATATATAAATCAGTAGCGATATAGCCTGTTAAATTCTTTGTTATATTTATATTATTACAGTCAGAACATGCCCGAAGTGGAAATATTATTTAACACAATCTCAACAGCATGAGCATACAATATAAACGGAATTTTGCATTAGGCACTCGGAATTTTGCAGTAGGACTACTTTTGTTACATTACTTATTAAAACACATTGATTATAAACAGTCGAAAAGTCATCCCTCAAATATTTTTAAGGTATACTTTTGTAAAGTATTTCTCCATCTCTGTTTGAACTTCTACTTTTACCCCGTAATGAGTGGATTAAAAGTAATCAAATAAAGCATTAAAAATGATCGGATATATTGTAATCAATTACAGTATAATTAAACAGGCCACTCTGACGTATGTTGTAGATGCCTTAATAGGAACTGTACAATTTTTATTGTAACTTTATTATTTATTTATTTATTTATTTTAAAGGGAAACATACAGCAATATAAAAAATGATAATAATATACACAAAAAATGTTACATAAGCCAGCAAAGTTTCCACAAAAATTAGTACAAAAATAAAAATCAAGCTAATAAATAACAATAAAAAAATCAATCAAATATATATGTTACATATAAATAGTACATTTATATTAAAAAAAAATAATATTATAGAACAAAATTGAACTTAGGCTTTATGTATGTATTGTGTGAATTAGTCATTGTACCGGGCCACTGGCAACCCTGTAAAAGTAAATAAATAATTATTCGGCTTACTGCCAATTTACATATCTCTGATATGAACTTTACAGCCGCATGTGTAGATGCACGTGCTATGCAAAATCATGATTGGATTTGAAAAATTTACCTCTGGGATTTAATTAGCCTCTTGACCAATATCTTAAATATCATGTTAGTTTTAAGCCATGTTTTAAGATATAACCGGTTAATAGCAACTTAGCTGGAAAAACTAGATCAAACACCATAAATACTGAATTAACAAAATAAGATATTTTGCCAGCGATAAACATTCTACAAGATTCTAGTAGTCTAGAATATTGTACACACACCGGTGTGCGTAGAGGAACAGTTACATATAGGCAGCGCTCTCTACCAGCGACTTTCTGAGCAACTAAAGATTAGTACTTTCCAAAATGGTCACTGTCATTATTCATTTTCAAGCTAAGTAATTTCCCAACTTATAAAGCACATCCGACGGCCATCGCACAATGCAGTTTTAACTTTTACCACTCTATAACTAACTTTGTCCTTTCCCCCCTCATTTGTCTGATGCAATTAACTATAACGATCTTATTATTCTATGGAAATTTTACAGTATGAACATTTAGAAATAAACCTGTTGATCACCAACTAAAAGTAATTTCAGTCGACAAACTTAATTTTAATACTTATCGGGCTTCCCTTTGGGAATCGAAACGGATTCGTGTCACGTAGACTCCATTAGCTGATTTACCATGGGAAGTGGCTCAAGAATAAATCTTGTGCCTGAAAAATTGATACTTCGTCGAATTTTTATATCAATCTGTTTCATTCTTTTATAAATTTTGCTTGAAACTAAACTTTTTGTACAAACATTGTTTACTGTATTGTTCTTTAATATTTGATGATTATCATTTAGATAATAATCTTATATCGAGAGTGTCAAGTGTTAGAGACTTAGGGGTTCAACTAGACTATAAATTGTCATATACTGAGCACTTTGATCTTATTGTTCAAAAGTCATATAAAATGATGGGTTTCATATCTAGGATAACAGCACCTTTTAAAAACATATTCTCCTTAAGAACACTGTATTGCGCGTATGTGCGAAGTCTGTTGGAGTTTGCATCGGTAATATGGTCTCCCAACTACGCAATACATATTAACAGAATTGAAAATATTCAAAACAAATTTTTATCTTTACTTAGAAGGCGTGGTATGCTTGACTCTTTGAGTAAAATTGATAATTTAAGATATTTAAATTTTTTAACACTAAAACAAAGACGCCAAGTTTTGGACCTTATGTTTTTGTATAATTTATTGAACAACAAAATTGATTGTCCATACTTGTTAGAGCAAATAGGGCTGAGTACATCGAGACGCACCCGTCAGCCACTGCTATTCCACGAGCCAACAAAACGTTCTAACTACGCCTGTCAGGCTACACTTGCTAGATGTGTGCACACATACAACACGAGGACACTACATGTGGATATTTTCCACGAGAGCTGCGGGTCCTTCAGGAAGAAAGTAGTCGAGGCTATCGGGCCGTTTTCAGACAGGGACAGTTAACATACACATTTATACACACACACTAAGTCACATACACAAAGTACACAACCAAACTACACATTTCACATATACATTTTACTAGGTTAATAACTTTTAATAACTTTTTATTTCATAACAATTATTTGAATCGCATTTAATACTTTCATATAAACTTGTTACACAAATCATCTTGGTTAATCCAATTTTTTGTACGTTTTCCTGTTTTAAATTATAAAATTATATACTGTAGATTTGTGAATGAATAAAATAAATAAATATTTACTTACTCATATTAATCAAGAAAGAAAATTCCCCATATAAGCCACGGGGACAAAGCTCAATAAGTCAACTGTTTCGCCTTTCTACTGTTCATACGGATTGTTTTCAAAAGACATAATGGATTTATGTGGACACAAACAAACAACAAAAACAGTGTAAGTATAATATAGCAGTTTGACTAAAATGATATTTACGGATGACAAAAACGTTAGTGTCTTTATTTCACTGAGGACCTAGTAGCCGGGAGTGCTTTGGAAAAATATTCTTGTCACGTGAGTGTGGGTCCGTTTGTAGTTAATTCAGTGCGAGCCGCTCGTGTGTGTAATCGAACTGGAGCTTCTACGAGTGTACTGTTCAAGTGCTCACTCCAATTTGTGTTCAACGCGCGACCGTTTCTTATGATCAGTCTAAGCAAGCTTTGTAAGTGGAGCCACTTCTTAATTGGCGTCTGATTGTATGTATAAAATATTCTAAATTATAATTAGTATATCCAATTTTTTACTCAAAACATCTAGCAAGTTCTGTAATATTAAATTAAGTATAACTGAGATTTTTGATAATCTAATACCATGTAATTAATGTATGTAGTAATATAATAACAGTACATATAAAATTAAATAGTCGCGGTTGCTACGTATCTCGCGAAATGTTCTCGGTCTGTATGAAAGTTGGTAAATCAGCAAGAAAATGCAGATTGAAGGAAAGCTATTTTCAACAAAACGGTCCACATCGGCTCAGAAATTGGTTCCTCTTGCCGCTCCGCTGCCCGGAGAAACTTGCTACGCTAAAACCTATTTTTATTATTCCATTCCACTTTTTGTTTTGTTAGATGTTTGGTTTTAATCTCGCTCCAAATGTATACTTGGTTTTATAATACCTTACCTTTAATATTTTTATACTTTATACAATATAACTAATAATTTTGTAATATTAATGAATATTAGGAATTTTAAATGTTATCAGCTCGGTGTTTCAAAGTACAGGTATTTATGAAATTATTATTTTCTAATATGTAGCTGTGATGATTATTTGATAAGGAATCAGTATTCATGCGCGGTATCACGGATGGTCGTAGATTCGAATCTCGGCAAGTACTCCTATTTTTTCCAGATAAAGTACAGATTCAGGCCCTACATTCTCATCGGTGAATAAAAATGTCACGATGAAACCCGCATGGCATCTAATAGAAATGGCATGTGTAAGTGCCCTGAGAATGGCGATCAGTTGCGCTACTGATCATATTGAACACGACATATAAACGCAAATTGGATACAGGCACTAGTGTATTCCTGTTGACCCCAAAAGGGATATAGCATGATGATATATTATTACTATATTATTTAATTATTAAAAAAACATTAATTGTACCATGTTGTTAGGAAAGCTGAAATTCTATAATTATATAATTGTAAAGACGTTTAAATTTGTTCTCCATCTTTGTTTATGAATCAAAAAAATTATCTTTGGTTACCTTTATTTTCTTGAAAAATTAAAGATACTTCTACTTTTCAAACAATTCGGAAAAACATTTATATTAAGAAATACTTTAACACCCACAGAAAAGAAAGATTTACTATTGTATTTTTTTTATTTTCAAAATTCATTAATCAGCCTCCAATAATGGTTTACCAAAAGATACCACTAATAAACAAAGAAAAATGATAGAACATAAAAAAATCAAATATACAAAACCAATCCTGAAAAAAATGCAACATACAATATTTAATCCTATTATTTGCCCTGTATCCGAGGAAAATTGTATATAGGTATCTCATTATTATTTTCCAAATACGTAGGCAATATTACGAAATGCTCAGCAGATAGAGACGTAATCTGACGTCTAAACATGTTTACGCCCATATTACCAGGATATTTTTATTTTGCCTCCAATATATTTTAATGATGTTTCTTTATTGAGTTCACTAAATGAAAATCGCTCATGCTATAACAAAATTTTGCTATCAATCAGTAATAATGAAAAGAATTAATGTATCTAAAACTATCCATTGAATTGGTGGTGATCTGTCGCTGCCGGCACTACTCTCTACACCACTCTCTTCGCCAAATGTGTTAGGTGTACGCGGGGGGTGGCGACTATTTAACCACCCCGTACCAAGTAGGCGGGGCCTGCAGAAGGCTCGACGTCGCCGGGTGCCGAGGAAGATGGCTCAGCCTTGCCCTTGGCACTCGGCAGGCGGAAAAAAGAAGGGTTTTAGTCGGTGCAAGTACGACAAACCGGGGGACAACCCTCATGGCCCTCCGAGGTCCGTTAGGGATTACCCCCGGGTAAAAAAAAAGTCTAGTACAATACGCGCAGATGATAGAAAAGCATTTTCTATATTTTGAAAGTTCATGCCCATTTTGTTCTATTATTTTATGTACTTGACTTTTTCGAGTGATGTGGTTCCTTTATGTTTCCTAATTCTATGAAAATATTTATAGTAACACTGCTGGTGTTGCTTATAGGCACCGTTTCATCAGATGGGCTTTTAACTTCTGTTTTAATAACGCCGTGGCAAAGTTCCTAGACCATTTTATGGTATCATCATCATCAGTCCATCCTAGTCCACTTCTGAATATAACTCATATCAAGTGCCATTGAGCCCGATCTTCGGCTCTTCTCATCCAATCCTTTCCGGCCACCTTTCGCAGGTCGTCGTTCCACCTTGCTGGGTGACACCCCATGCTACGTCTGCCGATCCACGGTCTTCTCTCAAGAACCCGCCTAATCAGCCTATTTTATAATAAGTACAATACAATCCAAAAACAGAGTTGATATACAAGAATTCTTCAGTGAACAGTTTTAGTCGTCATTTCATTCTAATTATGTCATTAGACCTCTAAGCATATGTTAACTGAACGTATACGAGCTGGACCTAAAATGCGACAAATTTGCTAACTTTTCCACACCATCCATTTTTTTCAGTCTGCATTGGTCCTCTGCTGACCATATACTTCTATTAAACCTCACTGTGTTTAGACTTAAAAGTGACAAGAATCTCCAACTGACTTTACGCTGTTTAGTATAAAAAATATTAAGATTGTATACGTAAGTTATAAATGTATAATTTACTCAAACAATAAAATTGACCATAAATACACATATTTTGAATCCTATTATATGTTGACTTATAGGATTTAGGTATATATTTATTAGGTTTCACGTAAGACGCGCAGACCGCAATTCGTTCGCCACAAGTGCTTCACTGCACTCCCGCTGTGATAACCCGGCAGTGACTATTGAAACTCAAATAAGAATCTACTTATAAGTTAGTATTAAATCTCATTTATTACCTGTTTGTACCGAAAACATGATGCTATTTAAATGCGCGTTCCTATAAATACAAGCAATTTCGGTTCATTGTTTGAGGGATATTCTGTACATAACAATCTGTTTATATCATTGAACGGAATCAATGCTCATATACGTATATAACATAATATATACATATGGTAAGTATTGTATGTATGTATATTATACAATTTTAACGATGTGCTTTTTGGTTACCTTTTATGGGATGGCATATGTTGGCGTTATCATCCATCGAATAGCGATTTAACCAGTTTGCTACGACATATGTATGCCAAATTATAGTAATTTCTTTAATATATAAGAAATAATGGATATTTGCTGTTTCACTGTCCCTTTAAATATATCCCTTTTTTCTCTCACTGTCTGAGTGTATTCATATTTGTTATTTATAATACGTCCAAAATTCGCGCCTCCCTCTGCGTTCGTAGTACTGAGTAGTAACATTCAGGTTTCATGAATGTTTTATTGCGAAGGCGGCACGGAGTTAGCGAGAAAAATGTGACACCATTCATTCGCGCTCGTCACGGACTCTAACTGCACGTCCGACGTTGTTTGGATTTACTTCGAAAAGTGCTAGGGGAAGATTTTGTACACGTCGTTTTGCATAACAAACTTTTCTAATAAATTGACATCTTAATATCAACCTTAAATCTTAAAATAAACCATATAAAAACAACGTTGATTTATATTTTTGTGAATATAATATTTTTTAAAGTATCGCCTGTTTTCACATTATAGTATCTGCCCAAAAATGCCAATCTCACAATATTAATTTTGAATTTGTTTCTTATTATTTTCAATGATGATAAAGCGAACAGTTGCTTCAATAAATGATATGTATTTTGAACATAAAACGAGAGTATATGTTTGAAGAAAATTCACATTTGATGGCAACATGTCATGTGTATAATTTTTATTTGTATATGTATATGCGAATACGTGTATGCATGAATGTGAAATTATTGTATAATATTAGGCAGTAAAAACAACAATCAGCTATGCTACTAGTCACATTGTGTATGAACTTCGAGCAAAGTGGATACACCCATTGATGAACTTCTATTAATTCCTAATGGTATATGTTTTTATGATGTATTTATTTATACATATAACCAAATTGTCACGTATCTATAAAGTAATATAAAATACAAAATTATTGGAATCATATTTTTGCTAAAAGTTTTGTAAGACTGTAACAAACTTGTAAAGTATTGAGACATTAGATATTACGGTCGAAGTTGTAAGACCGTGGCCCCCGACCGCTTTTTCTTATAAAGAAATTTGTAGTGTTGTTAACATAACGGCGTTAAAATGATATAGAGATACCATAAAGTTTAACAAGGGCTGCTATTGACGGTTGCCGAAGTTAACGCGATCTTGAGGCCGCGATCCGTGCCTTATAATAACCTTATCGACCTTTATATACGATTATAGCTTGGTTTAACAACGCGTTATAAATAATGATCGCTATTAATATAAGTGCTTCATTTTAAAGCTATTTCAACTCCAGTTTGTTTTTAACCAAGCGTGATCGTTCTATTAATTAATATAAAATTACCTGTAGTTCGGGGATGACAACTACAAGTTCTTTGGTGAATCACTAGACTGCGCTTATCATCAACTTCGATGTAGTTACTTTACTCGGTCACTATAGCCGGGCAGTAGACTTGATGGATTTCGTTGCCCGGATAAGAGGGAAGCGGTGCGCAGTGTCCGGCGCGCCGCCTGAGAGATAGGCGTTGAAAGGGTGGGCTCTTTACTCCTACCCTTCCCAGAGAGGTATCCTCGACAATGCATTTTGCTCTCCGGGCGTGTGGATGAATTTGGTTTGCCAGGCTCGGGTGGAGCTATTAGAGGGACACCCCAGGGGTTTTTAGTCAGTAGAAGTCTGACACCCCGGGGTCGCTGTCCTCACAACGGCCCTGATGGTCCTATGTAGGATTGCCCCGGGACACCAAAAAAAGAAAACTCTGCCACTATAAAAACACGAATTGTTAGTGAAATGTCTAATTAGGTCACAGAAAATTATATTGAGTAATTTCAATAAGTAACACATTTAAATCAAGACACTGGATGTCCGCCAAGAGTGCGGAGGCCTGCAAACGATCGTCGAAAGCCTCCTTCGTTATTTTGGCATTAAATTGCTTTATTTTCTCTTAAGAACAAACAAACAGTGGTTGTGATCAGAATTTTAAATGTATTGATTTTAAACAATATAGATATACAAAGATACCTGGTTGGTCTTCACGCATTTGATTATAGTGTTATTTTTTCTTATTCTTTTAGTCTTATTCGAGAATCAAAACTCAAAAATGACATTTATACGGAATAATAAATAATTTATATTTACACGACAAACTATTATATAGACTAAAATCTAAAGGCTAAAGTTAATGTTCTACCTGTCTCACTAATTTCAATCGATTTCACTAACTATACCAGTTTCCCCACATAAGCTTTACAGGTATAATACTGCTGTGAATTTTTAAATTAGTTCACCAGTGGTTTCAAACGGAATTATACTCTTTGATCATCATAGGGTACCTAAGCAGCTAGTGTACGTGCAACGTTGTAGACAATGAATGGCATAGGCTAATCCAAATATTATTTGTGTTAGTTATCAATGTAATTAGAATAGCTTTTTGCCTCGAAATATTACTCGTATAAAAGTTGATGTTACGATGACGTTTGTTAAATCGTTTACTTCTTTCAATTAATTAATTTAAAAACATACACAAATATACATATATATATATATATATATATATATATTTCTATAAGCGAATAATATAGTATATATATCTGTGTATATCAATAAATGTATTATGTGTTGAATCGTAAGTATATCTCACATAAAACGTGCTCTGTGTTACATAAAATATTGGTGCCTTTCTGTCTACTCCGCTGTTTTAATGAACACTTATGTTTGTAGAAATATACTAAAATTAGTACCGGATTGATAGCGGCAATAAAATTCATGATGGGAATACTGGCGATCGATGAATATTAAATGACTCTATTCCTCTTTTACGATTGCCTTCTCCACGTCTTTTTTTTTTGCAGTGAAATATTTTATGAACTGTTTGAAGTTCATTTTAAAGTAATTCTTACCCAAATGAAGACTTATATGAATTATGACTTATGAATTTAGCTTAAGATTAACTGATATTTACATTTTCTTAACTACTCGGGAAATAACCACAGTATACCTTATGGTAAGTATGGTACAGTCCAAGAACGATGGAGACCGCAAAGATTGTTTGGTTTAAGTTTAATTTAGAATGACCCTCTTCAACATATATGTTAAATGTTATATATACTATTGTCTATATTCCTTAGAACACAGTTTTTTGGTGGTAGGGCTACTGCCCGAACTAGGTCATGACCAAAGTAAACAAGTGTAAAGACCGTCATAGTGACTCGCTTTGGCCTGTAGCGTTTTGAAATCAGCTTGTTTATATACAGTAACTAATATACCTAGAGACATTCAGTTGTGGTATATGTGAGCCGACATGACCACGGAGACTATCAATGGATTTCATCCTTTGATGGTCGCTTTCGTTTTTAGATTATATTGTACTTACAATCAGGTGCACTGTAGTCACTATGTCGAGCCAGTGTAATACATATATGGTATACCTATATATATATAACTTATCCGAAATGATTGGTTTACGAGACAGGTATAGTGCCTCAAAAATACTTGGATAAATCACTAGGACTAAATACAAGTAAGAAATATGAATTTCGACATCAAGTCAATAGTTACGTGAGAGGTTGTTCGTCAAAGAGAACAGTACCAAGCGATTTCTAGTAATTATAAATAAAATAAGCGACGAATAGTAGAAGTTTTAGCCAAGAATCATGTCAACTACAGTTCTAGGGGAGTTTATAAATCGTGAACCTACCAGGCCCGAGATCCGTCTGTGATAATTGTGTTGGGTTGGGCTACAGGCATGTCTTGCGGAGACCGCACAAGCACTTATATAAACAAAATACTTAGTTGTGGTAACTTTGTGGCTAAAGAAATTCACCACACTTTAATAAAATAGTGAAACAATAGGCTGCCGTATCTATATAACTCAAAAGGAACTAAAGGAGCAGGTATTTGTGAACTGACTGTGCATTACAAGTGTGGAAAAATATCTGAGTATATTATTTTGAATAATTAGTATAAAGCCAGATGTATTTTATATCCTACATTAGTATCAGTAACGAGCGTAAATGGTTTCACATTTCTGTTGCTACCAGTACACATTCCCTGTGAAAAAGCACTCATGAATTAAAGATGCTGAATAGGTATTCATGAATTACGAATGCTCCTACTCAGCTTGTAGCTTATGAGAAGCTTGCGGTTTTTTTAATTTCGTCTATGTAAAAGAATTACTATACATAGCTCAGGCATAGAGTAGTAGCAATGGACTACTTATTACCTTATTGTATAATAAAAAACAGGATCCAATTTTTCTTAGAATTACAGATGTAAGTTCCGTACAACATGGCTTTTGTTTGGAACAGTTTGTAAGATTATTCTTATTTAATATGTCAAATAATTCCGGAACTAATAGGACTTCTATCTTATAGGGTCTATAGGTGACGTCCAAAAAGATACAATTTGATTTCATGATCTGGTTATATACTGAAATACAAAAATAAATAATGTTTGTTTTCCAGATAACTGCGTTCGCTTAATTCCAATATATTAAAGAGGATATTATTACTATTTTGGTTACTGACTACAGTGATTGATAACAGGACTGCCTGGATAATTCTTACTTTCTGCCATTTTATGCTTCCGCAGATGGCTAAAATAGCCGAAAATTGCCGTATGTATAAAATATATCAGACAAGTACATATCCAATTAAAATGATAGATCGTCATCTTATTATTGTGAGATCATGATAGAATAAATAAGATTCTAGAACTAACTAATAATAGAATTGGGAAAACATAGGCGTGTCTTTGTAGAAAATTCGATGTTGAGCGTTGTTTGTTGCCGCCGCATCGCGTTGCCGGAAGTGTGGCGAAGTATGCGCGACGCGGGGACGGAATGCGGACAATTTCACAAAGGCCCACCGACTGCGCGTCTCCCGTGATAACCCGTGAAACCTAATAAATTTGTATGCGAGAGAGGTGACGAAGCCAATTATGTTGGTACGCCGTTTATTTTATTCATTCATTTCAATTTTATTGCGAAATAAATCGGCTTTATTCACTTAATAACGAGTTATTAAAAGCAATAATCCGATAAGTATTTATGATTGCTATTTTTTTTACTAACTAGCCTCAGCCCGTGTCCTCATCTATGTTAGCAATTAGGAAATACCTCCGTATAAGTCGAACTAGATGATCACATTTGGTTAATAATTATATTTTACCAAAACATAATTTATTTATGTCTTTACCTCTCTAATGTAGAATGACTCCTATTACGGATAGATCGTTGTCTGATTCTATTCTTATGAAATTTGTAATTCTAAAAAGACTATAGATCTTCATTAACATCGACTCACGACGTTAGTAGCGATTTGCTTTATATATCGGTTAAAGTGTAGCTTCAGTTTTGCCCAAAGCCGAAGTAACTTAGTATCGATGTGCATCGGCATTATACAAATATTGTTGTGAGTAAGCGTTCTCAGCGCAAACATGTTTAGACGTCAGATTTATGTCTCTGATCCATCTGCTACGCCGTCTCCCATAATATTGCGGACGGACTTGAAAATAATAAAGACGAAAAGGTTTCGTCTGCTACAAGGAAAACGGTAGGATTGTGTCGGAACAGTTTTATATTTCATTTTCTTTAAGCCATTTATTGACCGAGCGAAGCAAGGTTTCCGAGACAAGTTGAAGGCTTCGGCACTTTGTCCGTCCATCTGTCAATGGTCTATAACTTTTAAAACAAATAACATAAAGATTTCAAATTATGTAAATTTTTGACGCAAAGTCGATAATTGTATTTAATGTAATCAAAAATCTAATTCGCAAGGTTTCTCATACATTGTTATGCAGGATACATTTATTTTTCCACTGTTAACTATAATATAATACTTGGAATATCGTTACAGAGAACTATATATGTCGCCTTTTTGTCAAATCTACTTTGATAATTTACAATTTGGTGTGCCAATAAAATGGTCGTTTATAGACCTATTTTGTCCCTAGGTCTATCATAATAGTAATATAATATATCATCACGCTGTATACCTTACGGTATGAGCAGAGATACGTTAACGGCTGTAACCACTTTGCGCTTATATGTGCTAACCTAACCCAACGTGACTAGTGCACAGCTAGCGCAGCTGATCGTCGTTCTCAAGGTACTTACACATGACATTTCTAATAGATGCCGAGCGGCCTTCCTAACGATGTTTTTCTGCACCGGTGACCATGTGAGGCTTAAATCCGTAGATAATTAAAAAAAAACCAGAGGCACGTGCCGTGATTCGAACCTCCGACCATTCGCGTTATCATACAACGTATAAAGTGCCATAAAACATATTGAGAGGCATAGGCTTGATAGCATATTGCTATATCAAGCAACTAACCAATCAATGTACCAAGGAATTAATATATAGATATATATAGATTCATATAGATGTATCAATTTGAAATGAATAGATTAACAAAAAAAAATGTGTAAATAAAAATATTGATAATACAGGTACCTAGATATGTGTTCATAAGAAATTTTTCAAATAGAATACTGACAAAACAAAAACATGATACTCTATTGTTTATACATACAATGCAAATAGAAAGTACGGATTGATGAAACTGGAACAAATATACAGTAAAACGAACGTAGTTGATCCGATTTCGAAACGCAATCGCTTTTATTAATGCAATGCGCTACATTCATATCTATAAGCCTTCAATATTTATATTAAATGCTAATGTTATTAAACTTTGGAAGTATGTAATTTAATAATAAGTTCAAAGTAGTTTCAACAAAAATGAGATAAAAGCGAAAACGATCGTCAAGTTACATATAAAATGATATTTTCTATATTTTTCCATATCTATTGCTAATCGACCTAAAACAATATTTACGGATCTTCAAAAATATATTTGTTATGACCCTCTCGTTAAAAAAATAAAATTCTCATAAAAACTAATAGGTCTGAAAGTGTAAACAAAATATTCGTAATAATATATACACTGTTCTTTGTCGAAATAAAACTTTTTTTTTTTATAGTAAACCTTTATCATAGATCATGAGAGATATTTATGACTAAATCAGGCATAGTTAAAAGTTTGCCTCCAAGTTTGACTAAGTTTTCAGAAAGATCGTTTTTATGAATATTCAAAAACTACTTCAGATTCTTTACGAAGAAAAACGTCTTTAATAGCATACTTAAATGCTGGCGCACGGTACTTTTTTTATTTTAAAGTTAATTGTCTTTTAACATTGTCTGTCTTCCAGGATTTCTATTTCTTCGAAAGTTATCACACAACAAAATTTATCATAATTTTTTTTAACGTACCATTTAGTAGTATTAAATAAATGTTGTGCTGTTTCAGTTTTTATATAAAAATATACTAAGTCTAAATTAAAATGTCTTCACAATTTTTGGAGTTCACATTACTTTTATGGGCTTAAAAGGAAAACTCAACCCAGACTTTTATTTCACAGTCTAATGATGTTGAATGATGCGACAGTCTCTGCATATTCAAGATGGACCAGCCCATCATTTAAAAAAATGGTTTTCCTTTCAGGCCTCCTTTTCACATAAAAGAACCCCTTCGTTATTCAAAAAGACCTTTAGTGTTGGTCGGCGACGCGACGTTATTGAAGCCGCGCCAGTCTGTTAGAATTATCTATTCTACGTTTACTTTCCCTATAGTATTTATGTATTAATGTTATGATTCTTGTTTTTACGGTAACATTCATAAGTATCTAGTATACAAACTAAAAAAAATGATTGGTTACTTAACATTTCACATTTAACCTTTGTGTTCGCACCCGGATACCCGGGTGCTCACAACCATTATATATATATATATATATATATATATATATATACATATACATATAATCCATTGTAACTCCGTTAAAAATTTAAATTCCAGAAAAACTTACAGATCATCGTTATTTAACTTGATTGTAAGCATGTGATCTACAGAGGGAAATAAATAAAATATACATATAATCCTCGAAAAAATCGAGTCTAAAGTGAAGATACGTCATCGACGCGCACGGGTACCCGGGTTCCCATCATGAAAGAAAAAAAAACAGTTTTCAGTACATTATCAGTTTTTTATCGATTTTTTTTTTCATGTTTTATTCATCGAAATGTTTTGTGATCATAAGATGTATATCAAAATATATACAGAAAAGGATTAGGTATTGCATTCGTAAAATACAAATATATTTAAAAATACTTACATATTGTCCGCCATATCAGTGTCCACTTTTTTTTATTGGTGTCCCGGGGGATAATCATACATAGGACCATCAGAGTCGCTGTGAGGGCAGCGATCCTGGTGTGTCAGACTCCTACTGACTTAAAACCCCCGGGATGACCTTCCTATCACTCCACCCGGGCCTGGGGATCCAGATTATTTAAAACGCCCGAGGAGCGAACAGGCTGTTGTGGCTTCCTCTCTGGAAGGGTTGGTTGTAATGAGCCCACTCCTCCAAACCTTTCTCACGGGCGGCGCACCTGACACTGTACGCCGCCTCCCTCTCATCTGGGCAGCAGGCTCCCTCAAGTCTATTGCCCGGCATATCAGTGTCCACTTGACATGTCGACACCTGACATTAATGACAATGACATTCGACTATGTATCACGCATACACTGACTTTATTATGTAAAATTTTAAATATCATTAGTGACGGGAAATATAATATTTAAATCCTAAACACAGCGTGGATGTAGCAGTCAAGCTGTTTTTACAGGCAAAACTTGGTGACACAGGGCTTTGGAATTTGCGAAGCAAACACTTAACTACAGTAAAGGTTGACTTGTCTTAATACAGTGCAAGTTTCCTCACATACTCGACCGCAGAATCTCGCTTGTTCGAAAGTTTTATAGTTGCAGTTTTAATGTGAATTAAGCCCTGGTGACTTCAGGAAAGTACTTTATACACAAATATAAAATATACTGGGTGTTTATAAAAGTATGAAATAGTCATTAAGAGGTGTACAATTGCCATAAGACTGCCTAATTGAGAAATAGCTAGTTTCTCACTTTTATTTTTTGTCTCTCTCTCTCTCTCTTGATCAATTTTACATATTTTTTGAGTTTTGAAGATTGGTCCATTTTCATACTTTTATGATCTCTTTTTGATTGATTAATGTAATATTGGAACGACATAAACTTTTATAGACCGCAAGTAATGTTACTAGTTTGTTTGTTTTTAATTTATACTTGATATCCGAAATAATGATTATTATGTAACGTATGTAGAATCAAGAATAACGTATTGTAACACTTCACTGAATTTAATTTTCTTTAGGTACCATGAATTAGATTCAATTTGAAAATAACATAACAGTCTCCGATGCTGAATAATTCCAATTTATGTTGCCATCTACAGATAACTATTTACATCGATAACTAAACGTGATATGTGCCTATTAATTCAAAAGAATATATTTTTTAATTAATTTGTAGCTTTAGATTAAGACCAGTTTTCATCAAAAATAATCGCACATTTGTAATGCACACTTTTTTTGTAGTAGAATAAAACTACTATAAGCTTAATATCCAATCTTAAAAAACAGATTTGACTGATTTACATATATATATACAAATATATATATATATATGTATTTGATGCTAAACACAACAATAAAATTTGCGGATGTGAAGACCGCTGCAACGTGAACTTATTGCTACATCTAGACAATTTATTAAGATTTACGACTTGCCGACCAACGTTTTGAAGACGGTTTTAAAGCAGTTAAATGTGTGAAACATTCACGGTGAGCACCTCCAGAAAAGTTTTTAAAATATATTGCTTATCAAAGATATTTTGGCGAATTCGTAAAGTTCAATAATATTAAGAAGAATATTATTTTTAAAAATATAATGCAATGTATTTCGTTACAAGCTGTTATACAGGCCGGTGTACAAAATATACAAGTTGTTAATTATGGCATTAATGACAGTCATTTGTTGTAGAAAATAACCAGGATTAGTCGGTAACATGCATTCCGAGGAACTATAAAAGGGTGATGCTCATCTTATTATACTTGGACATTTTATATATATATATTAATTTAAAATTTGGTCCAATTTGGATTAAAAGTCTATAGATCTGATAATTTCCAGATTTAAATTAATATATTTATTAAATTTACAAGTACAATAAGGTAAAGTTTTTATGCTTTTATGAGATGCACGTCACTGACGTTCTAGAATGCACAGATATATTGATCACAGTAGGAACATCAAGCTTTAATAAGTTTTATTTGAAAAGGAAACATAGAAAAGAGATAGTTCTATGGACTCAAGGTCTGGACTTTGGGTCATGATTTCGACTAACGTTGAATGTCTCTTTGAACATATTTTCGGAAATAGCACTTAGTAGCTAACACTATTCTAAAAATGTTTTATTAAATTTGTATTGTTCAAAATACAATTGCCTAATCTTCTATCTTCTAACTGCAATTAAAAGTGAACTTTTATGTAATGAGGCCGATTACATGTTATATAATTTTACAAAATAATAATAAAATCAGCCTTGCCATTTAAGTGTATTAATAGTAAAACATTGTCATATATGTGGGATGATTAGAATTAAGTTATCTTACAGTTAAACCCAGTGGACCAGTGCAGTGTCGGCTATCTGACGTGGAACTAATTTCCACTATATTTTAATCCGACAAAAGAGCCCAATTTGCATAAACCTCGACTATTTGTTTCACGCGAGAACTGTATTCGCTTTACCGCGGACTATTTTGTGCTCGATTTATTCGTTTGTAGGCTTCGCAGCGCTATCGAATATGTACTAAAATACTAATATTAAACATTTCTAATGAGAATGTTATACAATGTGTGCAATTATAGCTTTATCACAGCAATAAAACGGCTATTTCATTAGAAAATGAAATATATGTATAATACCTCCATAACTGTATTTATTATACAAAGTATTGTATAAAAAATATTTTGTAACATATAGAAAGACACAGTAATTCCAATTTCCAATGATTTTATTAGATGTATTAAAATGAATAATTTATACTGTACTCGGTATGGTACTCTGGGGCAAAGAAAGAACACTACATAATGGATAATTTAACAATCACATTGCGTTGCCTTGCCTTTGAAAAATAAAATAATTTAGTTAGAATACAAATTTGTGGATTTTTAATTGAGTTTACATTATTTCTCGCAGTAGGTAAGTTGCATTCATCAGAATTGCACCTCCAACCACCAACAAGATTTAGAAGCGACGTGGCCGACGTAACGTATCTACCTATAGGATAATTAGTATCGCTACCTCGCGGCGTCTCATTTATCGTTCTCCTCGGGGAGGTGGGTCAGCCGGCAGTAAATCTACCAACCTGAGCGCCTTGTCTTTGTAAACTTGAAAATCTAATTACATTTACAGCCCCGCTTAAGTCCGCTATTCCCGTTGAATTTGCATTTCTTCATGATTTTTGTTCTCGGGCATTGATAAGATTTGCTCATTATATTATGCTTTTGGGCTTACATTTTCATTTAAATCGTTTACCTGATAGAAAAAGTATACAAAGAGTGTATATAATGATATAATAGTATACTCAGAAGAAACACCGACTACGTCACGCATGTACTGCACTTAATTCAATTCAATTAACTACAATTCAACTTGTTCCGATCTATGCGACATTGATGCGTATTTCATGGTCACGCTGCGTTGCACGGCTTTTATTTTATACAAGATTGACCTCAGTCGCTATGGTTGTTAGAAATGGTTGTTAAAAAAAGTACAAATTTCGATTTCCATTATTATTAAAATTTATTTACAAGACTATTTAGCCAAGTTAAGCCAACATTCTTACCATTATTCCAGTTCATCGTTAGTTCTTTTCAAGTGATAGTGCTGTGTATTTCAGAGGCATCTCATTCGTGCTATTTGCCCGAAGTGACCTAATCGGCAGCATTAGTCTAGTGCGTCACGCGGATATGACATCGCTTCTATACTACCATGTCGACATATGACCCAAGTCTTTTCGAATTCTACCATAAGGAGAGATGCGTGCAAATCGAATGTTTGCCGAACCGTCTGTTTGTATGGTTGAACAGGTTCAATAAAGAGAGCCTGAATGTTGTAAAGGCGTTCCTAATGCTTATTTGCATTCAAGAAGGTTCTCAAAAGGGGCAGCAAGTGTACGGGAACCGTTCCGGGCGGTAGTACCGGGTTCAGAGCGCTAGACGGAGTGCTCCCCCGCGAGTGATTAGACAATGCTAATACCATTTACTTTCCAACTTTCTTGACTCACCGCCCGTAATGTAAATATGCGTTATTTATTTTAGAATATATTACTCGTATTTCCGCCTTAAATGGAATATTTCTCCCTAAAGTTCAAGTAATCAGTTATATATTTTTATACATGCCTTAAATTCTATTAATAATACACATCAATTCCTTTTTACAATATTTATCACCCATTTTATATCGTCCGTTTATTTTCAAGTATTTTTTATATACTTACGTGTACAATTTATGAGTACATTTGAGTTATAGAAATGAATAAATATAGAATATAATTTAATAAAAATGAATAATAATATAGTTTTTAGTGGAAACATTAAAATTCTCATTGTATCTATAATATGTTAATATATTATTACTGCATTAATTTCAGATTTTGAAGTTATTGTTTAATTTGTCTTTTTATGTTTTAGACTTGAATAATTTTAATAGCACAGAGTGAAAGTATGATTCACAGAAAATATTGTACACGGCGTAGCGCGAGTAAAAATCATTAGTGCCCTTGGGGATGGATTTTCCCAAAACGTCGAAACACGTTTATTTCTAACCAAAAAACTAAATACCGGTTATTATAGTGCTTACATTGATATTGACAGTTATTCAAACAAACTTACAACTCCTATTTCGCCCTCTTAGCGATGGAATAAAAAAGAACATCATTAATGCGTGCTTAAATCTTAAAAAGAACATAATGACCAATTTTCAAGTTTCTAGCTGCAATCGTTTAACATACGATGATATATTAGCCAGGACAATAGTTTCATATATGCATATAGATTTCAAAGTATGTATTTATATATTTCTACATGTAAATACACAAAAGTAATTACGTAAATACAAATCCTCAAAATAACTATTACATTTTTCTACTATAATACGATCAATTGTTTGGCTTTAGGATCACAATAAATGGCTACTCAATAAACGAAAGCACAAAATATTTGAATACAACCGACTTCAAAAAGTAAATAATAATCCTAAACCTGATTGACTTTGTATTTTTTTAAGATAATGTTGTGTAATATATTGAGAAACTAAGCACTGACTTCAGAAATGACAATGTCAGAATGGTAAATTTAGGATTGCTGTTATTTAGTTTTTGAAGTCGGTGATTTTTTAACTAAAGATATGTTTACTTAACTTTCTTGCAGCTGTTGCTTTGTTGTGCATTATATTCAGGTTATTTATCATGTTTGAGACAAAATCCTGGTTTAAATGATCCCAAACACAATAAATCTTCTTCATCAAGGAAGGTCGTAATCAGTCCTTCACCATATTAAACCTTTGTGTATATTTTACTAAACAAAAAAAAAATCATCACAATCGGCCTACTAAGGAAGGAGATATATTAATCTCATTTACATAATGATATCAGTGTAATTATAAATCATAGAGGAAAAGTTGAAATATGTCTTTAAGTGAGTAAATTATTTTTACACGATATACCTGTATCCTGTATGATATTTGAATTAGGAACAATAAATATAGAAAAGTAATAAATATCACAGTGTAATTTTTTATTGAAATATTTAATTAAAACTAACTTGGTAATCGCATATAAAAATTTCAGCTACGCTTAAGCGAGTTACGTGTATAAATAATTGTAAGGAAAATGAACAGTGTTAGGCAAATTTCTGAAATAAAACAGACTCCCTTCATGAACGAATGTGCTCCTGGATGTAATAATTTAATGTTACAATAACCATTTCTATGTACCTAAATTTATCTCCCATAGTAAGTAATTCTTTATAAATAGTATATTACACAATTATCCTAATCAGAATACCGTTTGTTTCTCTGTATATTGTACTAGCTGTGGCTACGGCTTCGCTTGCGTAAGACTTTCCCGTTTCACATGCAAAGTGGGGGTCTAGACATTATAACATTCAATAAACAATAAAGAAGAATAGAAAATTACAAAAAGTATAAAATTGACTTAATATGACGATGTGTTATTCCGAAAGCGAGCTTCAATTTCTCATATTTTTCACTTACTACTAGCGTTATCGTTTTTCGAATATTACTTTGTCTTGACTATCAGAATATTTGTAAAAAAGTTTTAAACGTGAGTAAGATAACTACGAAGGTTTATCTTCTACATACAAAGAAAAATTTAATATATCGCCATACTATATCGCTTTTGAAGTGAAGAAAGATAAATTAGTGGCTATATCCATCCTGCGCTTATATGTAAACGAAAACAAATTACAAAGAATCAAATTTATTAGTGTAATATAATAGTAGTGTATTATTACACTGATATTGTAATTATTATATTTTTTTTTTATAAAAATTAATTATATTTCGGTAGTAGCCAGAATTTCAAAAATCTATAATTATCTTTCCAATATTAATAAAAATAATATGGAACGAATTAACCGATATTTAATGCTTTGTATCTGTTACGACTTGTTATTCTTTCCATCCATTCTCCTCATTATAATAAGCGATACGTACAAATATTCGCCGCGAGCATCACTAGCGCCGGCGCATTTCTTTTCAAAACCATCGCAACAAAGTGTCGGCCGATAAAGCGTGTTGTGGTCAAACGCGGCGCCGCAAGCCTCGTCTTCACCAAATCCCAGTAAGTACATTATCCTCATAATCAAGTCGGTCAACACCCTACACAAAAGAATCAAATTAAAAGAAATCTAAGTTCAACTTATAACAGTATCTCGTAAATGCGTCTAATATAAAATCACTATAGACGTATGATGCACAGTATTGATTGAACTTCGGCCAGCCACAGTGTGGAAGATTTGTTGAGAATAACGGTTGAGTAGATAGCTCGAGTGGCCATTACAGATATCTGGAGCTCCCGAGACTGAGAATACACCCGCTCTCACCTGACTCACAGCCGTCGCATTTCTGTATTCGCTCTAGCGTGCATTTCGTCATATTACCGTATATCAAAGTATTGTATTCAAGAACAATGTGCTCTTTGACTTTCTTTTCAAAATGTATAAGTGGAATAATGATTAACAGGAATTGATTTTAGATGTAATTATGCAAATCATTGCATTAAAATTTAGCTAATTGTACCTAAATGCCGTATACTGCCGTATTGTATATTTCAAAATTGTGTTCGATATAATCTACTTTTATCTTATTATAAAACTCTAATTTCAGTAAAATAAAGAGACAATTGTTTTAGATACAATTTGTTTTATTTATTATAAAAGAAATAAATAATAATAAATCATTTATTCAAAAAACAGTTTGAAAGCGGTTCATTATAGTCAGCCGACTCCCAAACCAGGACTATCTGTATCTTGGGAATCTATTGCACGGATAAGAGGGAGGCGGTGTGCAGTTGTCAGCGCAACGCCTCTGATATTGGCTTAGAGGGGTGGGCTCTTTACACTAACCTCTCTCAGAGATGAAGCTTAAACCGGTCGTCTGGAAGAATCTTGATGCTCAGGCCCATCTGGAGTGATTGGAAGGGCATCCCTGGGATTATCCTGGGGAGTCAGCATGAGTCTGACACACCAGGTTCGATGCCCTCACAACGGCCCTGATTGTCCAATGCAGGATACACACCCGGATAAAAATAGGGCTACCCGTATCTTGGGTGACAAAGTTATTCATGTCAGATAATATTTTACGTGCAGTTTATATCCGTTGCCTAGCTGTAATCTTAATATTTAATTAATATATACATATATATATATATATATATATATATATATATATATATATACTAGAAACCAGTCGTAGCTTTAGTAACTTAATATCAGTACTAGGTACATTAAAATTTTATTGACAATTGGTACTTGGAATAATTGCAAATAAATCCAAAGATTTATTTTATTTATTGTTTTTTTTAAATATAATTTGTTTTTTTAACTCAGCCTACTGAAATAAAATCAAACTAATGTACTGATTGTACTCGTATACTTATAGTGAGCTTAGAATCCACGTCTCAGAAAAGAACGTAAGATATGTATGTTATAAAATGTATGTGGCAACTATATCTATCACTAGGCGGCAACGTAAAACGATATGCAATTTGTTCCGAAATAGCGAATATTTGTGTCGATGATATTTTCTGAATTTTGAAGTACTTCTTGGTTATAAATACATTTTTACTTATTTATTATTTTGTAAAGGTTTATGTATAAATAAAACAACTTTGTTTTCTAATTTTTGTTATAAAAAATATAATATAGTCACTTCTGTTTACTAAAATCGTGAATACATAATTTTGAGAAATTTTTATATAGGTATATTCCTAGAATATTTTCATGATACGGTAGTTCAATAATCTATACATGAATTAATACGTGAAGCAAAAACTTTGTATCTATTTTACGAAAATTGCGCGGACGGAGGAGTATGAAATTTGGCACATTTATAGTTTATATAGATAAGGAGTGCAGAATGCTAATATTTTTTTAAAATAATGCATAAAAATATATTTAATCAATAAAAAATATTACACACAGTACCATGCATTTGACAACAACACGCATATACTCGTATACTCTTTTGTTTATGATTGAAGTCTGTGGTAAAATTGAGAATAAATTAATATTGTTTGTCTTTAATATTATTTGCCTATAGCCTTAATGAATGTTAAACTTACCCATAATTATTATATAATAGGTGTTTGTGCTTTATAATGTAAAGAAATTTATTTATTTCAATAAATATATTAATTATTAGTAATTACCGCTTGCTCAATATACAAATGTAAATCTAATATAAAATATCAAGATATAAAGAAAGCTATGTAGCAGTAATCTGAATAAACAATATCATATAGGTAAAAAAATATATCTGTTATTGTAAGTTCAAAGATCTTTTTGAATTTTTTTTTAATTATTGTTACAATATAACCTTAATAATGTTCAATCTTATAATAAAAATTAATTATGATCGAATTTCAATCACTGGGTGACCACTAGTATAAATAAATATATACATTATTTGTGTTTAGCTGGAACCTTTGTTAGTACAAAAATGAACTAAGTACTAAACATTCTCTGTTGAGATCTTACCTTAATTAACGATTTATTTTTACCCAGTCATTTAAAATTTTACTGGTTTAGTTAATATTACTATTAGGCAAAAATAGTCTAAGTAGTCAATATTATTTGTTTTCATCATTTCTTTTATGTAGATTTCTATTTTGTATATAAATCAAAATAGGGAGGCGAAAAAAATACTGTGAAAACATCACTAATATAGATAATATGCTTAATATTATGTAAGCCATCACAAAAGTTAAGATTATTCTCAAAATAGTCATTGTATAAAATAGTCTCTCCACGAACCTGTTAGTGTTAGTTATGTTGCGATGATAATTCAATTATGAAGGTTTATAGTTCACAGTGCTGTCGCTTTATGGGATAAAATGACGCGTTATTGATAGTAAACCGACATGTTTGTCTGGGGGGAGCTAAAAACTGCGACAGATATAAAGAAAATACAATATTATTATAAATTATGAAAATTACATCTTTGTTTTAAACGTGATGTAACATAGTCTTTAATTACCTTTGTTTTATGTATTAAATATTAAATCTGTTTTAATCCGCCCATAATTGTTTGTTTAAATATAATTAAAAAATTTTTTTGTTACTCTAATTCAATATGAAATACGTATAATTAAATATAAGAGCATAATACAAAGTATATAAAAAAATAAATCGCAATTAATTAGCGATTAGAAAAATTTATTTCAAAATAGTTTAAATAATGATTCATTAATCTTTACAATTTTTAGCCAAAGTGAATAAACAAAGTATAATATAATACTAGTAAATAATTTTATTAAGAATATCCTATTATCTCTATACTATTCGTTTTTCAGTTAGCAATGTTTATTAATAGCAATGATTATTTCCAATTGATGCCTATAACACAATGCTTAACATTCCACTAACGTAAAAGATTATTCTGTTAAAAGCACTATAAATACCATATGTTTAGAACTATATTTTAATGCCACACGTACTCTACTGTTATGTTACTTTAAAAATAAATTTTGCTTTTCATAATACTCAAACATAAGCTCAAATATTCAATGTTCAGTAAATTCATCGATTTTCTTTCTCATTTTGTTGTATAAGATATATTTTAAGATCAAGTAAATGCTTTATATTCTTTCAGCGTGATTATTTTCTGGGTTTTAGCATTTGATCTTGACATTTCAAGTGTATACAGAATTCCTACTGTACATATTTTAATATAAGGTCTTGGAAGTGCTGAATAAATTTGTAATATACACGTACTCATTATATTATGTTTACTTCCCAGTGTTATTTATCTTCTTTAAAAAACATTGAATTTGTCTTAAGATATTTAGCTATTTATAAATATGATTGCGTGGCTAGACTAAAATAAAAAAGACACGACAATATTTTTCTTTTGCAAAATGTATTTCTTCTATTTAAAACATATGCATAGATACTATATATATAAAAGAAAAAGGATAGTTCCTGATTACCTAGCAGTATGTAATCAAAGTACTACAATAATGAGTCTCTTCTAGTGCGTAGTGTTACGTCGGTGTGAACAGGTGTGCTCGTGGGAATTGCTATTTTGCTCACGTTCGACATCCGATAAAAGTTTCCGCCACAATCACCTAAGAGCTCAGCTGTCAGGGAATAAACGTATATCGGTTTTGTTTCTACTGCGTCCCTATCGTGGCTTGCATTACATCACTTTTGTACATGGATATTATTACTCCAAATCGATTATGTGAAAGCCAAGTGCCAGTATCTTCACGAAATACAAATGGTAGTAGGTAGTTATTAGTGTCAAGTTCGAAACTTGACACAAACCTCTAACATTTGTAGTTAGCTTATATATGAGCGTACTTACAAGATTTATGCCGATGTTTTTCATATTTCTAATCTTGAGAAAATCATAAATCATTAAAATGAACTTAACTTAAAGCGACGATATTCATTAAATAATTAAATAACTAGAGATAGTATTTTGTTAGATATACTATGATGATAACATATTTTTATATGAACAGATATTCGTAATTTCATTTGCTTTTGTATTCATTAAATTACTATTCATAAAAATGATTGTGTACAGTTAATAGATTCTCGAAGAAAACATAATTAAAAAGGAACACAGAGTGTTGTTTTCTACACAATGAGATAAAATAAATGCGGCATAATGTATTCCATTCCACCTTTGATTACTATTTCAATAAAATACGGTCATTTAGCTAATGAGCGCTCTCCAAAGTAAACAACTCGAGGCAAAGTCTGCGTCAGTAAGTTTCAAGCAACAGTTTCACCCTTTGATACTCGACTGGGAGATCCCGCGACTTGTTAACGAAATAAAAATATCACCTGGCTAGTTTACTGACTTAGAAATTCTTTATGCAGCTAGGAAATAACTTAATGAGTTGCTTTTCCTAAAGGTTTTCTTTTGTGTTTCGTTTTGTTGCTAAAATATTTTTACTTTATCTTTGTATCTCCTACACGTCTTATTGAAACACAAATTCTCTGAATGTAAGTATATTTTTGCAGAACTCCACTTAAATGCTATTATTAGTGTCCGACCGAAAGTTCGGTTTCGGTTTCGGTTTCGGCCAAAAATCAAGTTTCGGCGGCAGTTTCGGTTTCGGCCAAAATTGGCCGAAACTTTTGCCGAAACAGAAACTGATTTCGGTAGTTGTCGTACATGCTTGCCTAGCTTCGTTTCTCGCGGCAACGCTTTGACGGACGCTGGCGGCCCTGTTCAGGATTCGTGCGCCGTTCGCATTGCTTTTTTTTCGAATTTACGCGTGTTTGTTGACCGAGAAAGGTCTTCACAACTTAACCGGGCGGGTGGGCGAACACTGAGGGTGCTCAGCCGGCAATTTATGGGTTGGGTGGCAATGCAAGGGCACCCCTGTGGGTACGAACCTCGACTTGGACCGCCAGCCAGAAATCGAAACCTAACGGTGATCTACTAGCGTTTCGGAAGCGACTACCTTGAGAAGAAACGCCGAAAGAAACTCAAGGCTGCGTCGGAGTGTAACTGAGTCGTTTAGACGACAGTTGACGGATCTAATTCGCATTGCTCTATAGCAACACAACTTAGTCAGTGCGTTATCACCCGACGTACACATTCTTTAGAGGTTATGCTTTGATGGAATAGATTACATGTAAGTTTTTGTTTCATTTTTTTACTTGACCACGTTGACTTTTATACTTGACCACGTGAGTTTCGGTTTCGGTTTCGGTTTCGGCCGAAACTGAAGCCACGGCCGAAATTTTGGTTTCGGTTTCGGTTTCGGCCGGAAAACCAGTTTCGGTCGGACACTAGCTATTATACTATGATCTGATGTAGAATGTTTAGCATTATTATAGGTCTTAGGCTGAGACGCTTTTTTGACTTTCCTTTGCAAAGTTCTCAAATAATAAATTCGTTTTGACAAAAAACTGAATATACAGTAGGTACTTGAGTATAACTATGGTTATACTCAACATGTTATTCGCAGGGCCAAGTCCATGCTGACAAAATCGGTGACTTACCAAATCCTTTGTCATTCATTGAGTAATATAAATTGTAATGTTTAATTAAGGTCTAAGCAAACTTAAAGTTGCGTCTATAAAGCTCAACCTTACTCTCTTCTTGATTTATCTTAGTAGATACCGTACTAATTTACAATTTATAAGCATACAATCTCTGATGTCACGTAACCACAATTTTTTTAAGCTTAAAATGTTTGTAGTATGTAGGTGTATCGGTATGTGTATCAAGCACATAGAGGGCTGCAGGTGGGTAGTCTCTATGACGTATTATGCATTAGTTAATTTTAGGCCAGCTTATGTGCCTTGACGTTCGCAGAACTGATTCGCATTTTTTTAACCGGGCTTAATTTAGAAATCGACCTCTATATAAACTGTATCTTTTTAAGCAAAAATGGATAAAAAAAAACAAAAAATATTGTAAATATAGAAAAACACTTGAGAAATGACATTCAAAATAATAACACATGTATGTTACATTTCAGAGTAAGGTTCTAACTCGAGTAAAGTGTTTTTTAATGAACGATAAGGTTAAAGTAGAAAAATCTATAATTAATCTAAATATGGTTTTTGGCATTTAGTTAGTGAATTCTGAATTGTGCAATCTGTGTGGACATAGATATTTATATAAATCTTATAGAAAAAGCAACATTCATCATTTGCAGCAGACATACATTCTAATTGGTATTCTGATCACGTAAACTCCTTAAGATAAGTTTCAACCACAATTACCTGACCGTTCAACCGTCAGAAAATATATTGGCACTTTCTGTTGCCTGGCGGCTTCATACGTACCGCACCAAGCTTCGCCCGTTCGTGCCAATCTCTGATTTGCAATCGGATTTTGATTGCTTTAAAAAATGTTGAAAAGGCAAAACTGTTAAACCTAATTTAAGTTTAAATGTTATTAACAAATGTCCAATAGGTATATGTATTGTGTGTATATAATATTATGTATAAGTCTTAAGAAATATATAGTTAATTTTCGTTATTTGAATTTTACTATTCATCACTCAATATCATTATAAAAGACTTAATCCTATATTAAAGTATATTTAATAAAAAAATCTTAGTGTTTGTATTTTTATATTCAAGGTGCATTACTTTATAAGATCTACAAAACAAAGCTTGATTAATTATTATTTATTTACTATGAATATCGAAAGTTTTTCGTTAAAGAACTTTGTGATTATTGTCAGGGTATATACAATGAAATCAAATGACAACTTTTAAAGGTCCCTAATGGATAAGGGGTCATCGATCAAATTTCAAAGAAACTTTTCCTTAGTACAAAACATCCTATTGATCGCTTCAATGAACGTTTTTTTTAGTAAGATGTTTTTTATTTCGAGCTTTGATAACAAAGCTTCACGTCTCTAGCATTTGATCACATGAGTATCTTTTATTTTAAATCTTTAGAAGTATAAGAATAAATATAAACTTGTTTGTTAAAGAAAAAGCTTTGGAGTATAATCTAAAAGATAAGGTGTCATGACACTTTATCATAAGCCGAGCTATGCCATGCTTATTTTACATGCAGAGCTACGCGCTACCTCCAGCGATTGCCATCCTTGTCCCAGACACAAATTGCAACGTAATAGACTTCAGCTGGCACGACTCGATATAAGGTCAACCAAGGCAAGAGTAACTTAAATTCATAGATAGAAACGTTTTCAATCATTTATTTCTACTTTGTATTTGTTATTATAAAGTTTTTATTCAAGACCTTTTTTTTGTGATTGTTTCGTTGGTCAAATATGCAGGACTGAATTAATGATATTCCTAAGTATAATTTAAATAAAACTTAGACAGGTGGAAGACTAAACCTTGCTCTTACCTTTTTTTAGTACATTTGGTACAAAATCCTATATAGGAGCGTCACGGATAGTGTGAGGGCGACGCCCGTTATGCGCCATACTCTTACTGGCTAAAAACCCTCATGGTGCTCTCCAATTCCCTACAAATAGGGCCTAGGAGTCCAGATTCCTATGACGACCTGTCAAGCGAAAAACTCCTTTTAGGCTCCAGGATGGATGGATGGTTTCTAAGGATGGATATAAATAGCCCAATCCTCTAAAAATTTATGTCGGATGGTGCTACCAACACACCAACCCCGCCTCATTCAGGCAGCAGACTCCATCAAATCTATTGTCCGGTCAATTTCAGTCAATGTCCATAGTGTTAAAATGTTTACGGATTTCTTAAATAAAAAATCATAAACCGATTTATTTAAAATTAATGCACTTACCTTGGTTGACCTTACCAATTCTGATATGTTACGTGCCGTAGGAAGTCATCCTAAGATGTATTTGAAAAAAAATAATTTAATTGTAAAACAAAGAAATTCAAACCACAAATTTTATTTCCAGCAAGATGTGGATATTTATTGGTTTTAAGTGATACGGTACTTATGATTAGACGTTCCTATTGAAATTACTAAGCATCGATCAATGAATGCGAAACCTACGTCATTAAAATACAGTGAAATTCCGTTATAACGACATCGAAGGGAATACTAATTAATAGTTGTAACAATCGGTGATGTTTTTGAGATACGTAGTCCTATCTTTTTTTGGACCTGTGTTTTGGGCCATTATAACCGGTATGTTGTTCTAAACGATGTCGCCATTTATTGGTATTAACTGTATTTGTGAATTAAAAAATCGACTTATACTTTTTGGTTTCAGACGTAATAGGTATGACATATGTATAAAATAAAATAAAAACGTTAGTTAATTATATACATTAATGAACAACCGAGATAGATTGATGCTATTTTATTTCATCTAAAAGACAATGATGTATAATATTTTTGAATGGCTTTTTTACATAGTGTGGAGACTAAAAAAAGGTTTATTTAAAAAACTAGGATTAAGCAAGCATGTACTAAAGTATATTTTAAACTTATTAACTCTTGGTGATAATCCTAAAAGAGTATCAGAATCCTACTAGAATGTCAGCAGAGCAAGAAAGGGCTACAGGGTTATATATTGGACGGCCACAATATTCGGAGCCCCTCGATTCGGGATGGAATACTTGGGGCCGCTTTCATTCGATCGCAATCTCTATGCTAACAGCTTGCGATTCTGATCTTCGTTTAGCGGAATGACCGCAGCCACCCCGGTTCCAGTGACGTTATTCCTCACACGTTCACTCCGCAGAAGTTTTTATGAACGCAACGAACACTTACCCTCTCTATTAAGATTTTTCTTTGGAAAGATATAAAAATATTAAGGAAGAAAAATTGAAATCATTGTTTTTATTAATTCAGTTAGCAATTAATTCATCGGGTGAAACGATATTTCTCACTGAACTCGAGTGTTCAACACCTTAGCTTTATATGTATGTCAATCCATCTGTCCGTCTGTCAGAAGTTTGTAACTAAACCGAATAAGATAAATAATATAAACTAGCAGAAGTACAAAAAAAATGTAATCGAAGAGAACGAACTTTCTTTGTTCATACGTAATATTATGCAGCACTTTGTATTATTTTATAAACACGGCTTAAATCGAAAGTTATTATATATATGTATATACACTAGAGATGCCACGAATATTCGGCAACTATTCGGTATTCGGCCTATTCGGCCACTTTTTTTGCTATTCGGTATTCGGCCGAATAGTACGTACTATTCGGCCAATTCATGTAAAAAAGGCACGTTATATTACTCAAAATTATCTATTTATTTCCAAATTACAACACTTTAGTAATTAAAATTGATCAGTAGTAAGTTGTGATGAATGAAAATAAGCTTTTCAGCATTTTTTGGTAGCAAACAATCACGCTTTTCATCGTAAATGTTACTAGCCTCAGAAAATAACCTCTCACTAAACAAGCTACTTCCAGGAGAAGAAAGATAAAGTTTAGCAAATTTCGAAAGGTTTGAGTATTGTTTTTCGTTTGTATTGGGTATTGTATTGTCTTTGCTGGCCGCGCCAACGCAACGAGGAAAACAGGTTGCAGCTTGCCTTAATCCAGCTAACGCGCCCCCGACAAGCATGTATTCCATGCCGAATATTCGGCGGCCGAATATTCGGCGCTTCGGCCGACAGCGTTGCCGAATATTCGGTATTCGGTATTCGGCCAATTCACTATTCGTGGCATCACTAATATACACACATATATACATATGTATAATTTCCGTGATATTTATCACCAAACTAAAAAATATATCAATGTACCTACGTATATCGTCCGTAACATCATATTAGCGATACGATTGTATTTTTAAATAAATACATTTTATTATTGGACTTTACACGGGATTAATTATTGCCACCGTAAACGATGTCACGGGATAAACTTCTAGTAAAATTTATTTTGATTACTAATATTTATTTGTTTTATATATGTTTCATAAAGAAATGAATTACACTGAACACGGTCCTCTATAATGCGATTTAACAGATGCCTGTCAGTCCTTTTCAATTTACGGTGACTTCATGATGATGGTTTTCCAACTCCGGTAAGTTTGGCATGTATATATCAAAATCCAGTACGTCCAAGGTAAAATATAATTTTGTAACTTCATGCATATTATTCCTATTTTTTTTACACGTTACGCGCTTTAACATAAATAAGAACTAGAATATAATATTACTCGTTACTTTTTCTTTCAGTCAAAATAGTTCATTAGATTTCAAACACTTTAATTAGCGTGGTCATATAAGTTTTCGATAGTTAACAACAAAACTGCTACTTTTAATTATATTAATTCTGATATATTATATAAGTAATTATAAGATATATCATTATTTTAAAGAAATTAATTCCTTTACACATTTCTCCCATTTGAATAATAAAATATCTATAATATAAAAATGAATCGTTAAATGTGTATAAGCGCGAAACTCGAGTACGGCTGACCGATTTGGCTGATTTCTTTTTTGTTGTGTTTGTTGAAGTCTGGGGAAGGTTATTACGGAGAGAAAACTTAAAAAAATTGTCTGAAAAAGTCTAAAAACAACAATTTTCTATATTCTCATACAAAAAATTCGTAATAATGTGTAAAAGTTAATTTGAACTTTAACACCATACCATAAAGTTTAAATGTTAGTGGACGGGTTCCGGGAAGGCAAAACAATTAAGTGACGTATAAATATTAATGTCAATATTTGTCAATTTTTATACATATAGCATTAAGGCCAGGTTCCTTCAAACAATTTTCAAAAAACAGCCAACAGGTATTGGCAGAATAAAATCTGACGGGATAGCTATTAACATTAAAAAAAAACAATGTGACTTTGTTTTAGAGAAATAGGGCAGAACAAGGTCTGCCGGGACAGCTAGTAATATATATAATACAGGCGTTAATTTTATTTCAGTTATCGATTATGTCTTATGTATTTAATTCGGTGAAATAAATAATTTAATATGAGCTGTTTCCAGATAATATACGACCAGGATTTTATAAATTTTATTAGTAGCTTTTGGAAAACTACGTTCTGGGTAAATAAAATAGTAAATTGACTTAGCTTGACAAAGTTATCGATGAAATAAATAACTACATTAAATAATAAAGATAAAAAGATGTTTAATAATATATTAAAGATTTATACAACATATTTAATTTTATTAACAGTGGAAAGAACTGCTTTGTGATCGCTTCGTTGTAGCAAAATGAGAACTGGACGACACAGATAAGCCCGTATATATGTATGCAGATTACCCGGAATTGTATGAGACGAGAAAAGTGAGGTCAGCCAACGTCAAAGACCTTATCAAGTTATTTATTATAAAATGTAGTTTATAGAAAGTATTATTTTACATTAAAATAACTTGATTTACATTGTATCTTTATAAAATAAAATAGTTGTATTTGTGTAACTTTTTATTTTATATGATTAATTGTGAAATGTAACAGAAAGTTATAAAAAAGGTAAATTATTTCTGACAAGACAATACATAGTTTATTTATAATAGGGACTTACTATAGATATATGTTTTATATGCTGAAAAATAAGAATCATTTCAGTTTTCACTGATGTAGAACGCGCTCCGGAAAACTTATATCCGGCGGTATCAAATACTTTACTTATACTGATATAATTCGTGAAACAAAAAGAATGAGGGGTCAAAAGCAGATGGTCCCCTTTTATAAAAATGTTGGAGGGCTGTGAAATATGACACGGTGTTATTTCTTCGCACACCCGGTCAAGAGTTATTGCATTCCATTATACGTTTTCTCTATCTAAAAGAAGCCATTTTCACACTAAAAAAGCACTATGTTTTCTAAATTTTATTTCATTTGCCCTTTTTATGGCCTCAGAAAAAAAACGTACTAAGTGTTTTATAATTTTTTGATGAGTGTCCGTTTATTTCCTACATTCATTTGAAAGTATTATTAATTTAGAAAGCTCCTATATCTAAATATAAAAAGCTTTCTCGAAGACATGACAAGCCGAAATGAATCGCTATAGCTGAGATTTACAGACGATATTTCGACTTTGCTTAGCAAAGTCTTAAAATAATAAATTTGTTTTAACAAAAAACTAAATATATAGTAAAAACTTGAGTATAGCCATAGTATTCGCAGAGCAAAGTCCATATTTACAAAATCTGTGACTTACCAAATTTTTAATATTCATTGACTACTATAAATTGTAATATTTTTGTAAAGTCTAAGCAAACTTAAAATTGCATCTATAAATCTCAGCTTATAACTTTCCACCTATTGATGCATTGTAGTCGTGGTCCAGTTGAACATAGACTCAATATCACTTGAATCATCAACGCGATTTATCTAAATTATCATATACATATGTATGTACGTAAGGCTCAAGCTATCAGTTCCCTCCTTTTAACATGTCGAGGTACGTAAGAGATTGACAATAGATTCAGTGGCTTGGAAGGGGACACCTTATCTTTACTACATTGTGTCCCGTGTCACATGAAACGCAAGTGCCTAAGGCCATGAAAGGATTTCAAATTCATAATCGAGGTGGCTTTATGTATTAATAAATATTTGCTCTGTTCGATGTAATTACTGTACCTTTAAATGTACGCCAATGTGAAATGTAAATAAGTTCAAAAACAGTATTTCCTCTGAACCCGATGGAAACACATTTACGTAGCGCATTCGCTATATTTTCAAGCTAACTGACGGTAGTTCGGTAGTCGTTAAGTTGTCAAATTAGACCAACCCGTCTCCGTTGTCATTGGAACAAGAAAAAACTGCAATTTACTTTTATAGCGTGACCTGAGAACTTTGGAAGGTATCAGTGCTTCTCCTGCCATCTTTATTTCTAGGAAAATGACCTTTTTTGACAACATTGTGGTTTGAATGAGCCAACATTTCCTATTATGGCTCTTTTTAATTAAATAATACTTAATATACAGTCTAACTAAATTTATTAAATAGTTACCCTACATAATCTCACTGTTAAAATAGTTTTATTATATAATTCATGTCTCTATTACGGAGCTTTTTAAAAAAAGTTTTTATAATAAAATATTGACATTTGAGACTAGGTTTTATTTAATATTAACTTCTTCATTATTATTAAGATCATTATTAAGATCATTTGTTCTGATCAATGAATCAAAAAGGTTATCTTTAATATTATTGAATCATTTAGTATAATTCGCATGTTAAAAAATGTAGCGCATACAGCTTTGGATTAATTTTCAGGCATAATAAATTTTCTATCAATTTTCTAATAAGGAAATAAAATATAAAAAGTAAATGGAAGTACTTCAAATACTAAATATAAATATTTATTTGCTTTAACAAAAGATATGCTAATGAAATTAAAATTTACGTATAACTTTGTAACCAGTCAGTTATTTGTTCAACTTATAAATAATTTTAAAAATTATATCAATTAAAATATATTACGAAATTTCAAGAAAGTATAAACTGTTTTAAGGTACATGTCTCAAATTAGATAGCTTATGGCGATGTTTTAAAACAGAATAACTACAATATTTCAGGTTTCAAATCTCTATAAATCGTCTAGGCGTGGTAACGAGCTCGCTGCGGCGTAGACTCTGCGGATACGTATTTTATTGGATTCACTGAAACGTTTTTCAGTTTCCAAAGGATTATTTATGATCGTCTGCGCATTTTTCGTAGCTACGGAAATGCAGATGGACATGAAAATCTACGTCACTTCTTTTCTTTAGTTATAAGAACATATTGGGAGTAACCTGCATGGTATTTAATAAAAAAATTATATGTATTGCCCCGAAAACAGCAGTTAGTTGCGCTATTGTTCACATTGAGTATGATGTACAAGCACAAAATGGAAACGTCCATTGATGTACCACTTCTTAGACCTAAACATTTATAGCGTAATATTTTATTATTAATAATCACAGAGAGATTACAAGAAATTCCATTGCAAGTTAAAGTAACAAGACCATAGAGATTTGAAGTCCACGTTTTGTAAGCTGCCCTTTTTTCTGAAAGAAAACACATTTAATCCACATAAAAGGGGGATGATCCCGGCCCCAACAACTAACCTATAGCTGTAACCTCAGTACTCTGTAAAATCTTGGAGCGGATTGTTAATGCTCAACTTAACCGTTATCTAAAAGATCACTCTTTCATTAATGATCGTCAATACAGTTTTCGACACAATCAAACCACCCGTGATGTTCTAGTGTATATGATGCATCGCTGGGGTGAGGCTATGGACACACTGTGAATCTTCGTTGGTTAGCCTTGATAAAGTCAAAACCTTTGATAGGTTCTGGCACCGTGACCTTCTCTCGAAACTTCGAGCGTATGGTCCCACCGACAAACTGTGTACGTGGGTTATCTGTACGAGCGTAGAATTCGTGTCCTCGTTGATGGACACAATTCACAGTTCGTGTCAGTTAATGCGGGAGTTGCAAAAGACTGTACTTTCACCGTTTTTTTAAATGTTGATAGTCGTTGTCGTTTTGAACTGCACCATACTTACCATCAAGCGTGACGTGGTCACTGAGGTGAATTAGGATAAAAAAAAAGTTTAATAAAATTGAGGGCATATTTAGATTCTACATTATGGCAGAATTAAAAAAATAGTTAAATACAGAGATTCTGGTTGGCTTTTAGTTATCAATTCAAACCAAATCAATAATAGTCATCCAATACTTGAGAGTTGCCGGGCAGTAGACTTAAGGGAGTCTGCTGCCTGGATGAGGAGGAGGCAGTGAACAGTGTCCAGTGCACAACCTGAGAGAAAGGTTTTGGAGGGGTGGGCTTTATCCCTACCCCTCCCAGAATGTAGCCTCAACAAGGCTTCTTGTTCTCTGGGCGTCTGGATGAATTTGGTTTCCCAGGTCCGGGTGGAGCAATCTGAGGAGTCTGGCACACCAGGGTCGCTGGCCTCACAGAGTCTCTGATGGTCCTATGCAGGATTTTCCCCCGGGATAAAAAAAAGCACTCGAGAAATAAAGTGAAATAATTTCTCTTCTAAAGCGTATTGAATGCAATGTAACTTTTAACGTATACGAAGTCGCGGGCAGAGTATTTCACTAGTGTAAAATATGTACTAGTTTATTTCAGAATAAATTTGGTACATCAAACTCATCAGTAAGCTTCGTTAGCCTTTTGTAGATCCCATTACAAAATCCTTTAGTTAAGCGATAATGCCGCGTTGTGTGCGATTCCATTTGGATTATCTGTCTGTCGTCTTTGCCCTTGGCATCAAGCTAAATAACTGTTAATTAATCTTGCAGAAATAGAAAATTTACTACAATATATTACAGTATCATTATAATTAATACTCACATAATAATATGTATATACATATATATTGTTACGAGCGCGGGGTATTAAAATGCCGGTTGTGACGGACAATCAATTTATTTGTTGAGGGGAGTACACAAAATCAGAACGCAGCCACAGAAAGATCATGAAGCTCAGCTGTCGAACAATTGCGATGTTATATCGTCGAAGAGTCCAGAAACACGTCGAAGAATGCTTTCGAAAGATCAGTCGTAAAAAGCCCAGTCGCAGAAAGTTCTCGATGTCCAGTATCAAAAATCCAGTTAAAATAATCGGACGTAGAAACACTATACAGTCGCAGTATGATCGCAAAAGATCACTCGTGATATCGCTCTGGGTCGCTGTCCAAATTAGAACTGTCCTGTGATCGCATCGAGCGCGTATTTTTATCAGAACAGCCGCTTTCCAGCATTTTCGAGTAATAACTAGAATCTTATAGAGATTTTTGAACCTTACGTTTTTACTCGTAAATTCCAGAATGGGTTCATCGACCTTTCGCGAATCGGAATTCCACGAATAGCGCCCTCACCGATATACGCGTCACGAACTCGGGCGGCAAAAGATGAAACAGATCCAACCCCTCCGATGTTTTCGATGGTAAACACTTTTCTCCGATCCGGTTGCAAGTTATTTCATTCGAAGCAGTACCTCAAGACTATCTATGCGTTTTAAGATTATAGTCATGCGATGACTGGAAGCCTAGAAATCTAGGGCTAAAGTTTGGCCCTAGTTCCGTCGTAACAATATATTACTATATCACCAAAAAATGTCGCTTAAACCAAATAACTTTTCACCCCATGATATATTCAACTGATATAATACCAATACAAAAATGCAAACGTGGCCAAAATTGTCTATTGAGAGAACATTATGGATTAAGTAAGGTAATGGTATTTATTATCGCCTTGAGTTTTTCTAAATGTGTATGATCTTAACTATCAAACATTGATTAATATTGTTTGCATTAAAAAAGAATAATCGAAAATATCATATCTATTAATCACAATGAACTAAGTATTTAACTCAAATGTAAAAATAATATCTGAAAATAAACAGTTTCACATAATAAAGACTATTTTATCAGCAGAAGATAAAAGTAAGGCTACGCGTCCGAAAGGGTCGAACGTACATGAGCCACTTGATCTTGATCGAATAACAATAATGATAGGTTTTTTAAGGCTTTGCTTTGCTATACCTATTCCATACATATTTACATTACATTACAGTGTCTACAGTTACACGACAGACATAAACTATTACACTTAGATCTTATAATAATTAACTTTATTAGTGTAAATACTTTCTATACATGTGGAGGATTTAAACTAAAACAGAAAATGCAAAAGGAATGATAATTTCCTAGTATTTTAATTCACTAATTAATATGATTGTCATTTATAAATTACTTTGTAGACGTTTAGTTGATTGAAACAATTTTGAAGTATGTGGAATAGAAGCATGAAGGATTGTCATATCGAGGGGTGAAAGGCTATTTGGTTTAAGCGACATTTTTTAGTGATAGAGTAATAATATATATATTTGGAATCAGTAAAAAATACTGATCCCAAATATATATATATTAGGTCCTTACATATGAAATTGGCGTTTTGTATGGGAGGAACAAAAAGTCGAATATTTTTTAATATAATATATTTAATTAATCAAAGTATGAACCAATATTTTCTATGCACTTTTGCCATCTCATTGGTAGTTCATTGATCTCTTTACTAAAAAAACCAGTCGGACGGGAATCAATAAAATCTTTGAAGGCGATTTGGGCTGCCCCATCGGAGTTGAATTTTTTCCCTTGCAAGAAGTTATCCAAATTTCGAAAAAAATGGTAATCTGTTGGAGCAAGGTCCGGGGAGTACAGAGGATGTCTTAGACTTTCCAATTGAAGCTCTTCTAATTTAGTAGCCGTCTGTTGCGCAGTGTGTGGTCTAGCGTTGTCGTGAAGCAGCAGTGGCGTGGAGCGATTGACCAGCCTAGGTTGTTTAGCCGCTAGCTTTTCCATCATGGTTTGCAATTGCTGACAATAGACATCAGCCGTAATAGTCTGGCCAGATTTGAGAAAACTGTAATGAACAATACCGGCACTAGTCCACCAAACGCTTACAAGTAACTTTTTTGGGGTTAATTTTCGCTTGGGGCAGGATTCTGCTGGCTGGCCAGGATCCAACCATTGCGCTGAGCGCTTCCGATTATCGTAAAGAACCCATTTTTCATCACAGGTAATGATTCGGTTTAAAATACCTTCATTATTGTGCCGGTTTAGTAATGTAACGCAGCAGTCGACGCGCGTTTGCCGGTTTGCTTCAGTCAATTCGTGAGGTACCCACCTTTCAAGCTTTTTAATCTTCCCAATTTGCTTCAAGTGAATTAAAACAGTTTTATCACTAACATCGCAGCCTGCAGCTAACTCGGACGTGGTTTGCGATGGATCCGCTTCCACAATAGCCTTCAACTCTTCATTATCAACTTGAGTCTCAGGCCGTCCACGGGGCTTGTTCTGCAGGTCGAAATTTCCAGAACGAAAACGTTGGAACCAAAAACGAACTGTGTTTTCTTTTGCAACACGACCGCCATACACATCATTCACCCTTCGAGTTGTTTCCGCAGCACTAGTGCCACGGCGGAACTCGTACTCGTAAATAATGCGATATTTTAAGTTTTCCATTTTGTAAAATGAGTGACGCAAACAGAAAAAAACAGAAGAAAAAAACAAATGAATGACGATCATCGAAGCACAAATACATGAGTCTATAGCTGTACAAATTTGAATTTGTAATTCCTTACCAAAGAGGAGAAATTTGTGATTAAAGTGGCCAGTACGAAAAACGCCAATTTCATATGTAAGGACCTAATATATTACTATATCACCGAAAAATGTCGAATAAAACAAATAGCCTTTCACCCCTCGATATTATACTATTATATAATATTTAATCTAAATAGAAAAACATAAGCGCTTATTCGTACGATCGTTGGCTATTCTGCTTAGTAGTTACAAAAATAAAAGGGATGAAAGATTAGATGCGAATCTAAACGGTGCCCGAGGGACGTAGCTTTTTATTGTACAAAGCTTACGGTGAAGATGCGAAAAACAGAAAACGTTAGTTTTGTTACGTTGTTAATCTGGCGTAGTCTTTTTGCTTGCATCGCTTCACTGACCAGTCTCCAGTGGCCTCCGACCTCCCGGCAGACGCAGGTGGCGGTCGTGATTAATCGGAGCGCGAATACACTATTTATAGTGAGTTGGATATGTGTACTGCCTTAGCCTGAGGCACACGTCTACTGAGCTACAGGAGGCAATATTTACCCTATTTCTAAAATGTCTCGTGGCGTACCCGATTTTCCATCATCCCGTTACGGAAACTTTTTTTTAGAAGTTATTTTTAGACAATAATGAATCATCAATTTGTTTGTCAAAACAGCAAAACATTATTGTGTATAATGATATCGATATGCCTTTGAAATATTATCAAAAGCAGTTCTGCAACTGCATTTATTGTATAATTAATTAATAATAATATATCTTCCTGCAATATCTCTTACGAGATAAGCAGAGATACATTAGTGGTTGTATCCACTTTACGCTTATATATCATGCCCAATGTGACCAGTAGCGCAGCTGATCGCTGTTCTCAGGGCACTTACAAATGACATTTCTATTAGATGTCATACAGGCACCCTCACGATATTTTCCTTCACCAGTGAGCATGTGGTTCCTAAATTCGTACGTAATCTAGAAAACCCAGAGGTAAGTGCCGGAATTCGAACTAACGACCATTCAGTTTGCCACGCGTGGAAACCGTTACCTTATCCACTAGACCATCACGGCCAAATATTTTATAATTTAAATAATATAAATTATACTCATCACCACATATTATCTTTTTCGGAAAGAGTACATATTAATTAGTGGTTTTATAAACTATTAAACTCCTATTAGTTGCTACGCTTGTATTTATATTGTAGACAACAGGTCCGTCAGCGCATACATCAAGATTATTTATATTCTTACCAGTAAAGACACGTAAAAAAGAGCTATGATTTTCTAGTGGACAACTGTCCATTCTTTTTATATTCATATTTCCATACACAGCACCGAGAATGGTCATAAGTTCGAATCCTGACACATACCTTCTGGGTTTCTCTAGATTACGTACTGATTTAGGCACCACATGTTCATCGGTAATGGGAAAACATTGTTAGGAAACTCGCAAGGTATCTAATAGAAATGTCATGAGTAAGTAGTGCCCTGAGAATGGTGATCAGCTGCGTTACAGGTTACGTTGGGCACGACACATAAGCGCAAAGTGAATACAGACACTAATAAATCTCTGCTCACTCTGTAAAGGATATAGCGGAAGAATATATTATTATTATTAAAAAGTCGATATATTGGAGCTATTTGTCGACCATTTTAATTAAATCGTGCATAGAATTAACAATATTACATGGTATTAAAATTGAATACCTAAAAGGGAATAAATACCCTATTAATAGATTTTTTTTTATTTAATCAATGTTAGCAATTGTTGTAAGAATGATATTAATGAATATATAAAGATTTCTCATAAAGCTTTTACCTTTAAGTACTAATAAATTAGACTTAGATAAATATACTCGTATATTATATACTAGGCTCGGACTATGATTACAGATTTCAATTTAGCCTGTAAAAGCATTAAATGGATTTAAATGGGCAACTGTACGTAGCTGCCGACTGAGGTAATGTAATTGCTATAAAGTTGAGTCAATATTCTCAACTATTAGCATGAGTTAACTCTAGTCTAATTTAATCCAATAAATGAAAATTTAAATATATTATTTATAAAATGGATTATTATTTTTAATAACTAAATATACAACGCATTTTATAGATGCCATGATTAAATCAAATTAAATTGTAACTTAATTGTGTTAATTTTAAATGTTTGTTGTATTTAGTCATTTAGTCAAGCTTATCGCGGCTTCTTCAGGCCTTTCATTGAACAAAACAGATTATTTAAATCAGTTACAGGTATAAATAAATAAGGTGGTTGTTTAATTCCGACCCGGTTTTATTTTGGTGGATTAAGTTGTGGCAATTAGTTCGTTGCCGGATATTTGGACAGTAGAGCCTTATTTATAGTCAGAACTAAAGCCCAACCGGGAGACCTCCACTAAGCTACTTACTAAGGTACAAGCCAATACATATATAATGATCTCTTATTTACATAGTTAATTATTGTTTCCTTAACTCGACCTTTGTTCAATATTAATTTAGTTTCTACGATGTTAGGGTATATGGAATTACAATAATAATTTTGTAATGCCACGATCCTTTTATGATCTTATGTATACATTCAAGATAATAATTGTGATGCTATTGTGGATTAATATTTGTATTATATCATTACTGATATTGTAACTGAAAAAGAAACGTAGTGAATGTGAAACATTTTGCCCTTAGGAAGTTCAATATTTAGAATTTTTATAATACACATTTTCAATTTTATATTTCTTGTATATCAGCTTATATTTTATTGTTTGTATATAAGCTTGATTACAATTAAAATATAAAATCACATTTATCTCCAATATTCAATTATGATTTGATTTATCAAATTTTGCGTCTAATATCAGATTTTGTAAAGCTCTGTTTAATATTACGAAATCCCTTATACATTCCACAAAAGGTCGTAAACAATGACGATATTGTAAATTACCATCACTCCGGGCTTTCCATTCGTAAACAAAGTTTATATGCACAGATGGCTAAATCCAATAATAGTAAGGGGAGTGAAAGACAACCCTAAAGGGGACAAATTTCCCCGAAGTATTAGAAGCCAACACTAAAGTCACAAAATGTAAAATTCATCGATATTGCCGGTTTCCAAACATCAAGGGTCGTTTCTTTAGATATACCCTTTCCATAGCTATAAGCAGGAATGTTGACCGTTTTCGTGGTTTTTTGTCAACAAAAGTATCTCAGAAGGTCAGAAGTCATTAGCTTAACAATGTTATTATTGAAAAAAGCTTTGAATATTAAGTATTAAATCAAGTACGTATCTGAAACTCCTACTGAAGTAATGATACCTAAAGAGTTTCAATATTTATTTATTTCGAAATGAGTACTTTTAAAATATTAAGTATTTATCACAATTATATCAATAAATTAATATATCAGTATTTAAATAACACATACAGTTATATATATATAGTTATTTTCTATAAAGAGTATTTATTATTTTAAGATATGTAAGCATTCGAACCGAAATAACCATAAGTTTTATACATATAGTCCTGTTAAAAGTAAGTATGTATCTACATTTAAAATGTGTAAGGCTCTTGGCAAACGTATAGACATAAATGGGTTCTTAACATGTAATAAATGTGTCCGTTCTCTCTATAAAGTGTGCCTCGAATGCAGCCTGAAACGTTGCTGCGGTCTCATTGCCTTCATTTAAAACGACCTGTGTTGTAAAATTAAATTAGTACGTACCTTGGTTTTGCTTGTTGCTTCATTACTTGAAATATGAGTCGATTGCTACATAAGTTCATTATAAGACAGACATGACCGTTATTACCTTTTCATAGCTACAGGTAGCTGATATATGTTGATAAGTTTTGATCTACAATATTGTGTTGTCTACTTATATTTTTAATATTTTTGATGGATGAACTTATTATAATGCTCCATAGTGGAAATACTACAATACAATCTCATGCTATAATATATACTCATTTCTCAATTATTAATGACAAATTTCATTATTTAATTTATTTACAAATCTACAGTATATAATTTTATTAATACAGGAAAATAAGCAAAAAATCAGATTAACCAAAATGATTTGTAGAACAAGGTTATATGAGAGCATTAAATGCGATTCAAATAATTGTTATGAAATAACAATATAAAAGTTATATATGAAATGTGTAGTGATATATTGTATTAGTATGATATATAACATAAACTTAATAGTAACATTAACAAAAAATCATTATTTTGCAAGTTATTTTTGAATCACTACATACTATAATATAAAACAAAGTCCCTCGTCCTGTCTGTATGTCTATCTCACACACGCGTAAAGCAGGTCTCACACCAATGACGATCTATCTTCTATAATATAAAAATGAATCACAAAATGTCTTGATAAGCGCGAAGCTCGAGAACGGCTGAACCGATTTGGCTGATTTTTTTTTTTTTTGTTGTGTTTGATGAAGTCTGAGGAAGGTTATTACGGAGAGAAAAATATTAAAAATTCCCTGCAACTGTCTAAAACTAACACTTTTCTGTATTCTCATACAATAAATTCGTTATAAGTCATTTTGAACTTTAATACCACACGATAAAGTTCAAGTGTTAGTGGACAGGTTCCGGGAAGGCAAAACAAATGAGTGACGTATAAATATTAATGTCAATATTTGTAAATTTTTATACATATAACATTAAGGCCAGGTTCCTTCAAACAATTTTCAAAAAAATCTGACGGGGAAGCTATTAACATTAAAAAAAACAATGTGACTTTGTTTTAGAGAAATAGGGCAGAACAAGGTCTGCCGGGACAGCTAGTAAATAAATATAAATTAGTCACTAGATATTTATTAATATTTTGAAAAGAAGATATAATATAGACCAGGAGGGGTAGAGATGGAAGACGGGATGAAGGGAGGAGAAGAAGAGGGAGAGTAGTTTAAAATAGCATTCATGCCGATACGAAGTTAGCCGGATCAGGTAGTGATTTATAATAGATATTATTGTTACAAAATATAAGTAACTAAGCACAAGAATAGAAGGTTTGACCAGAAAGTTCGCTCAGTGGAAAGCTATCAAATGCTTGCCTTTTCAAGGGTTGTCACAAATGCATAAGATAAATTAAACATAACATTTATTAATTCATTAAGTGTGTCGAATATTAACATTTATAAATTGCTTACTTTAAATATTGTATTATTTTTGTTTCATAAAATTTGTTTTTAGATGTGGTATGATAAATTCAAAACCAAGCTTTTTTAAAAATAATCTCTTGGGGAAAAGTCCTATGATCACTCCTATCAAATATTAAATTTACAGTATAGCCACAAAGTGAAATATAATCTAACAAAAAAACAGCGTTGAATAAATTACGGAATTTATAAAAATAATAAAAGTATTTCAATTTACAATATTATATTGCAAGTTTTAATTCTTTATAGTCCAATGCATTGGTCTCTTCCGATCGGTCGCACTAGAAAACATTAGAGAAGTATATTCAGCAGTGATCATCTTCCGGCTGATATATAGTTCAAAATTATATTGAAAGAAATATATTTAGGTTTTATTTCTAATTTCTGGTCAAACCAAATCTATTGCGCATAAAGAAACGAGTTGTCAGATTGACAAACAAAAGTGATTAGCTTTGTATTTGTATTGAGGAACAAAATTTAAATAATCACTGGTAGCGAGCACTGAATACTAATGTTCCCGTTTAAATTGTGTAGAATTGTCGAAACGAGAAAATTGCTCTTGAGTGAGACCAACACACTGTTCGGTCGGTACAACCCTCCTGGTATCGATTAAGGCAATGCTAATGTTATTTCATTTTGCTCTGTAACTTTGTAGACTATTCCGCGGTCCAATACAAGCGGTTGTAGCCTTAGCAAATATGTATTATAAACACAATGCTCACAAACAAGGTTTCTTATCTCTCAGTTACATTCGTGCTAATTATCATTTTAGAATGAAATACAAATAAATAATATGGATAAATACTGAAAAAGGAAATTTTAGCTCGGTCGGAATTTAGGCTCGAGCTAAATTCAGTGATGTTTCATTTTAAAATTATTGTATTAAAATAATAAACTATAATTTAAAAGAAATATATATTATTTCAACAATGTAAATAAGATGTTTTATGAATCTTATTAAATTTATTAATTTCTTCAAATATCAATCCTGGATTAATGTTTTTTTTTAAATTGTGCTTACAGTTGTGTATTTCCAAATTTACTATATTGTACTTTTTATTATATAAAAAGTAAATAGTCTGTAAGCAGGCACTCGATAAAAATATGGATTTTAAGAAATCATTTTATAATGTTCCGCCATTGGCTTTGACTAAGTTTCATCACTTAAAAACTTTTTTACGTCTGTCGCTTACCTATAAATAAATATACATTTTTTTTATTTCGTAACATTTGAGAGGCGATGGGATCACCGCAGCTGACGGCGTGAAACACTCCGAGTTACCTAAGTCACTTAATTCAAACTTTTGCCAATTTTAAGCGAAACTTTTGTTTAGATGCAAAAGTTGGCATGTTAAGACCTTTTTGTTTGTAATGGTGCTATGTAATTGCGGTTAATAATAATCTCGTTTATGTTATAGCCTTAATAAAATGGGATTCCACAATTTTTGTATATGTATATTTTTGTAAATCGATAAAAAAAATATACAGTCAATATAATTCCAAATATATTTTTTATAAAACGTAGATCTTAAAACGATTAATGCTTTAGAAATTAGCTAACCTCAAAAATTTAGTTAAATTTGACTCTCGAGACGCAAATGTCATATAAACTCATACTGTTATTGATGGGAAGGTGAACCTGTTACTAGGCTCACCGCTACGATTAGGAAGCGTAAAATTATCGCGTGTAACAAGATTTTTTTTTTTCGAATTGACGAAGTGTTGATGTCCGGGAAAGGCCTTCACAACTAAACCGGGCGGGAGGGCGAACACTTAAGGTGCTCAGCTGGCAATTTATGGGTTGGATGGCAATGCAAGGGCACCGCTGTGGGTACGAACCTCGACTTGGACCGCCAGCCAAAAATACGAAACCTAACGGTGATCTAGTAGCGTTTCGGAAGCGACTACCTTGAGGAGAAACGCCGAAAGAAACTCAAGGCTGCGTCGGGGTGGCGTGTAACAAGACTATTTGCCGACTAGTAATTAAAGAAACGTGCCCTTGTGACTGTATGTATTGTGGAAAATCAAAGGTATCAACAATGAGCAATAGGTTCGCAAGCCGTACAATTTCGTCCTCGCAAGAAGTTAGAGAAGAAGATAAGAATAAGCTGGGAAGAACGACGCGTCCTGAAGACTAATGATAATGTACGTTCTACTGCTAATCGCCGTTCGATCTCCGTCTAGATTAAAGGTATGCCGCAAACACCGTGCCAGATGAGTGCAAGTGATGTTGTTTGCCCAGGAGCGAAGTCGTTTTGGGGTTTCGAGGTCTACTTTATTAATAAGTGTGCAAGAAAAATCTGACAAGCGTCAGGAGAAGGAGAATTAGATACGTGGGGCTGGAAAAGGATGAAACGTATAACCTCAAAGGCAGCAATGAGTGCTCGCTCCAATCGCAAATGAAAAGGCGGGCGAAGCCCCCTCAAGCGTTTATATATGAATGCGTAAAAACGGTATGAGGAGCGCGGTCATATGAGCTAATTAACCAATAAACGACGATCAGATTGTGATACACGGACTGGGCAATGGTACCGTGCTCAAAGATTACTCCCTTGATTTGGGGTAATTTGGGTAGTTGGGTGGCTGTTTATTAAAAACAATACTACACCTTAAATTAGCAGCTAGCAGATATAGCAGCGTGCATGTTAACTACGGTACATGCATGCAATAAAATTTAGCCCAATCCTAATATTAAATCTGTAAGTATTGTAATTTGTACAAAAAGTAATTTGGTTGCTTTAATGAGTGGCATAAAATTAGACGAGTCACCTTTTATAGAGATTCGAGATTAGGTCGACTCCACGGACATTAATATCAGAAAGAAGCAGCCAGCAGGCGGGTTAAATAAATGAAGTGACTAATAATTAATTGGACTTTCGCCCTATTTTCCGTTCGGTGACAATTAATTTCCGGCACCGAGGAGAAAAGAAACCCTTATCACAACCGTTTCGCACTTTCCGTTTAGACAAGTGACAATTAGAACGGTCTGCCCACAAAAAAAAACGCCAGAGTTTAAGAGACTTTTAATGACTAAAAAATGCGACTATGAATAAATACCATTCACATTTATAATAAAATTTATCTGAGACATTCTCGTTTTAAGTAGTGAACCATTTTCTTGACAATTTTATAAATTTATACCATGGATATATGGTACATATTTTGTTGTGTAAATCAAATAATTTTAGTTCCAACGATGTAGCAGAAAAGGATGTAAATGGATTGCATAACTGTACAATTTATTAAAATCTTTATAATAAACTATTAGGTCCTTACATATGAAATTGGCGTTTTGTATGGGAGGAACAAAAAGTCGAATATTTTTTAATATAATATATTTCATTAATCAAAGTATGAACCATTATTTTCTATGCACTTTTGCCATCTCATAGGTAGTTCATTGATCCCTTTACTAAAAAAACCAGTCGGACGGGAATCAATAAAATCTTTGAAGGCGATTTGGACTGCCCCATCAGAGTTGAATTTTTTCCCTTGCAAGAAGTTATCCAAATTTCGAAAAAAAATGGTAATCTGTTGGAGCAAGGTCCGGGGAGTACGGAGGATGTCTTAGACTTTCCAATTGAAGCTCTTCTAATTTAGTAGCCGTCTGTTGCGCAGTGTGTGGTCTAGCGTTGTCGTGAAGCAGCAGTGGCGTGGAGCGATTGACCAGCCTAGGTTTTTTAGCCGCTAGCTTTTCCATCATGGTTTGCAATTGCTGACAATAGACATCAGCCGTAATAGTCTGGCCAGATTTGAGAAAACTGTAATGAACAATACCGGCACTAGTCCACCAAACGCTTACAAGTAACTTTTTTGGGGTTAATTTTCGCTTGGAGCAGGATTTGGCTGGCTGGCCAGGATCCAACCATTGCGCTGAGCGCTTCCGATTATCATAAACAACCCATTTTTCATCGCAGGTAATGATTCGGTTTAAAATACCTTCATTATTGTGCCGGTTTAGTAATGTAACGCAGCAGTCGACGCGCGTTTGCCGGTTTGCTTCAGTCAATTCGTGAGGTACCCACCTTTCAAGCTTTTTAATCTTCCCAATTTGCTTCAAGTGAATTAAAACAGTTTTATCACTAACATCGCAGCCTGCAGCTAACTCGGACGTGGTTTGCGATGGATCCGCTTCCACAATAGCCTTCAACTCTTCATTATCAACTTGAGTCTCAGGCCGTCCACGGGGCTTGTTCTGCAGGTCGAAATTTCCAGAACGAAAACGTTGGAACCAAAAACGAACTGTGTTTTCTTTTGCAACACGACCGCCATACACATCATTCACCCTTCGAGTTGTTTCCGCAGCACTAGTGCCACGGCGGAACTCGTACTCGTAAATAATGCGATATTTTAAGTTTTCCATTTTGTAAAATAAGTGACGCAAACAGAAAAAAACAGAAGAAAAAAACAAATGAATGACGATCATCGAAGCACAAATACATGAGTCTATAGCTGTACAAATTTGAATTTGGAATTCCTTACCAAAGAGGAGAAATTTGTGATTAAAGTGGCCAGTACGAAAAACGCCAATTTCATATGTAAGGACCTAATATTTTTCAATAAATACATGTAGGTTGCAATATTTCAGACAAGAAATCTATAATATATAAACAGACTTGTCTTGAATGAGATATCACCGTGGAACCTTAACTTTTAAAGCTAGGAATATAACATTTGGATATCGTTATCTTTTTATAACATAGATGCCCACTATGGGCAATTTTTCTGCATTTCACCAAGAGGGAATTGGGTTGAAAGATTTGTTTTTTAATCCGTATATTTTGAAGTAAGCATTATAAAACTTGGAATCAAGCTTTGGTTTATCAGATTAGATATCGCTAGATATGACATAGCTGAAGAATTCGGAATTGACCACAAAACAGTCTTAACCCATTTCAAAAAAACTCGATATTTGGGTGCCACACGAGCTCACTTAGACAAACCTAATGAACCGTGTACTCATTTGCCATTCTTTATTGAAACTTAATGAAACCGAACCATTTTTGAAGAGATTGATAACTGGTGATGAAAAATGGATCACTTACTGATGGGGCGTTCGCAGAATCATAACACGGATTTTTGATGGTTAAATGTATTTTATTGCACACTCAAATATTAATAACTTTACATAGCCGACATCCATATTTTTGCAAATGACAAGTGACATAACCTAAAAACTATAGACTCATGTCATCCTTACTCTTTTATACATAGACAATATAAAGATCATATTCACTAATCAACACTTACGATGAGAACTAACGAAAAAGGTCGTGCACAAAGGTCGGTCAGGCTTCACAGACTGTTGCAGAGCCCGAGTTAACACGCAGTGCAGTATTGCTGTGTGTATGGTGGATTAGAAGGGCATTGTTCATTAGGAGCTTTCACCGCCGGCCAGAACCATCAATTCTGATCTCTACTACCAATAACTGATGAGATTAAAGCAAGTAGTTGAGAGAAAAAGGCCGGAATTGATCAAAAGAAAGGGAATAGTGTTTTATCACGATAATGCTTGACCACGCACATCTTTAGCCACTCAGCAAAAATTAGGAGAGTTTGGCTGGGAGTGTGATTCAAACATTATCCAATCACCAGTATTGTTTCATTTAACTAAGGGTACGGCCGCTGTTTGGTGCATTTGTTGCATTTGCATTTGTGGTGACCACCCGTAACACACAGATTCTCTAGTGCGGAGGCCAGGATATATTGTTTTTGTAATATAGTGAACTTGATTATAATTTTTTATGTACTATATCGTTGTGTTACCAAGACAGTACAAAAATTTAATCAAAGTAGCAAAACAATTAGATGAACTCTATATAAATCCAAACGATGATTTTCCGGACATTGTCTTCATTATCCGATAAAAACATAAGTCAGACTGAACAAGTTCATAGTGCGAGTCATTTGTGCTTAAACAAAGCGTCAACAGCAGAGATGCTGTTAGCAATAACCGAGATCATTTTTCATGTGGTTCGTTCGGGCGGTCGACGAGAGCGATATAATAAATCATCGTTGCCAGCATCACGATGTTATTATTTAGTCCGCTTGGTTTATCCGTGTATGTCATGAAAACTTACGCTGCGATTGCAGCCTTTATTTGATTTAATTATAGTAATTTCTATGAGCACTTGTTCACCCTTATTTAGGTCCAAACTAGATTTATTCCTGTATTGTAGTCACTAGACAGAGATATATGTACACATCCATGACCCACAATAAACCAATCTACACATCACACCAAAATTGAACGAGGATTCAAATCCAAAACCATGGAACCACTTAAAATATAATACATAAGTAGATACTCGAACGGCAGAATAACTGATCAATTTCTGCACAAAGGGTTTCGTAGGTTCGATCACCACACTAAACAAATATTTAAAACATCAATTTTATTGAAACGATATACTAAAATCAAGTATAGGACGAAATTTTCCTCAATTAGGTAGAAAGGTAAAGAGATTACGTTTCATTTAACTAATGGGTATCAAATAGAATAAAATCGAGTATTCTTTGCTGCGCTAAAGTTATCACTATACAAATACCACACAATTTTTTTAATAGAGATAAAAATAAATACAATAGCTAACAAATATGTATATACTTTATAAATATTTGATCCGAAAATTATTAATTATCTAAAAATATCACACTATTTTTAGTACAGTGCAAAAGCCTGATCATGTAAAAAACAGATGGCCAAAAAAGAAAATAGTAATTATAATAAACAACTCATACGGATTAGAAACATTGTATTATATTTATTATAATAGAGATTTCTGTGTCTAAATTTTTTATAGGTCAACATGATTAATTTTCTACATTCATTATTTATCTGTATGATTTTATGATATTGTTTATGTTAAAATAATGATAGTGTAATTCCAATTTCAGTCAATATAGGATTACGTTATATTTAAAGCATAAGAAGACATACGTTTTTGGCTGTTCAGGAATGGCAGGGCCAACTCAATCTTCTCTGTATTATTTTATTTCATCAGTTCTCAGTCGGAGCCGGCACCCATTTGTCTTTGTTCTCGGTTTCCTATATTTTTGCACGCGAACTCCATTATCTAATTTAGCCTTGGCTGAATGCCAGATCGCCATTGTTACTTTCTTTTGAGAAAAACAGTGTTTTATTTATTTATTTATTTACATTAAAAACCTAAACATTCATTTCTATTACTTTTATTATAAGAAAAAAAAGTCACTCTTTGATGTCTGCTTTACTTCGAATCAACAAATGTTAAGAAAAATAGGAATGTTAAATGCATTGTCTGCTTAGATTTTACATTGTTAGCTTAGATTTTTCTACGAAGACTAGAGACCTTCGAAAACGTGTGCTTTGGCTTCCCGCGCTAGTATATAGTATAGTGCTATAGAATTCATAAAATATATATAAGAGCATAAACTGTAGTTAGAGAAATTTTGTAATTTCTTACAGCAGCCCTATAAGATTGCTCTAAATCCTACTGCCTTATCATGGACGTCGATTATTATTAATACAGCGCACTTGTAGGTTATATAATGATAATAGTTGTCAGGAGTACGTAAATACTTGCTTCAATTAATTTTCTCTCTAAAATCCTTGTTATTATTTCAACTATGCTCACTTTAGGTATAATTAGTTTACCCTGGCAATTTTTAAAAGACTTCATTTAAATATAAAGATACTTATTTAACGCGAGTGGAAAATTTTTATTTTCTACATATTCATTGTCAAGTTTCAGGAGTCTTTACTGACTACGTACCTACTTTAAAACTTCATATCGATTCATAATTTTCAACAATAACATATGTACATAAGTATGATGATAACTACATTTTTTAAATCAATATAATATTAAAAAAAAATTGAAATTCTAAGTTTTACATTTGTATTTCTCAGTAATCAATTTACCCAACAAACAAAATTAAGTTAGAATGTTGAAATTTAAAAATATGACGTTATATTTGTAAAAAACAGTAAATTTAAAATATTTGCATGTATTTATTAATGTTAACACGGATTTTTCTCTAATTAGTAGTCCGTGACAGGTCTGTTCGGTAAGAGGAAAATTACCCAAGGCATCGCATTATACAAACTGACTGTAATTAGGTAAATTGTGATTGTTGTTGTTAGGGGTTAATGGAAAATGATGTTTAAATGTAACTGCAAAGAACTGAAATACTGTAAATATTATTTAAATGAATATAATGAAAATAATACGTCAAGCTCCATATATCAATATTTAATCTAACTATTACTATACTATACTCAAATATTAGATATTATACTGTACTTATAACCAGATGACAAAATATCTAATAACAGAAGTCAAAGGCCAGTGAATTTTAATATTTCTCCAGTAACCGTCGTCATACTGGGCTATATGAATCATGAGAAATATTTTGAGGTACAAGTATATTTTGTAGTAGGCTTAATAAGAGGCAATCTTGTACCTCAACGAGTCTAAGAACGACACCATGGATAGTTTATCGCTCACGAAGAGAGATGACGTTCGCGTATTGAGATTTTTGGTGGTAGGGCAATTGCCCAAACTGCGTCATGACCGCAGTACACAAGTGTAAAGATCGTCATAGTGACTCGCTTTGGCCTGGTGCGTTTCGGGATCACTTTGTGTAATCCAGTAACCCACATGCCTAGAGATCTTCAGTCGTGGTATATGTGGCCCGACTAGATGACGGAGACTATCAAGCGACCATCAGATATTCATCCTTTGAAAGTCGCTTACGTTTTTGGACTACACTGTACTTACCATCAGGTGCACTGTAGTCACTATATCCTGTCAGTGTAAAAAAAAGACGATCCAAATCCAACTCACTTAAGAACCATCCAGTAGTTCCGTGTAAGTCACAAAGGCAAATCCTATAAAATCAAAACGTCTCAACTAGCGATGTATACTTACAATACAACCATTATGTATTGATGTCACTAATTTTTTTTTTTTTACTTTTTTACCAGGAGAAAATCCTCATGTATCGTCAGGGCCACCGTAAGGGCAACGACTCCAGTGTGTCGATATTTTACCGGCTAAAAACTCCTGGGCACTCCTTCTGACGCGGAACCACTGGTACGTGGGGCAGATTCGAAGTCTGTCTTAGAACCGGCGCACAGGGTCCTGCCTGAGCCACTTCAGTACATAAAGGTCGTCGGAGAGATATAACACGCCATGATCAACCATTTCGGTTATATGCTGAATAACGCATACAGCGTCGCCCTCTTGTACGGGTAGTGGACTCTCTCAAATATCACTGCTCACATTAATGTCACGGCGGGGACTGAGTAGATCATAGCTAGTGATGAAAATGCCCGGGAATTTTCCCAAAGTGCCCAGCACTTCCGCGAACATTTCGTAAATTCCCGGGAATATTCCCCATACAAGTTTTGGGCACTTTGGGAATATTCCCGGGCATTTTCATCACTAATCATAGCACGCAAACAGTTGACCCTCCGGTCCGTTCGGCTGTTTTCTTTTAGCATATCACTTGCTCACAAAAATTGAGCACGGCTTTCTAATTGTTCTCGCTGCTAACCATAACGGTGATGACTGCCGAGACAGTGAGAGGTCGCTTCGGGTGATTAAGTCGTAGCGGTGATTAGGTCGCTGCGCTCATTGACCAAGCTGGGCAGTCTTCAAGGAAGTGTTGTGCCGCCTCTTCGGACCAGTTTCCGCAGTTCGGGTACTCCTCTGTGTTCTTTGGTCATCCTGAAAAGAGAATGATACAGAATGATAACATTTATTTTATTAACTGAAATACCTATAATTATATTTTTTCTATAAATAAAATACCAAATACAGAATTAATTTTTAAAGTTACTAAACTTCAGTAATAATTTACAATATAAAATAAAAGCTAGATTAATCTTATTTGAAAGGAAGTGATCAAAATTCAACGTTTGTCCTTCTGTGTTCAACGAATCAGAAAGATATTAACTATTACATCAAGCGTGTAATTAGTTTAATTACTTAGCATTGAAATGTTTGCTAGAAGAGAGTTTAAAGGTTATATGGGTCCAATGATTCATTACCATCGGAGAATAAATTATATCTTAGAGATTATTTTATATCTTTAATTATATAGCTCCAACAATACTCCTAACCGAGTTTATCCGGAAATATCTGGATATCCGAAAAATATTGATATCAAAACCGGAATTAACTGTTTTTATTATTTGTATACATATCAGATATAATAATTCCATATAACAACGATATTTAAAATTATAATTTGTAATTAGAATAATCTAGGAAAACAAAGAGAAAAATAATGTTCCTATTATTTTTTCTTAAATAAGTATTAAACGTTCATCAAATAATATTAAAAAATGTTATAAATATAAGTCTTATCAATATTTTTGTATTGAAAAGTAAGAAGACTACTAAAATTGTTCTAATAATCACAGAAAAATTACAGATAGGCCGCATTCAACTTCGTTCTTTTTTTGAAAAACCTAATTCGGAAAGAAAATAAAGAACCCATTTGTGTATTTGTAGCCACTTTCGTTGATTTTTTTCTGTTCTGCCCTAATTCCGCGCACGCCTCCTGAGAGTCGTTATGTAAACATTTTGAGAACCACTGGCTTAATCCTATAAGGGTCTTTCTAAGCGAAATTTTAATTCCAATCTCCATTTGGACCGAGTTTCATGTAGATTTGAACTGCACATTCAAAAACCACAATGTCCCGGCCTCCCTAGGTAGTGATTAGTCTAATGCCTATGTCTGATACTTTGTCCTTTTAATTTTCATTAACCTTTTTGTACGATTTCGTGTAATTTTTAGTTAAATTGAGATTATCAAAATGAAAAAGTTTAAGTTAAGTGAAAAATACTGATACTAGACAAGACTTTCGCATATACTTAAAAATTTACGGAAATTGTAATAATTAAATCACGGGAAATTAAATCCATCTTTGCAAGATTTCAAAAAGATTTTTCTTTAAAGAATTACTTGCCGGCTCTTCTCGGTAAATTCTGCTTACCGAAATGATGGTAATATTTTTTTATTGTTTTAAAATTTAGAGATTCTTCTATAAAGGATGTTTTAATTAATTATATTAAATTAATCTATGTGTATCATATTATGAGTTGTATTTGTTAGGATTTGGACAAATATACAGAATAATTGAAGAGATTCGTATGGATAATATTTTATATTTTTGATAACGTCATATTCTATTTACAGTGTGACATCTACTTTTTTATATTTCAACCTAATATGCACATAGGTTTGATTTACTGTTTGTTAACTAAAAGATAGTATCCAACAGTATTCAACTAAAGTAAAATCTAAAATGAAGAAAAAGTCATGGATTTAGAGAAAATTAAAAACATCAAAGTACAGAAATAATACCACTGATTTATATTTTTAATTACAGCAGCTATATAATAAACTGTAAAGTTAAATTTACATACTTATTTTGATTTTGTCTCCCGTGTCTGCTTTTCAAATTTAATGTTGTGTAGCTTATTACATACAAAGCCCGGTAATTAGCTATTTTGCTATAAAAAATGTTTTAACATTTATTTTTTGTTTTGTTTCATGTCATTGTTCTAAGTCAGTAGCCAGAACCCATATTTTATCCATAATCATAGAATTCAAACTTTTAGGTTTCTTTAAAATTGTGTCGTTAAATAAATTAAATTAAATGTAATTATTGTTTTTGTTGTAAAATGGTTCCTACTACGAAAATGTCAAGTTGTTCTACTCTATTTCTGTTCTTGAAGCCATTTTTATATCTGCTTGAAAAAATAACTACACACAACTTACTTTAGACAAATATAACGTATTCCAAGAAAATACAAATATATATAAATATCACTTTATACATTTTCTTAAACTGAGTTTACCATTTAGTTTGTAATACACTTGCGAGGCATACAATAATCCGATAGTATTCTCCGATCTAATGAATAATTCTTATTTATTCGAGTTTAAATATAACATTAAATAATATTGGACGTTTTAATTTTATCCGCGAGATATTTCATAAATAGGCAAGCAAAGCAGAACGGTGCAAGCTTAACCTAATTTAATTTACTTTCAAAAGTACGAATATATGTTATATAAATAGTAACCGGTAGCTCAAAGTAAGATGTTTTAATTAAGTCTTAGACCTCGCGATAAATAACTAGCCTGCAGGGTCGGCGCAGGGAACGGCACTAATTGCTAGTATATTTAATCCTGTAAAATACTACGGACGCCTGATTTCCATAAGCTTCAATTGTTTGTGCCCGTGTATACCTGAATCCGATTTAGTTGCGACCATTACCATTTGTGTTTATCTACCGCCGACGAGAGCTGAATGAATAAGTTGACAATTCAAATTTGGTTGTTTATTTTGTTGTGGATTGTACACGATACCGACTGCAATATTTAAAGTTTAAAAATAAGTAGCACTATTCGTATGGATATTCTGCAGCGCTGAATTTCCTGCTTTGATTGTATGAGCCGAGTAACTGTCACATCAATACTTCACTAGTCAAAATATATAGAGATGGTGATGAAGTAATGATTGGAAGGTGAAAGGTAAGTGAAAGACGTGAAATAAAGATGAGTAACTTATAATTCTTTCTGCCTCTTTCACAAAGGCCTAGCATTATACTATTTACTCATATTCTAAAGTAATTACCTATAATATAATATAAGAAAATCGCTTGATTGTAACAAAATTATTCCCTCATGCATGTATTTGTAAATAAAATTAAAAGTAAAAAAAAAAAAAATATATATTGCGAATCTTTGAAATAAAATAAATAAAATAGACTTTCTTTGATCTAAAGTTCATTTGTCACATTACAGAATACAGGCCTCGACTTGAGATTGTACTCGTAACATTGGTTGCGACTGTTGCGAGCAAGGTGGGCAGCCTTTTAACTCTTTTTCCACTAAACATTGTTACCTTCGCAAACGAGTAAGGCGCGTGAGTGGCGTACTAAAACTGTTATTCTCTTAACTAGGAGAAGAAAACTTTTTACAATGAAGAAATTTCATAATTCTATATAAGTATATGAAATTATTAATATTAACTAGTTCAATTGTTTCAATCAATTGTTATAAGTAATACTATGTAAGTAAATTTACATATGACGTTGATGACTATTTCCTATCAGTTAGACTTACTAATAATAATAGTTCATTGATTATTAGGATATCAAATGTAGTGATGAGCGGAGATCATCCAAAAGTGAATCCATTACCAGGCCGCACACTTGAGGGAGTGTGTCGTCCAACAAGGGTGCCCCCACCGCCCCACGAGGTCTGGACAAGCCAATTTAAGTATTTAACCCGCTATCCTTATATTTTCCTTCCCTTTTCCACACTTTGGACAAACCGCTCTTTCACGCTAAAAATTCATTGGTTGCCGCCAAAACCAACCAATAAAATCACCGCATTATGACGCCAAAATAAGCAAGCGACGCTTTTCAAAATGCTTCAAAAAAGTAATTAGTGAGACGCCCGAGCCCGCGGAGAAAGTACCTACTCGCACACCGCTCCCGCTAAAACCCGCGCTAACGTGCTACAAAGACATTAGCCTATTATTACTAAGACTTATCGCGAGTGACTCTTTCTGCACCTCAAAGTGAGACGCCCGAGGCCGCGGAGAAAGTACGTCCTTACCAGGGATGTTACGGAGCTTCGACTCCGACTCCGATAAGTCGGAACTTCCGATCGTTATTACACCTTCGGTTCCGACTTCGGTTCCGAAACTTTTTAATCGGAGGTCACCACCACTGTTGCAGTCAATTCATTTGATTTTACTTTATATGTTGTTGAAACATAATATCAATTAATCAAACAATCAGTGCTACTTAATTTGTAGAAGACATTTTTTAAAATTTAGATTAAAAAAATATGATTAAATTATTAAATTTAAAACTAAATGTTCATTTAAATTTATTACTAAAAGGTTTTTTTTATTTTACATTTACATTAAATTAAGTAAAATAGAATTTAACACAAAAACAACCCTGCAGCAAATTTGATTTAATTTGTTCACTGGAGGATAACCGTTTCTGATATATCCAACACTTTGTGAACAACAGCTTTTATTTGCCCAAGTTAGGTTGTGTTGTGTTGGGTTGTGTTGTGTTCGACCTCTCCCTGCCAGCAGTGGTGTCGGCCATGCTGGCAGGATATGACAACTGGAGGGCCGTGGTCTCCTTCTGTGAAGACGTCATGTCCCAGAAGGAGGCCGCAAAGCGAGAGCGGCAGAAGGCCGCTCGAAGAAGATACCGGGGTGCCGGCAACCGCCCCGGCACATCAGTACCAGCCGATCGGTCGATCCACGACCGGTTGGCTGATGCCTTTGGGGTCGCGGCCTTTTTCCCCAAGTAAAAAAAAAAGGGTTGTGTTGTGTTGTCTTGTTTTGTGTTGTGTTGGGTTGTGTTGACCCAACTTGATATACGCCGGCGATGCGCTTGAGGGAGCGTGCCGCCCAACTTATCCAGGCGAGAGCGCTGTGTGACCCCGGGGGTTTTAGTCGGTGCAAGTCCGACAACCAAAAAGCTCCCTGAGGTCCGTCAACAATATCCCCCGGGCTATCAAAAAAAAAACCTGATATACGCTTGGAAACAGTCTCGATTCTCAACATCTGTCTACACACGAGGGAGATGTAGAGGGAAATGGATTATGCTGTTGTCAATTCAAAAGTTCTAGCTTATACTTTCGAAGACATGTATCAATCCTGCACCATATTAAAATGGGATCAAATTTAAGATATAATAAATAACATATCTTCACGCTATCACGCTATGTGAGCAGACATACAATAGTGGTTTAATCCACTTTGCGCTTAAATGTCATGGACTACGCGACCAGTAAGTAGCTCAGGTAATCGCTTTCTCACAGTACTATGAAAATGTTAATAAGAAACAGCAATTTTTATTGTCTGTGTATTTATAAATTTATCACTTTCTAGTTAAAAAGGTTCACTGAATAATGTTTTTATTTGTCCCTTAATAAAACTATTTTATTCTGCCGTCACTTGTGACTGACATTGCCTCCGACTCCGATTCCGACTCCGAATCAAATTTAAAAACTCCGACTCCGACCGCAAACCGCTCCCGCTCCCCGCTTAAACCCGCGCTAGTGTTCTTCAAAGGCGTCCACCAAGTGTTATTACGCAAAGACTTATGCGAGTGACTCTTTCTCCACCTCAAGAACAAAGCCCGCATCCGTGGAATAAGGACGAACCCGCTCACGCTCAAACCCGCGCTAGTGTTCTATAAAGACGTTAGCCAACTGCCAATACGAAGACTGTTCCGCGAGTGAATCTCTATCTTTCTCTATATATATCTCTCCGCTATACATGCGCGAGCGCGTAGCGACTTGTGTCCGTGCGACCGCCGAGGAGTTTGGAGCTGACGAGGAGCCGACGCCTGTGCAGCCTCGCTGCGGTGACTAGTCGCGAGAGAGGCAGGTACAGTCCAAGGTCCGTTAGGGTTTTCCCCTGGGTTACAAAATAAAAAGAAAAAAGTGAATCCGGTACAGTCAAACGTGAAGTCTATGTTCGTAAAGTCGATATTCTTACTACGCTTTGTTATAAATCTAATTAACCTCCTTTTTAAATTGCAGCTAATTAAAAAGTACTATTTACGAGTAAGCAGACCGGTTTTACAATAATCCACTTATCTATTCTGTAGTTCTAAATTGTAATCGACTTTACAAACGTAAACAAAATTGCTGCCTCTTTAGACGGACAACACGCACTACTGGTAACCCACATTAGATGGGTTTATAGTTACTGTTTGTTGCAGTGTGACGTAAAATCATTAAAAGGTAAGCATTAGTTCTTTAATATACAAAGCTATGTAATGATACAGCCTTGCAACATGCTTGAAGGCATGCGTAAAGAAATATATTTACGCATATCTTTAGTTTATTTGGGATAAGGACTCAAAGTGTGAACAGAGCATGTTATTATTGTGACCAAAACAAAACATTGCCCATTTTCTGTTAGTGAATAAATTATAAGCTTAATATAAATTGAACAAAGGCTGTCACAATTAATAACATACTCCGCTATGAAAGCATGTCTATTCTGTGAACGGTGTTTTAGGCTATTTCGACAGAACGCTCAAGAGTTCCAGCATTCATATTTAAGCTTATATTCCTGAACGTTTCTCGTATAAACCGAAGTTAGCTAAGTTTATTTTCGTTCAGTGCATTTCTTGTTTACTATCCATCATATTGTTGAGACGTTGCCGTCGTATTTGTCGTGTTCAATTTTAGTTTTGCTGTGTGTAATAAAACGTCTGAAAACATATCTTTATTTGAACCAAACATTATTGTTTGAATCCATATGTTAACTATAACACAACATAAACCAAACCACCACCTTAGGATTATTAGGATTAAAAAAATATATATTAGTATAATTTATTAATAAATATTTAGTTACAAGTTGTTTATGTATTTCATCCGAACCTAAAGCTTAATGTATTAGTTATAATCTTTCGATAAATATACAAGTATAAATATATTAAAATGGTAAACATTTATAACATTAGACATAGATACATATCAATAAATAATATCCGTTTGAAATTTTACATAAGAATTTCAAAGTAAAAAGTCAAGAGACATGAAGGAGCGAAAACCCGTCTTTTGGACGGCAACGCAACTACGACAATGTTCATGTTACAGTAGTCCAAAGACGACGATGACCTCTTATCATCGGGTGAGCTGTTCGCCTGTTTGCCTTCCTTTCATATAAAAAAATATTTCATTTATAATAGATATTTTATTTGATTTACCGAAAATTTAAAATTTCATGAAACGTAGTATAATAGTTAATTAGCACGTATCCTTGGAAATCAGGATAATTCAGTGTATCGAAATAATTAAACACGTACCGTGTACACTTGGCGCTGAGGTTACGTTTTGTTTATTCCTATACTCATTGTTTTCAGGTTACCACAAATTACTTGTTTATCTTAATGTAATTAGCATTAATATTTACTCGTGACCTGTTTCTACAGGTGCTTAAAGTTGTAATTTCTTACTGTAAATAAAACATTATTACAAATAACAAATATTTTATTATCTTAACTAAAGTAAACACACATTTGTACTTTCTTTAAACGTATCCAATTATTTTGACCCGATTTAATAAATTTATAATTTGCATCAACTAAATAAAAAACAAAGAGAATTCGAAATACTTTTACCAAGTTTCTATCCTTGATGATTTGTATATCTAAGTTCTTAAACTTTAATATTTTATTATACGAGTAGATTGTGGAAGAAACCCACTGTCGATTAAAAAATGACGATAGCCAAATGACTGGGGCCATCGTCTTCCCGGCCTAAATATACCACAACCAAAGGTGTCCATGCAAACATGGATAATTGGATGTTTTACAGGCTAACCTTGAAAGGTTATATGATGAAGTCAGCATGTTAAGAAACCCGACAAAATTAAAAGAAACGGCAGTAAAATGAGCCTCTGAAGGAGTTAAACACTACAATAAAAGCATGGAAAATGTTCTATGCTATTAAAATCATCTTCTGTGTGCTATTTGAAACCCGACTCAATTAATTAATATACAAATGTACAAAATAAGAATATACAATAGAATCTATTGCACCCTTAGTACTCCTTGAAATGTTTCACTCACCAATCCTTCCAAAGAAATGACTAATCTTGGACACAGCTGTCGAGATGACAGAAAAAACTCCTAAAAGTTCGAACTTCAATCCATTTACTAAAGTTCTGATCAAATTCAATTTCGTTCTGCTTCAGCTTTGTATACTGCTAATAATAAAAGGCTATTTACTAAATTACTCAGCTTAATTCATGTTGATAAAGTTAATTTCTATATAGTTGATCATTTATGAAACAAAAATATCTTCTCGCTATAAAATCGTTTCAAGCGAAGTTCAAATAGTTGCAATAAGTAAAATTATTAATCGTCCTTGTATGCTAAATTCAAAATATTTAAAAGGATTAGAGTTCCTAAAGCATTACAAAACCTGTGTATTTCTGAGTGAAATTTCTTACTATATATTTTTCTTTATTAGCAAGTGTATAACAAAGTATTTAATTTTTCAAAGTAAAAATATGTGAGGATAGTTTTTTCTTTAAATGCCTACTGTTTTTATAATTACAACTCTCAAATTCATTTTACAGACAATTCTAATATATATATATATATATATATATATATGTATATATTTTTTTTATTAACTGTTTATAGGGTAAACATTTAAACAAAAGTGCAAAATAAATACAATTTGTTCTGTGATGAGAAGCTAACACCAGAAAAACCGAATGTTTTGTTTCACAGCTACCGTTAGTGTTGGAAAATGGGAGGCAGCGACATCACATTGAATGTACCAAATCGAATCCACGTCCCAGTGGGATGAATGGAAAAAATGTTTTGTAGCGAATGAACGCGGTGTCGCGACGCGCTGTCCGCTGGAAGATTTACAACCTTCCATTACTGTTTTGTGTAGGTGCCTATATTTATTAGATACCTAGAGCACTTTTTGTTACGTTTCATCTTTTACAGGTTTCTGTTCACTTTAAAAATAACTTCATTAGTCATTTCAATTAAGTAATTTCGATTTTTGTAAGCATCAATTATTATTATTTCGATGAAGAAAACGTAAAATCAATTTTAAAACCCTTGTGAATGGAGTACAAAAATTGATAGGTAAATTTTTTGTCATAATCCATATTGTTGAAGGCTTATGCAAAATAATTTTGTTACTTGTTTATTATACTCTTTATTCATGAATATCACAATATGTTTAAATTTTAAAATGAATACATACAAAAATATAATATATAAATTTTAAAATGTAAAAACATGTAGACCTACAGGGGTGAAGCCTAAAGCCCAAGCCACCGGTAGTTAGGAGCTCAGAGTGAGGACTGAGGAACCTCCTAACAATGCGTGCCGTATCGAGTAGAACTGCCTTCTGTATCCGGCCCTTGATCCTACAACCAAGCGAGAGCCCCTTAAGGTGGTAATCGAGGCTCTTTGCGATCAGCCCATTAGTCGATACGACTATCGGGACAATATCGTAGAATCTACATCCCACATGCTGGTAATCTCGTGTGCGAGGTCTAAATATTAATAACTTTATCTTTTAAATGTACTGGAGATGAGTTCTATAACATAACAAAAATATTGCGTTAATGTGGTTATTTCTTACGAATATAATAAACATTTAACAGCTCTAACCCTTCAAATAATTAAATTTAATATAAATCTAAAGGGTACAGCAACAATAAACGTCTGGAAATAACGAGAGAATTCTTTATTAAAATTCGTTGTAACATTTCATTAGAGCAGAGCAATTCGGAATATGATCCGACTAAAGAGCTTTATTCATTGTATCTGTATTTTTATTCGTCAAGCGGTGCGACACTGAGCCAAATAACCTGACGCTGTCGTCGGAGGGAATAAGGCTCTTTCTAATTTACATTCTGTATACAAATTGCGCAAATGTGAGCATGAAAATAAAATTCTCGTCGTTTGTGTTTTCTTGCGGGGTGGTCTTTTCTCGCATTATGTAAATTTTTATTAAGAATTCCGTCAAATTAGTTTATACACGCACATTTTTAATATTTTCTGCATGTGAATCCTATTGTCAAGTCACAACATTTATATATTACTAATGATAATGGACTAATATAACAATTCTCGAATAAATTACTTTTTCATTATAAACTACGCCGCTAGCTAAATTTACTTATTGATTTTCTAGATTCCAAAAATATTTTATTTAGTATTATACAATGAATGTTCCGTTTCCTATTTCAGTCATAAAAAAAACTGGAAAAAAATAAGGTTACTACTTATTTGAGGATCTATCTTTCATATCCAGTAATAATCATTATTTATCCGGCAATCGGTGAGATTTGTGATCGTGTGTGACTGACTATATTTGTTATATTTATTTTATATTTCACTCAACTTTACACAGTTCCTTTAGTAAGGACATTTTAAAATATTATAACGTGTATATTGGAACTAAATAAAAATATAGTGAAGTTAGTCCGTAAAAGTTGGGAAATGATTGTGGTTTGCGGTTTTCTCTCCGCCATGAACTCGCGATAAAGTGGGTACCACTGTTTAACTTTCTACAAACTTTATTCTTCACTATTTCTCCAGATATCGTATTACATCGAATATAATGTAGCTGACTTCATAGGAGCACTCATATTATAAAGTTCTATTAGCAACTTACCTGGTTCCATTTTTTTTATGACGTGTAAAATAAATTCAAGAACACACCGTGTTTACTATTTATTTAAAATTCAAAAACAATACTCATTCCAATAAGGAACAAGAATAAGGAAATATTCATTATGAAATAGTACCCACCTATATCTTTCAACTCAAAAAATAAAAATAAATCGTAGCCAAGGATACGCGGAAGCTATGAAAACGTGTGGCTTTATTGAGAATTGAGAAAGAGAAGAAGTTTCGAATAAAAAACATCGTATTTGGAATTACATAAAGTGTAAAAAATGCCTTTTTAAAAATAAAAGTTTATAAATTTCTTTACTATAGAAACTTTAAAATAAATTGTACGCTTAACAACATAAAACCACTAAAACATCATCCCATCTAGACATTTAATATTTACTTAGACTAAACCAGAGCACAATCTCGGTTATATAAACAGCGCAGTTATTTTGGACGCGGAGTAAATTCTATATTTGTATTAAATACAGTAATAAGTCTAGTCGAGATTCATCTAATAAGGGCACCCTCGGAGTAAATTCTTGATCACGAGCAGCCATTATCATTTAGCGGTTAATAAATGTTAGGGTGAAAGCCAAAGGTGGCTCGACGACAACGGGGATCAAAAATCGTAGCAATAATCGTAAAAAGTTTCAGAGTTAAGCACGCGTCGTGAATTCAGAAGTTAGTCAAAGGGTCTCATCATTACTAACTTGGGTTCAATGAACCTTGATTGTAAGTGTATACTTTATCTTTGCCACCGATATATGTACTAATATTACAAGTTTAACAATTATAAAGACTATTAATAAATTTGCAGTTTTTATACTTACCATAAGTCCTGAAAATTTAAGAAATGTAAGGAAAATCATATTTTTACCGGACTTCGGGATCTATTCAAAGGTGTCCACAATTCAAGGCTAAGGGATAGGGAAAAAATTACGTTGTTTATAATAAAACTGTGTTAAAAACGTCGATGTTTACTATGGTACAGTTAGAAGCACATACGAAATCTGTGAGATTGCATTAAGTCTAAATGCCAAGCGGGCAAAACTATTTTAAAAGAATATAAAAGTAGTGTCCAATACATTTCAACTATCCTAGCAAAGTCTGGCTAAGATAAATAAATGAATTAAAATAAATAATAAGCCAAAAATTCTTTCATTACATATAGTCGAATCTCATTATACAATAAAACTTATTTTGCTCGTTTAAAATTCAAACAACATTGCAAAGAACTATTTACTTTTATTTCCTCATCACTCAAGTCTTTGGAAGTACACTCATAAATATGCAACTCCGATGTTGTTGAAGCAACGCGGTGTATTTCACCACTTTTAGCTGGAATTTCTATACAATAGGCTAAAACTACCCTCCCTATAGTGAAGGCGCGATGAAGTTTCACTGTGTAATAATATCCGAACGTTCATAAATATGCACAACAACATAAAGTTAACTTCAACTAGTTTCATCAACCTCAGAGGGCTTAAAAATGGATCTTACAAATATATCTTCATTTCAAGACTTCATTTCATTACTTTACACTTACTTTATTTCGACACTAATTGGTAACTTGATCTTCCAATACTTATTAAGAAGTAGGCGACTTAAGGTATATATTAGGTCCTTACATATGAAATTGGCGTTTTGTATGGGAGGAACAAAAAGTCGAATATTTTTTAATATAATATATTTAATTAATCAAAGTATGAACCATTATTTTCTATGCACTTTTGCCATCTCATAGGTAGTTCATTGATCCCTTTACTAAAAAAACCAGTCGGACGGGAATCAATAAAATCTTTGAAGGCGATTTGGACTGCCCCATCGGAGTTGAATTTTTTCCCTTGCAAGAAGTTATTCAAATTTCGAAAAAAATGGTAATCTGTTGGAGCAAGGTCCGGAGAGTACGGAGGATGTCTTAGACTTTCCAATTGAAGCTCTTCTAATTTAGTAGCCGTCTGTTGCGCAGTGTGTGGTCTAGCGTTGTCGTGAAGCAGCAGAGACGTGGAGCGATTGACCAGCCTAGGTTGTTTAGCCGCTAGCTTTTCCATCATGGTTTGCAATTGCTGACAATAGACATCAGCCGTAATAGTCTGGCCAGATTTGAAAAAACTGTAATGAACAATACCGGCACTAGTCCACCAAACGCTTACAAGTAACTTTTTTGGGGTTAATTTTCGCTTGGGGCAGGATTTGGCTGGCTGGCCAGGATCCAACCATTGCGCTGAGCGCTTCCGATTATCGTAAAGAACCCATTTTTCATCACAGGTAATGGTTCGGTTTAAAATACCTTCATTATTGTGCCGGTTTAGTAATGTAACGCAGCAGTCGACGCGCGTTTGCCGGTTTGCTTCAGTCAATTCGTGAGGTACCCACCTTTCAAGCTTTTTAATCTTCCCAATTTGCTTCAAGTGAATTAAAACAGTTTTATCACTAACATCGCAGCCTGCAGCTAACTCGGACGTGGTTTGCGATGGATCCGCTTCCACAATAGCCTTCAACTCTTCATTATCAACTTGAGTCTCAGGCCGTCCACGGGGCTTGTTCTGCAGGTCGAAATTTCCAGAACGAAAACGTTGGAACCAAAAACGAACTGTATTTTCTTTTGCAACACGACCGCCATACACATCATTCACCCTTCGAGTTGTTTCAAGCACTAGTGCCACGGCGGAACTCGTACTCGTAAATAATGCGATATTTTAAGTTTTCCATTTTGTAAAATGAGTGACGCAAACAGAAAAAAACAGAAGAAAAAACAAATGAATGACGATCATCGAAGCACAAATACATGAGTCTATAGCTGTACAAATTTGAATTTGGAATTCCTTACCAAAGAGGAGAAATTTGTAATTAAAGTGGCCAGTACGAAAAACGCCAATTTCATATGTAAGGACCTAATATTTAATACACACTTATCGTCCGTTTTTTCCTAATATTTAATTTTCGTCAATTTCAAATCAAAGCTTTTCTTATTATTTACATAACCGCTAACACATTTTTACTTATCTGCAATAATCTACAGCAAACAAAAATAAATTGCCGAAAATTTCTTAAGTATATATGTCATAATCTCCAAAGGTACTCGTAGCCAAAATAATATATATTTGATATAGTATGCATGAAGACTAAATATGTATATTCTAAGTTGCATTTATGTGTCTTATATCTTTACTTAATTACTGTGAAACTTTCCAAGGCGAACAAATAAGATATATCTTTGAGTAATATTTTAATATAGGTTTAACAAAATATTATACGAATATATTATTAAAATTATAATTAATATGGTTGCTGCATCAACTGCCAAATATCAAAGCAAGTTTTTGTTCCAAACTCTTAGTAGTCCCTAAACACATGACAGTTCGTAACTTCTTCTATATTGTTCTTTATTTGATTCCTTATGTAATATTTGTCACTACTCCAGAGAACAAACTTCTCGGATAGACGTGTTAATCTCACAATGTCGAGAGCATGTGACGATATTATTTTTCTCGACATCATATCGAGTGATTAATAACGTTATTCGCTCTTCCATAATGACATAACATTTAATATCTTTATACAGTTTTTGTTCGGAATATATGACAGAAAATATGTATGTCCTTATTACTAACTTCTGATACTTTTACTAAATTTTCTATAGTTATTTAACAACTCAAATACACGAAAGAAATGTTACAGACTGACATTTGACTAAACTTTCAAAAGGCAGATAAGGTATTTAATTTAATTATTTTATATATAAAAAATAATTAAAATTTACCTATGCATAAGTATTCTACCATTCAATAACTACAAATATATTATTAAGAGTCATTTTCTCTATCGCTAGATATATTAAATCTATTGATATATTGTAAGGTACTCGTGATATAATAGATTCAAGTTCTCTGTTATAGAATACGATATTTTGATCATTGACAAATTATTTTAATTTTTATTAGAGATTCTATAATGATGTAGATATAATATGTGTTTAATTAATTTAATCAACCAGTGGTAGTATTGCTTTTTTATATATTAATTTTTATAAGAATATTAAAATGTTTTATTGGAAGCCGTCGTAAAACTGTTGGATACACGCCAACTGATATAAATAAGACTTCTATAGAATGAAATAAATTATTTTATAAAAAGAAGAACAGTGTCCAATAGCACCCAACTTATCGAAATCATATTTCAGGGACGTGAGGACAATGTAGCTTACCCTTTTCTAACGCATTGTCTGCAATGCTTTGTTCACATTACTATCCCCGCCAGGGAAGTAACTAAATAGGTTTGAAGGCACGTGTAGTTTCCGTGGGCAAGTTACTTGTTTTTCCAGTTCATATTGAACGAAGCATCACCCTTTTCTAAAGCATTGTCTATATCATATTGTCACGAGCACGTGGCGACACGCGATATTGGTTGAGATATAACTTTACTCTTGTAATATTTTTCTATGACTAAGATTGTTCGAATGTGAATAAAGTTCCCTTAATATAGACTGTAGAGATATTAATAGCTTTAATATATAGAAGTCAGTATATTTTCACCATTGATGCAGTGTTTGATTTTTTTTTATCCTAAATGGGCGCAGTAACCCTACCACGTCCGATGGTAAGCACGATGCAGTGCAAAAACACGACAACTATCAACAGTATAGAAAAACCTATCGGTAGTCGTAGCATTCATGTCGGCCTGCACAAATATCCAAACACGCTGCACTTAAAGGACCCAATATCAAAGGACAGTGGGAATACGCTCGCCGGAAGACCATTCCGCAGCACAACGACATGGCGAAAGTAAGGAGTAATTTTTTTTTTTTTACACTGGCTCGACATAGTGACTACAGAGTACCTGATGGTAAGTACAGTTTAGTCCAAAAACGAAAGCGACTATCAAAGGATGAAAATCCATTGATAGTCTACATCGTCATGTCGGCCCACATATATCACGACTGAAGGTCTCTAGGTATATGAGCTACTGGATATGCACAAGCTGATCCCGAAACGCGACAAGCCGAAACTGGTCACTATGACGGCCTTTACACCCATGTACTGTGGTCGCAATCCAGACGGGCACCGGCGCCCTACCACCTCGCTGCTGCTCGTTTAGCACCACCCAGGAGTCACGTGTAGGGAAGCTAGGGTAAAGCCTACGGACGCGAGCAGCTTCGACTCCCAATTCAAGGAAGTATCGGTCATCCGCTCCGCCAGTGGTCACTTTGTGACAACAAATAAGTGCAAAGTGGATACAGCCACTAATGTGTCTCTAGTCACTCCGAAAGAGATATAGCGCTGTGATATATTATAATTATACATTTCTATTCATAATTTGACCATTATTTTAGTACTGCGTAGTGCAAAGCTAAGTATAAGTCTATAAATGTGTCGTTAAATATCAATTACCAGTAAGTCACATCTCAATTGAAGGTTTAACAAATTTTGTAATCTAATAAGTACTCGTAACATTGGTACTATTTTCTCTTCATATTACGTAAACTATTTTAAAAACAGTCAAAATATATCAAAATTGCATAACTTATAATTTGTTGTTGAATTTGTGTTAACATGGGTATTCAGGTTTTTTATATTTATCGACGCTGCTATTGTTACCAATAGAAATTCCCAGCAGCCATTGCGTCATAGTTGTGTACTGTAAAGCTATAGTGTTGTTGAGTTGTATGTACTAACGAACGAGATGCAGAAGAAAGGTAGCCAACAGTCGCCGGTCCCGAGAGATTCAGACCGTCCACTACGGCCTCTAATGAGAGCAACTCCATCGTTAAATAAATTGGATAAAGACGTTCGTGATCTCTCAAGAACGTCTTGAACCTCTTCACAGTGACTAGCAATTAACTGAATTAAAAGATTGTTCGTGCACTTACAGAAATGTTGAAACGTTTCACGTTTTCGTCGTCCTTATGATCTTTAATTTTCTTTTGAATACTTCAAACGGTCGTTTAATAAATCATTGTCATTGTTGTTATATGATTAATACTAATTTAATTAATTAGGTAGTCTATGCTTGTGAAGTTGTTTGCTCTAAATTCACCGGCTGCCCATAAGCCTTACATATACGAGTATATGGCTTCACAGTTATTTTGATTTATTCTCCTTGTAATTAAGAATTAATAAATAAAAACATGGTACCAATTGAATGTAATTTTTAAAGTTGCCGCCAAAATCAAATATTTATGATTTTCTGAATATACAAATAAAGACAGATAAAAATAAGCATCCTTATGAAAATCATGAAATGAAAATCATATAATATTGTTGTTTGTCATCAATAAAGATAAACAAGATTCATTCCACATGTTTCTATTTCCGCATCTCAATAAACTTCGTATTTGTTTACAATGTAGATTTTGTTCCTACCAATATCAATATACTAAAGTACAATAAGTTGTGAATCAATACATATAACAAAATCCGTTCCGCAGCCACCTCTCCGACGTTCCGTAAATACTATGATTTGCAACTCCGTATATATACATATGTGAGTGTCCAGAAAAACTTTACTGCGCCATGTAGCTTAGTAAAAACGTATAAGAATCGTTAATTGATCTGTACACGTTTGTGCCCTCTAATCTCTGAATTGCCATAACCGTTTTAAATGCGATTTTCATTAATCTATTACAAAAAACTGCCTTTAACATATAGTGTTAATTTTATTTCAATCGATTCATAAATAAAAGTTATGTCAGTTTGAAAAGCACAATGGCGATCAATTATTGGAAAAAGTGTGTTTCATGGCGTTACGAAGTTCGTCGGGTCAGCTAGTTATAAATATGATTGTTATTATTACGTACGTATATGAAGTTTTAAGAACTGAAGTCGATAGAATTTTTGTACGTAGACCAAACAAAGAATATCTGGGAAAAGGCTAAACCTAAAAGACCAAATTAAGGCCTCTTTGCAAAGATAAAGTGAAGTTGTATTGAATTCATTCTGCTTACGCTAAAAGGGAGCAGGCGTGACGATATATAGATTATGTTATAAATATAACCTACCTATATTAGTTTCTATAAGTGGTGTAAACCTATGCGAGGGTACAATGCACATATTAAATTACCCGAAATAAAATACGATCAGTCTCGAATATGTGTTTCATTGAATGCCACTTTTTATTATATATATTATATATTGGTATTCAACAATAAGTATATTGTAGGTAAAATAGTTTTGCTTATTACGAAGAAATCTGAACCAGGACAGTGTCAAGCCAGTAAAATTTACGGGTGTTTGTGCTGATAATATAAGCAGGTAATGTCGCAACCCTTCCACGCCTACTGCCGAGTGATTAACAAAGTAACTAATGATTCCCCTCAAAAGTAAACATAGCGATCTAGTTACCGCGGCGTTGGCGTTTATCTTTAATATAAAAAATACATTAACACCATAAAAGTGCCTAAAAATATTGGTTTTTAGACGTATAAACGAGATTCACGGTATTTTGATAACTTAAAAAATTATGTTGATTCATAATAATAGTAGTCTCAAATAAGACTGCATATAGATGGGAGACTGTGGGTTTTGTAATGAATTCTCCACATCCCGTTATTCTGCGCCCTTTGGACACTATCACGGGAGAGGACAAAAGTTTTTTCCGACACTGCGCAGTGTTTTTCGTCGGAGTACGTCACCCTGTGCCGTTTTTCTGACTTCTCAAGGGTCGAGCGACCCCAAAGGCATCAGCCAGCCGGTCTTGGATAGATTTGTCAGCTGGGAATGTGGGGTAAGAGTGGTTGCCAGCACCCGAAGTCTACATGTCCGAATGGAATCGGCTTTCTGATGCTTGTTATCTATAATATGGATACTAGATAAATATATGTATATACTTCGAATACATAAAAAATATTATTACGCTATTGACTCCTGTCAAAATAATCAACGCAGGATCGTCAGCGTCGCAAGTAGTTCTTTTCTATCTGAACTATCTGACCGTCTTGTCATAAAAAATCTCTATAATACTTACTACCTCCTTTCTTTAATTAAGAATAAATTACTTTTACAATAAATACTAAAAAAAAACAAAAGATATGCATTACACTGATTCATAGAATGCAATAACAATGAATCATATCTATTTTTCTTATTTTTTAATGTTTTGATTTTTTGCTTTGGCCTTGTTTATAATTTCATGTGTTTTATTTTTACACTGGCTCGATAAAGTGACTACGGTGCACCTGATGGTGAGTACAGTGTAGTCCAAAAACGAAAGCGACCATCAAAGGATGAAAATCCGTTGATAGTCTCCGTCGTCATGTCGTCCCACATATACCACGACTGACGGTCTATAGGTATACGAGTAACTGGATAAACACAAGCTGATCCCGAAACGCGACAGACCAAAGCGAGTCACTATGACGCTCTTTACACTTGTGGACTATGGATTTATTTTGTATAATGTCTGCAAGGTATAGGTAAATCTAAAATTAATTTTAGGTACCATAGAGCGAATCACAATGTAGCCAGTATTTTTGCAAAAATAACTTTTAATAAAGGCAAGTGACATGGCGATTTAAAGCGGTTACTTGCAAAGCGGCTACGGTGTCCTCCTGTGTCAGCTGAGGCTTCTGCTACGACCCGGATCACCGGATTAACTGCCTGTAACAGTATGTCAGTCCGGCGAGCGAACAAGATTTACGCGTCTGTTTTCGTTGAATTTTAAACACGTTTTTATTTCATTTTATGTAATTATACAATTTTTTTGCTGGTTTTAATATTACCTATTGATACATTTATAACTTTATTATTATATAATTATTTCTACACCTAGTTATTAGTACCCCTAGTTTGGGTGTCAGCTGACTGTAATGTACCGCTTTCAAATGTTTTTTTTCTGAATAAATCATTTTTATTATTATTTATTTTTATTTTAATTAAACGAGGTTGGTTTGTGCCCTTCGTATACAAATCCTTTTAACTCTATCACGTGGGAACTTTTTATAAATTACTTATTAGGTATTTAAAGATCAAATCAAATACCTTAATGACCTAAGTGTACACTCCAAATCCAAATTATTCATTATTTAGTCAAGAACACTCACTCCTAAGAAAAATGTAGTATTAATAAAATAATATTGTGCTTAGAAAAATACATTTTTTTATAAATAGTAATGGAACAAAGTTATATTTAATACAAGTGCATTCTTGTGAGATAGAGGATGTGCGCATGTGTCTTATGCACCGCCTGATAGAAATAACCTAAGAAGTATGGCCCTTAACACGCACCTCTCCTATAGTTGATGTTGGGACTCGCTGGGTCGTCAGAAGGATATAGACGGAGTTTTGACCCGTAAGAGTCTGCCATATAGGAGCCGATCTGACGATCCTATCATCATATCCTAGGATTCCCCACAAGCTACTAAAAACGACAAATACGTTCTTAGAAAAATATTGACAAAAAACTAACGAAAACAATGCTTAAAACCATTTTTTGTTTGATCACGAATTAGCAGTTATTTGTGGAAATTTCACAATACTTATTCTATGACTATAAATATGCCCATGTGGCTAGACAATTTTTTTTATTCAATTTTAAATTAAAGAAGCGTAATAGATATAGATTGCCTTCATTTCCCAAAAAGTTTAAAATATGACTATAATTTTTAGGCTTTTACAGTTATTCCTTATATAATTTCTATTGATATGAGTAAATAAGGTATATGTCAAGCTGGACTCACATTGGATCTAGCCGTGTTCATATCCATATCCTCAGCACGGCGAGTGTTATCCTATAATCTCTGCATTGCGTCACACCGAGCGGAATGAGAGTTATCGGTTTCCCTGATAAACAGAAACGAATGGGCTCCATCCCCTGCTCAGTAATATCGGCGGTGTAAAAATTGATTGTTACAGCCAAATCAAATAACAATTTATCTCTTTACAAATTTTGATAAATACTGAACCATTTCAATCTTTCGTTTTTACACAATTTAAAGCCATACTTGTTGTAAATACCGAATGTAATCAAAATCAAAATGTTACTAATGCTCTATATGGCAGACTTTATTTAGTAAAAATCTTTGTAACTAGAACAATATTTTAAACTATTTTGTTATTTACTTTAATTTTTTTATAATACGTATTTGCAATTTTAGAAAGTTCTTATTTAGTATTTTAATAGCGTTACTAAACACATAAGAAATTTTTACCAATTTAATTATTCATTTTACCTGAAATTATTTGACCCAAACAAAATAGCCCAGTATTAGTTTACAACTGGATATTCCCTTGAGCATATAAATTAATAATCGTTTACCATTTCCATTATTTATTATTGTGGTGACATAATTTATTGACTTTTTGCAATTAATTAATCTATGATCGTGAAAACGAAATTGTATATTGCATTAAGCCATGGATTAACCAAAATAGTATAATACAATCACAACAAAATTGTACTTATAGTATACGCACTGATTATATAATATCAGAATATATAACGTATAAACTCTCTTTCTTCTACGAATATGACATTGATATTTAAACGAATCATTAGATTTGTTATATATTTAGTATTCAATATAACCTTTTTCATAATACAATAGTATTCTCTGAATGTAAATAACGCATTTCATTTATAAATAATATTTCCGGGTTAGATAAGCCGAGTAGAAGATCCGAAAAAACAGTATCCTTAATAACGTAACTTCCCTCGATTCGTCACAGTTATGAATAACGATATGAACATGAGAGTTTTACGGGATTAACCTTCTCTCATGAGAAATAATTGTCGGTACAACCCCGAATTGGATTACTGAAAAAACAGCGCGCTCACCTAACGCGGTTGTGACTAACGATGTATAAAATTTCCATTGTCATCAATCTCTGACACTACGCCGAGGATTCGCAAACTCTTCACTAATTGCAATTTGAACAAAAACTAAAAAGCGCCGTCATCGTGCGCTGCATTTTTTTTACTTAACACTTTTAAAATAACCCAAGTTTCTACTGTGAGAGTCGTTTTCTTTAGCTCATTTGAATACAGATACGTTGAAAACTTGAAAACATTTTATTTACGTTTAAGGTTTGATTTTTGTATAAGTCGTATTTATTAGTACGTAATATATTTTATTTATTATTTATTTATATATATTATAAATGTTGTATTTCAAGTTAAATTGTTAAACTATACTATGTAGCAGTGACGTGCATAGGCTATTTATAGGGTACAGGGTAGGCAGATTCACATAATTAACGTGGATATTAAATAATAATAATAAATATTATATTACTTTCATAAAAAAGATAGATGGCGTGAAAATAAAATACATATGAATATAAAAGGTTTCATTTTCGTTTCAATTAAAGCAATTTATTCTAGACTTATTTACTGTAAGGGCATGCAATGCTTTCATGAATCTATGGAATGAACGCTACTGCTATGTAGGTAGTTTACAAACTACGCCAATAAAATAGCACAAATGACGTAATGATAAAATTATTATAGATTTTTTCATTCACTTTAATATAGAAACCATATCGCATACGAAACGAAAAGAACCATACAATTCTTATAACGCCCGTTTTGATAAAAACAGCATCAAATAAAATCTAAAAGCGTTTAGCAGATAAATATAAAGAGGCTCATTTTTTTACATTGGCTCGACATACGGACTGCAGTACACCTGATAGTAAGTACAGTGTAGTCCAATAACGAAAGCGACCATCGAAGGATAAAAACCCATTGCTATTCTCCATCGACATGTTTGCCCACATATACCACGACTGAAGATCTATAGGTATATGAGTTACTGGATATGCGAGTACACAAGCTTTTCCCGAAACGCGATAAGCCAAAGCAAGTCACCATGGCGGTCTTTACACTTGTGCACTGTAGTCATGACCCAATTCGGGCAATCGCCCTACCACCAAAAATTACATTATTTTTAGTTTCAATTTAGTACGTTTATTACTGAACCCCAAAAACAAATCAAGACGGTAAACCAATTATTACACTTGCATTACCCATTACATTCAAAGAGGACCTCTAAAAATATAACCACTTAAAAGTTCACTTTTATTTATATACCTCATTAGTACATCTATAGTATAATACTTATGAAGATATTATAGCGGCAAACATTTATATTTGTCCTAATAAAAATTTAAAAACTGGCCGCTTGAAAAGCAATTTATACAGCGTAGGTGGAGCTCGACAGTGAGGTAGGCGGAATCTTCACTCCGATAGATATACCGCAAAACATGACTGTGGTGAATCTGACATCTAATGTCAGAAACAAAAGGCTTTTTAGCGCGAGTCCGCTGCGAATGGCGATGTTTTTGTTAATATTTCTTGATATTTGTTAAACCAACGGATCTACTATTCAATGCAACTGTTATTAACTTTTGGATTCGCAGATAAAATATTAAAGAAGTTTAACGTTAAACACATGTTTAGTCTAAATGCTTTTTTATTTATTCTAGTATAAAGGTATTAATAGCTTACTAATGCTTAGTAGGTGGGTTATATAAGTAATCCCTTAGCTTTATATTAGTTCTTTCATATTTTATAATGGGTTTTTTTTTATTAACCAGCGCTACTGGACAGGTTGGGTACAATATATTAGCGCAAAGTGGATACAGTTCCAAATGTATCTCTGCGTCCCTTGAAAGAAATATAGCGGGACGATGTATATTATATTTTAAAACATTTACCTTTACATACCATTTACATACTTTTGAATATTATATGTTGTTTAGAATGTGTATGCGTGTTTAGTTTTTTCAAAGAATCGGGAAATAATTACGACTTGTTTTAAAGAGAAAATCATAATATAGGCGTCACGTTGACTTACACTGTTAAAAAGTATAAACTTTAAATGACATGCTCAAGCTATTGAAATGTGAAAGCCATCATGCAGCACTAGTTACGTTAGGTTATCATCTAGCTGGAAATAGTTCAGATCTGGTCAAGCATATTAAACTTACTTGTAATAGGCCTGTATTGTTTATCCTTATAATCATATTTTTAAAAGTTCGCATTATCAAGGATACACTAAAGCCTCATTAATATATAGGATTTAAAAAAAATGCGCATCGTTTTACAACTTAATTAGATCCTCATTAAATTTATGTCATAATCATCATTAGATTTATAATATGATTAGGAATCCAGCCTAGTACTAATTAACCTAGAGCTATACTATATAGAAATAACAGTTAATATTATAAAAATTACTTAAAGAAAAATACATAAATAGTCCATCTTTTTTATATCTTAAAAACAAAGGTCCAAACATTACATAATCAGTAATACTCAGGAAAATGTAAATACAGTAGTGAGAATTACTAAAATATTTAACGTAGTTTTGACATAACATATTACATTAATAATGTTAACACGTTTTAATTAATCCGCCTTACGTCTAATATATAAAATGTATTTTCTTCCAACTTAAATTTCCTTCGCACCTGATCCAGCAAACAAGGTCCCATGATGTAACGCGAAGTCACGTAAATTAGCTACGATGTATACTAATCCCAAGATAAAACGCTTTAGGTTCTGCCATAACGTGTCGTGTGTAAGCAGCATAATTTGCTTCGACCATTTGTGTTCTCATTTAGTTTAAATATAAACATTAAAAGTACTCATAATATCGCTAACTGTAATACTTTGCTGTTGTAACATTTTGAATTGTTTTTTTCAGCTTAAACTAAGGAATTATCTCTTACCTTTTTCGGGTCATTGTATTGTGGAATAGTCTAAAAGCGAGCATGACCCCTTCTTCCTATGATATTAAGTTCTTTAAACGAAGCATAAAGAGATATTTGTTCAGGCCTGTGTGATCGAAGCGAATACCAGCAGGTATCTCAATAATCACACTTGATTTTTACACAGCACATTGCTTTCCATCAGATACAGTACACCCAAAGATCATAGTCAGAATTTAAAAAAAAATACACTATTGCATCTTTTACAAGCTACTTGGACTGACATAGTAGTATTGTTTTTTTTTTGTATAAGTTATGACTTATGGCGTCGGTTACATTAAAATCAAACTTAAAAAACAACTCACTGATGAAGGAAAACATCGTATGGAAACCTCCGTGTAATCTAATAGAAATATCATGTGTAAATGCTCTGAGGACGGCGATCAGCTATGCTACGGGTTACATTGGATACAACCATAGATGGGCATAATGTAGTCAGATTAATAAAAATGATTACGATAACATTTTACGTTTTTAACCATTAATATGACTGCATTTTGCTCATGTGTGTTTTAAACGCTACAGAATCCAAGATTGCATACACATTTATGATTTCTTAATGTTTTAAATGAATTGAATCATGATTACAGAGCATGAAAATTATAATTACGACTACATCTTGTAATCGTTAATCAATAATTAGATTACATTTTGCCCATCTTTGGGTACAACACGTAAGCCAAAGTATACATAGCTAATAATTTATCTCTGCCCACTCCGAAAAGAATCTAGCGTAATGACGTATTATTATTGTTTATAAAATATAAAAAGATAAAGAGATATAATACTTTTATAATGTATTTCTGGTAGTCTCATTCACAACAATTTAAATTTTCTAAAATCTTCGGACGACGGACAAAATATAAATCTTATGTACGGTGCAGGCAATTAGTTCAACATATGTAATATTTTGTGTATAAACTACAGTGAAATTTGTTAAAGTGGAATCTCAAGGAATTTAGGATTTTTTAACACATATAGAGGCTGTTAATTTACCCAGATTCCAATATAACTAATTTTGGAATGGCAGTGGTCTAATTTATAGACAGTCCTGCAAAAAAAATCGTGTTTGTGAACCCGTTCGTTCGAAGCTTGTCCAAACCAGACAAATTGTCTTTCCTGTACAGTTAATTGAGCTACAAAGTCTAAAATATAGAGCTATATATCGCAACATTTAAAAATTAAAATCACAATCAGGTATTAGTAGGTTGAGGTATTTCAATACAAAAGGGTCGAGGAATCGTTGTAATTATAAGGAAACAAAGGTTTCCTTCATATCAAGGGTCCGACTATCCAGGTTTCACTCATCGAAAAAAATATTCATATTTAATTTCATTACTTAATAACTCTCCATTGTAATATTTTTACATTAAAAAATAAAATATGTCATTATAAACAACATAATTACACAATTCAGTTATATATGTTAATATACTATACTTTAATGGCGTTTATTCATGGTTCAATGGTTTTATTTAGGAGAAATATGTATATTTAGGTAAATACTATAACTTTATTATGTACCAACCTGCTCCCGCCTACGCACTCAATTACAGCGACACACAAGGTTGAATGTCCTTTCTTTTGTGCAGCACTTCATTATAAGATATTTTATCGAGCTTTCTCACTAACTTATCTATTTTATCAAACCATCGTATGACCTCGACTGTACGTATACCCTTTCATTTATTAAAAAAACACTTGGTTGATCAGATATGCAACGAAGCGTTATACATATCAAAAACGTTATTGGCAATAAATAATCAGATAAAATACGGCCGTTTAAGGTCGAACGCAATTTGTAAGCTCAGTTATCTCGAGTATCGGCAAGATCGTCCAGAATTACCTACAACAGGTTTTTGCGGCATGATTTGTGGCGCCCCCGGGCAATGTTTGATCTGACACGTGCTTCCCCTTGTCTACTGAAAACAACTTGTGTTTAGGCAAAATTATTCGTTCTGGATGCGGGAGCGTACAATGCTGTTATGCAAATTGTTTTTTCTTGTTACCATTTTCTTGTAACACTTGCCTAAAAATTATTAATTTTCATATTTAACTAGAACCACCCTAGCGATCACTTTGGAATGCGTTAATGAATATTTTATTATGTGAAATATAATCAGAGTATTGAAAAACTAAAATAAATATGATATTTTATAATATCAATTACATTTTGTAGAAAATTATTTTTGATCAAATACGCTCACCGTAATTACCTTATTGTCAAAGGTCTTTTCTAAGCATAAAACAAAAAACAAAAAACAAACTGAAATTACTCAGGCTAAAATTCAAGTAAATAAAAAAAAATCCATAAAATATTATTATTTCTAGATATATTATACCTCTAATTTTTTTTTTAAATCGTAACACAACTTTTTTTAGTCTTAATAAATAATCGAAAAGTCCGATTAAAACATCTAAACCGTGAATTTTCTTTGTATTTCAATGTAAATGTGATCTTACGTAATTGAAATATTGAAACTTAGCAGAGATTATTTCATCATTTGGGGAATTAAAAAGTATTTCTATTTGCCGTTTGTGTTACTCATTCGCTAGTGCTCTTTTCGCAGAAGACATTGTATAGGACATAAATTTACAGAAAGCGCAATTTTTGCACGTTAGACGAAACCTTAACCGTTGCCGTGCGAATAATTTGTGATAGGAAAATGGAATTGTATGCAGAATAATAAAATTTTCCAACCGACCCTTCCGGATCGCGCTAGTAATAAATTTCATAATTGCCTGTACCTGTTGTTTTGACCGCAAAAAAGTTAACGATCATGATATTTGTTGTTTTATTAGCTCAAATTATGTTTATATCTCGACTGCCAGAATACTTTGCACTATATGACCTAAGGTTTTAGTAACCATATTTGTCCAAAATTATTAAGTTAGTACAATCAAATATTAAATGGTTTTTCACGAAAGTTGATACTCAGAGCAATACATAATAATAACATTCATCTAATATTGAATTATTATAGAACAACAGCATTTCTCTAATGTATTACAAAACAACATTGTTTCTAGTAAGAATACTCTGCAACCCATTACGTGCGATGCGTAAACATACAAATAGGTATAAATTTGAGACTAATTATTAAAAATATCATAATCTCACAAAAACATGTACCACATATTAATCATTTCTCATAATAAATTATTAATAGCTATTTATAGAAATATGTATATAATTTAAGCCTATAAAAACGTTCAAAAAGTAAAATATTTTGTAAATATTTTCAACAACATAAAAAACTTTCAATGGGGCCATAAAGTTAAAGTGTAAAAGCATGTGCTAAAAATATTCAGAATGCAAAAAGCACGAACCATTATTAATCTGCCAAATATATCATATACAAAAATATATCTCCACTACATAATTTCATATTTTCACTGATTTTGTTACATTGTTACGATACAAGGATCCATTTTATAACGGTAAAAAATCTAATACACTCTGACAACGGGATAATTAATTTTTAGGCCTTACTCCGGCCAAACCGAACCTTACGGGAACAGGAGATACTCGTAAAGAACACTTTACTCATTACAATATTATAACATAATAACAACAAAATTTCCATATCACTCCGATTTTCTACTGGTGTAGGCAGAAGTAACGAGCCACCACCTATCTCTATTTTGTATATTTCTTTGGCTTCCTTCACATTAATTATACTTCGCGTACTCTTTATCTAATCCTACAATAGGATTTGTTTTATTTGCTCTATATAGACCTCTCAGTAGGCTTTTTCTCTTAGACTAAGATTTATAGACGGTATAATAGATTTATGTTATTTAATTAACATCAAAGTGTATTTAAATAACCGTTTGTCACAACTTGGACTTCAAAAGACAGAAAAAAAACACACAACATTTAGATAAAATAATGAAAGGTAATTACATAATATTACATCATGTGCTGGTACCAATCTCAAAGAGCACTCGGCTTAGCGTATGTTACACGACGCTGCTACGCGCCATACAACGCTGATTTTCAGCCGCCCCTCAATGGAACTGATTGCACGCCGTGGTGCTAATATTAGAACCGTCCAATATAATAAGTAAGTCCAATACATACATAGAATACTTTCATAGTTTTACACCAAATATGAAGAATACAAAAATAAAACATGATATATATAGGAGGGTAGACAGATTTTATAATACATATAGACTGTTCCACACAAATTAGTGTTATTTTATTACCGGCTTTAAAAATATCATGGTACTTATATGGAACTTGATATTCGCCTGTAAAATATGTTACAACACACAAAAGTCATCTGAGAGTTATTTTCATTGAAATTAAATAGCTAAAAAGGGATATTATTCCACCGAAGATTGTTTAAATGATAAAAGTGCGTGGTCTTAATGTATACAATTTGTCTTACGAGACTAATTTCTCTGCTTATTATACATATATTTGGCTCTGTGAATATTTAAACTATATTCAAGATTCTGTAATATGGTGCAGTTTTCGTCAAATACGAATTTAGTTTCTGTGCTAAGTCTGAGCTAAGTAGCGTCTACAACTCTTAGCCTTGGTGCCTTTCCATTGTATGACTTTTTGGCCATTCTTCCTACATATCCAAATTGGTGAAGCACTCCTGGTGCATGCTGTCGGTTTAATTAGATGTGTACCAGTACCACTCTGTACAACTTTCATGCTATATTTTGTAATGTTTTTATGCTTCTTATGGACGGCTTCCGGTGCACTTAGTGCAATTAACTTCATTAATTATTTAAAAAAACTCACTAAAGTTTGTAAAAGCTTTATAAAAAAAATTACATTGTATTTTAATGAATTTTGTTACATTCAATTTAATTTACCGTTCTTTCATATTCTAGCATTTAAGATGAAGTTAGATCACAAAGCACGAACAGAATGCCGCTCATCAATATTGCGCGCACGTACGAAAACTTTCTGCCACAATTACCTGAGAGCTCAAGTGTGGGAAAATATATTGGTTTTGTTTGTCTCGGTCCTAACTATCCTAAGAATCGATTTCCAGGCACAGTGAATTTTAAAACAGATTTACAGAAATTAATCTGTATTTATGAGACTGGTTATTGGAGTAATTATTGTGAAAAAAATTTAATACTAGTATTAAAAAACTTTTCGAACCGGATCGTGACCACATTACACAAGTGTAAAGACGGTCATAGTGACTCGCTTTGACCTGTCGCATTTCGGAATCAGCTTGTGTATATCCAGTAACTCGTATAACTAGGGACTTTCAGTCGTAGTATATGTGGGCCAACATGACAATGGAGACTATCAACGGATTTTCATCCTTTGATCGCTTTGGTCGCTTTAGTTTTTGGACTACACTGTACTTACCATCAGGTGGACTGTAGTCACTTTGTTGAGCTAGTATAAAAAAAAACGTTTACTGATTTATTTGTTATTAACTATTGCGGTGGATTGCTATTACCACTTAGCTATTATAAAAACAAGTATCTGCTAAATTATATCTTTTTTACTTTTCATTCTACAAATTGACACCTTTTTGTGTATTAATCGCATTTTCAAATTGGCAAAACTAAATATATTGTGTATCTATCATGTAAGTGCCTCCAGCTGGAGGGATAAACCTGCTGTTTTTATAATAATTTTTCATCCAATTTGGCATCAACATACTTAGGTTAATATAATAATTATTATATTAGTACTATATACTAAAAAATATAAAAATGTGTCCATTAATTACGTTTCGTCAAGTAAAAACGAAACAATAATAATTTATATAAATAGATTATTCCATTCAAGGAAAGCCAAAAGAAAAGTCATAACATACTTAAATGAAATCCACTTACGTGGACTCGGTTTGCATCACATCGACTCAAAATTTTGAAAAAAATATAACAGTATTTTTCATTCGGTGAAAAGATATTAGGAATATAGAGTTATCTAGGAAAACTCAATATTCCACGAGTATGAAGTTAGGGCAATACCCGATTTATACATGTTATGTAGTTTTGTCACAATATAAACAACAAACAAGTCAATCTAATGAAACTTGTTTCTTTTGTGTACCATTTTATGAAACCCTATATATGAATAAATGAAATAATTTATAATATAATGAAATAATATATGAATAAATGAAATATAATTGTATTGTGTATAAATAAGAATTCCTTGAAATGCGTGAGATGTCTATTGTGTTATTTTTATATAATATGTCACGGACAGCGTATCTAACTCAGTTAATTAATAACAGGAGAGGACAGCAGCATAAACCCACGGATGGAAGAAAAAACATTACACTGAGCGTTGGTTAGTTAGCAGAAAAGGCGACTGGTGTATAGCCCGAAATAATAAGCCGCAACCCGCCGCACCCGTGATTTATTGTTTTGGCTTTGCGAAACCTCACTCGGAAGCTTGATAAAAAATGATCTCACTTATTAACACCACCGGCTGAACTCTACTATATACCGCTTTGCCGAACCTACGAAAGTAGCATATGTTTATTTTGGATTCTATGTAAACACCAGCCAAATATATTATTTTAGCGTCACCGGTCACATAACAAATTCTTCATAATTAATTCCAAACAATATGCGACACATATTTCTTAATTTCAAGGTTAGTGCGAGCAAATTCTGCCTTAGACTCGCATCGGTCTGTCGCGCTCCAAAATCAGCACGTAATAATAATTAATAATAAAATAATAATAATTAGTAATAATTAATAAGCGTAGTAATAGTAATTATTTATTTATGTGTAATACTTTGAGGTTTCTATAGCAATATCTGATGGTGAAGATCTTCTATGTAAGCCCTTGACACAGAACTTATTTCTGTAGCTAGAGATATTAATTTCAACATATCGAATACTTATTTCGAAAAAAAAACTGTGGTTGAGGGTATGTGGTATAAAGCATCGCAATGTAATCTGTGGCAAATTCCTTGGTCTGACTATGCTAGCCTCTTTATAGGTATTTTAGTAGCCGCATTTAGGATTTGATCGGGACATATTCCTTTAAATAGTTTTTATTTTCTTATAAAAAAAACTTCCCCACTTTGTGAGCGCTGCAAGGTGGTTGATGACATTTATCATCTCTTTTGTAAATGTAGTTGCTATGAAAAGTTTAGGACACGACTTCTTTCTCAGAACTGGCGATGTGTTGGAGGAATGAACATTGTTGTGGGAGAAATGACGTCGTTTAACGCAAATAGAATATACAGATTTATACAATTGTCACTTCGTCACAAGTGATTTTAAACAACATGATATACCTTACGAGGCTGGCATTGTCATCAAGGATGCACTCATAAATAAAATTAATCATCTGCTCATTAATATATTTGACTAAAAAAAAATTTTTTTGCAGTTGTCCGTATTATAAGTTATCAGTTTTGTTACCACCTTATCTAAATACATTATCATAAAAGTACTACGTAAAACCAGCACAGTAATGATTTCTTTTATGTCAGTGGTGGCCTAGTGAGTTTGGGATCAGTACACATGCGCGGCGACGCGAATGTTCATAAGTTCAAATCCCGACACTTATATCTGTGTTTTTCCAGGTTAAATATGGATTTAGACATCTCATGCTCATCGATGAAGGAAACCGTTGTGAGGAAATTCGCATAGTATGTAATAGAAATGTCATTCGTAAGTGCCCTGAGAACGGCGATCAGCTGCGTTACGTTCACATTGGGCACGGCATATAAGCGCAAAGTGGATACAATCACTAATTTATCTCTGCTTACCCCAAAAGAGATATAGCATCATATAAAAAATAGCTAACAAAACATTTAACATCATCATCAGTAATGTTTCATAATAGTTAATTTGAAATAATTTCATGGAAGCAAGCTTGAAGATGTTCCTTAATTTCGAAATTAATTATTCTATTTAAGATTCAGCCAAATTAAATTTATCTGGTAATTCAACTATACAAGGTAAATGAAAAAACAATGGGTACGTAATTTACCGTTAAATGAGGCGATTGTGATTCCACAACTTTTGAAGTCTTTGCGGTTATTGCTGTAAGCAAAATTCTTTGCGTTATTAGAATGGGTCTACCTCGGGAAACTTTTCAAATATTACCACCATTATTTCACGAGATGACAAAGGTCGGGCACATATTAGTAAAGTTTGAGAATGGCCGTTTCATGTCACACGATTCATTTTTAAGGACCCTCGCAGACAGATGACAGATTAACCGTATAATTAATTATAGTATCCACTTTCGCATTCATATACTAACACAGAAAAAACGCGAATCAATTTCATATATCAAAGTAATTACACTCGCTTTCAATAAAATTTATAATATAATTCCAAAATATTATAAACTAGCTGATCCGGCAAACGTAGTTTTGCTATATAAGGTTTTGTAATATCTTCTAAAATGTTCATTGAAATTAAGTGGTGTCAAAGACAATTTTGTTGACAATTAAATACTCTTAATCAACAACACATTTCTTTGGATAAAGATTAATATTATTACGTTGATACAACTCTTATCAAATAATGCATTAATTTCGACCAAATTTGATTACCATAAAAACGGTTCAAGTGACTTAATCTTAAAAGATAGACATATACTGTCATCGATATTTTTTTAGATCATATCAAGAGGAATAATTCTTTCATACATATATTTTTGGTATCTTGAACCGTTTTCGCAGCACACCCAATGGAAGCCCTTAAGGATGAATAATTAGCCCCGTTTTTTTCACATTTTCCATTATTTCTTCGCTCCTAATAGTTGCATCGTGATGTTATAAAAGCCTAAAGCCTTCCTCGATAAATGGGGTATTCAACACAAAAAGAATTTTTCAATTCGAACCAGTAGTTCCTGAGATTAGCACGTTCAAACAAACAAACAAACTCTTCAGCTTTATAATATTAGTATAGATAATGAACATAGTACCCGTGTCACTGCATAATATATATTGTAAACGTTTGACCCTTTCTTTTGTAATCTGGGGGAAACCTCTACGGACCGTCAGGGGCAGTGAGGGTGGGCCCCTAGTGTGTCGGACTTGCACCGACTAAAACCCCCGGAGTGTTCCTTCTCCCGCCTGCCGAGTGCCAAGGGCAAGGCCGAGCCAGCTTCCGAGTTCCGCGGCACCCGGCGACGTCTGGCCTTATTCAGGCCCCGCCTACTTGCTGGGAAAACGTTTTACCCTATTAAATTTCTGATTTTTTTTATATTGCTGAAATTAATCTAGTTTAATTCTTTTAAAATTTTAAGGTTTCATTTTTTATACAAAAATTAGAAGAGTAATTTTTATACATATTTCTAAGTTAAGCATATTTTTATACTTTAAAAACTTTGGAATACTACTATCCGCTCTTGCTAACATCTGAAGTCCTTCATATTTATGTTCCTAGTAGAATTTTTATGTATTAAATAATTTAGGTAAAAAGGAATTAGAGACATTTTGAGAAAATTAGGTGGTAAATGCACATATATTGTATATATTGTAGATACACATATATATATATATATATATATATATATATATATATATATATATATATATAGATCTTAGAATAATATGCAGTGACGAGTCTTGGGTTTGTGTTTGTCTGAAGGTGTGAATATGTATAAGGAGTCATATAATTGAATTAAGTAAAATAAAATTAACTGAACACGTTTACCCGACGTTAGAACATGGATAAGTGTGATGATGTTACATTCAGTGTCTCGTTTGCTGCGATGTAATTTTGCAAAATACTGCCGAAAAGTTTCGTTTAATAAACGACAAAATTAATTTACATTTCCACGTTTACATACGAGTAAATAAGGCAGGATTGCTATACGTTTGGCGAGTTCCTGGTTCAACTCCCTCATATTCCTGACGTTGAAATTTCGAGCGTGCGAATGTGAAACCAGCAAAAACCTGTTCAGCTTCATGCTTCCGTCTAGGTGCTAATAATTCCATTTTAAACAGCCAGTCGTGTGAAATTCTATGGCAGTTGGTGGCCCTAGTCGGGAATAATAAAGTAATGGTAGGATCAATGTCGTTCCGTTTTACGGTTTGATTAATGTATCGGAAGAAGTTGCTGCTAACCCATTTATTTTCATTATTGACGTCGGTTCCTTTGCATTTATTAAAGTGTTTTATTACTGAAGAAATATGGCGAAGGTTTATTGCTATTTCTAATATTACACATAGCTTACAATAACCAAGTAATACGTTAGGTAATCATAAATATATATAAGGCTTATATTATTTTGAAGTAATATTTATTTTGTAGAATTATTTGGGATAAAATAATTGATGGTTATTTAAGAGGCCGCAGATTTATGATTTATTTTTGTATTATATTAAATCATAAGGACAATTGCCTTATATTTTATATATGTTCACAAATATTTTTCGAATTGAAGTAAAATATGCTCGTTCTAATTATTATTAAGGGAATAATATTACTAAACCACAAATAGGAATCATGGTCAGTATCTAATGGAAATAAGAAATTAGTGTACTTGAATTTGTATAAGTCATAAGAAAATATTAGAGGTTTTGAATTTAAGCGAAAGTGTCCTGAAACACAAAATGTTACCTTTAAAAAGTTTAAAGCAAATTCAAAGTCCCGCTCGTTTTCTCTTTAGTTAATGACTATAATTTAAACTTAATAATAAAGACGGACAAGCAGCTTTGTTAGTTCTAGAAAGGTAAAATTTCGTGCAACAAAATGAATTGTAATTACGAAATGTGAGCTTTTATAAATAAAGACGAAATTTGAGCAGTCCTACGCTATGTCCTAATTATAAGAATGTTAAAATCACAAACATTAACGCCTCCAGCATTGATTTGAATATAAAAATGAGAAAATTATAATACACACTTTTCAGCGATTCCATTGTTTAAGCATATGTGCTTGTAGGTACATATAGGTTTATTGTGAAACGCCTTATGAATATTAGAGAAACGTTCGCTCAAGTCCACATTATGAAATCCGAGAGCGGAGTTCCATACGTCTTGTATAATCTAAGAACATTACAAGTCCCGGCTGCGATTCGCCTTCCGCGCCGTTGAGATATTGTAATGAAATCCAGCCATCTGTTTCTTCTCCAACGGTAATGTGACGTACGACCTGCGTCTGCCTTGGTTGCGATTAAGATATTAGACATGGGAAAACAACGTTTATTTGTAATGGCGGATTATCATTTTATAAAAAAAAAACTCCAATTGTAAATTCCAATTAAAAAATAAAGTTAGTTATCTTAGTTTAAATATAAACAATTACATGATATTATTACATCCTAGGTATAGAAATAAAGAAAAAAATGCACATAAACCTTGTATAAACTAGTTCTTAATTGAGTCCGAATCAGTAAAAAACAATGAAATAGGTAAATAATTAGAAATTATACTAATAGTAAAATAATAAAACCGAATTCTATGGAAATGACTAACAAACAGTATAAAATGTTTTAAGAAAACTTATGTCTACATACGTTCTAAGTACTTACAGCTTCGAAAATTTAACTGAAAGTGTTATATAGTTTGAGTTTCAGATTTAAATCGCGAAACGACTTTCCAGCCCTCTGAATATAAATGTAGAATAGATTCACTGTAGACTGCCAATTCGCTTCAAATGTAAATTGAATGTCGGGTCTATATATTAAAGTCTAGGGGTATGGACAAGCACTCTCATATTACCCATATGACATATTTGTGATAATATCAGTGTTTGCTTGACGCATTTGCTTGTAGGTACATATGCTAAGGTACACAAATGTCCCGACATATGTGATCAGTTACCGCTAATCGTTTATATCGTATGCAACTAGCTGATAATGTCGCGTGTCGTGTGGACACCGCTCTAATATTCGATTTGTATTCACGGTTGCGTTGTTTATGGGCTATTGAGATGAGAGCACCCATTCACTGGGCAATTTACATTGAATCACTACTTTTGTGTACACAAAAACCATTCAGCGCTGGAACGTGATGTCCTAATTATTTCATGATGCACGATTTAACCCGTCCACTCTCTGTCGACATTAATGCGGGTTTTACATAAATAAAAAATGTTAAATGTTTGTGATTCGTTCTTATGGAATAGACAGACACTGGTTTTTATTAAAAGAGATTTAATAATTCTCAAGTTCTCTAAAAGCTCTTCCACTTTGTCAGGGATCAAATATTTTTAGGGTTTCAGTTAAATTTACCAACGTCATCAATACAAAAGAAATTGTAAAAGAATGGATCCCATTTAATTCATAATTAATGATTATAAGATAAAGTATATGGTGATAATAACAATAGGCATTTGCATACTAAATAATTTCTGTAACTAGGTTAAACGTAATTATGTTTATTTGTCAGATAATTATTTTGGAAATTTTATAACCTACAACCACCCTAAAGGAATACAGCGTGGTGACATATTATTATTATTTATTTTACAATTTTCGTATTATAAGCGTTCAAATTACTTTCGAATTTTAAACTCTAAAACTAATATAAAATCGCGCCTCATTTAAAGTTATTTCTGTACAGATATCGACGTTATTGTTCTGTAATTTGTACTGACACAAGAACTACTACGAAAAGTTGAAATTATTAACATTCATTGGCAAAAGTTTAATGATAAATGAGAAGAGTTTGAAATCTTCTTTGAACAAAATGAGAACACCTACATATTTTAAGCTGCGAGTAGTTTTGACACATCAGATCAGACTGGAAGCTGTACACTGTTTTCAGAGTAACTTACTGTTGCGTTAACTTTGAATACAGCTGCATTGAAAGTTTTAGCAAAATAAACATAATGTTTATATGTTTATTAATAATGTATGTATTATATTTGCCAACGAAAAAACAAACGTTATTAGCCATCAACATTTATTTTAGTAATTTAATATTGTCTTTACTAAAATACTTTCAAGTCTTACTTTTTTTAAGATGGTAGAACGATTTTCTGAACTCGGTCATGACCACAGTACACAAGTGTAAAAACCTTCACAGTGACTGGCTTCGGCCTATCGTGTTTCGGAATCATCTTGTGTATATCCAGTAACTCATATACCTAGAGACCTTGAGTCTATAAATGGATTTTATCCTTTGATAGTCGCTTTCGTTTTATGTCTACACTGTACTTACCATCAGTTGCAATGAGACCACTATGTCGAGCCAGTGTAAAAAAATGGTTTATTATTTTAATAAATGAAAATATGGTGATCCATCCAAATTTCAGATCCGGGTTGTTAATTTTTATATAAATAACGTAGTAAGTACATTTAGTTATTCTATTTTTCTTATAAAAAATTCTAACAGATATTTAATTGCACTAACCTTTACAGGCTATCATTATCTGTTCCAATTTTAAAATAGCAGATTATTTCTACCTATGCATTAACCGTAATTTGGAATTTAAGTTTTTCTTGATATTTCCAATATTTTCAATTTTCTTTATTTATTTTTTTTATAATAGGAAATAAAGCTATTGATAATGTTATTCTCTACAACTTTAGTCGATTATTATATATATACAAAAAGTCGATAATTGTGTAATAATAATGTTTTTTATTAATTTTGCGATGATTCGCCTAAGATTAAGCAACTTAGGATTTAATTTGGTGTAATTTTCTTGTTAAAAAACTTTTTTCACGCAATGCTTGTACATCGACGGTATTTAGTCGCCATTTCGAATTAAAACTACTAATAAAGACACCCTGTAAAGGTTAGTGCAATAAAATTTGTACCTGAAATCAATGAACACTTAACTCTTTTCTTAGTGGTTTCAAAAGTTCTTTCTGAATATTTTATTACATAAATCTTTATTGATTGAAATAAAATTATAATTAAAATATAGTGAATGGTTTGTATACACAAAGTGTTACTGATCATTCAGGATGTATACTTTGAGAGGAAGGCGATGCACGGTGTCAGGCGCACTGCCTGAGAGAGAGGTTTATGGAGGGGTGGGCTTACTCCTATCCCTCCAAGAGAGGCAGCCTCAACAAGGCTTCTTGTTCCCTGCGCATCTGGACTAGAGAAGTAACGGAAGCAGTTTTACCGGAACCGAAGTCGGAGTCGGAGTTTTGAAATTTGATTTATTGGAGTCGGAACCGGAGTCGGAATCGGAGTCGGAGGCAATGCCAGTAATAAGAGACGGCAGAAGAAAGTAGTTTTATTATGGGACATATAAAAACATTATTTAGTAAACCTTTTTAATTAGAAAATAATTAATTTACACATCCACAGACGATGAAAATAAAAATTGCTGTTTCTTATTAACATTTTCCCATTAACAATGAACAAATTAAATCAAATTTGCTCCAGGGTTGTTTTTGTCTTAATTTCTATTTTATTTTATTTAATGTAAAATAAAAAAGAACTTTTTAGTAATAAATTTAAATGTACATTTAGTTTTAAATTTAATAACTTTAATAATATTTTTTAATCCAAAGTTTTAAAACTTTCTTCTTTAAGGGCGGCTTGCACTAAAAATTAAATCTAGTTTAGAGTTATATAAAATGCTATTTAGCGCTGATCTGTAATTATTGTCTTGCACTAAATCAAAATCTAGTTATAACAACACTTAAACTGAAATCATCATTAAGATGGAATCAAACCAATTCAATTCATAAGCGTTTTATACAAGCTTAAACTAGATTAATTCGTTAGTGCAAGCCGCCCTAAATTAAGTAGCATTGGTTGTTTGATTAATTGATATTATGTTTCAATAACATATAAAAAAAAAATCAAATAAATTGGCTACAACAGTGGTGTGGTGACTTCCGATTAATACCTCCGATTAAAAAGTTTCGGAACCGAAGGTGTAATAACAATCGGAAGTTCCGACTTATCGACTTATGTATACGTTGTAAGAAAAACTATAAAATTTCCTAGTTTAGATTACTATTATCATACTCTCAAATTCTGATAAGGATTCGATAGCCTGAAAATGCTTGATCCTGATCATTTACATATATTTAATATTCATTAACTTTGATAATGAAAATATGAATAGTTAATGAAATTGAGAAGGGGTGAAACCATATGAAGCTTATCTCTAGACCTTCAACACAAAGTACTTAGCTTACATGTTTACATAGAGCCCAAACGAAATTAATATCCTGAAATAACGGTTGATAGGTCCCGATATTGTTTATTAGTGGAGCGCTTTACGCAAACTCATCGTTGTATAATATAATTTATCGTGATCAGCAAACAGATAGCAATATACTACGAAGATAAATATAATAAAGAATATTCGGATTTATTTGGAATTACATTTTTCACATATCACATGTGTTAAATAAAAGTATTTGTAACTTAGTATAGGTATTATATTATTTTCATGACAATTTTATGAATAATCATTGACATGGCATCTCATGCTGCAATATTTAAAAGTAATTAAAAGTGTTGTATAGAAAAATGTTTAATAACGTAATATAAAAAGATAAAATAAGTATATATATCAAAATGTTACATAATTATATCGATTATCGCTCAATTATAATTCGTATTAAATAGGATATTACAATCTTACTAGATTAAATGCATAAATGGTGCAATTACATACCAATAAAATGACAAAATCTATTATAATCATGAGCAAAGTAAGGTATGGGTGTAAACGAGCAGTGTTCGGTGCGCCGCCCGTGAAAAGGGATTGGAGGAGTGGACTCTTTACAGCCACCTCTCCCAGAGATGAAGCCTAAGCCAGCAGTTCTCTCCCCAGGTGTCTGGAAGAATCAGGATTCCGAGGCCCGTGGAGTGATTAGAAGGACATCCCGGAGGTTTTTAGTCAGTAGGAGTCTGACACATCAGGGTCGCTGCCCTCACAGCATCCCTGATGGACCTATGCAAGATACGAAAAGGAAAAGGGTTATTTTATTTGTAATTTTAACTTCTCAACAATTAATCAGACAACGTTGTCTAAATGGTGATTTGGTCACTATATAACCTTTTTCCGTTTCATCTTACTTCACCCATAAATATAATAGATTCTATCATTCATATTGGTATGTTATATTATTACAACTTATATTTATAATTACTAGACCATGATAGCCCATTTAATTCGAGTCACTACTGTAATATACGTATTAGTGGATACTCTTTAATAAATCACTCTATACCGAGCGTCGGCTATTTCATTACATGGAATATATGTAAGTCTGATCCGGTACATAGTGATTATATAATCATATCTTTTATAGTCCTGACTAACCTTTCGTTCAATCTATTTGCTGGTTCGAGGCACCAGTCTCTTCGGAGGCGTGAGTTTGAATCCCACCGCTGTCACCGCTTTGTTATATTTTGTTATTTATTCTTTTAACTGTGTGCTTGTAGTAATTACAGAAGAGATTTAAGGAATTATTTTAAATTCCAAAGTTCATTTACAAATGAAATAGGAACAATATTGACATAATTAATATAGACTGACTACTCATTGATATCGAGTGATTTTGTTTAATAATCTTGGATAAAAATCTTGATTTATAAACTGCAACCTTTTTTCTTTTTCTTTTCTTACAATGTCATTATCATGGTTAAATCATGATATACATATGTAAAAAAAGCATTAAAAAATAAAATAAACTGCCGCCACTTGTTCAACCAGATTAAACGAAGTTTATTAAGCTCATAATAAAGTCATAATGTAAGAAGCGGAACGGATTTTTATAATAACAATTTTTATCGAGCACTATGGTTCAAATCTCAGAACTCAAATTTACAATTCAATAGAAACTGCACAAGGCTTTGCATGCCGATGGCAATACGTCCATTTGGAGCATACCCGATCGACTTAACTTTTGAAGGGTGAATGAAATCAATGAAATGCAAAATTCCGGGAAATGAAAATATTATTTTAAATTCAGAAAAACTAACCTGCATCTATTTTATCTAATTATCACCGTAACTGGATTGAAAGATTTACGATGAAACCAGAATAATAAATTCCCATGATCGGTCGGGCACTGGAAGGCAATTGCCATGAGAACATTATTCAATTGAACCGATATCCATATCTGGGCGGTAGCGTTGAACTGGACCGTAGCGATAGCTACCTCCGCAAAAGTTGGCACGGCTGGCAGCCGAGACCGCTGCCAATTTCCATTAGCCCATCATCCAAAACGAAAAAACGCATAGACGATCATTTTTTTATTCAATTAAAATTGGCCGCCAACCAAAACGGCTTGACGAACTTAGGGATAAAGTCGCCTTTGATATGCGAAAAGTACTCGGTAAGCTAGCAATTCAAATGCTGACGTTATTCATATGGATTGCAAATAGTGAAATTTACGTTGCCCAAAATCATTTTTAGTTTATATGAATTTAGAGTGATTCACAAAAATTGACAAAAAACAATCCGTAAGTACTTAATTTTTAATAGTAATAAAAACTTACCTAAGCATACATTTATCATGATTTTCGTAGAAAATCATTTATCTATAATTTAGTAAAATACAATTTATTTACATTTGAATATGCTTATAAAAAGAATAATTTGATACCTCAAATCGTACGTGTTGCTTACTGTTTGATTGTCATTATTACTGAGTTATTTTTGCCGACAACATCGAAAATCCATAAGCTTTCAATATCGTAAAACTCAGGTTTTGTTCCTCCGAGTCTCTCCATCTGAATATCAAAAATGTGAAAGCGGCCGTCAGTACCCGAGACACGTATATCGGGACCCTATCACTTCGCTCCTTACTTACTCACAGCCGCCATCTGAGCGTTCTCAACCTAATTTTGTATCAAATTTGATTATATAACAGCTACAATTTTTTATCATTCCGTTATTACAATTTCAAACAAATAAACCATTATCGACGACGATTGGGGTAAAAGGTAGATTTATTAACAATTTATTAATAAAGAATTTCAATCAAAGCATTCATTAATAACATATTAACATCTGACTATGGATTTTCCCACTGGGGATTCGCGTTTCGCCGGAGAATTAGATCATACATCTTATTTCCAGCCTAAATGTCTATTGTAAATATTCATTGATTACCTCTTACATTCCAATGTATAAACAATAATATTAGTCTAGAAGTACACACAGAATCTGGAGTAAAGATCAGAATCTCACTACGAATAAAAAAAAATCATGCAAATATTGAGTGCAATATTATTATTTAATATCATTGATTAAGAGTAATGGTGCACACTTATCCTAAAAATCATAATAATGTAATTTTAAAATAATATAATATCGTTTAATTAATGAAACGGGATTGATAGTCAAAATTTAACTCATTCATTAATTTAGTTTCAGCTGCGCTACTGATCCCGTTGGGCCGGGCAGTAGACTTGAGGGAGTCTGCTGTCCGGATGAGAGGGAGGCGGTGCACGGTGTCCGGCGCGCCACCTGAGAAAGATGTTTTGGAGGGGTGGGTTCTTCCCTTGCCAGAGAGACAGCCTCAACAAGGCATTTCGCTACACGGACGTTTGGATGAATTTGGTTTCTTAGGCCCGGGTGGAGCGATTAAAGGGATACCTTGGGGGTTTTAAGTTAGTAGGAGTCTGACACACCGGGGTCGCTGCCCCCAGAGCGACCCTGATGGTCCTATGCAAGATTCTGCCCCGGGATGCCAAAGAAAAAAAAAACAGATCTCGTTGAAAACGACATATTAGCGCAAAGTGAATATAACTATTAATTATGATGTATCTCTGCTCACCCTGGAAGGGATATAGCGTGACGATGTGTTATTATTATTTAGTTAACAACTTGAAAATTATTCTGTACTCAGAAATTTATTATACATGTTCAAATTTAAGTTTATATAACATTTTATTTTACGTTTTCATGTTTTTTTTTATGGATACAGATCTATATCTCTGGTCATTCCGAAAGGGATAATAGCCTGATGATATGTTATTATTGTTATGTTTTTTTTGCACAGGTACACCATATTGTAAAATTTTATATTTATGTGCAAAGAATGGTGAGTTTAAGATTTTTATAAGATTTAAAATATATTTAAAATTATTTAACAATTGCACAATAAAATGAATCTCTAATTTCATTCAAAGGTTTTCATCTTAATATATTCTTTGATTATTGGCTAAGTCGAATCTTTATCTTATAAATTACGCTTCTTAATAAATACGCTTCAAACAATTTTATCCTTATTAATTTTAATTTTGTCCTAATATTAATTAAGACGCAGATACTGTTTCTACGTAGTAAATCTCGGTCATCACTTGATGGTTCTTTAAAAAAATAATTTTAAATGTTTAGAGTACATTTATGCTGAGTTTTTTATTTTTTGTTGTACCTACAATATTAATTTTTCTTTTACTACAAAATATTGCCTTCTTTGTTTCTAATTTAAGTATATAGTTACCGTTATGAAAGCAACGTATACCCCTTCTACAGAATTTCATCAAAATCGTTAAATGCTCTATGCTAGTATATGCAATAGCATATACTCACATTTTGTGATTTGAATTGTTTACATTTCTGATGCACAATGTGACAAACACTTAAACAGCGCAACACATTAATGTACTTATATTTTTCGACTGTTTTTTATTGTTTTGTATTGTATTGGCCACTGTCCCTGTGTTTATAAAAATAAAATAAATATTACATAAAAATACCCTTAGATTTCAGGTATAAAGTTCATTGTACTCCAGAACCATATGTTTACCAGTCTCCTCGTCTTCTATACAGGCTCTCCATAAACTGATTTCCGTAACACCTAAATTAGAATTAGTTGAAAACCGTTACTTTTTTTAAAATACTGTTAAAGCTTCTAATTGATTATACTTAACGTGTTATTTAATAACTTGTATGGTTGTATGGTTGTGGTTGTAGACTAGCATCATTATAAGCATATTCTCGTTAGGATTTTTTTTATGTATACAAAAGGAACTCAAAATAGGAAAAAGTAAATAAACTTTTAAATATATGCAAACTTAGACGATATAGGAATTCGGAGTATTTCTGAAGCAGATTGGTACAAAAGAGAGTGCTCTAATGGCCTCTTCACACAATCTCAGGACACTCCAGGTCACTTCGTTACTGGAATTGTGGAGCTCGTTTTGTGTTCTATAAATCTTTGTCCTTTACCTTTACATATTCATCAAATGGGAATGACCTAACATTAACTGAAATATTAAATTTAAATAGTTGGGTTTATCCGTATTAACTGACTTAAAAAAAGAGGAGGTTCTGTATTGGACTGCATGCAGTCAAGCTAAATGCAATTTTTCTTTTTGATAATTTTTTTTATCCCTATTTATGGTGTCCTGAGATATAGACTACAATTCTTGAATTGACAACAACAAAATATACCGTCGTACATATAATATATCCGTCGTCTTTTGACCGATCATGTTGAATAATTTGTTTTATTAGATAGAATATACACAAAGGTTACTTACTATAGGTCTAATATGGTCAAGATTTGATGAAGATATTTCTTAATGCAATAGATTTCAATCAAAATGTTGTCTTGAATACGCTAAATAATGACAATTTGGTGCCCTGACAACACTACAATTTCTAAAATATAAATATTTCTATAAAAAAAATTCAACCGACTTTAAAAAGTATTAATCTATATATTAAAACGTGAAGCAAAAACTTTGTACCCCTTTTTACGAAAATTGCGGGGACAGGGTAGTACGAAATTTGGCACAATTATAGTTTATATAGAGAAGAAATGCTAATACTTTTTACTTTAAATTTAATAATAATATATGGTTAAAGTCTATAGTTAAATTGAGTATAGATTAATATTGTTCATCTTTAATATTATTTATCTATATTCTTACTGAGTGTCAAACATAACCATAATCATTATATAATAGATATTTGTGCTTTATATTGAAATGAAATTCATTTGTTACAAGTTATTAGTTATTTTAAATTAATTATGGTCGAATTTCGACCACTGGGCTAGTAAATATAAATCTACCATTAATATTTTGTATTTTTTTTTTATCGATTCTGTGTAATATATTACGTAACTAGGCACTGACTTCAAAAATTACAAAGTCTGATTGGTAGATTTAGGATTACTATTTACTTTTTTATTTAAGTTGGTTGATTTTTATATATTAATGGTTTTTCTTTCATTATAATTAGACCTAATAATATCGTAACGGGTAATAACTAATCTGTATTCGTATTTCAAGACTAAAATAATCAAAGGTATTCAAAATGTCTACCCGGTGTGTTCGGAATAGAATAAGATAGATTTTAATAATAGTATTAAGTTTGTAAAATATAATTAAATTAATAAAAATACCCGAACCCCGTAGGAATCCTTATAGTTAAATCTAGAGGTCTGTGACCCTACGGCTGTCGTTGTAATAGGTAATCGTAATAGAGTAAGTTTTATTATTAAATTGTTAAATGTATATAGTATAAAATAGCCATAAGTGTCTTGCCGAGAGGTATAGAAGCTTTGTAATTCGACAGTCGTTTGACCTCTCGAGCGAGACACACTTACATGTTAGAATAGGATAGCAGGTTGCTCGGACCATATAAATATGGGCCCGTAATTTGGCCCGGCCTCTTTTGCTCTTTTCCTCTTTTGCTCTTTTGCTCTTTGGCTCGTTGCATTCGCAACCCTTTTCGCATTCGCATTCATAGATAGATACGGTGATAGAGAGGCTTATCCGACACCGGTCCCAGTTACGACGCAATAATAGTGAAGAGCAGCCTGCGAGCCTTGTATAATAGAAAATAGGAAATACAAGTATTCAAGAATCTGCTGGTCGTTTGAATTACCACCATACACGCTGCCTTGAAACCAACGACATCGGCCAGGTTGAACCAGGTGAGATATCAGCGCATCGCAAAAGGTGTACGAATAGCCCAAACACCGCACCGTGCTACTATAGATTGACAGTGGCACGTAATAGGCGGTGGACGGGGACGCACATCTTTTTCTGGTCCAGTTTCGAGCCGGATCACATCTTTTTCTGGTCCAGTATCGAGCCGGATTACATCTTTTTCTGGTCAACCCGAAGATCAAGAAGAAAACAGCATCATGGTGATAACTAGGTCGACGACAACCAGACAGCAAATTACTCAAGATCAGCAAACAGAGCCTATTATTGCGTCACAAGAAACTGGGATATCGTCAAATATAGACCGGTCCCGAGGAATATTCTCGGTCGAGACCGCAGCCTCACGCGAGAGTCTACCGCTAGGCTCTGCAGTGGTAGACGAAAACCCCACTGCCGGTGCACATATCGTCGCCGCGAGTGCACCCGCGACCGTATATAGTAGTGACCTCGCGGTCACGCACGCGATCGAACGTGATTGGATGTCATTCGTAAGTACATCCACCACACCCGCGTGTATATTCGCGCCTAGCAGCACTGTCGCTGCTAGCTACAACGTGCCTTACCACGTGTTTTCAAAGACATCTGTGTCTGTTCCCGGCAAAATCGAAGTCAGTTCAAATTTTGCGCCCATATGTGGTGACCTATTCCATTCTCTGACCCCGCAAAAAACTGTACTATCCGCTTGCAATCGGCTACCTACAGTAAGGTCAAGCTTCACTCAGGCGCCGGCACTTACGCATAGAATTCGAGAAACAATGGATACGGCGTGCAACCGATGTTCATCTCCGTCGACCCGAAGTAATTCAACACGCCGTAGCAAAAAAAGGGATGCCATAAATCAACATAGACTCGCTGTACTACGACAAAAAATGTTGAAGCTCGAATTGGAATATGCTCGTAACCAACTTTTAATTGAAGAGAAGCGTATTGAAATCGAAAATTCGGATGAAGAATCGTTACACACAGTAGATGAGTGGCTAGAATCTAGTCAGCCACACCTTCACAGTGCTGCAGATGCAGAGCGCTTTGAAAATCGTGTCGCATCTCAGCAACCACAGCAAAATCAGCCATCTTCAACGAATGCGGTGAGTTGCGATATAAACCGACAACAAGCATTGCCTGCGCCGGCCAGACCGACCACCTTATCCCAGCCTCAGCAGGTAGCATTCCAAACGCAACCGCCACCGCACTTCAACATACAGCAAAAAGCATCGTTTGCACCGGCGGGAGCATTCGTCACACTCCAGCCTAAGGAAGGGGCAGATCCTTCACGCGAGTACTACAGCACTCAACAAAGAATGGTTCCAGCATCGCAACAGTTCCTCAATGCACAGCATCCGACACAGTTTATACCGGCGGGAGAAGCATATAGCGCTTTACGGCCTGTTCCCGTGGCTGCAAATATAGAATCGACGCCCGAGTATAGAATGCCCGTGCAAATAGAGCCACATAGACTTCCGGTATCGAGGAACAACGTAATCGCGCTGCCAGAATTTCGTGGGAACATTGAAGACTGGCTGGCCTTTAGGGCCGCATACAGAGAAACCGCTCCGTTCCACACTGAAATAGAGAATAGAGGGCGAATTCGATCTGCTTTAAAAGGTGAAGCAATGAAGGCCGTTCGAAGCATGTTGTACACCGAAGTGGACACGAACGTGCTGATGAAAGCACTGGAGAGCCAGTTCGGTAAATCTGATCGACTAATCAACAACGCGCTTCGTGATCTTCGATCTCTGCCACAAATAACAAACCCACGACGAGACATCCGCGAGTATAATTGTAGAGCATTAGACGCAGTATCTACAATAATTAGCTTGAAAAGATTTAACCATCTTCATAATCCAGACTTGATTGCATCTGTCTTAAAAAAGTTCGACGAACAGATGATATACAGATGGACGCATTTCTTAGGACGACAACCTGAAGATACTCCTGGATTAGTTAAACTGCAGTTGTTCTTGGCCGAGGAACAAGAGCATTGGGATCGGGCAGACGACGAAGACCTAAAAATAGAATACAGTAAGCAGAGATTTCAGCAAAAACGCACACAACAAAGGTCGTATAGCGTCTCTACGAAAAAAGACACCGAAAAATGTGCCTTATGCAATATAGAGAGCGGCCATAGCATTAATGGATGTCCCAAATTATTACAGGCTGAAGTAAACGCTAGATGGGACCTAGCGAAAGAGCACAATCTGTGCTTCAGGTGTTTAATGCCTAGAATTAAACACCATAGCTGCAAATATAAGATATGCAACATAAATTCGTGCACAAAAAGTCATCATCGACTTCTTCATTATGAGAAGAAGGAAAATAGTTCTGAAGCGAAGCCGGAAGCAGTAACATCGACCTGGACAACGAAAACGCACGCGTTTTTGAAAATAGTACCCGTGCGGCTATCTACACCCCGGGGAAAAATAGACACACACGCGTTGCTTGACGACGGCTCCACGGTCACGTTAATAGAAGAAAGTCTCGCAAATGAAATAGGAGCGAGCGGACCTATCGACCCGCTTCGCATAGAAGTAATCGGCGAGCAACAGTTTGAAGCTTCAACTTCACGGCGCGTCGAAATAGATATCGCAGGCGTGTCCGGAGATAAAACTTATAGAATTCGTGCACGAACGATGAAAAACTTAAAACTTTCGTCACAAAAAATTTGTGAAGAAGCCATATCGGGCTGCCGACATCTGGTCGAAATAAAAAATAGACTGCAATATGCGGAAGCCAAGCCTCGTATATTGATAGGACAGGACAATTGGCAGCTTTTATTACCAAAAAAGGTCTGCAAGGGACGAAAAAATCAACCGGTAGCGTCACTAACGACGCTCGGTTGGGTGCTTCACGGAGCACACAATAGAACAATAGGACAAAGCGTTAATTTCGTCCATAACGTAGCGTCCCTTGATCAAAGTATGGATCACCGGCTAAAAGAATACTTCGAAATAGAAAATCTTGCCGTGACGCCGAAATTACCAAAAAGTGATCCAGAACAGCGTGCACTCGACATCCTCAACGAAAACAGCCACAGTAATCGAGGAGCACAGCATCAAACCGTTGTCCAAAACATTTTGGGTAGATAGTAAGACTGTCATGGCGTGGCTCAAGACAGGGTCGCGATCGTTCAAACCTTTCGTCGCTCACCGCATCGCCGCAATAGAAGAAAATAGTACAGTCCACGAATGGCGATGGGTACCCACGAAGTTGAACGTCGCTGACGACGCCACGCGGGATGTACCAGAACACTTTGATAATTCGCACAGGTGGTACACAGGACCGTCCTTTCTTCGAGAAAACGAAGATTCTTGGCCCCTAGATAAAAACAACATCGAAGACCCGCTACCGACGGGTGAAGAGAAGGTTCATGCAGTACAATCTATTCATATTCGTAAACTAGGCAGCTGCATACCTGACAACGCGCGGTTTTCCAGTTGGGAGCGTCTACTGAGAACAACAGCTCGAGTACTACAATTTATCGCGCTATGTAGAAGAGATCACCACCGAACTCATTACAAACGCACCGCCAAAACCTTAGAGCGCGACCCTTTATGGACACGTAACAAGTCCAAAGGTTTTTCTAGCAAGAAAGAAAAAACAGACATAGTACGGATGGAGTCGCGATATTTTCCTATAGAAGCGGATCTTCTCCGTGAAGCAGAAAATATATTAATCCGGTCCAGCCAAGAATCGTCATTTGCACAAGAAATCTCGAACCTACAGAATAATAGATCGATAGACAATAATAGTCGCTTGCGTTCGCTCGCTATTGTGTACGTAAACGGCGTGATTCGTTTGAAACCCCGAATTGCCGCCGCGCGGGATATAACAGATGTACAAAAAAGCCCGCCAATACTAGATGGAAATGATCGAATAACCAAACTATGGATCGAGTACACTCATAGAAAACTAATGCACGCAGGTGTTGAAACAATAAATGAGTGTCGACAGCACTACTGGGTGCTTCGACTTAGACCAGTTACTCGTTTCATTGTTCACAGGTGTCTCGCCTGTATATATAGAAAATCGTTGCCACCGCAGCCGGCTACGGGCAACCATCCGCCGAGCCGCGTTGCACACCATCATCGCCCATTCACCTACACGGGCCTCGATTACTTCGGCCCGCTTACCGTCACCGTAGGGCGAACACTACAGAAGCGCTATGTAGCCCTCTTTACATGTCTGACTACAAGAGCAATACATCTTGAACTGGCGAGCACGCTCAGCGCCGGCTCCGCCATTATGGCACTCCGTCGCATGATCGCGCGACGCGGGTGTCCTACAGAAATCTGGTCAGACAATGGGACGAATCTACACGGCGCAAACATCGAGCTTCGCAACGCGATCAAGGCAACAGGGGAAGAGGCGAAAAAACAAATAATTAACTGGCGTTACATCCCTCCTGGCGCCCCATTTATGGGCGAAGCGTGGGAACGACTCGTCCGCTCCGTTAAGATAGCACTGTCAGCTGTCTTAACTGAACGCCACCCTAGTGAAGAAGTCCTGCTTACTCTGCTGGCTGAAGCAGAGTATACCGTCAACAGTCGTCCACTGACACACGTATCAGTGGACCCCGATGATCCAGAAGCTATCACGCCGAACCACTTCCTGCTTCTTGGATCGGCGCGCGTCCCACTACCAGGGACCTTCAACGAGCAAGACATAATCAATCGCTCACACTGGCGTGCCGCACAACGCCTCGCTGACCTCTTCTGGCACCGGTGGGTGCGAGAATACCTGCCGGACCTCCAACGTCGTCGTGAGCCACACAGCAGAGGCACCGCGATCAAGAAAGGAGACATCGTCTTAATCGCTGACAACAACCTACCCAGGAACACCTGGCCACGTGGGATCGTCGTGGCCACGTACCCGGGACCAGACAACATCGTGAGAGTAGTGGACATCAGGACTAAGGGTGGAGTTCTACGGAGGCCGACAAAGAAACTCGTGATTTTACCTACAGACAGCGACAGCGGGATTCCTCACCGAGAAGAAGATACTTCACGCTGCGAGTGAAGTACGGCGGGAGAATGTTCGGAATAGAATAAGATAGATTTTAATAATAGTATTAAGTTTGTAAAATATAATTAAATTAATAAAAATACCCGAACCCCGTAGGAATCCTTATAGTTAAATCTAGAGGTCTGTGACCCTACGGCTGTCGTTGTAATAGGTAATCGTAATAGAGTAAGTTTTATTATTAAATTGTTAAATGTATATAGTATAAAATAGCCATAAGTGTCTTGCCGAGAGGTATAGAAGCTTTGTAATTCGACAGTCGTTTGACCTCTCGAGCGAGACACACTTACATGTTAGAATAGGATAGCAGGTTGCTCGGACCATATAAATATGGGCCCGTAATTTGGCCCGGCCTCTTTTGCTCTTTTCCTCTTTTGCTCTTTTGCTCTTTGGCTCGTTGCATTCGCAACCCTTTTCGCATTCGCATTCATAGATAGATACGGTGATAGAGAGGCTTATCCGACACCGGTCCCAGTTACGACGCAATAATAGTGAAGAGCAGCCTGCGAGCCTTGTATAATAGAAAATAGGAAATACAAGTATTCAAGAATCTGCTGGTCGTTTGAATTACCACCATACACGCTGCCTTGAAACCAACGACATCGGCCAGGTTGAACCAGGTGAGATATCAGCGCATCGCAAAAGGTGTACGAATAGCCCAAACACCGCACCGTGCTACTATAGATTGACAGTGGCACGTAATAGGCGGTGGACGGGGACGCACACGGTGTAAGCAATAGGTATATCATTCATGCAGCATGTCTGCGTCGCCCAGATTTTGTGTAAAAGGAAATACGTCAATTCGATCGGAACAATTGCTGCGCATTCTCGTAACTCCACGCATGTAAGTATAAATAGACGACTCCAGTGTGAATGACATCCAATTGCTGTAGAAACGGATTCTGTGAACATCATATTATTATTCATATTCGTTCTAGCGCAAAGAAATAATGAGATTTATTGATAAGAAAAAATAACACACTTAGTTAAACATGAAGATAAAATATAATAACATTATTACTACACATTATAATGTTATCATCTAGTAACAAGTAATATCTTACTAACACTAATTTTATGAAAAATATTATTAAATAGGTGTCCATTTTCCTAAGTATATATTATTAGTAACGGAAAATATCATTGGTTTGTTTTTTTTACTTAATATTTATTTTTATATTACTTTGTTAAACAATCTAAAAATAATATTATAGGCATATTTTATATTTATGAAGAAAAATAAATTACATTGAGAAATATAGTAAATGAATGAGCATTTCCTTATAGTCTCATTGCGTGATCTATTAAGGGTAACGTTATAAACTGGTATCATCCTTATGATTAGCTTGTATATATTTTCAGGATTTAAACATCTTCTAAGTCATGATATAATCTTACGTATGCCACTCGTTCGCAAGTCACACCAATGATCTAACTGAAGCTTTTACTACAAATATATAAAACTAAATGCTTTCACTATTTCGTTTCAATGGAATTCACTTATCCGTGGGAAACCTAAATCTACCCTGAAGCTTCATTCCAAACTTAGGTGAAAACAGTTTTGAAATCGGGTGGATAGTTTCGATTATTACCTTATACATCCAACCAAACAAATTCTTTTTATTATAATATTAGTATAGTCTATATGTTCGTCGTGTAAAAGCTATTTAGTTTAAAAAATAGCCCGAAATGTTCCAAAGATGCTAGCCAACTTTAATGATCTACTTACAATAATAATATTTTGTTAAATCATTTCAGAATGACAAACAATTGTATATTGTTCCCATCGTAGAGCAACAAAAATAATTTACAAAAAAAATTATATTCGTATAGGAAGGAAAGAAATTCTCGCCGTTATACGCTGTGTACCGTGCGGTTGTGAACGTTTGACAGTGCCATGAATATGTTGTGGGCGAGCATGCGATAGACTTTTGAATGGATCCTTTTGTTTCTGAGCGAAAAATATTCACGCAAAAGCATTCAAGACAAAAATAAACCACTCAGTATTACAGCTATAGTTTCGACTTGGATACAAATTAAATATATTATACTTTTTGTATGTCGTTTGGATTAAATACAAATATACAAAACTCATTACATCAATACTACATTATTTTATATCAATATTTTAATGCAAATATTAATTTGATGCCCTAATTCGATTTTTTACTTGTCAATATTAATAATGAATGTTGATTTAAAACATAATCATATGATGTAATGATGTAATTTCATAATTGTATGGCTTTAAGAAAAATAAATTTAGTCATTTTGTGCTTACATTACTTTAAGACGATAGCTGACACAATGTCTCGTTCACTTTGCAAATGTCGAGATAAAGACATCAATCACTCTTACCTGCGAACATTCAATTCTCTAGAGAAAACAGGCCGCCAGAAAAAACCTATTTTTTAAAGACAGCATTATCCAAATAGACTTTTCTGATCAAGCTCTTTTAAGATTTTTTCAATAAACCGTACTAATATATTAAGGAAAAAGATTACTTTTATATTTAAAGGTCGACTTGCCGTTTTGTTATGTAACATAATTTAATTTATTTCGTGCATCCTATCTTACAAAATGAAATAATATATTTTTATACAATGGGCTTTTTTACATTTTTATTTTTAAACAAATTATATGTAAATACATAAATGTGCAGTATTTTATTTCATAGTAATATGTAATTTAGGTTTTTGATTAACACGCCATAAAAATATTTGACTCTATAAACGGGTACCTAATAAATAAGAATAAAAATAATTTATCGTCACGCTATATCCCCCTTTTAGGGTGAGCAGAAATACATTTGTGGCTGTATCCATTTTGCGCTTATATGGTGTGCTTAACGAGACCAGTAGCACAACTGACCCCCGTTCTTATGCCATGCGGGCTTCCTCATGATGGGTTTCTTTACCGGTGAGCATGTGGTGCCTAAACTCAAGCGTAATCTGGAAAAACCGAGAATTGAAACTGGTCTGCTATCCACTAGACAACCACAACTACGGTAACCTAGTTAAAATAAATCAACAGATTTTATCGATTTTTTTTTTTAATTAAGGCAAGCTACTGTTTCAAGTATAATATATTTAAACAATAAAAACTTCAATTTATTTCTAAATCAATAAGTTCAGTAATAAAGCAATTATATACAAGACGATACTTACGTAATTTTATTTCCCATTTCAATTTATTTCACACGTTGTTAATATCGTGATTGATTTCAGCACCCGTACAGATATTGTGAGAATTTTACACTCATTAAATCAAGCGTTGTGGGAATGCACTGCTTGTGAGCTTCCCTATATCTATTGTAAGTATGTTTTCAATAAACGAAATTGATACTATTCATATTGTAACTTTCACATAAATAAACATATTGAAACTTATTGTTAAGACTCGAATACGATTACCTATTATCACCTCCAACGTAAACCTTAATAAACATGTTTCATAGAAGTAAACTGATAAATTATACAATTAAGATTGATTAACAATATTCAAACTAACGTCTAAAATAATGTAATACGATATTCTGATGACTCAGTTGACCGGAATCACGACTTCAAACATGAAGATATTTCATTCGAATCACGGTTGATTAATTTCGTCGTGAATTGTTATAAAATATTTCAATGAAAATAGCCTTATTTGGAACCAGATGACTATTACCTACATATAATCATCGTCCATTATCATAATTTTAATATCTTTTATCATCACAAGTTATAATTAACACAATCACAAAACTCACTTCTATTTAGTATTATATAGTCCTATATTCGTTATATTTATATTTAAATATGTTTCATTTAAACCTGTATTTTCTTATAATTAATTGAATTATCTATTATTTTACGTCGTCCAAATCAAATTAAAATCATTCCTATCATTATCCCTTTTCTGTTTAAGCCTTAGAGGCCAGAAGAACAAACCCCACACACATGCCACCTCACGCAGAGAACAACGTAAACTCAGACACAGAGCAGCTTAAGAAAACTGAAGCCGGACTTGCCACACTAAAGAGTCTTCTGAAGCCTCAGAATGGAGACAACCATGACATAACGGTCATTAGGAGCCTTCTGCGCCAGCTCCTGGCAGGTGAGACTAAGGCCTAATGACTCGCAAAGATTTAGTCCAGTGCCGCGGCGAAGCGAGACAGTCTGGCACGTCTCCTCCGCGGTGACTTTTCACCGTCATTTTCGAGGCAGCACCCTGGGGGCGACAACCTCCAGAGCCCGGTCCGTAGTTGCGGGCCGCGTTGAACACCGCAGTAAGAAGGCCTAGCCTTAGCACTGCCACCTCGCGCTCCCACTTGTGTCACGTAGGATTTATAGATTTTATATAAATTAGTTTAAGTTTTAGGCTAATTTATGTTTAATGTTACTTGTGTTATCCTCCCCTACGTTAAGTTTGTGTATGTTTTGTTTTGTTTAGTCTATAGGGTTTTTATTGTAAAGTAGCTTTAAGATAAAAAGTTTGTGGGACTGAATAAATGACACATCACAGCCTTTTCAGTGGATGGATGAATGCGAGACGTATGCAAGACGGTTTAGAGTGTGTGATGTGTGAAAAGTCAAAGTCAAGTTCTGTTTACAAATGAAATAATCAGTTAGGTTTAGTACCATCGTTTTTAATTTTCTAGATATGGTAAAGAATTATTATAATGTGGGAAAAAAATCAAATATACACAGATTCTGATAGATAATGATCGGATGGTGGTGGCTTATAAGTAACAAAGTGATAGGGTCCCGATAAACATACGTGTCTCGGGTACTGAGTACTACTTTTACATTTTGATATTCAGATGACACTCCAACGAGGAACAAAACCAGAATTTCACGATATTGAAAGCTTATGGATTTTCGATGTCATCGGCTATCATAACCCAGTTATTTATAACAGAGAAACAGTACAGAATGGACGATTTAGCAAAAAGTGTATTATTGAATAAGAGAAGTGAGGTTTCTGAAACTGATGGGTTAGTACTTATCACGTCTGTCTGTCTATCCATCAGAGGCCTATAACTTCTAAATCAAATAAGATAAGAATTCAAAGTTAGAATATATTATGTAAACGTTTGACGTAAAGCCGATAATAATACTTAATGTGATAAAAAATTTAATTTTGAAGGGGGCTCCTTCCTAAAACATACTGTTTATAGGATTTCGTAACTCAATAGAAAAACAGGAACCTTTATAGAAGCACTTTGTTGTCCGTCTATATGTCAAGACCCTTTTTTTTTCAAGTCTAAACCGCGTAGAAGTGTCGAGTTGAAATGAATATCAAATACACAGTCCCTTGTCGATCCATTTGCACGAAATAAGTAAAACAGAGGTTAAAAATTTGTTCGACATTCCATCAATTTTGAAGTAAGCACCATGATCAGTATATATGTATATTTCGTTTTTTGTTAAAAACAAAAATTTACGTATTTCGACGTTTTTGGAAAATCTTGCCCCAAGGGTGTAGATGATGTATGTCTACTTGACAACGCTAGTAGCTTATAAATTTTTACGATAAATAATTTATAATTATTTTAAGTGCGTCACTTAATGAGCAGTCTTTTATAGGTAAGTCGTGAATCGAGCAATATTAATAGTAGTCGCACCAAAAGGCACAAACTCAGAACATACAATAAAAATATAAACGTACTCAAACGCAAAGGCCATCTGGCGTACATCGTTCACTTCTTACTTAACGTTCTCGCCTTTAAATCACACACGTCGCATCGCATCCTTTAAAATGTACAAACATCGCAACGCATCCTTTTTCCCTCACAATCGCATATAATTACTTCAAACTCGCAACACAATTCCTCACACCATACTCCACATCAAACACATTCAAAATACATACAAAGCGAGTGATTTTGTGAAGTGCCTGAATATCGCTGACCATGGTAAGTACTTTTCTAATTGTCTCAAATTATCGCTAATCTTTATTTATAAAAATCATCCCGCCTACGAGGATGCATTTTGTGCAACGGCATAAGTACGATACTTATCCCGGCCCGCGTAAATAGCAAGTTCTAACCATTATAAGCATTTTAGTAAAAGAAGTGGTACCAAATATGTGTCATTAACTACATATTAAAATTTTAAACTCTTTATAACGCTAAATACTGACTCAAGTAATAGTGTAGTAGAAATAAGCCATTATCTATTCCTTAATATTAAGTTGAATAAAGTATAATAAGTAAGGAAAAACTTATAATAATTTTATTGTAAATTTATAAACCGTGCATGTATTCAATAGAATTGAATCAAGGATTTAAATACTTCAGTGCAAGTAGACATGTATGATCCATTCTTTCCAAAAATTACTAAAAGTTGTCAAACACATTTGTAAGTTCCTTTGAACAAATGTGCTCGCAATGCTTGCAATGTTATCACGTAAGAATCCCATATTTCTCGTTCGCGTATTCTTCACAAATCGCTATGTGATTTTAACGACATCTGCACGTCGCTACTAGAGCTATTTTATAATAATAATGCACAATAAATTTTCTCAATATTTTTTCTCTTCATATAGGCTTGAATTTTTATAGGAATAACGTTTTTCGACATCTGTCACGTAAAAAAAGAATTATAGAATGAACCATGGGCATAGTTTTCAATATATATGTATATGTTTGTTTTATTATTTACAGTCTAACGGTAAACCTTAATCACACCTGGTGGTAGGTGAATATGAGGCTGATGATGAATCAGATTTGCCCAAAAAGGCCTATTTACTCTTCTTTTAAACGCTATTAGAACGTAACTTTTAGGAAAAGAGGCGCAGGGAGCATATTCCATTCCTTTGCTATTATGATTATAATCTATTTAGAAACTTACTTATTACTTAATAAATTTTTATTACTTAACTATTTACTTATAAATTAGTTATTTACAAGTGACTTATTTATTAATAACTACTTATTGCCGTGTACCTAATTACTATTATTACATATAATTTTGAAGGTAGTCATTATTATTTGAAAAACAAATCGATTATCTACATTTTTTCGTTTGGTTATTTTGTAATAAGACACCAGAACAAACTTCACTACCCATATATATTTTATTGTTATATCGCAAGCGCAAGCTGCAAAATTGAGATATTTTTCACATATTAAAAAAAAAACAATCGTAAATCAAATGTAACGCTTTTTAAGAAAACATAAAAGAAAATTGTATAATTATGGAAACAAATTATATTTTTTACCACGTAAGAAACAATACAATGTTGTTTCGCAAATTTTTCACGCCATAAAATTTTAAGGCTTTGAAAGTACTAATTACACATCCACGAAATTACAATATTTTCGAATGCGGAATGAAACAGGATAGCATCCTTTAAATAATTACATGGCCTCGTTACTTAGCCGTCAAATTATTCATCAATATCCGACGCCTTATTTCCAAGGAAGGCCGAGAGAAGACGGGAATTCATCAAAACTTTATTGAAGCTGAAACAATACATCAAGGCGCTAAAACATCGTAATAGCTCAAAGATTGATCGTTCGGGGTTGTGAGCATTATCGGCGGACGGAGGTATTGTTGTCCGCGCCCGCGCCGCCCTCTGTTCGCGTCCTACGCTTGTTTACCTAAACAAATATACAATAGCCTCTGTCCTAATAGCCTTGCCTATTGTATCAATTCTAATATAATTACCAAATAAACGAGAGAAGATAATATCTGATATTTTCTCCTTACTTTGTACTCAAATAAGCGGTTAATTTTGTTATACATTATTAGAAATAATATATGTACTTCTTGTCTAGCCTACGTGAATTCATCATTGAGTATAGAGTTCTTTTTCAAAGCACTCCACACAGCCCCTTATATTCCTATTCCAGATATTTCTAGAGACTCTATATATTGTATTATCTAAATATCATACTGGTATTTGCATTTTAATTTACAAAAATAAAATATTTACAATAAATATGCGTAGTGCCTTATTCCTTTCAAACTAAGCATAGAAAAGAATTCACTTAACTATTTATTGGTATGTCATGCCCAATCCGTCATACATTGATCGCCGTTCTAATGGCACTATGCAATAAAATTACTTAGTTTTTGTTAACATGATTCTTACCACGATATTTTTCACTGCTCAGTATTTGAACTAATTACAATTTTTACACATAGTTAAGGCGTGCTTCGGATTCCATTAGTCGCGGTTCGACAGCTATCTAGCAACGGCTGCTAAGTCGCGATGTATCTCTCTGTACCCACGCAAAACGCATCTGATGTAGGCGACTACGCGGTCGATGTCAGCATAATACATTTCACACAATATGTTTCGTGCAGTTTATATCCACTCCGTAGCTCCAATCTTAACTCCAAGCAATATATGAATTACATTAAAAGCATTATACATTTTAAATAGAGAAGATAACATCGAGTCATGATATCCATTAAAAGGGTGGAAAGAACTTCGTCGTTAAAAAGATTTACTTTGTTTTCAACTTTCCTTTCTTTAAATATTGATTGCTAGCCTAGAATGATTCGCATTTTTAGAACTTAAATGTACAAGTTTGGTTCGTGATCACAAAATAAAAGTTTTACAAAACACTTTCGCTGTTTTTCTTGTTAAAAATCGAAATTCTTGTAGTTTAATTTGTTTCTTCCTGCGGTTTCAAAAGTACCATTCTATGTTCTGAAAAATAATATCATCCCAACTTTATTAAACCATGTCAAAATCATATTTAAAAAAGTTTAATCGGATTTTGTGATATACAACGAACAAAGCTGAAAAACAGTTTCACTATATTTTAGGTATATAATTTCCTTTATACACGTACAAAAAAATTGAACGCAAACCGTAATAAGATTTTTCTTTTATTGTTTTTTTAAATCAACTCCGTTTCAGGAATGTGTCCGAGCGTCAGTAGGCCCGGCACGTCCCGTGAACCCTATCGCAGACTTCATACACTAGCTGGCAACATCTGCACATTTTCGACGTTATCGACTCTGGGGCACATTTTTATAAGAACAAATTTAATCTAAGTAGTAGGGATCAGTCTCGGGAGTGTCCCGTGCGCACGTGCCTCTGTGACGTGAGTGCGGCCTGACAATTCCGCACAGAACATCTTTATTTTTTTTTTATCTTGACTTGGTTTAGTGTCCACACCACGGCTGGTGGTAAGCATAGTTCAGTTAAATAAACAATTATGACAATCAATAGTTAATAAAAACTTATTGATAGTAACATTGACTTTCCAGGCTTGCACAAATATCTCTTTACGCTTTGTTAAAAGGACCAAATATCAAACACGGTAAGAATGTGCTCGCCAAAAGACCATCTCACAGCCCAAAGACTCAGCAAAAGAAAAAAAAGCTTTTTTTTTACACTGGCTCGACATAGTGACTACAGAGTACCTGATGGTAAGTACAGTGTAGTCCAAATACGAAAACGACTTTCAAAGGATGAAAATCCATTCATAGTCGACATCGTCATGTCGGTCCACATATACCACGACTGAAGGTCTCTAGGTATATGAGCTACTGGATATACACAAGCTGATCCCGAAATGCGACAAGCCGAAACTGGTCACTATGACGGGCTTTACACCCACATGTACTGTGGTCGCGATCCAGATGAGCACCGACGCCCTACCACCTCGCTGCTGCTCGTTTAGCACCACCCAGGAGTCACGTGTAGGGAAACTAGGGTAAAGCCTACGGACAACACACAACATAACATAAAACACAGAAGGATTAGTTAATGAAGGTAGATAATATCAAAAGCTGATACCCTGTGTTGTGATGATGCGCTAAAAAGAAGTCAGCTCAGCAACTATTAAGTTATCAGCTGAGTGCATTTTAGAATGAATTAAGGTTAAATAACTCTACAGAACACTCGTCATGACACCGACAATAGAAAGCACTCAGTAAACTGGAGCTGTTCAAGATGCTTAGTAACGTATGGATCATTCGCAATGCGGACAGCCCTCCGCTGCAACCTATCCAGGGCGTCAAGTGAATACTGTGCAGTACCGTTCCAGAGATGCGAACAGTATTCTATGCGAGGCTTGAGTTGATCTTTATACAATAGGTACAGTTGATCCAGCGTGGAAACCATCGAACTCTGTTCATGATACCAAGTCTAAGTGATGTTACGGATAAGTCAGTCCTTATTTAGTCCCAAAGGTTGAGATCACAGTAAATATTCATATCTAGGATGCGTAGGTTTTTTACATGACAAGCAACAGTTTTTGTAGAGAACAAAGGAAGGAGAATGATGTTTTTAGTGGAAAATACACATATATGTTTTTTACTCAACCAAATGCTTGAGTTCAACACTAAGCTAAATTCTTGTCGCCCCAAAAAGAAAATAGGCTCAAAAGCCAATTAAGCTACATTCTTTGATTCCACCAGCCCCATAACATTATAAAACCAATAGACATCGTGTCGTATACCATCCGTATGTGCTGAATGTTCCCTATATCCGCACGAAAAGATTCACTTCAACATTCCTCATGCGAACAGTTAGAATATGCTTCTAGCGATCATATTTCAGCGTTTTTTGACTAGGGATTTTTTAAGAGAAGAGTGAATAGGCATTTGCTAGGTGGACGCAGTTCATCATCGGACTCATCTTCACCTTCCACCAGATGTGATTGAAGGCAAGCGTCCACCTATTTAAAAATAATTTTAAAAAGTTCAACAACCAAGTTTTTAACTCTTCTAGTTTCCCGATTACAAGTAATTTTTCTGCATTACCATCCGTGAATCGTGATGTCATCTGCATAGCAATTTATATAGTTGAAAGACAGCATATCATTGATATGCAAAGGAAACAGGGTGGGTGATAGGTACAGAGCCGTATGGACCTACTGCTTTAACTGACACAAAATGCGAATTATAACCACCAACAAGCATACCAATTCTACGCCCGTGCAGAAAGCCAAAGATCCTCCACGTACACAGATTGTTATGATTCAATTCATATTTTTGCACAACAGTGAGGTTACAGCGATGGGGCGATAATTGAAAGGGTCTAAGTGATCTCCTTTTTTGGGGATCAACTGCATATCGACCTCTGTCTAGACCCCAGGGCTCGACTTCAGAGGAGTAGGACAGGCAGTATAATCTTATGAGTAGTTAACTAGACTGTACAATTTTTTAATGTTTACTTGTTCCATTAAATCTTAACTACTTGAAATTAATTCTGCATATTATAAGTAGGGATGTTATATGAGTATGTATGCCCTTGTCTAGTAAGCTAAGTAGAAGCGTAAACTTAGTTTGGGACTAGATAAATGTGTGTATTTTTTCGTTTATGTTGTATTATAATTATATATCATTAGTTTCGATTTTGTTCTTCCCTAGAACTATAATATGGTCTAATTTTATTATAATATTAATTCACACTTTGTCATGGAGTCATATAGATGTAACATAACAATATTTGTTATGTTCATGTACTATTACCCATTAATTTAAGAGACTAAGTAATTAAGCAATTATCAAAAGTGACCAATTACATAAATCAACTAACGATACACATCGTTTGGTGATTAAATTTTCCGACTCAAATTGGCCGCGTCTCCTTATAATATGTTTACCTTAAGTGTTTCTCAAAAGTCGAAAACTAAGAAAATAATATGAGGACAGTAGTCGTGTACAGAATTCAAATTGTTTCATTTCTTTGTTAGGAAGAAGAACTTTTGAATAGGAGCACATTTTCAAAATATAACTTTCGTAATAATATGCAGCAGAATAACACTTAAGAAAACAAATTAAGAATAAACGAAAACAATAAGGTTAAACAATGTAACCACTCCAAGACGTCATTAAGTTTTTGCAAGTCTTCCCTGGAGGCTCAACAAGGATGTAGGGTCGTGCGAAGAAAATTTTCTTAGAAAAACAATAAATTTTCTGTGAGCTACGCTCGAGTGAGTTTCGGTGTCGACTGAGCGAGAGCACGCCCGCTATAATATATTGAATTTGAAACGGACAAACTTTTGCGTTCCCCTCTTCGAGTGTAAAAAGATTTTTACAAAGTGTTTACATTGCAATTATTATTATATGATATCAAAGAAAACCAAGTATACGTTACAGCACATAACAATTACGCTACAGTAACCTGTAATATTGTGTAACTTCAAACGGTTTAATTAATGTACGAGTCATTGTATATAAAAGATGTTTTCATAAATATTTAATTTATTTACCTACAGATTCACATCTATATAGTCGATAAAAAAATTGTAACAAAAAAATGATTAATTGTATTTAGATAATATATCGATTGTAATGTAAACAACACCGATTTTATACGGTAACTAACAAATATAAAATTAATTTAAAACAGAAAGAGTAAAATTACAAGGAATGCATAATAATGCATTTTTTCGGGTATATTCTAGCATAGTACGAGTATGTCGTAGTATATTACAAAATTTTAAATATTTTTAATAATCTTAAGTATAATGATTTACAATGACTTCATTATCGAAATCCGGTCGTTTGAGTCGTCCGAATATTGGCGTTCTCAACCATTCACAAAGTCGATATTGATGAACAACGAAGAGCGGTCATAACAAATATCATTAAGCATTTTGTACCACTACGACAAAGTATTATGTAGAAAAGCATGTATGGATTGGCAAGAAGACAGTTTATATCATAGCGGCTTAGCGTCGGTTAAATCACAAAAAAATATTCGTGAAAAGGTGTGAGCTCTTCTGGCTTAATCCTCGACGATTTGCGAAAACGAAAAAAGGGTTCGCGAGCTTAGTGAAGGATACTTCGCATAACCCGCCTTCTTGCCCATGCTTATCGAGCTAACAACAGCTATTTCTTTTCTTTAGGTGTAAAATTGTATCATGGAAAATATCCTTACTGCGAATCGGTTAATGACTACAAAATAAATATTTTAAAAATATATAATTTAAGTACTGACAATAACTTATAATTTTTAACGGATTTTAATGAGGAGAAACTTCTGTGTTTGTCTGTATGTATTTTGTTTATTTATGTTCACCTATACTTAACTACGCCTTTTATAGTCCAGTCAAATAACTTTTTAAATCAAAATTTAGACACTCAAGTTTGCATTTTTGATATTTTGTACTTCTAATAATTCAAAAACGATCTGTAAAGGTTTTAGTGTCTGAAACCCCCGGCAAGAGTTAAAAAAAAATGATTTAAAGTTTTTTTCCACAAATACTCGAAAACGGTAATAGTTAGAGAAAAAAAATGTAAGCAAAATATATAGAGCTTAAAATTATACATAAAAAAGGTAGTATGACTTTTTTTCCTCCGGCCTAAATTAACCAAGTTAGGGAGGTTTTTAAGTTTAAGGGTTTTTAAATTCCGCGCCGTTGCATAAAGTCACGAGGCAAAAAGAGAGGGACTATTGCTGTCTCGCTTACTCCCATTGGAACTTGACAATGATTATTGCGTAGGCGTTCACTATTAAATGTCCGAGCAGGGATATAAAACACACTTAGACTATAAGGTGGTGTGAGTTAATGTATTATTAGCATAGCAGTCGGTTCGATTAAGGAAATGTTATTAGGTATAGAAAAGGAATTTGTTTGGTAATAGTAATCGAGAAAAGTGGATTGGTGGAAAATTAATGATGATTTTAATGAATATAATTCTTGAATAATAGTTTAATTGGAATAGCTTGCATTTAAGGATTGGAAGAAGTTGGTTGATGCAACTTGTATTTTTTTTTTTTTGTAATTGAATAGGCTTTATTATTTTAAGTGTAGTTAAATTATCACGATGTTGCGTTAGGATGTGAATATTTACAGACTTTTAGGTGGGTTTTGAAGAAAACTTAATCTTCTTGTAACATAGTTTAGCAAAAATGTTTAATTTTTTTTTTTTTTTTAATAGAGCTGAAGATTAAGTTACTCTCTAGCAGAGAGTATTCACAAATTTGTAAAAATGTTTTTCCCCACATAGGTAGGATAGTTGTTTTGTATTGTATAAAAAATTTAATAGGATTATCAAAAATGTTTAAAAGGAATGGGAGGATAATGTTGTGATTGTATGTAAGGAGTGCATAAAATTAGGTATCATGTCTGTGACATAAATATTACGTTTAGTAAAAATATAATATTTTGTATGAAAGAATTGGAAAATAGGAAGATCGTTTTGAATTCGAAATTCGAATTTGAAAAAGGACTTGATTATTCTAGAGATTGTGTATTGAGCTTTAAGAATGAAAGTTTGAAAAATTAGAATAAACAAATAACGAGAATATTATGTAAATGTATTAATGGTTTCCTAAATTTATAATTTAAAGTGATATTAAGAGTTTGATTGAAGAAGGAAGAACTCCATAATATCGGTCATACAAGTTCCCCTTCAACAATATATATTTTAATATTTGTCTATATATATATATATATATATATATATATATATATATATATATATATATATATATATATATTACATTTAGTTATTAAAAAATAAACATTAACGTGAAGTTCTGTCTCAAAGTTAAGTTTTTACTATATCCTTTATGTCGCTTATGTTTTTAGCAAGCACATAAAAGTGGAGAAATTTTGCAAATTCCAAATAAACATATGTATATGTATTTATTAATTTACTTTAATTGATAAATTAATAAAATAATAAAAATATAGCTTTTCATAGAAACTAAGGATTTTAAATAGAAATAGAATTTTTAACTGTAAAATTTAAATTAAATATAGACCTTCAATTATTATATTTCAAATATTTTTTTAGATTCGAAAAAATATTACTATCAACGGAATTTCATCCTTTGATGGTCACTTTCGTTTTTGTACTACACTGTACTTATCATCAGGTGTACTACAAATCACTATGTCGTACCACACGCCCGGTTGAGTTCCCCGCCCGGTTGAGTTGTGAAGACCTTTCTCAGTAAATCAACGCGCGTAAATTCGAAAAAAAAATCTATGTCGTACCAGTGTAAAAAAAATAACTTGTCATATAAACAAGTTGTTTTCAATTTGCAAATCCAATATTTATGATAAAAAAGCTCAAAATTAATCCTAACATGTCAACTAAGATAAAGATGGCGTCCGCTCGTACATCGGACATAAAATTTGCACGTGACTTGGCCTATTAGATGCATTGTGGCAGATGGCGCCACCAGAAATAGAGTTGCGAGATTCACCCTAAGTACCCTTAAAATTAATTATATATTTGGGAGTCGAAGCTGCTCGCGTCCGTAGGCTTTTACCCTAGTTTCCCTACACGTGGCTCCTGGGTGGTGCTAAACGAGCTGCAGCGAGGTGGTAGGGCGTCGTTGCCCGTCTGGATTGCGACCACAGTGCATGGGTGTAAGGCCAGTTTTGGCTGATCGCGTTTCGGGAATAGCCTGTGTATATCCAGTAGCACATGATTAGCGACCTTTGGCACAGTATTGGGGTTCTGACTTGACGTCTTCGCTTGCTCCCTTATAGGGGGGTACGTTGAACTGCCGGCCAGGAAGACCCGTAGAAACGGTTGTACCGCTGACCGCCCGCGGTATAGTACAGGGGCCCAATCATAACTAACCACTATGAGAGGCTGCTCCACCATGCCGCGCATAATCTTGGATCGTCGTGGCGGATGGTGACCGGTTTTCGGGACCCGGCGACCTATTCCGGGGGGGTACGGGGGCCCTTCCGTCCGTTGGTTCAGCTTACGTCCTCTGGGGGTTTTGGCGTTGGCCCAGTCTGGTCTGTTCTCCTTTTGCTGTGTCGAGGGTCGTTAATTCTCTTCACGTCTTCTTAACTTTTGCTTCATGTCAGCGCAATGTAATAATTCTGGTAATTCAGCGGTGTTTAATCCCGAAAACACCTTCTTTATGGAGTTCACTAACATCCGTGGACTCCATTCTAACTTAAATGCTGTCCACCACCATCTTGAAATAGTCCGGCCTGCACTTCTCTTTTTGACGGAAACTCAAATACACCGTCCGGCTGATTCATCTTATTTGCATTTCCCTGGCTATCAGCTTGAGGAAAACTTTCATGCAAAGGCCGGGGTCTGTGTGTTTGTACGGTCGGACGTATGTTGCCGTCGGTTGCGCTGTTTGGAGAACCCTTCTTTTTCTGTCCTGTGGGTGGATGTGGATCTCGGCTCTCTGAGTCGTGTCTACGTGTGCCTATACCGATCTCATAATGGGGACTCTGAGACCACTCGGCTGTTTGATTACCTCAGCCAGGCGGCTGATATCGTTCAAGAGCACTACCCTGCAGCAGAACTGGTAGTTTTGGGGGATTTTAACGCGCACCATGAATTATGGCTGGGATCCTCCAAGACTGACCATGCAGGAAGGTCTGCTCATGCATTCGCCCTGCTTCATGACCTCTCTCAACTGGTTGTCCAGCCCACCAGGCTTCCAGATGTTGTGGGTCATGCTCCCTCTTTGTTGGACCTTCTGCTGACGAGCCATCCTTCCGGGTATTTTGTGTCGGTAAATACTCCTTTGGGTAATTCTGACCATTGCCTGGTTGGTTCTTTGGTGCCCCACGCCCTCTCACCATCTCCTCGTGAGGTTAAGCGTAAGGTATGACATTACTCGTCAGCAGATTGGGATGGATTGCGTGAGTACTTTGATTCTATCCCGTGGCGCCAACGCTGCTTTAATGAGTGTGATCCTTCTGCGACTGCCAATGCGATTGCCGACGAGATCAGGCTTGGAATGGATTATTACATTCCATCTTCTGTAATCGTCGGTAATCGCTCTGGACGCTCTTGGTTCAATCGCGAATGCTCTGTCGCTGTTAGTCTGAAGCAGAATGCATATCGTGCTTGGATTAAGGGTTGCGCAACTTGTGATCCTGATGTCAACGCTCTTAAAGCAGCTTATAACAAGGCTAACAAGGTTTGCAGGAGGGTGTATCGCGGGGCGGATGCTCAACGTGTTTCGCGGATTGGCCAGGTCTTAGTAAACCACCCGACCAACAGTCGAGCTTATTGGGGACTGGCCAAGGCCGTGTAAACGAATTTCTGTCCCCATCCTTTCCGCCGTTGAGATCTCCTGACGGGTCGCTAGCCCATGAGCTGCTGGAGAAAGCCAATCTGTTGGCTCACATCTTCGCGGCTAATTCCAAACTTGATGATCTCAACACCCAGCCGCCCACAATTCCTTCTTGCGGCTACTCGATGCCTGACGTTGTGATAAGGCAGCGTACTGTATTACGTGAGTTGAGGTCACTCGATGTGCGGAATGCTAGTGACTCTGATGGTATCCCAGCGGTGGTGCTGAGGGCTTGTGCAGCCGAGCTTTCGTCTCCTCTTACAAGCCTATACCGCCTGCCTTTCTCGTCCGGTGTTGTGCCTCAGGCTTGAAGGGAAGCCAACATTTAACCGATCCCTAAAAAGGGGGATCGCTTTGACCCAAACAACTACCGCCCCATAGCCGTCACCTCAGTGCTCTGTAAAATCTTAGAACGGATTGTAAATGTTCAACTTGTCCGTTACCTAGAGGATCACTCTCTTATTAACGATCGTCAATATGGTTTTCGACCGAATCGTTCCACGGGTAATCTTCTAGCGTACGTCATGCACCGCTGGGGTGAGGCTATGGATAAGCATGGCGAATCTTTGGCTGTTAGCCTGGATATAGCCAAAGCCTTTGATAGGGTCTGGCATCGTGGCCTTCTCTCCAAGCTTCGAGCGTACGGTCTTTCTGACAACCTGTGTGCGTGGATGTCTGGCTTTCTGCACGAACGTAGAATTCGTGTCCTTGTTGATGGTCACAGTTCGCAGTTCGTGTCAGTTAATGCCGGAGTTCCACAAGGCTCTGTACTTTCTCCCACCTTGTTTCTTCTGCATATAAATGATATGCCGTCTTTGGGCTGTATTCATTGCTATGCAGATGACAGCACGGTTCACGGGGGATATTGCAGCAGGCCCACTTGTGGTCGGGAGGAAATCATTGGGAATCGAGAAGATCTGGTTATTGATCTCAATAGGTCTTTAAGCCTCATTTCTTCTTAGGCCACAGGAATTTGGTTTAGTTCAATGCCAAAAAAACCCAGGTGTGTGTTTTTTCCTCCAAAAAATCCCCATTTTCTCCTCTTCCTACTCTCAAGAATGTGCCGCTTGCTGTGCGTGACAGCCTTAGTATACTAGGCATGGATATTCGCTGTGATCTCAATCTCAGGGATCACATAGAGACGGTCATCTCCTCGACTTCCCGTAAACTTGGTATCCTGAATAGAGTGCGTCGGTTTTTCACACCTGATCTTTTGTATCTATTGTATAAGGCCCAGGTCAGGCCTTGTATGGAATATTGTTCGCATCTCTGGGATGGTTCTGCCCAGTACTTGCTTGATGCCCTGGATAGGTTGCAGCGTAGGGCTGTCCGCATAGTGAACGATCCAGACGTTTCTGAACATCTTGAATCGCTCCAATTGCGTAGAGATGTTGCCTCATTAAGTGTTTTCTACCGTCTGTATTATGGCGAGTGTTCTGAAGAGTTGTTTAACCTTGTTCCACCCTCTCCTTTTCTGAATAAAACCACGCGCGCGGGTTTGTGGTGTCACAGCTATACGGTATCTCACATCCCGGCTAGGACTAAGAGGTTCTCTAGCTCCTTCTTTTGCCGTGTCATTGAGCTGTGGAAAGGTCTTCCGGCGAGCGTGTTCCCACCATCCTATGATATGGGATCCTTTAAGCGTAGCGTGAAGAGATATTTGTGCGGGCCGGCATGATCGCTGCGACTACCGATGGGCTTTTTCTTACCTTTCGATAGTCGTTGGCGTTTTTTTTTGGACTGCACCATGCTTACCATCAGGTTTGGTGCAGTCACTGTGCCGTGTCAGTGTAAAAAAAATTCCAATACGGAATAATGCTAAATTTCTGTCAATTATACTATTTTTTCTTTCGAATCGTCTTGAATTAAAAACCATTTATGTAATTAATACATAAAAGAATTATAATATACAAAAAACGTATTAACGTAATTAAACAAAATAAATTACATATTCATTTAATTTATGAACGTAAAATTAAAATTAATCACTGTCTGATGAGTCCATAGTGGCTGTTGTCGTAGGTCGACTTTCTTTCACAAAAAATTGGTCCAATGTTTGTTGAAAAGTTTTTTTTACAACGTAAAATAAATTTCCTTGTAGCAATTGATATTAAGTTTGTATAAAATAAGTATAAAATTGTATTAAATTTGCGTTGATTTTTAGTTAGAAAGGGAATCCCCAAATTTTGATGGCATGGCGCAATTAAAAATAAAGGTGTTGCCATATTTTAGGAAATAAAAATTCAAAAAAACATTTAAGACTCGAATCCAAAACAACGCAACTTCGAAAATCTAACGACGCACAGTGAAAATCAGTAAAAATTAAGCAGCGACGCAACTTCGAAAAAAACGCAAAACGAAACTAACCAAAGCTAGGCATTGGTGTACTATATCTAGTATCTTAGAATGTCAAGTAATTTTTTCGAAACTTGAAATTTACAATCGATATATTTATTACCAGAGATGGGCAAAATGTAATCTGATTAAAGATCAACGATTACAAAATGTAGTCGTAATTTTAATTTTCTTGCTCTGTAATCATGATTAAATCCATTTAAAACATTAAGAAATGATAAATGTGTATACGATCTGTGATTTTGAAGTGTTTAACACATAAATGAGCAAAATGCAGTGATGTTAATGGTAAAAAACATAAAATGTAATCGTCAATCATTTTCATTAATCAGATTACTTTTTGCCCGTCTACGTTTATTACCCTGATCTATTCGAATGAACAGATACTTAAATAGAGTACAAGAAATAATTATCCGATAATGCTTTCTCACTCTTACTCGGACATTTTATAGTGAACGCCTACGCAATACTCATTGTCAAGTATCAATGGGAGTAAGCGACACAGCAATAGTCTTCTCTTTTTGCCTCGTGACTTTATGCAACGGCGCGGAATTTAAAAACCCTTAAACTTAAAAACCTCCCTAACTTGGTTAATTTAGGCCGGAGGAAAAAAAGTCATACTACCTTTTTTATGTATAATTTTAAGCTCTATATATTTTGCTTACATTTTTTTCTCTAACTATTACCGTTTTCGAGTATTTGTGGAAAAAAACTTTAAATCATTTTTTTTTAACTCTTGCCGGGGTTTTCAGACACTAAAACCTTTACAGATCGTTTTTGTATTATTAGAAGTACAAAATATCAAAAATGCAAACTTGAGTGTCAAAATTCTGATTTAAAAAGTTATTTGACTGGACTATTTATTGACAGTTTTTTTTTTAATAGTCAGTAATGTACGTCTCGTAGTTGTTATAGTTTCAACAAGGTGCAGGTCTATTGGATGTTTTCGTAGATATTGGCTACAATTCTCGATTGAATGAAATGCAATTAATGAAATATAATTTTATTCAAATAAGCCTACTTCCAAACAATTTTGAATTGTTGAAAGAAAATAATTCCATTGCCTTGAATTGATAATAACAAAATATGTCGTTTTTTATATCTCCGTCGCGTGGAAACCGATCTCGATGATTATTTTTTGTTCAATACGATATACACCAAGGTTACTTCAGGTTATTAAACGTGAAGGTTTTTAAACGGTGAAGGACTTATGAAGACTTATTAATGTAGCAAAATTATCGTATTTGGGCTTATTTCAATCTGAATTTCGTTACAAATATGATAAGAAAAATAAATTTAATGCCAAAGGCTACAAAAAACTTGTAAAATAAAAAAAACACTTCAAAAAGTATATCCTAAACCATAAATCCCCAAACTTTTTTTCTCGTAGACCTTTGCTGTGGTTTTTGGTTTTGGGTAGACCCCCTAATAAGCTATTGTATATTGCTAATTAATCACCTTCAAATGAGTTTTTGACTGATTTCTGACTGTACTCAAGTGTAGAGTGGTAAAATAATAAAAAATATACGTTAAGTTTTATACATTTATTAATATAATTAAAAGTTGACAAAAACACATCAAAATCTATTATATATCTATTATTTAATTCCCTTCAATTGGGAGGGATGAACCTGATGCTTTGAAAATAATTTTTCAATATATGGCATCAATTTAGTTAAGTTACTATATACTAAATAAATCGTGAAAATCTGTCTACCTCTTATGTTTTTAGATAAAAAAAAAATAAACAAAATAATAGTAAACAATGTAAGTAGATTATTCCATTAATGGAAAGTCAACATAAAAGTATTGCTCTGCTTAAATAAGATACCCTAGCGACTACCGTGGACCCCCAATTGTGTCTCATCGACCCTCATTTTTTTTGCGCTCACGTTGACTCCGGTGGACGATATTGATCACTTTGGGAATCAATGGATATAAATCTATAAATTTTACTGTCATTTTAAAAGTCAGTGCCAGTTGAAAGTTGGTAGAATTTTTTTAATCAATGAATTAATCCGGTATAAAATGTGTAATATCATAATTCAATTACGCTGATTATTTAATCATTACACTCGTATATTGTCAAAAATTTTATTTGATTATTAGCAATATCTTCGATTTCATGTTTTTTTTTTATAAAAAAAACAGTCCGCATTTTGCTGAAAATCTAAAATATTCATATGATATGTAATGTTTCTATTACAATTTGTAACCCTAATCAGTTTGTTTGGGAGCAATACAAAACAAATATTATAAACACTTGACTCCTATGAACATAGCTAGCTAGTAACGTATATTATTTAGTATTAATAATTCACGCTTATTGGATCCATAGACGTTTGAAACGTTGTGATAATATTAACGAGAATCATGTTAATCAAAACTGCTTCAGTTAATTAAAGGTGTTTACGTCAAACCTATGCTTCATTAGATCGTAACCAATATATTTAAATAAATTACTCAATTCCTTCTATATCTACCATAAAATTCCAAATGAATACACAAAAAAAATGAAATTAATGAATTTAAATGAATTTAAAAGCTTTATTGTTTATGTATATGTTTGTATGGGACATACAAACTATTTTAGGTAGTTATAAATTCAAATTTTATGCAGCAAAATTTATTTTTCTGTTTAGTACTACATGTTCAAGTAGTATTGGAGCTCATGGACTTCGTAGAAATATTTAAAACTTGATTGATGTTGTAAATTTACAATACACTTGTATACACCATACAACTTTACAATATATAAGCAAATATGCACTATTCTCTGGAAAAGACTATTCAAGTTGCATATAAAGACGTAAAAAGGCTGTAAAAGTATCTAAAGCTGTGCAGACAAACAATTGTTTTCATCTATTTTCTAATTGGCCAAAGAGGTTAAGCTAAATGCACAAGTTACGGAAACTTCATTGTATCGTTCAAATGAAGTAAACTTTTTATCCTAATTGCACATTTTCCCACAGGACACAATATAAAATGCTCACTGATGCTTGCGCTGCAAAGAAATTCAATTACTCTCAACATAATTAAAGTAATCATAAAAGTTAAGTTAAATGGTATATTAAGCCAATACTTGGCTTAATAATTAGTTAATTTCAAATATTTCTAATATAATTTATGTAAGAAATATTTTAAATTAAAAAATACAAATGAACAAAATTTAATTCGAATTTTAAAAGTTTTAAATGTTTGAGACAAGATATTAATTTTCTATTTTATCCATCGAGGCTATATCAGATAAAACTCAAAAACTCATCATAATTAACATGAATTTAAATTCGTGATTATTCATAGCAAAGAGCTAAGTTATCCCGGTGGTATTTAGCGGCGCACCTGCCCGAGGCTTCTTAATGTGGTCGAAATTAATGCGACGCAAAGTCGGCAAAAGTCAATTACACTTTATTAAAACCGTCTCCATTTATATCAATTTGACGCAAAATGTTACAAATACTGGTAATGTTCCGTCCTTTCATCTGAATGAGGCGGAGCTACGCAAGCGCTACGAGAGAACAGCACTCGTAGACAAAGCGTCGCGCGTAGCATAGAACGGACAGTACGTAGCGAGAGCGCTCCGAGCTCACTGCGCTACGCCGACCTACACCGCACTACTTCGTGCGTTGCCTTCCGAATAACCCACTTGAATTACCTTCCAATGAATATTTAATCAAACCGATACCGGCTACGAATGAATGAATCGACTTCAGTTTGGCGGCCATGACGACACTTTTGTCGACAAATATATAAATTAAAACGTCCTGTAATCAGTATGTTACAGAGATAAAACAATATAATCATGATTGGATTAACAGCTACGAGAGTAGTTGCAACAACGCTTGTACTGTTATTTGTTGTTGATAGCTCTGTAGCATCAGTGGACGGTAAGTAATTATTAATTTTCATAATAAGGTAACATTAGTTTTAGTTAATCAAATATTATAAATATACTCGTAATTAGTTAAGTACTTTGCATTCTTGTTATATTCATTACTTACATATATCAGTTCACTATTTTCAACATTAGTTAAAACGTTATGTACTTAGTGACGGACATTATTGTTATATAAATAAAATTTCTGAGTGCAGCTTCGTGTTATGCAGTTCACACGTTTACAACATGTTATGTACATATGTTTTCTAAATTTTCCACAGAATTGTTATAGTTTTTACATAACTTTGATATCATTTACTCGAGTTGTTAATATCATGTATTATATATTAGTTTAAACTTATTATTGACTACACTTTTAATGATTATAATTCATAGAGAATTTAAGTGTTGCAGTATCAACTGTTTAGTAGTAAATATGAAATTTACAATAATACATTCATGAAACCAATTTATTTTAAACAATATTATATCAATGTCACCGTAATTTCTTCAATGTACATTATATAGCACCGTACCGGACTGTGTCTCGAGGTACTGAGTCTGGACAAATTGGAAACGGAACGGGTTTCATTCTTGCGACAAAATAATTTTATTTTAATTAATGAGAAATAAAATTTGCATCAATTTTTAACTTTTAAAATAACCTTCACTTACTTTTTATTAAACTTATCAGAAAGCAATTAGGTGGAAACTAAATAAGGCACGTAAATCCATTGCCGTAACATATTTTATGATATTTTTCATAAAAGACTAAATCTTGGCTTAACAAATTTACTTCTTTTTTTTTTGGGAAACCCTTATATGTCCATCCCGGCCGCACATGGTGGTGGCGTGACCGAGATGAGCCGGACTTGTACCATCTAAAAACTCCAAGATGACTACTTCTGCGAATTAGTGGGGACTGCGGTTCCAGTAAACAATTCGCCGTAGCTAATAAATTTTGAACTAGGCGATTAGGAAAACAACTTTTCTGTCACGTTACCTTGATTTTCCTAAATACAAATAAAAGTACATATATGTTTATTTACTCTGGCAATTGATTATAATCATCATAACTAGCAACGAAGTAGCGGACCGAAGGTTGCTACAGAAAAAATAAGAAAATATCTACAGAAACATATTTTTATTTTATAGCAATATATTGCATTGGTGCTTGCACATGAAACAAAGTTGTAATGTGTTATTGTTATCGTCACAATCTCTCCATGCATACTCGGCAGGATTTGTTTTGTTCAAACTTTCAATGAACATGCATTCAAAACTTTGAACCAAAAGCAAAGTTTCATTCGCCTGTTAGGTATATATTCTCATTTTAGCTACCATACTAAATATAATAGTCCCGCAATTTTAAACATTTAGACGGTTTTTATGACGAATTTTAATAAAATATTTTAACTCGTGTTTAAATATTTTTACGGATGTGTCCACGTGACATTTTCAAATTACTATAATAAATGATCAGTATTTACATTTGAAATGCGAAAATCGATTAAAACATTACTTATGTTCAAAACCTGTTGTGAAAATTTTATTTTAATACTCATTTATTATACGGAAATAGCATTATGATTGAAATTGAGAAACTACAGTCAAATAATAAAGCAATCAAAATATCAACTAAAATCTTAATTTACTTTAATTTCATATTTTAATTCCAACATTAATGCTATAAACTCGTAAAACTGCAACAATTGACATATTTTTTGTTCGTGCCTGTTCCATAGTTGATATCTATAGCCGTATTATTCTGAGGATTAGCTTTTTACTGGATGAATCGTAGAATATTCAAAAGGGTATTATTGGATTTCGTTGAGTCTGTACGAATGTTACACTAATATTGATACGATTTTTTTCTGTCTGCCATTGCTTTTTGCTAATAGGATATTCTAGTTGGCTTACCGAGTGTATTCTATACTGAAATTAAAATACTGGTTAAATGTAACTAGTACTTTATTTTAAATAGTAGTTAAATATAATTGGTATTTCATAACCGTATAAATAATATTTTTTACGACTCAACCGCTAGGTGATGTCACCCAAAACAGTTATTAAGAGATATTTAATAAAATAACCATGATCCACTATTTATAAACTTTGCTTATTCAGATAAGAACAGAAACTTCGGATTTGATCTTGATAATTTTTTTAATATATTTAATGCATATTTAATGCATATTTTCTAACTGGAAACATAGGCTATATGCTGACGGATTTGTTAACTTTGACCCATATTAAACTATATTTCTCGTTTTCAGCTGATACAAGTACATACTGGACACGCAAGTATCACTGAGTACATGTGCCAGGTTGTATTTGAAGAATAACCTATTGCTATTACTATGTTTCGGACCTTGATTCTACCCAACATACTTTGCAGTATGTCAGGCGGCCGGTGTGAGCGGAATGACGCGCTTTGGTATAAAATATAGTGTAATATTGGGGAAGGCAACGCTTCACCTGAGATCGTGTTCGCAGAGGTGCGGCACGGCAAGGCTATGAAGCATTGCTAACAGGGTCCACAGCCTTCGTCAAAGTATATAAATAGTCACCTTGAGGTTTTTAGTCGGTTCAAGTTCGGCATACATCGACGCCGGCCAACCTGTAGGGCCGGGAAAATCTAATGAAAATTAGTCCAAATAAAAAAAAAAACTACCTAATATGCCGTATGTAGTATACATGTATACATATTATGAGTATTCCTTCATCTAGTAGGTCATTAGCAATGAGGATATATTTATAATAATTATTTTGAATAAAATCAGTTGAGTGGAAACAGATACAAGTGGGACTCACCGTAATTGACGCTATCATATACCAAAGACGTTAAATTAAAATGATTATTCTATAAAATTAATATATCATTCTTTACTAAATAAATATACACATCTAATTCGACAAATTCTCAAGCAGAATCTAGTTATTTTACAAGATTAATTTGAATGAAAACAGAATATTAACCACTATACAAGGCCTTGAACATACACAGCTATATAATTCACAAATGTAATGTACCAGTAAACAGATAAAGAGCCCACAATCACCAAACTTTCATGGGAATCTTCACATATACAAACAAATTAGGAAAGTAACATGAGTTCAAGAATTCCAATTTACGCTTTGCTGTATCTTGACCACGATTCAGGCAGAAATTTAGTATAGGTCAAATTGTACCAACTTTCAGTATTTCGAGTTCTCAACTTATTCATCTCGTATATGATTATTTGCAAGTTACTACAGCAATGCTTTAGTTTGTTGCTGGATTCGGAAATGCCTTTGCTTGGAACTGAACTTTGAGCTGAAATGCTAGTTCATTGCAATGTCAATTGCAACGAAAACGAGTCTTACACAGACTAAACAATATCTCTACAGTCTACCTTACAAACCATATAGGCTCAAAGAATGTATTCTTTAAAAAGATCAAATTATAATTTACGTGAGACTTGTCTTACTTCTATTAATTAATATATTTATTTTATTTACTTATGAGTCATTAAAAGTAATATGATAACTATTACAATTACTAGTTTAAGTAATACAATGTGCACCAGTTGTATATCAATAATATATTAGTATATAATATATAAACTAGTGTTTAAGTAATCACAGTATTTTTTTAAAGCATTGCCTTACATAATTAACATTAAGTGGCTTATTTTTTTAAAATTTGAGGATAAATATTTCTATTCCCATTCTGAATAAATTCTTGAATTAATTCTTTTTATTTTATATATTAGGTCCTAACATATTAAATTGGCGTTTTGTATGGGAGGAACAAAAAGTCGAATATTTTTTAATATAATATATTTAATTAATCAAAGTATGAACCATTATTTTCTATGCACTTTTGCCATCTCATAGGTAGTTCATTGATCCCTTTAGTAAAAAAACCAGTCGGACGGGAATCAATAAAATCTTTGAAGGCGATTTGGACTGCCCCATCGGAGTTGAATTTTTTCCCTTGCAAGAAGTTATCCAAATTTCGAAAAAAATGGTAATCTGTTGGAGCAAGGTCCGGGAAGTACGGAGGATGTCTTAGACTTTCCAATTGAAGCTCTTCTAATTTAGTAGCCGTCTGTTGCGCAGTGTGTGGTCTAGCGTTGTCGTGAAGCAGCAGTGGCGTGGAGCGATTGACCAGCCTAGGTTGTTTAGCCGCTAGCTTTTCCATCATGGTTTGCAATTGCTGACAATAGACATCAGCCGTAATAGTCTGGCCAGATTTGAGAAAACTGTAATGAACAATACCGGCACTAGTCCACCAAACGCTTACAAGTAACTTTTTTGGGGCTAATTTTCGCTTGGGGCAGGATTTGGCTGGCTGGCCAGGATCCAACCATTGCGCTGAGCGCTTCCGATTATCGTAAAGAACCCATTTTTCATCACAGGTAATGATTCGGTTTAAAATACCTTCATTATTGTGCCGGTTTAGTAATGTAACGCAGCAGTCGACGCGCGTTTGCCGGTTTGCTTCAGTCAATTCGTGAGGTACCCACCTTTCAAGCTTTTTAATCTTCCCAATTTGCTTCAAGTGAATTAAAACAGTTTTATCACTAACATCGCAGCCTGCAGCTAACTCGGACGTGGTTTGCGATGGATCCGCTTCCACAATAGCCTTCAACTCTTCATTATCAACTTGAGTCTCAGGCCGTCCACGGGGCTTGTTCTGCAGGTCGAAATTTCCAGAACGAAAACGTTGGAACCAAAAACGAACTGTGTTTTCTTTTGCAACACGACCGCCATACACATCATTCACCCTTCGAGTTGTTTCCGCAGCACTAGTGCCACGGCGGAACTCGTACTCGTAAATAATGCGATATTTTAAGTTTTCCATTTTGTAAAATGAGTGACGCAAACAGAAAAAAACAGAAGAAAAAACAAATGAATGACGATCATCGAAGCACAAATACATGAGTCTATAGCTGTACAAATATGAATTTGGAATTCCTTACCAAAGAGGAGAAATTTGTGATTAAAGTGGCCAGTACGAAAAACGCCAATTTCATATGTAAAGACCTAATATTTAAATGTCATACGACTTTTTAAAATAATTGTACCACAAAATTTAAATAACTTTTATTACATAGTCAATCTCATGTATTATTTATATAGAATACAAGGCTGCATAAGCCCAAAATTCTCTTCAGTCCTCATTATTAGTATCTATCGTGAGTTCGAGAAGCGATCGAAAATTAAGAAGTATAAATCTTTTAATCAGGATAATGAGTTGTTTAAGTTATCATTGGCGTGCAACTTAGTGACTAGAGAACTAGGGGGTAATTTTATGTCGCCTTGTAAAAATGCTAATGCTGTGAGTGGTGTGTGTCGTGATTATTCAAATTATCAAACATCAAAGAGAATACAGGAAGTAACTCCTCGCCCCCAACGTAAATTCCACGGGGCTTCAGTCTGCTTGTTATCATGGCATGTTCAACCAGGTGGAAATGTCAAGTCATAATTAAAAGTTAATTAATTCGAACATAATTTTCCTTAAAGTGTTTATCTATACTAATATTATAAAGCTGAAGAGTTTGTTTGTTTGTTTGTTTGTTTGTTTGAACGCGCTAATCTCAGGAACTACTGGTTCGAATTGAAAAATTCTTTTTGAGTGGAATAGACCATTTATCGAGGAAGGCTTTAGGCTATATAACATCACGATGCAATTATTAGGAGCGAAGAAATAATGGAAAATGTGAAAAAAACGGGCAAAATTATTCATCCTTGAGGGCTTCCATTGCGTGCGCTGCAAAAACGGTTCAAGATACCAAAAATATATGTATGAAAGAATTATTCCTCTTGAAATGATCTAAAAAAATGTCCGCGACAGTATATGTCTATCTTTTAAGATTAAGTCACTAGAACCGTTTTTATGGTAAACAAATTTGATCGAAATTAATGCATTATTTGTTAAGAGTTGTATCAACGTAATAATATTAATCTTTATCCAAATAAATGTGTTGTTGATTAAGAGTATTTAATTGTGAACAAAATTGTCTTTGACATGACTTAATTTCAATGAACATCTTAAAAGATATTACAAAACCTTACATAGCAAAACAACGTTTGCCGGATCAGCTAGTTATAAAATATAAGGATGATTCAATAACGGGTTATTACGAATCGTAAGTTTGTTTGCTCTTATAAATTTAAAACAAACCATAACTTTTTCAGCTCTTTGGTCTAGCAACAAATGTAACTGTCTAAAGTTTTTTTAAGAATCAAACTCCATTGAAACCTGAATAAATTATTGTGTGACCGTTCTAAGCTACCTTAGAAACATTTGTATTAACTTAACAAGTATCACACGACGTATTTACATGTCGGGTAACCTCGCAATTTTCCCATTTTTAGAAGCCACTGACTGGAATGCGAGCCTTAAGTGTCACAAAAAGGGACAACAAAAAAAACATATCTAATTATGTTATAAGGTTGTCATCGACTTTTCAAAGAATATAAATAATATAATTAGGAAGCATTACAAGAAACTGCGTGCTCATCGACAAACGAGAATATTTTGTTTGTAATAATCGTACAAGATACCTACAGTGAGATATTATCGTTTTCTTACTTATATTAACCATTTCTCTTCGTACTTATTGTAATAAATCTATGTTGTGTCTTGACAAAATAAGTCTTCAAATTTCATTGCAATCAAAGTTTATACGTACTTATTTCGTAGAATAGCGTAATGTTGCGGCGTAGGTTATATAAACTGAGGCTCACATACATACAGTCATGAAGTCTACGTAGCAATGCTTGTTTTCAATATCCAACGAAGTATTATGTTATAAGCAACATTTTAATAAATTCACACGCGAGCTATGCTATAGATATTTTGTCTTAAGATAAATAACAACTAAATATATATTAATACACTACTTACACAATATTATTTATCAAATTTATTTATGAATTTTGATATACATACTTTTACTTGTACCATTAAAAGATATATCTATCTATAATATGATATATTTATCCTAAACAAAGTCTTTACATAGTATAAAATAACTCGATTCCAGTTTCTGTTCGCTTAAGTCTTTTAAACTATTTAATGAATTTGAATGCAACTTTCAGAAATAATTAAAGTAATTCACGAGGAAGGTTTACATGTATAACACATATATATTATAGTACTATAAACTCGTAAAATTCAAAGATTTATAATGTGATGTCGTAACAAACATATTTTTGTTCACTTAAATCGCAAACGCTAAACTTTACAAGATAGATCAAATTAATGTATTACAAAATTACATATCTTCAAAACATCGAGAACCAAGTTCACGATGGTATAAATTTATCTCTAAACGATAACCCACATTATAATCTATTCTAATATTAGGTCCTTATATATGAAATTGGCGTTTTTCGTACTGGCCACTTTAATCACAAATTTCTCCTCTTTGGTAAGGAATTCCAAATTCAAATTTGTACAGCTATAGACTCATGTATTTGTGCTTCGATGATCGTCAATCATTTGTTTTTTTCTTCTGTTTTTTTCTGTTTGCGTCACTCATTTTACAAAATGGAAAACTTAAAATATCGCATTATTTACGAGTACGAGTTCCGCCGTGGCACTAGTGCTGCGGAAACAACTCGAAGGGTGAATGATGTGTATGGCGGTCGTGTTGCAAAAGAAAACACAGTTCGTTTTTGGTTCCAACGTTTTCGTTCTGGAAATTTCGACCTGCAGAACAAGCCCCGTGGACGGCCTGAGACTCAAGTTGATAATGAAGAGTTGAAGGCTATTGTGGAAGCGGATCCATCGCAAACCACGTCCGAGTTAGCTGCAGGCTGCGATGTTAGTGATAAAACTGTTTTAATTCACTTGAAGCAAATTGGGAAGATTAAAAAGCTTGAAAGGTGGGTACCTCACGAATTGACTGAAGCAAACCGGCAAACGCGCGTCGACTGCTGCGTTACATTACTAAACCGGCACAATAATGAAGGTATTTTAAACCGAATCATTACCTGTGATGAAAAATGGGTTCTTTACGATAATCGGAAGCGCTCAGCGCAATGGTTGGATCCTGGCCAGCCAGCCAAATCCTGCCCCAAGCGAAAATTAACCCCAAAAAAGTTACTTGTAAGCGTTTGGTGGACTAGTGCCGGTATTGTTCATTACAGTTTTCTCAAATCTGGCCAGACTATTACGGCTGATGTCTATTGTCAGCAATTGCAAACCATGATAGAAAAGCTAGCGGCTAAACAACCTAGGCTGGTCAATCGCTCCACGCCACTACTGCTTCACGACAACGCTAGACCACACACTGCGCAACAGACGGCTACTAAATTAGAAGAGCTTCAATTGGAAAGTCTAAGACATCCTCCGTACTCTCCGGACCTTGCTCCAACAGATTACCATTTTTTTCGAAATTTGGATAACTTCTTGCAAGGGAAAAAATTAAACTTCGATGGGGCAGTCCAAATCGCCTTCAAAGATTTTATTGATTCTCGTCCGACTGGTTTTTTTAGTAAAGGGATCAATGAACTACCTATGAGATGGCAAAAGTGCATAGAAAATAATGGTTCATACTTTGATTAATTAAATATATTATATTAAAAAATATTCGACTTTTTGTTCCTCCCATACAAAACGCCAATTTCATATGTAAAGACCTAATATTATAAAGCTGAAGAGTTTGTTTGTTTGTTTGTTTGAACGCGCTAATCTCAGGAACTACTGATTCGAATTGAATAATTCTTTTTGTGTTGAATAGGCCATTTATCGAGGAAGGCTTTAGGCTATATAACATCACGATGCAACTATTAGGAGCGAAGAAATAATGGAAAATGTGAAAAAAACGGGGAAAATTATTCATCCTTGAGGGCTTCCATTGCGTGCGCTGCGAAAACGGTTCAAGATACGAAAAATATATGTATGAAAGAATTATTCCTCTTAAAAAAAGATCTAAAAAAATGTACCCATCAGTATATGTCTATCTTTTAAGATTAAGTCACTAGAACAGTTTTTATGGTAAACAAATTTGGTCGAAATTAATGCATTATTTGTTAAGAGTTGTATCAACGTAATAATATTAATCTTTATCCAAATAAATGTGTTAATTAAGAGTATTAATTGTGAACAAAACTGTCTTTGACATCACTTAATTTCAATGAACATCTTAGAAGATATTACAAAACCTTATATAGAAAAACAACGTTTGCCGGATCAGCTAGTATACATATATACTGCTCATGGTGCTTACTTCAAAATTGATGGAATTTCGAACAAATTTTTAACCTCTGTTTTACTTATTTCGTACAAATGGATCGACAAGGGACTGTGTATTTGATATTCATTTCAACTCGACACTTCTACGCGGTTTAGACTTGAAAAAAAAAAAGGGTCTTGACAGATAGACGGACAACAAAGTGCTTCTATAAAGGTTCCTGTTTTCCTATTGAGTTACGAAATCCTATAAACAGTATGTATTAGGAAGGAGCCCCCTTCAAAATTAAATTTTTTATCACATTAAGTATTATTATCGGCTTTACGTCAAACGTTTACATAATATATTCTAACTTTGAATTCTTGTGTGTCCAAAGAATGTGATGCGACGTGTGCGATTTAAAAGCGAGAACGTTAAGTAAGAAGTGAACGATGTACGCCAGATGGCGTTTGGGTACGTTTATATTTTTATTGTATGTTCTGGGGTTGTGCCTTTTGGTGCGACTACTATTAATATTGCTCGATTCACGACTTACCTATAAAAGACTGCTCATTAAGTGACGCACTGAAAATAATTATAAATTATTTATCGTAAAAATTTATAAGCTACTAGCTGTAAACCAGCGTTGTCAAGTAGACATACATCATCTAAAGAAAGGGGCAAGATTTTCCAAAAACGTCGAAATACGTAAATTTTTGTTTTTAACAAAAAACGAAATATCTATACTAATATTATAAAGCTGAAGAGTTTGTTTGTTTGTTTGTTTGAACGCGCTAATCTCAGGAACTACTGGTTCGAATTGAAAAATTCTTTTTGAATTGAATAGACCATTTATCGAGGAAGGCTTTAGGCTATATAACATCACGATGCAATTATTAGGAGCGAAGAAATGATGGAAAATGTGAAAAATACGGGGAAAATTATTCATCCTTGAGGGCTTCCATTGCGTGCGCTGCGAAAACGGTTCAAGATACGAAAAATATATGTATGAAAGAATTATTCCTCTTAAAAAAAGATCTAAAAAAATGTACCCATCAGTATATGTCTATCTTTTAAGATTAAGTCACTAGAACAGTTTTTATGGTAAACAAATTTGGTCGAAATTAATGCATTATTTGTTAAGAGTTGTATCAACGTAATAATATTAATCTTTATCCAAATAAATGTGTTAATTAAGAGTATTAATTGTGAACAAAACTGTCTTTGACATCACTTAATTTCAATGAACATCTTAGAAGATATTACAAAACCTTATATAGAAAAACAACGTTTGCCGGATCAGCTAGTATACATATATACTGCTCATGGTGCTTACTTCAAAATTGATGGAATTTCGAACAAATTTTTAACCTCTGTTTTACTTATTTCGTACAAATGGATCGACAAGGGACTGTGTATTTGATATTCATTTCAACTCGACACTTCTACGCGGTTTAGACTTGAAAAAAAAAAGGGTCTTGACAGATAGACGGACAACAAAGTGCTTCTATAAAGGTTCCTGTTTTCCTATTGAGTTACGAAATCCTATAAACAGTATGTATTAGGAAGGAGCCCCCTTCAAAATTAAATTTTTTATCACATTAAGTATTATTATCGGCTTTACGTCAAACGTTTACATAATATATTCTAACTTTGAATTCTTGTGTGTCCAAAGAATGTGATGCGACGTGTGCGATTTAAAAGCGAGAACGTTAAGTAAGAAGTGAACGATGTACGCCAGATGGCGTTTGGGTACGTTTATATTTTTATTGTATGTTCTGGGGTTGTGCCTTTTGGTGCGACTACTATTAATATTGCTCGATTCACGACTTACCTATAAAAGACTGCTCATTAAGTGACGCACTGAAAATAATTATAAATTATTTATCGTAAAAATTTATAAGCTACTAGCTGTAAACCAGCGTTGTCAAGTAGACATACATCATCTAAAGAAAGGGGCAAGATTTTCCAAAAACGTCGAAATACGTAAATTTTTGTTTTTAACAAAAAACGAAATATCTATACTAATATTATAAAGCTGAAGAGTTTGTTTGTTTGTTTGTTTGAACGCGCTAATCTCAGGAACTACTGGTTCGAATTGAAAAATTCTTTTTGAATTGAATAGACCATTTATCGAGGAAGGCTTTAGGCTATATAACATCACGATGCAATTATTAGGAGCGAAGAAATGATGGAAAATGTGAAAAATACGGGCAAAATTATTCATCCTTGAGGGCGTCCATTGCGTGCGCTGCAAAACGGTTCAAGATATCAAAAATATATGTAAGAAAGAATTATTCCTCTTGAAATGATCTAAAAAAATGTCCCCGACAGTATATGTCTATCTTTTAAGATTAAGTCACTAGAACAGTTTTTATAGCAATAAAATTTGGTCGAAATCAATGCATTATTTGTTAAGAGTTGTATCAACGTAATAAAATTAATCTTTATCCAAATAAATGTGTTGTTGATTAAGAGTATTTAATTGTGAACAAAATTGTCTTTGACATCACTTAATTTTAATGAACATCTTAGAAGATATTACAAAACTTTATATAGCAAAACAACGTTTGCCGGATCAGCTAGTAATTTATATGGCGGAGCAACGTTTGCCGGATCAGCTAGTAACATTATAAATAATATTCATTATTTGATAGAGAAACAAAAAAGAAAAACATTTAAAATGTTCATATACTGATGTTGTATCACAGTGGTGTGACAAGATCGCTGTCTGTAGCGACCGTATGTACATGACAAGACACCCTGTACCCCTCTATCTAATGAAGCCAATTTTCCACGCCCGCTCCACCTTGCTTTCCTTTTGAATTTTCTCGCGTATTTTCCTTGTCATCCATCTCCTTCCGCGTTTCCGTGCAGGCAGATTACTTTTGATTTCAAATTCCGCATCCATTGAATCAATAAACACAGCCTGTCCAACTACAAATGCTATGTTTGAATGAAATATAATATTAAAAAAAAAATATTGGAGTAAATATTCTTAAATATGTTAAACATGTAAAAGAATTAAGAGTAGAAACGAACGTTACAGTTACGTTACGTTTTAACCTTACAATATTATAATAAATTAATTATTATCACAAACACACAGAATAAAGTAACTTATTATTACTATCAAATTAAGAAAAACACTGTGTGTGTGTGGAACTTAGGTTTGCATATTATTTCTTTTATATCTAAATTTCACCAGCCGTTTGAACCCGGCTATTGATTAGTTCAAAAGAGAGAACTATACCAAATTACAAGTCAGTACAGCAAGCCAAGCATCGTTGAGCATTGGTGGTAGGGCGATTACCCGAAAGGCGTCATAACCTCAGTATCCAAGTGTAAAGACCATCATAGTGGCTCGCTTTGGCCTGTCGCATTTTGGGATTAGCTTGTGTGTATGCAGTAATTCATATACCTGCAGACCTTCAGTCGTGGTATATGTGGGCCGACATGACGACAGAGACTATCAATGCATTTTCATCCTTTAATGGTCGCTTTCGTTTTTGGACTATACTGTACTTACCATCAGGTGCACTGTAGTCATTATGCCGAGCTAATGTAAAAAAGCGTACTTGAGACCAATTGTTTGTTCTGTCCCAAATCCGTTTGAGAATTATGTCTCGCCCAATTGTCATAATATCGACAAAATCGCCACATATTGCATATTTCAGTATAAATCTCGGTCAGTTGCTAGTATAACGGTGTGTTGTTCTCTAAAGAAAAAAATATTAATTCAACATTAGATAATACTTTAACCCAAAACCTAATTTATAAAAATGATATATTGATATTGCGTATGACGTAGCTTATAAAACTTAGATTAAAGAGACATAAACAGATATAAGTTTTGTAGTACATTTACTTGTTATAAAGGCAAATTGAATGATTATTATAAACCAAATTTAATTACTAAATCTTTTATAAAAGGGTAACTAATGTCTTGATATTTATATATATTACTTAATATTTCTCTCATTTTATTTGAACGTATTAACTTCTTACTTTTGTAAAGGAAAACTTTCTAATTTGTAGAGTCGGATATTATATACATATATACCGTCTAACATAATTCAATAAATATTTTATAAACTTGATTATAAAAACAAACATTATCATGGACTGAAATTATACAATATAGAGATACTTCGAATTTATGAAATTAATCTTTATTACCACAAAATCACAGTTTAACGTTGTTGGTACAATTTGATATTAAAATTCCTGAATATCTATATAAAGCATCCTCATTTGCTGTACACGGTCTCTCGTCTCAACAAATATTATGAAACAAATTTTCTCTCAGTAAAGTTTATGCTAGTTGCCTTCGAGACAGCTGCAACGGTACAGACATTACTGGAACGAAATATAAAAGTCAGTTCTTCTCTACATTCATTGAGAATAACTCACCCGCGTTTACAATTCCCATTATAAAATATTTCTTGCTAAATCAATTAATATTAACTTTGTAACTTATTTTATGTATAACAGCTGTAATTTTACTGTCTTTTTATTGTAACAGTTTTATTATATTTTATTCTATAAAATATTAAATAGGGGTTCTTTAGTTATATGAAAAATTAAACTTTAATGTATACAATTGCCTACTTCTGAAATAAAACAGAACAAAATGTATGCTTATTGATTAACGATAATAAGGAAAATATCATAAAACAAAAACCCTGAGAATAACAATTTACATATTGATTTAATTACCTGATTATTTGTAAGTATGTAATTGTTCTTTATTCTGACGCTTACATAATGAGTACTATTTCGAAACTACAGGAAGTAAATCGCGTTCAAAAATCGAGTACTACTATCGATAACTATACTTATACTGTATCTGCCGATAGTTATTTATGGTATGCTTGAATAAATGTGTTAGCTATATTTCACTTAATTTGGTAATGCAATTATTATGTAACCTGTAGAAATACAAATTCATTATGATAGAATATTTATTTTAAAATTGCAAATCACATCGGTTTTTATTGCAGTTATATTAAGGATTAAATGTGTCAAAGTGAATACAAACTTTCAATACTGAAATATGTTAATAAAATGTCATTAAAATTGTTAACATTCTATTTTAATCATATAACAGGTATACGTATATTAAAAACGCCTTGAATTGTTACGTGAAAACAACTTGCGAAACAGGTGCTACTCAAAATTATTACATGTAAAAACATGTTATAAAGCCACACAACCTCACGATATAGTTTTAAACATACAGCTACGAATGTGCGAAACGTTCGTTCATATTTCTTTACGTCTGCAACGATGCCGGCACACCGGTAGCATTTCACGCGACGTTCCCCGGTTTTTAGATGTGCGGTTTCCGCCCCATAGTACCTTTTTATTTACGATCCCAGTGCAGTATAGAGTTTGGTCACGAAGTGTATGTAAGTGAATCCAGTACACTAGTCACAGCAAGCGCCGTTTCGCGTTATTCACGCTGTGGCGCGCGGATTTCCAATTTAACGATATGAACTGGAATCCACTATCATTCGTATTCATGTTTGCTGTGTTCAAACTGTTAAACACGAGAATGTATTTTTATAAACCATTAAACATGTAATTATATTAATTAAATATAGCCGAAAATAGTCTAATTGAGATAAATAAATGCATCTAATCGGGAAGTTTTTGTGTCACTTCTATATATTATATATACTATGTAAATCAAAAATGTATCATGAGAAAATTACTTCATAAACAGCATTTGAATTGTATAGAGTTATTTCATACTCTCCAAATAATCTTATCGACATTTTTTAGTGATATAGTTACATTATATTTAGAATCGGTAAAAAACGCTGATTACGATATTATATATTATATTTTATTATTATTATTATATTATTATTGATTATATATATATCTTCTTATATATAAAAATGAATCGTTAAATGTGTATAAGCGCAAAACTCGAGAACGGCTTAACCGATTTGGCTGATTTCTTTTTTGTTGTGTTTGATGAAGTCTGAGGAAGGTTATTACGGAGAGATTTTTTTTTTAAATTGTCTGAAAAAGTCTAAAAACAACACTTTTCTATATTCTCATACAAAAAATTCGTAATAATATTTAAAAGTCAATTTGAACTTTAACACCATACCATAAAGTTTAAATGTTAGTGGACGGGTTCCGGGAAGGCAAAACAAACGAGTGACGTATAAATATTAATGTCAATATTTGTCAATTTTTAACATATAGCATTAAGGCCAGGTTTCTTCAAACAATTTTCAAAAAACAGCCGACAGGCCAATAGGTTTGGGCAGAATGAAATCGGGCGGGGAAGCTATTAACATTAAAAAAAACAATGTGACTTTGTTTTAGAGAAATAGGGCAGAACAAGGTCTGCCGGGACAGCTAGTATATATATATATATATATATATCACCAAAAATGTCGCTTAAACCAAATAGCCTTTTACCCCTCGATATAATTTTAATTTAGAAACAAAATTTCTTTTCAAACATCTCACACAGCGGTACTTCGCACGATCGGATTTACACCTGTGACCTGTGGCCATATTGCAGAAGCCAACTATTCACTAGCCAATCGAGCCGTTATTATTATAGTTATATTGATATTAAACGAACACTTACGTAACATAAATACAAAACACGCGTCTATAAAATTCCAAGTATTATCATAATTTTCATGTGTATGAAAACGTCCCCTGAAGCGTGTCGATGGCACATTTATGCATTTGTTAGACGTTTTCAAGGTTTATGCTGGCACCGCCTAGCGCCACACACCGCGCGTGTCTTCAGCGTCGCCTACATCGCGCTCCTCTGTCACCAAAACTGATTTATAACGGCAATATAGCGCCAACCTGTCCTTTAGATATTTTTATACGCTTCATATGGAAACGGTATTCTTTCGCAACATTGCTTTCTGATTTCATTTTATTGATTTAATGCTTTTGTAATAAATGTCACTCTGAGTTGTTTCTATTGTTACATTAATATCAATGGTTTACGAAAATATTTTTACATCACTTAAACTCATAAATATATTAACGAGAAAAACTTATCGCCCTTTTCATGTGATTAAATCGTATACCTGCGATTGTCGACATCATTGTTATTGGTCCATAATCTTACAATATTACTTGCTAAAACGATACTGTGACCTTATCATTTACTCGAAGATTAATTATAAGGAACCCTTCTCATCTAAATCGGTATTTACCCTTTTATGATAAACCATAACCATAGATTTCTCCATATGTACAATTTATTATTGTAATACTGTATGATGCTCCCACTTCTATAAATACTATATAAAGTTATACAATACTACTGATAAATTATGATTGATGATCACAATTACAACAATTTAATCTACTTATTTTATCTATAAGTTAGGAATTCTTACCAATTATCATCAGATATTGCTTCTAATAGTAACGGAGGTAGTAGAACGAATCAATTAATTCCTGTTAATTATTCAATATAAACCAGAATTGAATTATTCGAACATTAATTAAAATTACGAAAGTAAAGTCACACAAAGCGTTTCTGTTCCGTTATATCAGTCCTCTTCAAATGTCAGAATTAACATTTAGTGCCCTCATTAGTACAGTACGTGTTTGCTCGTGTATGTACGCAATGATGATTACGAACAACAATTATGAAGTAATTACACTCTCATTATTAATTAAAAGTTAACTAAGAGAACATTTCTTATTGCATGTCATGTTTAACTTACATTTTATAGTTATACATAATAATAACATAGGAACATAAGCAATATATTTTAAAACATCACTATTACCAATGATTGGGTGAATGGATGGAATATCTTAAACACAATTTCTTATATATAATTCACTTTAGTTATTATAATATTGACAACGATCAATGGACGTTCTGGAATTTAATTAATTATTGAATATATTTTTGTGGCTAAAAACGAATTCTAAGTTATTTAAAAAGCTGCTTTTATATTGTAATACGCATTATTAATTGATTTCTGAACACGAACAAGTAATACATATAAATGAAGCCTAATAAACACTTTGCTCTATTAAAGTTACATACTTTATCCAGATTACGTCAAAACTTACATAAATGCAATATATATTTATAGACCCCGTAGTAATTTGTCTATGTCTATAGGCACAAACTTTGAATTAGTTAACAAACCAAAATTACTTGTTTGTTCGCCTCGCTTACACAATAGACGCTGCGGGACTGAAATAAGATGCGACTGATTACGAACACAAGGAGAAATCGAATATTAGAGTAAATTACCTATTATCGATTTTTAAGGAAGACCTCATATAAATTACAATAATGATTGAACCGCTAATTGTTTTCTCTTTACATACAAGATTTATTTCACCATGCCATCTTTTTTCACATTAAATAGTATAAAATGAAGTCGCTTCCGCTGTCTGTTCGCTTAGATCTTTTAAACTATTCAACAAATTTTAATACAGTTTTCAACAATAGATAAGGTGATTCATGAGTAAGGTTTACATATATATATATATATATATATATATATATCATATTATAGTACAGTAAAGTAAAAAAAGTTAAAGATTTCTAATGTGATGTCATAATAAACATATTTTTGCGCGCTTAAATCTCTGAAAATTTGAAATCGCTAAAACTTACGAATTATTTCAAATTAATGTACTACCGAATTATATATCTTCAAAAGATCGTAGTAGCAAATCGGCGACGGTATATCTTTATTTCTAAAGAATAGCCCTTTTTTGTATCCCGGGGGAAAATCCTACATAGGACCATCAGGATGCTGTGAGGGCAGCGACCCCGGTGTGTCAGACTCCTACTGACTAAAAACCTCCGGGGTGTCCCTCTGATTGCTTCACCTGGGCCTGGGAATCCAAATTCATCCAGGCGCCCAGGTAACAAGAAGCCTTGTTGAGGCTACCTCTCTGGGAGGGGAAGGAGTAAAGCTCACCCCTCCAAAACCTCTCTCCCAGGCGATGCGGCGGACACCGTGCACCGCCTCTCTCTCATGTCTAAAGAATAACCCACAGTAACCATTTTTATCTTTTACATATTACAAAAAAAAATGAATTATTTACCAAGCTATTTCATACGATAGAGTATTATTTCTTATCTTTTGTTATACATTTTATGTACATCAAAACTTATCAGCATTTCATTAAATTAGACATCTTATAAAACTGCCCTATATTAGTACCTATATTACACCCGTGCGAAGCCGGGGCGGATCCCTAGTTTAGTATAAATTCAGTAATTTAAGCCCCATATGCTTTTGCCTGCCATTAACAAGTACCAATTTCTATACCAATGTAATTGTGGCGAATGTAAATAGCTTTTACGCGCTACGTTCACTATAGCCTACACGTTCAAGTGAATCTTGTTGCATTTTGCATAAAATCGATACTCATGAATACGTCGAATCTTTAATGTGAGTCGACTGTTCCAATTTACTATAACGTTTTTTTTTTTGAGTACTCATTTCACATCGAAAATTTATATGATAATATGCTTTCTCTCGCGCAAGTCTGTTTTATATACCTAAATACACTATCATGAAATTAAAAATATGTGGAAGCATAATTTAATACAAAATGTGTAGGTTAAATTGAAGCAACATAATTACTATATTTTCGTAGGCTCATTTTATTCTATTGTGATTTTTGTTAAGCTCTACAACATTTCTTAATACAAGTAAGACTCAAAAACGGTATAATGTAATTACAATCTGAGATCACACCTCGCCGCATCAATTCCTTATAGATAGATCAATGAAATTTATTGTTGATCTATTTAAGAGCATATTATTGACTTTTCATTTGGGACTTGTATGTGGTTTCATTATAATTCTATATATACGTACAATTATATATATACTTATATAAATTTTGTAAATGACTGCAAATGGATGAGTTTAAAGTCTATATCATATAAACTTGTAATTATTGTCGTCGTTTAGATTTCAAACTAAAAATAACTAAAGAATTTACGTTTAGGCAGCATATTTAATACTTATTACAAAATAGATATTTGACACATGTTTCAATTAGTTAGTGGGAAGTCAATGTAGGGTGAAAGAGGTAAAGTGCGGCCGGTGAGCGTCCCGGACACAGGGCGGCGGGTGGCAAGGAAATCTAATTTGCTCGGGTACCCAACACAGAGTTTTGTCACAACGTACAGTGCCAATTAGGAAAATACGCGAACAGTCGGGCTACGAACGAATCCACCTCGGTCGGTCGTGCTGACCCGTCACGTGCATTCGTAAACACTTAGACCCTGATGAGCCACCCGTAATCATATTTCAAGTGGGTAATCCCCTTTCCAGCCACCACTTTATTAACACGTTATGTTGTTTTAACACATGTTAAAATAATATAACCATTCGTGGGAAATAAATAAGCTTGTTAAACGAATAAAGTGTTTGTATAATTCGAGGCCTTAAATCACTAGTAATATTTTAGTTATTATACGCATAATACCTAATTTAGTATAAACCAACGTGAAAAGACTGTTTAAAAAAAGCTTAAATCTGGTTTAGCGAACGTAGCGTCTGACTAACAACTAACATCACGGTGACTGTTGATTTTAATCCCACCGAGGCCAACTAAATATATAGCTGACCTAATCAGGGCCGAGTCTGGTAATTCATCTAATTTACAATTAATTGGACGTATTCGGTTATAAAGCCCATTGTACTAAGCACGGACGCTCAAACTAGAGACAAAATTTAAATGGTTTATGAAAAAAAAAGGTATTTGTTCGCTATTACAAAAGTTTTAACTGACGTAGACTAATTTTAAATCGATCCAATTTAATAAAATTATATGAATTTTTACAAATTAATTGTCACTCCATTTACATTTAAAAAATAACATGCACCTATAATTTTCACGGCTATTATTTTATTAATTAATTGACACGTATATATGTAGACGCCGCCCGATACGTAATTGTCGCCCTAAGGGTCGTTAGGGTGTTACGAGACGTGCGGGGTAAGAGGTTGCGCGCGCGCACGGGACGCTTGCGAGGCAGTCGACTACCGAGACGCAAGGTGAGAGTACGTGTGTGTACGTCGCAGTTCGGTATGCCGTAAAGTGCAAATAAACAGTAAAACGCCAAAATCCGTGTCTTTCTACAACCACACCCACGACCACCGGTCATACACGTAATTTCTTTAGATCGAATTTCAACACATTACTTTTATTTAATACAAAATGAAGTTCAAAGCTCAAGTGAATCCGAGTTAAAGAGTCATCAGTAGTTAGATACTTTTGATGATATCATTAAATTATATAAGATAAAATGGGAAAACAGTGTCTACCAGTGATCTATCTTGAGAAACAAGATTTTCCGATTGTTTATAGGTGCCTGTAAGCTCTTCTTTCATTAGACGACAACGTCACCGCTCGCAAGGAACGCTCGCACCGAAGCGCGACTCGCCAAGATTGATGGCCGCAGGATGGATTTGTTCTATTCGCGTACTTACTCATCAATCATTTGCGGATATTTTTCCGTGTCCCGGGTTGTTTAGACTAAATAGATTGTTGCAGGCTCTGAGTATCCGTTATATTGACGTGTATTAGATCAGTATTGTTGTTCATTCAACTATGAACACATATATTTCTTCTATATATCATCCCATCGAATGTAATTAGGTGGAAAAAATAGAGCACCAGTTATGGAATCATACATTATTCTTTGACATATTGTACTTTATCCATATATTGGTTGACCATACCTTGGTTATGTCTGTACAAGTGCTCATAGATTTTGTTAATTATCTAATGCGATATAGTTTTTCTTTTGTATCTACAACTTCCAAGAGATAACAATATTTTCACAATTACATCGATAACGCCAAAGTAAGCTAAAAAGTAAGTATCTTTAAAAAATCTATATCGCTAACCAGTGTAAAATTTGTTTTTTAATTGCTTTTTTTTTTACTGGTATCGTTTAAGATACACACAGTATTTAGTTAGAACTACAATAGATAGCATTACATAGATACATTAATAATAGTTATTTATAAAAAAGAAGGATTGTTCTACTAATAATATATTACTAATAGTAGATGGGTAGAGACATAAAATGTTCGTATGCATTATTAATTTGATTTGAACCGCGAAACGGCATTGCCGTTGATTACAGGCGTATACTATAGTATATAGTATAGTATAGTAGAGGCGTATACATAATACAGCGCCAAAGGCTAACACGGAGCCATGCTGTGGTTTGTGGTGTGTTGGTATAAAGCAATATGTTATATTTAGTTACTATACGTAAAATTGATCAAAGATCGACATACTAGACCAGGTACAACAAAATCACAGTAAAATTTGCGCAAGACCGTTTCGATTGAATAAAAAGTTAATAATTTTATTGATAACAATGTCGGGAAATCAGCTAAAGGTGTATCCATCGTTTATTGTGATTATATATATTGTAACTCATAAATATTTGCAGTTGAATTAGAACATGAGTGCTGTCGAAGCTTTGTGTATAAAATAATAGGCGATAACACGGATTTTCGTTATTTTATGAAAATCTGACTTTCACATAAACCTTAACGTGATATTTTATGAAATTACAGGAAAAATCGTCCATACAATAACCGTCATCCTTTAAGGATACTCAATGATAATGAACTGCTTTATCCTTAAGTGAAATGCATTAATAATTTACTTCCGATATAAAAAAAGAGATAATAGTATAAGCGTTCCTAAGTGCCGGTGCACAGGATGCATTGCGGCGGCGTGTAAAAATGTATAGGAAAAGACTATACCGTTCCATCATCGCAACGTGTTCGTTCACCTTACTTCTTCGCGTCTTACGAAGCGAAAAGTACAAGTCCAGTACACATTCGATGCAGTGCTACTACGCACCGTGTTCACACCATGAATATTTGTATGTAAAAAGAGAAAGCAAACGCGCATCATGTGGCCCGGCTTTAACGCGGGATGAAGTACATCTAAAGTCTGACTTACGTGTGACGAGGTATCAATAGACTTCTCTAAAAGCTGCCTAGACATTGTTCGTGGGTGGTTGAATACAGATTCAGTACAGTTTGATAGATTACATGTCTACCTACGCGTTCTGCCTTATTCATCGGTAACCTTAGCCTGTATTCACAAACGATCCTTTAAAAGGCAGGTCTTGAAATATACATTATGTACGAAAAATATATATTACTATGATGTTAATATAATTATTGATTAATTTTTAAGCATCTCTATAATTTAGTATTTCTTATATTTAAAGAAACATAACTAGAATTTATGCTTTTCTGAGTTATATTTTATATTATTCTTAGATACCTAATTAATGTTTTTTTTTTTTTCGAATTGACGCGTTTTGTCGACCGGGAAAGGTCTTCACAAACTAACCGGGCAGACCTAATTAATGTTTTAAAATATTATTAATTTGATAATTATTACTTCATCTAGTTCGAAACAACACATATCATGTGATTCGCTTCATTCATCATCAGTTTTTTGGCATATGCAACTAGTATGCCGTCATTTCAGCTTGCTCGTTCGGAGAACTATGTCGTATGACTTTAGTTCTTTAGTTTAGGTCTTATTCTATTGATATAATTCACTCAGAATAGCATCTTTAGAAAATATATTACAGTGTATTTGAGAAGCCGAAACCACTAAGTGGATATTATAAATTCATAGTGTTTTAAAAATACATGAATCGAGTAAAAGAGGGCCATTTATTTCAGAATCGCTGTTTCCACGTTTCGTGGAACCGGTGCCGAACGTTACCGTGACGGTGGGTCGAGACGCGCTGCTCGCATGTGTCGTCGAAGATTTGAGGGGATATAAGGTAATGTTTTGAAATATGGAAGAATGTTTCATGTTTTTAAGACATATTTCAGAAAAATATTTATAATTACAACCACTTACATAAAATTCATTTATGTATTCTATTTTATATTACGTTTATCGTAATCATAAATTATTATGTTATATCCAGAAATCACTAAATAACAGTAACACTAAATTATACGGCCTAGATGGTTTAGTTTTTAATAACTTTGTAATATATCTAAGCTGCTAAGATGATACCAATAGATTCTCGTTTAAAAGTCGTTCTCGAGTTATAACTGTTTTATTTTCAAAGTTAACAAAATAATGACAACTTTTTTTGAATTGGTATTATACATATATACACGTAGTAACAAGACAGCCGCTAGCCTTTGTTTTGGTGTCCCTGGAGAAAATCCTGCATACGACAATCAATTCCGCTGTGAGGGCAGCGATTCCAGTGTGTCAGACTCCTACTGACTAAACTCGGAGTGTCCTTCCAATCACTCCACCCGGGCCTGGGGATCCAGTTTCTTCCATATGCTCGGGGAGCTAACAGTCTATTTAGGCTACCTCTCTGGGAGGATTGAGTATCAAGAGCCAACTTCTTTATACATTTCTCACGAGTGGCGCACCGGACACTACATGCCGTATCCCTCTTATCCGGGCAGAAGACTCCCTCAAGTCTACTGTCCGGCTAGTGTCATGGAGGGATTTCGCGCTCATTATTAGACTTGTTGTCTTTTCACTCAAAATAGCTGTATTTATGTTTATAGTATTTATCTAAAATATAAAACACAATATAACTTTCGCCTTTTTTAATTTATTGCTCGCATAAGAGTCGTTAAGGTATTAGTAATAAAACACAATAATTACAACCTTTGAAACAGGCGCAGAGAAATTAATAAAAACTATATTAAAGATCGCACTTTTTGTATTTTATATTTTATGACACCATAATTTCTGTTACAATACTTAGATGACAAACTCTAATTTCATACATGTTATTACTTACCTAATTTGTATAAAAACCTTATAAACCTAAAGACTTCGACCTTTTCAACACAACCAAACATTATCGATTGTTTACATTTGCAATAACTTAACCAATGAATTGTTCCTAATCTGTGCGAAAATTACGAGCTACATACGATGATAAATGAGCGTAGCTTAATTCTGTGAGCGGATACGTACCGTAGGAACTTCATGCAACTCCAGTGATGCGGTGCACTGGGTAAAGTTTTAACAAGCCAACTTAATATCACTTTGCTCAGAATGCTGGATCCACCAGTTATTAATCATGCAGGACAGCTAGTTAGCGAAATTAGAGCTCTGCCGCTATACCACTTCGAGATTTATTTCAGCTTGCTCATAATTAATTTAGATGGTATTAAGTATAATATAACATTTTAATATTATAAATGAGGGAGAGAGAGTTGTATAAATTCACAAATTATCTTTTTTTGTATGGCCATCGTGTTTATATTTCATATAAGCATATGAAATATAATAAAAGTTTTAACAATTTATACTAAAAAGAAAATTTAAAAACGGATTAGCAATTAATTTGTTTTAAATAATACAGGTGGCCTGGGTTCGAGTCGACACTCAAACAATACTAAGCATTCATCACAATATAATAACTCAAAATCCTCGCATCAGCCTTTCATACAACGATCATCGTTCCTGGTACTTGCATATAAAAAATGTGCAAGAAGTCGATCGGGGCTGGTACATGTGCCAAGTGAACACGGATCCAATGCGGTCTCGAAAAGGTTATCTTCAAGTAGTAGGTTAGTGATTGATACAAACTGAACTAAGTTTTTACTTTAATTTGATTTCTTTCGTGTAGGGTGTTGAGGGACTTGAGTTGAAGGATAAGGTACTTACTGGGATTTGGTGGTGATGAGGCTTGCGGTACCGCGTTCCACCACACCATACTTTATCGGCCGACGTTTTTGCTGTTATGTTTTTAATACAATGCGCCGGCGCTAGTGATGCGCGCGGCGTGTGCTTACACGTATCGATTGTTAGTGAGGGGAATGGATGCAAAGGATTAAGACAAGTCGTAACAGTGATAATAGAGCCCTTTTAATTTCCATAAAAAATAGCATACCATACGCTTGTGGGTGAAAAATAAAAAAATACTTTTAAGATTTCTTTTACTACCCAGCAAGCTATAATTTAGTCATTGCAAAACTTGAGAATAAAGTTACCGATTCCAACTTACTATGACAAGGATTCTAGCTCTCAACCTATTATATTACCACAGTTTGTTTAATTTCAATTGAGTAATATACATTAAGGTGTTATAAGAAAAATTTCTAGAGTGGACACTGGAGTACCAAATGTGTTTATTTCCAAAATTCAATTTATTTTCATCCGACCGTATTCATGCGGTATAGATAATATTGTAATTAGTCATTTTAATTTTTTTTTTTTTATCTTTCGTCAAAGTGACTACAACGCACGTGACGGATAGAACAGTATAGTCCAAGGACGGCAGCGACTGTCAAACGACGGGAATACGTTAACAGTGGCCGTTGTCGTGTCACATCCATGTACCACGGCAAAGGTCTCTAGGTATAATGAACAACTGGATATACGCAAGCTAAACCCAAAACACGATAGGCCCAATCGAGTCATTATGTCAATCTTTTTACCGTCATTTTCTTAACTGGTTCACCAATATTGTTTTCTTTCTTGTGGAAAAACGATATAGGCATCTTGATTATTTCAGTCTAATAAATAAAATTGCAAAATTTTTCAAATTATAATTTATAAACTATGATACTAGTATATATGAAACTGAACGAAGTCGGTGTTACTTTCAACAGTGCCACCTATGATAATAGACAATATGACGTCAACTGATATGGTAGTACGTGAAGGTACAAACGTGACGATGGTTTGTAAAGCAACAGGTTACCCAGAACCTTACGTCATGTGGAGACGAGAAGATGGCCAAGAATTCAATTGCAATGGTGAATCAGGTAATTTCTTCATTTCATGTGTAAATTTAAACATCAAAGGATAATTAGCAATTTTGTTTTAACTGCATTTGGTTGTTTAAATAAAAATATTTACTGTGATATCTTATAACAACAGAATATCCAGAAGTAAATATCTCATTATAAACCTCATCTTCATATAGAAAATAAATTATTTTTATTTAACTTCAGACGTACGTACTTAAAAAATAGAACCTTAAATAAACATTATAATTTTAACCTGTAAAAATAGAATAGCACTATAAAATACTATTGTACATTCTGTAATAAAACTCATGCTATAATCGTGGTGTTAGAGCAAAAAACAAGACGCCGCCTTTATATTTAAATTACATTTTTCAAGAATAACTTATTATATCTTTGTTTCGACTACGATTCAACGTCCAACTTTTAGAATCAAATTGTCTCTTTAAGTTTTGGAGACAAAACGCGGGTCGATTTTGATTAATCGACACCGAACAAAAGTTACTCTAAGAGGTAAAGCTCGGGAGGGCGAACTAGAATCGAGGAGAACTGAATACAATATTACTAAATTTAATAGTCGCGAGAATAGTTGAACTGCTAATTCTCAGAGAGTTGCTTTAAATATATTAATATCAACAATTACTGTAAATTATAAAATAAATATTTTCTGATGATACGTACAATTTTATGAATTCATTTATTTTGTTTATTCGTAAAAGTAAGTCAAAATTATCTGTTTATTTATATCAAATAGACTTTAAGTAAAAAATTGTAATACAAGATATTTAAAATCACTATATTTTTATATATGCACTTTCTATAAAACAATATCTACCTGTAGACCTGTCTTTTTAATTGTTAAGTTTAATATTTTGTTTGATATATTACCTAAATCATAAATCAGCAAAGGAACTAAACTGAACCTGATTTTCACCACAATCCAGTTTGAAAATCGACAACAAGTTTCAGGAACCAGGAAACTCTTCGTCGAAACAGAAATGAAGCAAAAGAAAAGATGTGAATCCTAAAAAGATTATTGAATATGTCTTGGTGAAAATAATGTTGATAAATTGTCACCTGAGGACAGAAATAATTAGTATAGGAACTCCACTAAACGTAATATCAATTACAATATACTTATTTCCGAACTAATGTAGTAAAATATAAATAAGAAAAATGATTTTCTTAAAAAATATTCAAACTTTAGAGGAAATTAATTTTAACGACTTTAATCCAACTATGTATGCCTAGTCAATGTAGTAAAGCAATTGATAACAGCCTCTGTTTACAGTAAATGTGGTAGATGGGGAAAACTTGTCAATATCAAAAGTATCCAGACTGCATATGGGAGCGTATCTCTGCATAGCATCAAATGGCGTGCCTCCTTCAATAAGCAAACGCATCGTGCTTATGGTGCAATGTAAGTAAATCTAATTAACCTATTAGTAATAATAAGACTGAGAATGAATAATTATAAGTAATTAATTTAGTATTAATATAAGTCAATTAATTATATTTTATACGTGACATGCTCCTAAATTAATTTTAAACCATTCAATAAACTTTATGAATATTTATTCCATTTCTACCATGTTTAAAGTACTTAATATTTTATTTATAGCGTTATGAAATATTTTAGCCGTTAGATAACGGCTACAGTAAATATTAAATGCTTGAATCTGTGAATTATGTGAAGGGGACATTTTTTGTTCACTGCAATCATATTTGCATATCTGCTTCGAATCTGAGCCTGATAAATGTGTAATATACGGAAAATTTGAAACAATAAAATTATATTGATAGCGAAATTTACATAATTGGTGGGATTCTTCAATTTTTTTATAAATAATGTACAGAATTTGAAATAAACATTATTTATTAAAACTGATATTTCTATAAAACATACCTTAGCTATATAAAAACAAGCTTTTCCTTAATATAGTTCATATACTTTCTTTTTTTCTACTCTTTTATGCAATTTATACAATTATAAATTAATATTTGTTATACAAGTTATTTAAAGTAGTCAGAAAATTGACTATTTATAGAAAATCAATCAGACATTGAAAATTACCTTTAAAAAGCCAAACATTTTAAAATTACCTTAATTCTTACATAAAAATGTTTGTAATGGTATATATTTCGTTCATTTAATAATATTTCTTGTAAATATATATTTTCTACATCTATTCGAAACAACAATGGCTGTAAATTAAAGTTTACATTAATTAATGTTCCACACCGCTCAATCCAACACAGTGAAGGGGGATTTATTACATGAAGAGAATATATAAAACTTTGCACTGAGTTATTGACGTACGTAGAAATTTATATCGAAATTGCTAAATCAAGTTCCGTAGGATTGAAACTTTTGACTTTATTGAATAACAATACGTTTAATGTTTATTATGTTACGTAATTCAAGTAATTTTTTGGAGAATATATATTTTTTTTATTCTATATCGATAGTGCGACTGTACCGGATGGAAAGTAAAGTGCAATCCAAAAACCGAAAAAGACTATTGAGAGACTACCACCTGCAGATAGTCGCCACAATTATACCGGTCTACACAAATATCTCTTCATGCCTCAATTAAAGAACCCAATATCATAGGATGAATGGAAGACGCTCTCCGGAAGATCATTCCACAATCCTATGACCCGATAAAGATAATGGTGTTTTATATATTTTTGTAAAATTAGTATATTTCATTATAATGTTTTAATGACTTTTTACAACAACGCTGGACATATATTTTAATACTGGGTTTCTGTTGTATATATAAACTCACGCATCACTTACTCATGTTGTGTAAGAGTTGCAATAGCTTAAAAATTTTGAGAACTACTAGTAAATTCAATTCATTGCATTCGAAATAATAGTTTACAAAATTATGAAACACAAATTATTATAGATTTTTTTTTAAACATATAGTTAAGATTCTCGAGTTTGGGCGCAATTTATGTCTAGTAGATGATATAATTTCCTCATCGAGAAGGTAACTCACACCAATATGTCGTTCTGTTTGCGGCAAGTTAACTCAAATTCCCAAAGTGAGAACGCTCAGGTTTCCACGTCGCTGTTCCTTTTAGACGGTAGACAGCGCAGAAATATTATTTTTCTCCGTGAGGGCGTCGTTAACGAATATTTACGGGGACACCAGCGCCTCCACCTGACGTCGGTGCTCCACCGGATCGTCCGTAATTGCGGCCAATTAGAGCATTATGCTGACGTGAATACGGCACGGGCGCGATAATGGCGATACTATCTGTTCTCCGCTCGAACCTCCGAACCCGACGCCACGGTCTCATTGGTTTTCATCCCCTAATTCACATTCCGCGTCTCAGCAAGTTCGCAGTCTCCATTCCTTACGAGATACGTAACACGCTCACGTAACTTTCACTCGATTAACCATTGCGACTTCCTTATGAATTTTACTGCCAGTTTTCATTGTACTTGTGTATACTGCAGACAAATCTTTACGACAATGATATTCACAGTCCTTGTCATTTCCAGAGTCTTTATTCGGTAATAATATTTGTAAATTCATATGTTTCTACCTAATACCAGTATTATCCATGTTGCATGTCTATAATTTGTTTATAATATGTAGGATATAATGTGACATAAAACACGTAACAGTTCTAATTTATGTAAAGAATGAAGACAAAGTTTTTGTGGATAGACGCATATTTCACTTTATTTATGCTAGGAAGTTAAGTACCAGTGCGTGCATGGTACCTACACTTTGTCTATTATTTTCGCGTTTTATTTATTAACAAACTTTCGTCCTTTGATAGTCGCTTTCGTTGTTGGATTTCACTGTACTTACTATCAGGTGCACTGTAGTCGCTTTGTCGAGCGAGTGTAAAAAAACATATAATTTTTTGCATTTTGTTACGTAGTTCCACCAATGCTGTCCATACCAAATCAGTTGGAAGCGGCATACATCGGCCAAGATGTGGCACTGGAATGTCATACGGAAGCATTTCCGTCATCAATAAACTATTGGACTACTGATCGAGGCGATATGATTATTTCAGGTAAATATTTTTATAACCAGAACTGTAAGTATTTATTTTGGAATATATTTATTTACTAGCTGTTCTGGCGAACTTCGTACTACCATGAATGCCGTTACTAACAATGAATAATAACTGCTAACACAAATCAATGTACATAAAAATATTTTATAGCTAATATATATACTGCCGAACGGGAAAAATTGTGCTAATATATTTAATGTTTAACAGAAGCTCACGAAAACATATTATACATACAAACTATATACGTCAGGAAGTTTTTTTTTTTAATGACAATGAAAATAATAACTGACAAATGAGTTGCGTTCTAATTTACTCAACACATTTTTTTCAATAAACGAGAGATGTGTTTTTAAACTAACATAACTTTTTTATTTATTAACCGATTGAAATAAAATTAACACTGTATGTTAAAAGCAGCTTTCTATATTACAATAGTAAAAATTTAAAACAATTATGTCGATTCAGAGATAAGAGAGCACTAACGCGTACAAATAGATTAGCGATTCTCATACATTTTTACTAACCTACATCACACAAGTGAAGTTTTTCTGGCCACTCGCAATATATACTCGAGGTTGTAATCCATAGTATGTACGGAACGTCAGAGATGTGACTGCAGAACGAATATGTTTTATGTATATATTATTATTGATGAATTTTTAAAAAAGGACTTTAATACATTATTAGAAAATTGACCTCGTATTTGAAGAGTATGTATTTGTGTCCTTTTATTATAATTATGTGACTTTTGTCAATATATCACATGTCCTAATTTTTCAGACTATGTAATTACATGCTATGTTTATTTATAAACGAGCTGGAAAGTTAAATATTGGTTGGAAAATTTTATCGTGTTTCATATTAATTTGAATATTACTTATTCTGTAGTAGCTGTTATTATGTAATAGTTGGGTGCTATAAAACAAGTGAAAATATTTGTTAAAAATAAATATGTTTTAACTGAAATTGCAACAAGTATCCATACTATATTATACTGATACCATCATTGAAATATACACGCCACGTTAAAATCTGTTTGTCCAGCATTAAAAAAAAAATTTGAAAAAAAAAATGTAAGCGCAGACATAAGGGCTTTCAAATTGTTGGGTCCCTATTTTGCATTAGAGATTGAGAAGGTTAACTATACATTTATACATAAACAACCTCCATTCTCCGATCAATTTCTTGACGTAATGTTCAATAATTTCTTATCTCGTCCACAGGAAATAAATACATAACTTCCCTAAGTGACGATAATTATACCAGGAAGATGAAACTAACTATTCGTAAAGTGTCATCCAGAGATTTCTCATCATATCGCTGTGTCGCCAAGAACTCGCTCGGTGAAACAGATGGTGTTATTCGATTAGACGGTATTAATTTTATTGCTCATTCCTCTGTCTTATATCTTTATTTTCAAAGCATATTTAATTGTTAATATCAAGTAAAGCTAGCTACATTATATAAATCAATACTTACTGGTATATTTCTATATCTAATTATACATATGCTAATTCATTTAAAATAAACTTGTGCATTATTGTAAGATAATGATAAAAAAAATTAAAACAATCAAGTTCGACTCGCTTTAATTATTTGATGTTAATGAAAATATTTCAACTAATATCGTTACAAAAACATTTACAAAAACAACAATAACGCTAATTTTAGTAAACGTATTATATCTTGTTTTTTTTTTTAACAAATTTAATAATGGTAAAAATTTTCCAGAAATTCCAGCCCCTTCAACCAGTAGTACAACAGTTAATTATGTGGCCACGTTTCCTCCAAAGAAAAAAGGTTAGAGTTACAGCAGTTATTTTGACTGGGAATATCCCAAAACCCCGAATAATTGATGTCCACAGCAGCTCCAAGCTTTCAATCAAACCTGTCGAGGGCCAATCAATTACGAAATCTGTTTCCCAATCGTACTTATTGGAACATTTGGCAAATCAAATAAATTATTACACCGGAACGTTGCTGGTATTATAAATTTAATATCACCGAACTGAAAGTGCCGCAAAGCCCGCACGTGGCATTTAAACATTCGCCGCTCTCCTAGAAACCGCTTCGGTGAAAAGGTCGATGGTGGAGTTTGTATTTATTGGTTTTGTCACCGCGACCCAATGCTTCTGTACAATTGCGTCGTTAGTTATATTATTGTTCGAAAAACGATTTTATTTACACTTTAACTTCACAGAAGTCAACTAATTCATTCGTATTGTTGAAGAATTGGTGTTACGTTAATATTCTTTATGGCATCATATGTTCCGTTCACACTCGAAAACCTACTTTTGTGGGCCCTTTGCAGTGTGTAAGGAAATTTTATGACATAATAATTTTCCGCTCCGTTTTCCTCCATCGCGAAATTTTTTATCTTATATCCTTTGTTTTTGTCAGGTAAACATAAAAATCGATGGCGTGACAGCTCCGCAGAGAATAGAGTTATAGGAGATTACGAAGTGGAAGAATGGAAAGACGTCGGTAAGTGCTAAAAAAGTTTTAGATTAATTATAAAAACATCATTTTATGTGTTATATAGCCAATAGTTGGTGGGCAAGTAAAATTCATAAAGTAATTTTACAATTTCTTTGAATAATGAGATTTTGGCTATTGTTAACTACAGTCAGAATCTGTTATAGCGATATCAAAGGAACTACTCATAGTTAGTCGTAAGAATCGATTGTCGTAACAACCGGTGATGTTTTCGAGCTATCATCGGTCATATAGCATTCAGCCGGGACCTTTGTTCTAGGTCAAAATAACCGGTATGGTTTTCTAAGCGATGTCACCATAAGCAGTTTTGACAGTACTATGTACTTAATTAGTTAAAGAAATTTTATCGAATATCATGAAAAACGTTCTTAACTATTTGGAATTCGCCTTGTTACAGAAATGCGCCTTGAATTTTATGATTTTTTTAAACACGAATAAACCATAAATTTTGATCAATTGATGATGCATTAGTGTTTAAAAGCGTTTTTAAATTTAGGTATTGTTTTGGAAACTAGGCGTGAGACCTATGCACGCAACAATTGATTGTTCAGAGATAGGAAATTTAGTGAAATAAATAAAATCCCTTGTGTACCTTATTTATGAATTTACATATATAGTTAGTATGTTAAAACTGCCCTAAAATTAAATGAGTAACTGCCCGAGCATCTTGCTATTTATTCTCGGTACATTAGGTTTGCTAAATCCATAGTAAATTCATTTTCTCGCCCTTCTACTGCTTAAGTGTTAATAAATAGACCTACTGAAATATATAATAATACAATCGCATGTCGTTTTAAACATTTACAGCGAGTTATATCTGTCAACCGGCCTGTCATGTAAAACAATTTTTACTTAATTGAATAGATTACGAGTCGACGCAATCTTCAGGAACAGCTATCACGAGAGGGGTGTGGCTCGGAGTTGTGGCTGGTGCACTCGTCAACAGCTGACATAAACTAAATATACCTACTTGCATCTTATCATAGTGCCAATCAGAACTATTTTGCTGAACGAACTACATATGAAATTGTCAAATAGAACAAGATCTGCAAATAGTCTAAATTTGGGTCTAGGACTATGTAACATAGTATTATAGCTCATAGTATCATTCACATACAGAAATAGCAATATAACTCTGATACATTACATTAAACGTAAGCAGATCTAAACTTCTGTAATGCAACACCCAGTAATGTTCGTATTATCAACCATACACAGAAATCGTAATATATTTCACGACATGCTGCATTACATGTTAGATAAGTCTAGTCCATTCCTAATAAATCCATTTATTTGCAAATCTTGTAAAATTTGCTTAGTAATACGTGATAATATTAAACATAGAATTAATTCTTTAGTTACAATAATAAGTGTAATTAGCTTTAAACTGTGCGACTAGGTAGCACTATTAGACGCGACCTTAATATAGTTTCATTTTGTTAACTTCATAGCAACAAAGTTTGAAACTATTAATTGTTAGAGTTTTGTATAGGTAAATAATTAACTCTTAAGTAATAGAGTTATTGATGAAAGACTGATAGATACGATAAATGTGCCATGTATACCTATAATAAATGTTATTAGTACTGGCATTGTGTATAAAAGAAGTATGCGTCAAAAAGCTTAAATGTAGCTATTAGGTCTCCATTGTTAGTAAATTCCTTAATTTTAAGAAAGTTGTCATACTTCATAGGTAGTAAGAAATTATTACATATCGCAGGACACCTGATAAAATCAATTACAAATGATATGTGTGAAACGTAAATATTTATTTATTACTTCCTGTTTCCATAGTCAATGTTTATTAGACTTAATGTTAATTCTATAATGTTAGTACTATCAATGTCGATGAAGCAGCACATGCTTCCCAAACTAATATAATATACAATATATGTTTATTTATAAAAAGTAATAATATATCGTCATGCTATATCCCTATCAGGGCAAGCAGAGATACATTAGTGGCTTTATTAACTTTGTACTTGTATATCTTTTTTTATATTACTGACACGTTTCCGCTTGACCTCAATCTCACCAGCAGGAAAGTGATGATGAGGCCGACAACGGAGCGCACGCACCCAGCAAATACCGATTCACTCGATGTTTGAAGATTCCCATGTCATAAGATGTCGGAAAAACAGACGCATTCCACTCCTTGGTGGTTCGCAGCAAAAAAGAAGAGGCGAACGCTTGTTGTGTATCCCACATGAACAGTAGCACAGCTAATCGTCGTTTTTAGGGAACCTACAAATGGCATCTGTTAAATGCCATGCAAGTTCCTATTTTCCTTATCAGTTAAGCATGAGCTGCCTAAATCTGTTCTTAATCTGGAAAAACCCAGAGGTACATACCGGTATTTCAATCAACGACCAATCATATTGCTGCGGATGTATACCAATTCTTTATCCAATAAACCAACACAGCTATAATTAAGTATTATTTATTGTTTATATAAATCTATCTAGTAATAGTATATTTTGCTATAATAAAATTTCTCCTAATCCTCCTTTATGCATATCGAAACTATGTAATAGTTTTAATAGTTGGTACCTACATTATTTACCTATTAATTTACATATGTCGCCCAAACTCTATGTAAATTATAGTATCAGACTTGAATACAGAAAAACATGCTATGATTTGTAATATAATTAAAATGCTATGTTATATAATATATAGAGGGGTGTTAGGTTATTTGGTTTAAGCGACATTTTTTTGGTAATATAGTAATATATATATTTATGAAATCAAGCATTTTTTACCGATTTCAAATATATATATATAATACGCTTAATCCAAATAGCCTTTCACCCCTCGATATATATATGTTAAATATCTTGAATCTAATAACAATAGAAAAGCTGTCTATCACAGCATTAATGTGTAATCAATGTGATAATGAAGACATTTCCAATAATTACGTGTAGCATTATGCCCACAAAACTGCGATACTGTATTTATTGTTCATACCTAACTGGATTATAATTTTACTACGCCTTGGGAATGGTTTCGTTTACGACGAACAAATTGTATAAAGATGATTGCTAATAGCTGTTTGTATTAAGTTATTGAATAAATGAAGTTTCATAAACCTGTTTATTATTATATTGATTTAGAAATCTAGTTTTGGAGTCCTTAATATTGTTAGCCATCTTCTATTATTGCGATCCTAAAATTCTAAGATCTTTAACACGTTAAAGACGGCGTGCACCACCGGTGATTCACACGTGATTCGTTCATCTGGCGGCGGCGTGTACCACCGGTGGCTCACACGCAAATGGCTCATCTAGCGGAGTGTACCACCAGTGGCTCACATCGGCTATAGTTTTGAAATTTAGTTTTTTTAGATGAAAAAACTTTGTTTTTTTGTTCAATCCATTGATACGAAACAAGAAAAACTGCGCCGTCCTTAACGTGTTAATAAATTTCTTATAGTTTGACGACTCTGTTGGAGCATTAGCGATTGATTCTACAATGTAGGTCATGGATTTGAGTCCCACAGAGAACATATATTTACATTACCTACAAGTACGTATTCGGTAAGTATGTATACGGGTCTGGGTTTCTATACCTATGAAATCATTATTTATAATTGTATGCACAATATAGGGGTGCGTCGTTATTAAAAAAATAATAAACATATTTTTGTTTATCCCGTCATCAAGACATTTTAAGTTGGAATAAACTAGGCGAAAATGAGTAACAAAGGTCTATTGTTCATAAAATTATTACACCAGTAGCATTCCAGCTTATTTTGCATAAAATAATAAGCACGGAAATATTACCTGGGTGGGTCGTAGTCGCCAAGGCTGAGTTTAATGCATTTACTACTGAGAGCCGCGCTGAATGAAGACCGCGCACAGATTTACTAGTTTTATAATTTAATTCACTGCTGGTTCAATTATTTTGTTAACTTCGAGTAATTTCGGGTGATATGTTAATATAATTTAAACACACACTTTATAAAGTTATGACCATAAATCAGTTCATCTTATATGCAATTAATATGAATCATCGTAGTGGGTTAATTGTTCACTAAATTACAAATATATACTTAAAACTATAATTTAGCCTATATTTTATAATTTAAATTAAACTAAAACATACAGCAGCTTTAACCTATGTACAGATAAACTAACTTATATTAAATAATAAATAAACTACAACGGAGGAAGATTTTACTATCAATAATGCTAATGGCTACATGGCTGTCGCCAGCTTTCAAAATCGCTTTTTAAATTTTAATACGCTTTTAAACACTAATGAGTCATAAAACGATACGCAATTGATGATTAATTAATGTTCAAAAGCGTTTTCAAATTTTAGAGGAATTTCAGAAACTAGAGGTTTGTCCGGCAAAATTTTAAAGGAATGATGAAATTAATAAAAAAAATATTCATTTAAAAATATTTCATGTAATATTTTGTTTCAAAATAAGTTTTATGTTACACGTCTACGAACACTACTACAGCACTTGATGCTATAAAAGAAGCAAATTAAAACAAACCGTTAAGTAAGTAATAATGTTATTACAAAAATGAAGTAGGTAGAAAGAAGCCTTTTTGTTTTCTCTCCGTGTTATTATGTTTGAAAACTAAATGTAAGGACTGTACCATCTCGATCCTACTGACACGTATACCGCACTTAAAGTTCTAAGTTTTACCACTGCCTCCACCCCTGACATTGAAATACACTCAGAGGAGTTCTTAAAGTATTCATTTGAAAAGGTCAAGATCAAAGATCTTTCCACAATAAAAACAGATGGGTACAATCGTTTGTGTAAACACAATATAAAAAGGCTCTCTCAGATTTTTCTAAAATATATCAAGAAATAAAACCAAATACCTAATCTCCTATTTTTACAAAGACTTTGTATAAAATGGTTTTATGTATTTTTATATTTTTTAAGTAATTTTTTTTTTCTACTTTTATATATTTATATATTATTCTATACTAGCAGGAACCATTAGATATTTAAGCTTAAATTTTTATAAGAATTGTTTACGTACTTTGCAGTAAAGTAAAACATCTTTAGAAGTTCACATAATACTTAACAAAAATGACATTATTACAATATTTTGCAATGCACTGAGAATGGTGATTAGCTACGCTATTGGTCGCATTAGGGACTACGTAAATGCTAAATTAATGTGACTATTAATGTGTGGTAAACAGTACTTACAAACAGTGATAATATATATATATATATATATATTATATATATATTAGATACGTACATTAAATAAAGTAATCCACAATATTATACTTGTAACAACACATTTAATCTAGTTCAGACTTGTGTAAAACGCTTATTTTAACTGATGCGGCTTAATCCAACCTCAGTAGTGATTCAAATTTATAAGTTAATAAATATGTTTTAGAGCAAGACTATAAGTACAGTTAAACGCTAATTAGCATTTTTTACAAGATTAAACTAGGTTTAATTTATGGGTGCAAGCTGCCCTAAGACTCAGACCGAAAATCAAAACTTTACCTTATAAAACTACTCGAATTAACGTACTGGTCACTTATAAATTAAAAGCGTAAATAAGTTAGTGATTAAAATAATATTCTAAGCTCAAATTTGATAAAACATGTGTTCACTATTTTTGTTAATTGGCGGTAAACCATTGCTGCGAGTGTTTTAACTATTATAGTCTTTCCTTTTCCTTAAAATTATCGGAGAATTTGTGCATATGTTTGGAAAGAAACAATTTTAAGGAAGAATATTTGCGTTGTTGGTATAATGATGCGTCCATGTTTGACTCGAGGAGAAATGTTACATACTGTAGTACTGTGTAGATATTGGGCCACTGGAAACACGGCTATCCTGGAAGATCCTGGAAGATATCGTGTAAAAACTCATCAACAAGACCGTTTTTTACAAAACATAGCCAGAAGAGAGCCTCAAACTACGGCTCGGCAACTGGTAGAAAGTACAACTTTCGCTAACAGGATTCCCCAGGCCACTCTAGGCAGCCTAATTTTAAGCATGCCGATACAATACATAGTCTTAAGAGGTCCTACTGATTACAGAATGCCACCTTATATACATTTTTAGTGATTAAATTTTTATCGCACAACTCTCTTCTTGGTTTTGTTTTTACTTTTTACCCAACTTTGTTCTTTATAAATAAACCTTATTTTTTGTTCATTTGACACTTATTTTAAATTAAAAACAAGTATCCAATTACTCTATAAATAGTATAACGTATTTTTATTTAAAAATAGTATTTTTTAGTGGTCATTAAAAGTGATAGTCTTTGACTTTGTTGATGTGTTTAGTTATTTACACACAATATATGAAAAATTATGATCTAATTATTAGAATTAAATTTAAATTCACATTAAATACATATTTAAGACAAAGTTTTAGTGTATGTAAATTCAAATTATCTTTTGTAAATACCAATAAATTACGATTTCAATAAAACCGCATATAATGCTCACATTGCAAATATTTATGTAATTGGTTTATACTTAATATATCATGGAAATGACAGTCTAATAAAGCATTCCACGTTTAAGACAAATAATATGTTATTCACTTCAACCATAATGTAAGGCAAGCCTCACATGGAGTGATATCGATTTCATGTATAATGCAATAAACTTACTAAGTTATGTAGTCTACAGTATATTAGCCATAAACCGTGCTTATTTTCCCGACAATGCACGCAGTAATATTACAAAATATGCTATTAATATATGGTCCTACTTATGATTCCTTTACAGCGATATAAATGTGATACTAAAAATTGAATAGCTTGTGACACACCATCGTCTGCATAATTAATTTACACAACAGATATGTATTATAAGGATATTACAGTATAGCAAGAAATACAGCTATATAATAACCCTGTAAATAAAAACTCGTCTTTTTCAGTTATTATGAACTTAAGATTAATTCAAAATTGTAGATTTTTTTTAAGTATTAAAACTGGTACAATTTTATATTAATAGGATTATTAAAGATAAAAAAACTCGATTGTTAACAAATATCAAGTAATGATTACCTAAATTATATTCTATTAAGTTAATTGAATCGCTTTTTTGTGGCTTGGCAATAACCTAACAACCTTTATTGTAAATAAGTTATAGAGTGGAGACAAAATTCCGTGAATTGGCAGCTGGATGTTACTAACTGCGTAAAAGCGTAGGATGTGTCTCTAAATTAATATCCAAGCTTAGCAGCTGAAAATAAATTGACAAGAATGTTGCTTTTCTTTACCAGAAGTTAATTTGTCAGTCACTGACAAATTTGTTTCTAATAACATTCCAATCATCTAGCGTTCTAACCCCATGATTTATTTCTTCCACAATTGTTACAAAAATAAATAATTATAGATAAATTTATTATCACGTTATATTTCTTTTGAAGTAACCAAAGATAGGTTAGTAGATATGTCCATTTCTAGTTCGCGCCCAACATGACCAGCAGTGCAATGGATTGCCGTGTCGTTCTCAATCCACTACATAACGTATTTTTGTTAGATGCCTTGAACCTGCAAGGCATTATTTGTACCCACAAACATTCCATTATAAAGATACAATTATATAAAACGTAATAATACAGGAAAATCATTATCAAGAGCGTAATCGAGGATCATGGCAAATTATACGTGTAGTTAGGAACATGTTATTGTTAGACATGAAATAAAACCTTGTCACAGGAGGGTTCAATCAGGCCACAAAACAACATTCCGTTTTTATAGCCAACATATCCTCATAAAAAGAAAAGTATAAAAATAATAAGGAGTCATGAGGGGAAAATAAAATATAATAAATAATTCGCCGAAAAAGTCATTGTCCAACGGCTTGAGCGGATTTAGGTTGTTTCGAGATTATTATACATAAGTAGATATGTACGTGCGCGACACATGAAAAGGGTAAACGGTCAATTTTGTACGATTTGAATTTCACATCGCCTTCAGCGATCCAATCGTAAAGAACGATATCGATGACAGCTACAATTTTGTTTACAAGGATTTATTTGCGGTATCGCTACCAAGCAGTATTTATTATTTTACTATACATCTTCTTATATTCTTATTTATGTTCTATTCTTATTTATGATAACAATAATTGATTATTTACATAATTTGACATCATAAATGTATAAATAGGTTATTTTTGACTCCAATAACAAGGACTCTAATCGAATAGTTGAAGTATTCGCCGTATAGTACCTAATTAACTGAGATAGTTCAAATGTTTATAGTTGAAAGGATATTAAATTTCTTTTACTACAGATAGGCTTTTGCTTGACCTCAATCTTACTCGATGAAAAGTGATAAAGAGACCGATTATGGTGCGTGCTCACGCAGCAAATACCGATTCACTCGACGTTTAAAAATTCCCATATCATATGTTAAGTTGCTCGATAAACAGACATAGGAAACAAATTCCCCTTCTAGGCGGTTCGTAGCAAAAAAAAAAGAGGCGAATTGCCTCATTCTTTATTTTATTTTATTTTACATAATTAAGGGCGGCCAGTGGCCAACACACTACAAAACAATTAAAAAAAAACAATCGAAAAAAAATGTACATTTATGAGTTGCGCCGTTTAAGGCCACTGCATCGGGCATCAAAAACAAACGATACAACTTATAAAACAAACACATTAACAAATAAGAATAAATCAGTCAAAGTGAAATCATAGGCAACAGAAAAATCACAACAAAAATTAAAAGAAAAGAAAAATCACACCAACAACTACTCCGTGTCCCTCAACCACCCGATGATTTTCCTTTTAAATACCTGCAGACTGTCAGCAAACATATCGATGGCACTCTCAGTTCGTTAAAGCTGCGAGATAACCTACAAATTGGCGAATTATAGCCCAGGGATGTCCGAGCATAGGGTGGGACGAGCAAGTTTACACGGTGCCTGGGGTAACGCAGGGGGACCCTAAAATGGAATCACTGGAGCAAAACTGGGCAGTCTGTTGCGCCTCGAATAATTTTATGAAGGTTTGTCATATCTGACAATTTAATTCGTGCAGTCAACGAATCCATTCCAAAGTAGCTCAAAGTTCTTGCTGCTAGAACGTCTACCACATATGTGCGCAAAGCCGCACGGCGTCTAGTCTATTTATGGTAGACCAAGAAGGGGTGAACTATATTATACCACTCAGTCGCACACTCTCCAGATTATAGTCTATAGAAAACCGATTGTCAGGCCACTCTACTTCGGTGTTCTAAACTGAAAATATGTAGCTATTAATTAGTCCTGTTTATACATGACATTATCATTAAAAGAGTTACTTTTTTGTACTTTTTGATGAAGAAATTAAACGTACCGACGTAAATTGAAACATAGCAAGGAAGAACCATAGGAAGAACCGCAACTGTAATAAATAGACCAAAAGTTAATTTTATGTGTCTAAGAAAAAATCGTTGAAAAGATTTAATTAAAATACTGTATTTTATTTTACTATATTAGTGTAATCTTTGTGTAACCAGAAAAGGTCATGATAACTCATAACCTGAATCTGTCCTCTGATTTAACTCTATAGCTACAATAGTTTATTTGTGAACCAAATCTCTTAGATGTTATTATTAAATTGTACATAATTTATCTATTCTCAAGCACAAGTAAAGGTCTCAGCTGACACGTTGATAAGCGTAGACACTTTGATTAATACAGTTAACAGACATTGTGAGCACACTATGCCATTAAGGAGATCTCCGGATCAACGGAGTGTTTTATTGTTAATAAACGAGTTACTAACAATATCGTCAAGTGAATCTATTCTCAGATAAGTCAATTTTGAGAGCTTTTAATTGTTATGTTATATATTACATTCATATAAAATAATGTATCCATGGAAATACATTTTATGAATCTAATCTAGTGTATAATAAATAGACAATTATATATGAAAGGAACTATAAACATTCGATAATAGTGCAACTCGTTTCCTTTATCAGTTTTTAAGTATCATATACTCTAAGGGCGACTTCACAAAAAAAAATCTAGTTTAGACTTGTATTAAACACTATTTAGCAACAAATTGTAAATATTATCTTGCACGGGAACAATGGTCCATTTTTTAGTAACCCGGGATAAGCCCTACATAGGGCAACTGTGAAGGCAGCGACCCTGGTGTGTCAACTATTACTAACTAAGACCTCCGCGGCGTTATTCCAACCACTCCATCCGGGCCTGTGGAGCCGAACTTGTCCAGTTGCCCAGGTAGCGAAAACCCTTATTCAGGCTTGCTCTAATAGAAATAGTAGGTGTAAAGAACCCACTTCTCCAAACCTTTCTCACAGACAGAACGTCGGACACTCCGCGCCAACTCCCTCTCATCCGAGCAGAAGACTCTCTCAAATTTACTGCCTGGTAAAACAATGGTTCAATTGTAACGACTGTTTTAATCACCATTGAGGTAAAATAAAACCGCTTTAAACAAATAGCGTTTAATACAAACTTACACTTGATTTATTATAATATATTGGTGCAAGCCGCTGTTAATTCACATTTTAATGCTAAATATTATCGCTATAACTTTTTGTAGTATAAATGGGAATTTTTTTTTCAATTTACAAGTTTATTTTTATTACGTTACATACTGTATTGTAATTTATATTAAAACAACGTTATGTACATTTTTATTTGCAATTTTGTATTAAATTAATGGTAAAAAACCATTACTTTAAACTGCGACAGCATTGTGGTATCTGGCAGAAAAAATAGTTTTTGCCCATCACATTAATGATGAAAGCAGCAAAACCGCTTTAAAACATCCCAGTGTACCATTAAAATAATAACTTCCCCTCTGTTGTACTTTTTGTAACGCCTCAAACATAATACAGTAATGTAGTTGTACCATTTTTCAGTAATTAAACATGCATTACTCATCTACTAAATATACAAAGGAACTGCGTAAATAGTGGACCATAATATATTTTCATACATTTTTTACATTTCATAGGTTATTGAAGTAACAGTCATCTAAAATAGGTGTTGTGTTTTCTAAAAGTTATATTTTATAGACATTTTTCCAAACCAATATGAAAAAATATACAAGGAATACTGTTGAGTTCACGTTATTTTGCAGCTATCATAAATACACATTTGTAGTTGAGAAAAGAAAAGATTTATTTATTTATTTATATATTTACATTCAGTTGATAGAGAATCTATTTGAAGAAACTGTTATCAAATTTACCGATGTTATTTAATACATAGACAGAATAAACTTAGCTACATGAGTGAAATAATGTTACTGTCTGCAACAACAAAGGAAGTAAGCTACCCTAAGATGATGTTGAAAGAAGAGCCTTGGCTAAAATAACACGGAGGGAGCAGCGAAGCTTACCTGAAAACGCGATGCATTTGTGGTTTTCTTTTTCATTTAGGTACCTTTACTGTGCGGCTTAGGATGGCGCTCCAAAACGGGAATTGGTAAGCTGGAACGTATTGCTACAAGAGACTTCTGCAAATCAAGAGTGCCTCTCAGATATTCTTGTTACGTATGAAAGTACATTTAGTACCTTTGTAGCTTGTGGTTACACAAACGTGAAACTTTAATACTAAATAATAATAGTACAAATCCCATCAGAAGGTGTAATAGATATCAAAAAACGAATTATAAATAAGTCAGTAATATTCGTATTTTTGTTAAAAGTTGTCAATGGTTATTATTTTGATCCTTACAGCGACTCTCAAATGGAGTATCCCTTGAAACAGACATTCTTTGACTACATTGTACTCTTCATCATGTGAGCTGCCATCACTTTATCGAGTCAGTGTAGAAACAAAATAAACTTCTTATTCATTTTTTTACACTGGCTTGACATAGTGACTACAGTGCACAGTGACCATCAAAGGATGAAAATCCGTTTATAGTCTCCGTTGTCATATCGGCCCACATATAACACGACCGAAGGTCTCTAGGTATATGAGTTATTGGATATACACAAGCTGATTCCGAAACGCAACAGGCCAAAGCGAGTCACTATGATGGTCTTTACACTTGTATACTGTGGTCATGACCTAGAATTTTATTAAACATTTTCATAAATATTATACGCATTAACCAATTTATGTAAGTGGCTACTTATGTAATTATTATATTTCTTTTAAGGTTATTGCACAAAAAGCTTAGTAATAATTTGTCTTATACGGAAGATTTTATTATGAAAAATGCGAGCCTGAATACACTTAATTTAACGGTATGTGAGATGTAAATTCGCCCATGTGTGTAGTAATTAAAACTGTATAAAATGGTGCAATTTTCTTAATAAATATTTTTACATGCTCTACAATTCTATCTCATCAAAGCAGCCTTCCTTTTAGCCGGTGATTGTTAGCACAAATAAAAATATAACAATGACAAATTTATAAAAAATTTACGTTAATTTTGATAATTAACTAAGGAGTGTCCTAATTGACAAAGCTCATAAATGACAAAATGTCAGAAGAGTGGCTCGAGGCGATGCCGTTTATTCTTGTTACGTGGAAACATAAAGAGAATCACTCCTGTCTTTCCGGAAAATTATGCATTCCCCGTGGAAGCAATTATATGAAGACCACTAACTGATGAAGTTTTACTATTATTTCATAAATTATGATTTACATTGTTCGTAAAAATACTTAACAAGATTTATATTGAACTTAATACACTTGCTACAAAATATTTCTTTTGTATAGTTTCTTGATATAACAAAACATATAATAGCTGAAACACACCTAGTATTTTTAATATTATTTTTAGTTTAAAATCATATAGGGTCTAAGGGTTATTGGCATAAGAAGAATATATACTAAATCCTATAAGACGGTACATTCAAGGGAGTATTTCAATTACTGCAATTTTTTTTTTGTTAAACAATTACACACATTGACCTAGTCCCAAATTAAGCTTGCGCTTGTACTATGGGTACTAGAGAAAGATATACATACTTAAATAAATATATACAACCATGACTCGTGACAAACTCATCTGATCACCACAGAAAAGTTTACCACTATCGGGACTCGAATCCAGGACCTAAGCATCGTAGGTATGGTCACTACAAACTGCGCTATCAGACCGTCAATACGTACGTGCGTTGTATTTTTATACAACTATTGTTAAAAATCAGAAACCCATTAATTTTTATGTCCTAACCATTATACCTAAATTCATTGCGTCATGAAATGGAACCTATGGTGGTAAGGCGATTGCGCGAACTGGGTCGTGACCACAGTATACAAGTGTAAAGACCGTCATAGTGACTCGCTTTGGCCTGTCGCGTTTCTGGATCAGCTGGTGTACATCCAGTTACTCATATAGCTAGAGACCTTCAGTCGTGGTATATGTGGTCCGACATGACGACGGAAACTATCGACGGAATTTCATCTTTTGATGGTCGCTTTCGTTTTTGGGCTACAAAATACTTACCATCAGGTGCTCTGTAGTGCACTTTATCGAATTAGTGTAAAAAAAAACTTATGAGGTTCTGAAAATTAAGACAATTTATCAATTAATAATTAGCAAGCCTCCGATAAAAAAAAAAGTAAAAGATAAAAAACTTTTTTGACTGTATTTAAATAAGAAACCATTCACATATAAGATTATCGATCTTAATAATTTCATGGACACTCGTTTTTTGACAAAATATATTTTTCTGGCGTATTTCCCGCATAAAACGCTGTTTTAATAAAAAGGGATCACAGCTTTCCGCCTGAATATTGTCGCAGATATTTCAATATTGGTAGGATTAGCAGCCTATTTCAACATCACTCTCAATGCTCTGGCGACGTCACATCAATATACAATATCATTCAAAGCAAACCGGGAGAATGTTTACAAAGCATTTTTAATTTCACCTATCTTTTACAGAGCTTCACGACATGAAAAAACTTATATAGAATTAATTACACTAATGTAGTTGAGCTAAAAATTAGGTTTTTCTAATATATATTAAATACGAGTACATACCAGTTTTTCTTTAGTGTTAATCGTAGTCATTTATTGTACTGCACTATCCTTAAGGCGTGGTCGTGGTGTGGTCACTATCGATTAAAGATTTTAAAAAACTTACCGTTGTTCAATTGACTACAGCGACATCTTTGTATGCATGAGTACCTAAAAAATTCTACTTTAAAATATAGCTTTGCTGTAAGCACAAAAATATCAAAACAATTCAGTAGAGTTAACAATTCCCAACAGAATTAAAAGCATGTTCTATAAAATAACTTTGTAAAATGTTTAATTACATAATTTTGTCTTTGAGAAGGAAATAATAACTTTCATAAATGTACGAGGTAGTATATTGCGCTGTTTCGTTTCATTGTGACGGTATACTGTAATCCTGCCGATGACGGCTATGCATAAATTCTGAGCCCGCCTCAGAGGCGTACAGTCGTTTATCAAACCATTTCATAAACTGTCCATAGCATTGTTATCATGTCCCACGACATTTATTGTAAACTGTAATATCAAACTTTGATTAAATAATCTTTGAATAATGGTCGAAAGATTTCTCATCCATAATATATATGGATCCACAGATAGCCTTGGATCTTAAGTCAACATAAGTTTTGCCTCAATTTAGTATTTACACAATAGATAAGCATGTCAACGATGAATTGCGACTATCCTATGTTTCGATCTGCCAAACTGGGCTACGAGATTTGAGTAATTCACCAAACATTCCAATTTAAATTGGCAACTTGATAGATAAACATATTTATTTAAAACAAACTGTTTAATTTAACTGATTATCTATTGAAATACAAATATTTAACTTCTTACATAATAATCTTGTTACATATATATAACTTGTGTAGTTTATTATTTATCTATAAACCTACGTATGTAAACAAATATAATCCATTTCAAACGAACATTGAACACGTACCGTGTAAATAAACAAATGCTTTTAACATTTAGGTATTACGCTTTTAACCCTTGGCATTATAATGTTTATCGCCCAAATTACGTTTCATTTTAAAACGACGGCTATTACTTTAATTGTAGTATCCACATACTTAAAGGCTGACACAACACATGTAATTACTAACAGATTTAAGTTTCAGCCGTTATTTTATTGGTACCATTGTCAACCTTTTTTTTTAACCCGGGGAAAATCCCTGACGGACCTCAGGGGGCGATGAGGGTTGTCCCCTGGTGTGTCGGACTTGCACCGACTAAAACCCCCGGGATGTTCCTTATCCCACTTGCCGAGTACCAAGGGCAAGGCCGGGCCATCTTCCTCGGCACCTGGCGACGTCTGGCCTTGTTCAGACATTGCCTGGTCAGTATTGGTCAGTATCGTAGTTTATACAAAATTCCTGTTTTTTATTATTTATAGGTGAACGCTTGACCTCAGATAAAAGTTAAGTTAAGTTAGTCAGTGTAAGGTGACGATGAGTCCGATGATGATCCGCGTCCGCCCAACAAATGCCTATTCACTCATCTCTTAAAGACTCCCAGATCATAAGTTCATGGAAATATGGCCCCTGGAAGCATATACCACTCCTAAGCCGTTCGCATGATGAATGTAGAAGCGAATCTTCGTGGGGATATAATTCCTTATATCCCCATCCCATTCACCACATATGGATGGTATCCGACACGGTGTCTAGTGTGTATTATAATACTTCTAGCTTGACACAAAAAACACACAAAATGAAAAAATAAACAGAGTTCGTTCAGAGCTAGTTGGCCTACTGTTAGTTTATTAATCAATTGTGAGGCCTATATCATAAAGTGACGTTTTAATTGTTGTGCGCCCCAGCATAGACGCAAAGTTTGTGCAAACTTGTTTTATGTTCATGAGGATCGTTGAACTGACGTTAAGCCACGCAGATCTATCTTAAAGCCGCAAATGTGTCTTACTAACATATGAGACAATCACAGTGATATCTTCAGCATTAAATATATCTATGTTACAAAAGCTATCTTGAATTAGGTATAAAGCATAGCTTTCGTTTAACTTGCAGAAATTACAGTAAAGTAAAGAAATTCACAACCATTACTTTTCGTTTTATTAAATTTAGCATCTGAATGGTTATTATAAAATAATAATATTAAATACTAGCTGTCCCGGCAGACCTTGTTCTGCCCTATTTTTCTAAAACAAAGTCATATTGTTTTTTTTAATGTTAATAGCTTCCCCGACAGATTTTTTTGAAAATTGTTTGAAAGAACCTGGCCTTAATGCTATATGTATAAAAATTGACAAATATTGACATTAATATTTATACGTCACTCAATTGTTTTGCCTTCCCGGAACCCGTCCACTGACATTTAAACTTTATAGTATGGTGTTAAAGTTCAAATTGACTTTAAAATAATATTACGAATTTTTGTATGAGAATATAGAAAAGTGTTGTTTTTAGACTTTTTCAGACAATTTTTTTAATTTTTCTCTCCGTAATAACCTTCCCCATACTTCAACAAACACAACAAAAAAGAATCGGTTTAGTCGTTCTCGAGTTTCGCGCTTATCAAGACATAGCTGATCCGGCAAACTTAGTTTTGCTATATAAGTTATTGTAATATCTTCTATGATGTTCATTGAAATTAAGTGATGTCAAAGACAATTTTGTTCATAATTAAATACTCTTAATCAACAAAACATTTATTTGGATAAAGATTAATATTATTACGTTGATACAACTCTTAATGCATTGATTTCGACCAAATTCGATCAAAACGGTTCTACCGGTTCGGTTCAACCGAACACAACCGAACACATCCGAACACAACCGAACACAACCGAACACAACCGAACACATCCGAACAGAACCGAACAGAACCGAACACAACACAACACAATACAACCGAACACAACCGAACCTAACCTTTTTTTTTTTTTTTTTTTGTTACCCGGTGGAAATCCTCATGGATCGTCAGGGGGTGGTGAGGGCCACCCCCCGGTATGCCGGACTTTTACTGACTAAAACCCCCGGGGTGGTCCGTCAAGCGCTCTAGGGCCGAGGGGCATGGCTACTCGCCTTCCCAGAGCCCGGCCCTGCGCGTCGCCCCTTTACGGGCTCACCGTGAAAGTAGGGGAGGCAGATGGTCGCCTCCCCACCGCCTTGTGGTGTGTGGGACCACACACAACACCACGGGAGTATTGCCTAAGCAGCTGGCCCCTCAGCCAGACTGCCTGGCACTCCTAAGGAAGAACCCTGCAAGAAGTTCGGCGGAGCCGAAGCAGGGTTTTCCTCCCGCGGCACAGGAGCAATCAGAGACTGTTCCTGTGTCTCCATTGCCGCGGGGGCGGCATCTGGGGCGTCTCTGTGATAGACGCCCCCTCGTCTCTTGCGGACGGGCCTCTTGGCGGCCGCGCACGCAGGGTTGCCGACGCGGTGGCCGGCAGGTTTGCCCGCAGCGGCGCAGACCAGGCAATAGGCCCGCCCGTCGCACTCCTGGGCCTTGTGGCCTGGCTTCGAGCAGCGGTGACAAAGCCCGCTTCGGTCCGTTCCGGACCTGCACTTCTGGCTCACGTGCCCGGGTTCCAGACAGCGGAAACACCGGAGCACGCGAGGCTCCATTAGGCGGAGCTGGGCTTGTACCCAGCCGTTGACCATAACCCCACGCTCCATCGCCAGGTTGGCGACCTCGACTGGGCAAGTGACCCAGCATACCCCTAACCCGAAGGTACCGAAGCGGACTTCGCTGGCCTTTATGTGCTCGGCCAGATGAGCCTGCCCGTCCGTCAGTTGGCAAACCGCCTTTATGGCGTAAAACACGTCCTCCTTCGTGACGGAGTCGTCCAGGCCCGACACGCGAAGGCTCACGCACTTCACGGGCCGGGTCACCTTGACGTCCGTCGCTGGGAGGACGGCCTTAAGCAGATCACAAAGACGGTCTGCCTTCTTCTGGGCCTCCTCGTGGGGGCCCGGAATGTGGATCACTCGGGCGTCGGTCAGGGTGCCGCGGAGATATGCATCCTTGGCACCCACGTCAAACATCGCCGTACCCATTTGGGACCGAGCGGCTCTTAGGACCCCCTCAAGGGTGGTCCCTCGCTCCTTCGCACCCGGCAGCAGCTTGAATGAGACCACAGCGGTCTTCGGCTGCCGAGCGCGGCGCCGCTTACGCGGCTTCTCCTTGGCCTTAGGAGCCTCCTTTGGGGGGGCCCTCTTCTTCTTAGGGCGGACGGCCTTCCCGTCCTTGCCCACTCGTTGCCAGCCGTCGGCGCTTGTGCCGGCGGCTTGAGGATCTGCAAGGGGCGGGAATTCCGCCGCCGAGTCCAAATCAAGGTTGGGCGCAGGGCGGGTCTTCTTCCCCTTGCCCTTGCCCTTGGAGGGTTTGGGGTCGGGGTGAGAGCTCCGCCCTGGCCCGGTCACGTCCGGGTTTGTGGCGTCCTCAGCGGCACCGCCGGCCGGCTTCGGCCGGGGCTTCCGCGCGGCCGACTTCGCCGCGTAGGACGCCTTCTCCTCATGGGCCAGCGGCGGGCGGAGCTGCTTGCGCTCATACGCCTCGAACCGCTGGTCCATCATCTTGCCCAGCTCCTGGAGCAGCGAGTTGTGAGACTCGCCCGCAGGAGTGGGCAGGGGTGCCTCTTCCAAGTCGTAGGGATTAATCCCTAGACGCTCGCACAGCTTGCGCTCCCTTATGCGCATAGCGGCAATCTCCTCACTGAGGTCTCGTAGGTCGGCTCGGAGACGAGAGTTCTCTTTGTGGACTTTTCGAACTTCGTCCGAGACGCGAGACGCTACGAGCTCCTCGACATCACCTTTTATATTTGTCATGAAGGACTTGGCGTCTCTTATAACAGTCCCTTTTAAGTTGCCACTCTTTAGGACCGACTGGTTCAGCTGGTCTAAATTGTGGCAAATCCTCTCTCGGAGGGCGTACGCCGACGAGTCCTCCTCCTCAGAGGTCGTGCCGAAAAGCCGCGACGTGAGGTGGGGACGTGCGCTCCGCGCCGTTGCGAGGAGCTCCTTTGCCGCAAGGCGCACCTCTTCCTCCTTTTGCTCCGCGAGGAGCTTCTTTTTGGCCTCCCACATACCCACATGGCGGCCGTGGGTCGGGGGGCGTCCTCTGCCTCTTTGGGGGAGCGCCAAGGTCTTGGCAGGCAGCTCCCCCTCAGATTCGCAGTCGCTCGACTGCGCGCTCAAATAGGTGCGCTTCCGGTCTGATGATACGCCGGAAGCCACCGTCGCAAGGCTCCGACCGGAGTCGGAGTCCTCCATCCGTTCCAGGCGAACGGAAACCTCTCGCATGCATGCTGAGTCCTTTGGGCTAGCGTTGGTCGTCGGCGCAGCGATGGGGGAAAGTCCACCGCTGCGAAGCACAGAGTTGCCCCCCCCAGAGAACAAGGGGCTGCCAGAGCGGGACCGAAGTGCCCGCCCTGGGAGGGATTCTCCGGCCGCGGGGCGGCCGGTACCCTCCTGGGGTAGTTTCTCTTTGCTTTGTGCTTCCATGGTATTTTTTGCATACATCCTAATTTCCATACATCGTCAGGGGTTGAAAGATGAAGAGAGAAAGAAGTAGAAGATAGACGGGGGAGAAAATGAAGAAGAAAGACATAAAGAGAAGAAGGGGGGAATACAATAGAAGTCATTCGTCGCCTAACATAACCTAACATAAGTCCCTAACAAAATAACCTAACATACCTGGCCTGGAAATAGGGAAGACGGGAGTAAGTGGGGATGGGGTAGGAGTGGGAGTAATAACTGAGAAGGGATGAGAGAGACGAGACGGGAATACAAGGTAAAGGGGGAGATGGGAGAAGGAATTGTTGGTCCTCTTCGCCAATAGCCAGCAATGCCTAAAACATTACTGCCTATTGTTGCCCAGGGTGCACCACGAGGAGGTGAGACCAACTTCGCACCCCAACCGAACCTAACCTAACCTAACCGAACACAACCAAACACAACCGAACACAACCGAACACAACCGAACACAACCGAACACAACCGAACACAACCGAACACAACCGAACAGAACCGAACACAACCGAACAGAACCGAACACAACCGAACACAACCGAACACAACACAACACAATACAAACGAACACAACCGAACCTAACCTAACCTAACTGAACACAACCGAACACAACTGAAGACAACCGAACACAACACAACACAATACAACCGAACACAACCGAACCTAACCGAACACAACACAATACAACCGAACACAACCGAACCTAACTTAACCTAACCGAACATATCCGAACACAACACAACACAACCGAACACAACACAACCGAACAGAACCGAACACAACCGAACACAACACAACACAACCGAACACAACCGAACACAACCGAACACAACACAATACAACCGAACATAACCGAACACAACCGAACACAACACAACACAACCGAACACAACCCAACACAACACAACCGAACACAACACAACCGAACAGAACCGAACACAACACAACCGAATACAACCGAACACAACCGAACAAAACCGAACACAACCGAACAGAAACGAACACAACCGAATACAACCGAACACAACCGAACAGAACCGAACACAACCGAACACATCACAACACAATACAAACGAACACAACCGAACCTAACCTGACCTAACCGAACACATCCGAACACAACACAACACAACCGAACACAACACAACCGAACACAACACAACCGAACAAAACCGAACACAACCGAACACAACACAACACAACCGAACACAACCCAACACAACACAACCGAACACAACACAACCGAACACAACACAACCGAACAGAACCGAACACAACCGAACACAACACAACCGAACACAACACAACCGAACAGAACCGAACACAACACAACACAACCGAACAGAACCGAACACAACCGAACACAACACAACACAACCGAATACAACCGAACACAACCGAACAAAACCGAACACAACCGAACAGAACCGAACACAACCGAACACAACCGAACATAACCGAACAGAACCGAACAGAACCGAACACAACCGAACACAACCGAACACAATCGAACACAACCGAACACAACACAACACAACCGAACACAACCCAACACAACACAACCGAACACAACACAACCGAACACAACCCAACACAACACAACCGAACACAACACAACCGAACACAACCGAACACAACACAACACAACCGAACACAACCGAACACAACACAATACAACCGAACACAACCCAACACAACACAACCGAGCACAACACAACCGAACAGAACCGAACACAACCGAACACAACACAACACAACCGAACAGAACCGAACACAACCGAACACAACACAACACAACCGAATACAACCGAACACAACCGAACAGAACCGAACACAACCGAACATAACCGAACACAACCGAACACAACCGAACACAACCTAACAGAACCGAACATAACCGAACCTAACCGAACAGAACCGAACACAACCGAACACAACCGAACACAACCGAACACAACCGAACACAACCGAACATAACCGAACACAACCGAACACAACACAACACAACCGAACCTAACCGAACACAACCGAACACAACCGAACACAACCGAACACAACACAACCCAACCGAACACAACCGAACACAACACAACACAACCGAACCTAACCGAACACAACCGAACACAACCGAACACAACACAACCCAACCGAATACAACCGAACATAATCGAACACAACCGAACACAACACAACACAATACAACCGAATACAACCGAACACAACCGAACAAAACCGAACACAGCCGAACAAAACCGAACACAACCGAACACAACACAACACAACACAACCGAACACAACACAACCGAACACAACAGAACCGAACAGAACCGAACATAACCGAACACAACACAACACAACCGAACAGAACCGAACACAACACAACACAACCGAATACAACCGAACACAACCGAACAAAACCGAACACAACCGAACAGAACCGAACACAACCGAACATAACCGAACACAACCGAACACAACCGAACAGAACCGAACAGAACCGAACAGAACCGAACACAAACGAACACAACCGAACACAATCGAACACAACCGAACACAACACAACACAACCGAACACAACCCAACACAACACAACCGAACAGAACCGAACACAACCGAACACAACACAACCGAACAGAACCGAACATAACCGAACAGAACCGAACACAACCGAACACAATCGAACACAACCGAACACAACACAACACAACCGAACACAACCGAACACAACACAATACAACCGAACACAACCCAACACAACACAACCGAACACAACACAACCGAACAGAACCGAACGCAACCGAACACAACACAACCGAACACAACACAACCGAACAGAACCGAACACAACCGAACACAACACAACACAACCGAACAGAACCGAACACAACCGAACACAACACAACACAACCGAATACAACCGAACACAACCGAACAAAACCGAACACAACCGAACAGAACCGAACACAACCGAACACAACCGAACATAACCGAACAGAACCGAACAGAACCGAACACAACCGAACACAACCGAACACAATCGAACACAACCGAACACAACCGAACACAACACAACACAACCGAACACAACCCAACACAACACAACCGAACACAACACAACCGAACACAACCGAACACAACACAACACAACCGAACACAACCGAACACAACACAATACAACCGAACACAACCCAACACAACACAACCGAGCACAACACAACCGAACAGAACCGAACACAACCGAACACAACACAACACAACCGAACAGAACCGAACACAACCGAACACAACACAACACAACCGAATACAACCGAACACAACCGAACAAAACCGAACACAACCGAACACAACCGAACACAACCGAACAGAACCGAACAGAATCTAACCTAACCGAACAGAACCTAACCTAACCGAACACAACCGAACAGAACCTAACCTAACCGAACACAACCGAACAGAACCGAACACAACCGAACACAACCGAACACAACACAACCCAACCGAACACAACCGAACACAACACAACACAACCGAACCTTTTTTTTTTTTTTTTTGTTACCCGGGGGAAATCCTCATGGATCGTCAGGGGGTGGTGAGGGCCACCCCCCAGTATGCCGGAATTTTACCGACTAAAACCCCCGGGGTGGTCCGTCAAGCGCTCTAGGGCCGAGGGGCATGGCTACTCGCCTTCCCAGAGCCCGGCCCTGCGCGTCGCCCCTTTACGGGCTCGCCGTGAATGTAGGGGAGGCAGATGGTCGCCTCCCCACCGCCTTGTGGTGTGTGGGACCACACACAACACCACCGGAGTATAGCCTAAGCAGCTGGCCCCTCAGCCAGACTGCCCGGCACTCCTAAGGAAGAACCTCGCAGGAAGTTCGGCGGAGCCGAAGCGAGGTCTTCCTCCCGCGGCACAGGGGCAATCAGAGACTGCTCCTGTGTCTCCATAGCCGCGGGGGCGGCATCTGGGGCGTCTCTATGGTAGACGCCCCCTCGTCTCTTGCGGACGGGCTTCTTGGCGGCCGCGCACGCTGGGTTGCCGACGCGATGGCCGGCAGGTTTGCCCGCAGCGGCGCAGACAAGGCAATAGGCCCGCCCGTCACACTCCTGAGCCTTGTGGCCCGGCTTCGAGCAGCGGTGACATAGCCCGCTTCGGTCCGTTCCGGACCTACACTTCTGGCTCACGTGCCCGGGTTCCAGACAGCGGAAACACCGGAGCACGCGAGGCTCCATTAGGCGGAGCTGGGCTTGTGCCCAGCCGTTCACCATTACGCCACGTTCCATTGCCATGTTGGCAACTTCGGCTGGGCAAGTCACCCAGCACACGCCTAGCCCGAAGGTTCCGAAACGGACCTCGCTGACCTTGATATGGTCGGCCAGATGAGCCCGCTCGTCCGTCAATTGGCAGACCAACTTTATGGCCAAAAGTACGTCCTCTTTCACGACGGAGTCGTCCAGGCCCGACACGCGAAGGCTCACGCACTTCACGGGCCGGGTCACCTTGACATCCGTCGCTGGGAGGACGCCCTTAAGCAGATCATAAAGCCGATCTGCCTTCTTCTGAGCCTCTTCACGGGGGCCTGGGATATGGATTTGCCGGGCGTCTGTTAGGGTGCCGCGGAGATATGCATCCTTGGCACCCACGTCGAACATTGCCCGTCCCAACTGGCCCCGAGCGGCTCTTAGGACCCCCTCAAGGGAGGTACCCCGCTCCTTCGCACCCGGCAGCAGCTTGAAGGAGACCACAGCGGTCTTTGGCTGCCGGGCGCGGCGCCGCTTACGCGGCTTCTCCTGTTTCTTCGGGGCCTCCTTTGGGGGTGCCCTTTTCGCCTTTTTGGGGCGGACGGCTTTGCCATCTCGGCCCACCTCTTGCCAGCCGCCAGTGCTAGAACCGGCGGTCTGGGTCAGAGGAGGAAATTGCTCCTCTGAAGTTACGTCTAAGTTGGGCGCAGGGCGGGTCTTCTTCCCCTTGCCCTTGCCCTTAGAGGGTTTGGGGTCGGGGTGAGAGCTCCGCTCTGTCCCGGTCACTTCCGGGTTAGAGACGTCTTCCGCGGCGCCGCCGGCCGGCTTCGGCCGGGGCTTCCGCGCGGCCGATTTCGCCGCGTAGGACGTCTTCTCTTCATGTGCCAGCGGTGGGCGGAGCTGTTTGCGCTCATACGCCTCGAACCGCTGGTCCATCATCCTGCCCAGCTCCTGAAGCAGCGAGTTGTGGGACTCGCCCGCAGAAGTGGGCAGGGGTGCCTCGTCGAGATCGTAGGGGCTAATCCCCAAACGATCGCACAACTTGCGCTCCCTTGCGCGCATTGCAGCCATCTCTTCTCGGAGATCCCGAAGGTCGGCTCTAAGACGGGTGTTCTCAGTATGCACCTTGCGCACCTCGTCTGAGACTCGGGACCTCACGAGCTCATCTACGTCCGTCCTGATTTCCGCCATGTAGGATTTGGCGTCCTTTATGACGGTTCCCTTTAGGTTGCCGGATTTTAGAACAGACTGATTGAGCTGCTCTAAATTCCGGCCAATCCTCTCGTGGAGGGCGTATGCCGACGAGTCCTCCTCCTCAGAGGTCGTGCCGGAAAGCCGCGACGTGAGGCGGGGACGTGCGCTCCGCGCCGTTGCGAGGAGCTCCTTTGCCGCAAGGCGCTCCTCTTCCTCCTTTTGCTCTGCTATGAGTTTTTCTTCGCCTCCCAGAGGCCCACATGGCGGCCGTGGGTAACACAACCGAACCTAACCGAACACAACCGAACACAACCGAATACAACCGAACATAATCGAACACAACCGAACACAACACAACACAATACAACCGAACACAATCGAACCTAACCTAACCTAACCGAACACAACCGAACACAACACAACCGAACACAACACAACACAACACAACCCAACACAACACAACCGAACACAACACAACCGAACAGAACCGAACACAACCGAACACAACACAATACAACCGAACATAACCGAACACAACACAACCGAACAGAACCGAACACAACCGAACACAACACAATACAACCGAACATAACCGAACACAACACAACACAACCGAACACAACCGAACACAACACAACCGAACACAACACAACCGAACAGAACCGAACAGAACCGAACACAACCGAACACAACACAACACAACCGAACAGAACCGAACACAACACAACACAACCGAATACAACCGAACACAACCGAACAAAACCGAACACAACCGAACAGAACCGAACACAACCGAACATAACCGAACACAACCGAACACAACCGAACAGAACCGAACAGAACCGAACACAAACGAACACAACCGAACACAATCGAACACAACCGAACACAACACAACACAACCGAACACAACCGAACACAACCCAACACAACACAACCGAACACAACACAATCGAACCTAACCTAACCTAACCGAACACAACCGAACACAATACAACCGAACACAACACAACACAACCGAACATAACCGAACACAACCGAACAGAACCGAACAGAACCGAACACAACCGAACACAACCGAACACAACCGAACACAACCGAACACAACCGAACACAACACAATACAACCGAACACAACCCAACACAACACAACCGAACACAACACAACCGAACACAACACAACCGTACAGAACCGAACACAACCGAACACAACACAATACAACCGAACATAACCGAACACAACAGAACACAACACAACACAACCGAACAGAACCGAACACAACACAACACAACCGAATACAACCGAACACAACCGAACAAAACCGAACACAACCGAACATAACCGAACACAACCGAACACAACCGAACACAACCGAACACAACACAACCGAACACAACACAACCGAACAGAACCGAACAGAACCGAACACAACCGAACACAACACAACACAACCGAACAGAACCGAACACAACACAACACAACCGAATACAACCGAACACAACCGAACAAAACCGAACACAACCGAACAGAACCGAACACAACCGAACATAACCGAACACAACCGAACACAACCGAACAGAACCGAACAGAACCGAACACAAACGAACACAACCGAACACAATCGAACACAACCGAACACAACACAACACCACCGAACACAACCGAACACAACCCAACACAACACAACCGAACAGAACCGAACACAACCGAACACAACACAACCGAACAGAACCGAACACAACCGAACAGAACCGAACACAACCGAACACAATCGAACACAACCGAACACAACCGAACACAACACAACACAACCGAACACAACCGAACACAACCGAACACAACCGAACACAACACAATACAACCGAACACAACCCAACACAACACAACCGAACACAACACAACCGAACAGAACCGAACGCAACCGAACACAACACAACCGAACACAACACAACCGAACAGAACCGAACACAACCGAACACAACACAACACAACCGAACAGAACCGAACACAACCGAACACAACACAACACAACCGAATACAACCGAACACAACCGAACAAAACCGAACAAAACCGAACACAACCGAACAGAACCGAACACAACCGAACACAACCGAACATAACCGAACAGAACCGAACAGAACCGAACAGAACCGAACACAACCGAACACAACCGAACACAATCGAACACAACCGAACACAACCGAACACAACACAACACAACCGAACACAACCCAACACAACACAACCGAACACAACACAACCGAACACAACCGAACACAACACAACACAACCGAACACAACCGAACACAACACAATACAACCGAACACAACCCAACACAACACAACCGAGCACAACACAACCGAACAGAACCGAACACAACCGAACACAACACAACACAACCGAACAGAACCGAACACAACCGAACACAACACAACACAACCGAATACAACCGAACACAACCGAACAAAACCGAACACAACCGAACACAACCGAACAGAACCGAACAGAATCTAACCTAACCGAACAGAACCTAACCTAACCGAACACAACCGAACAGAACCTAACCTAACCGAACACAACCGAACACAACCGAACAGAACCGAACACAACCGAACACAACCGAACACAACCGAACACAACTGAACATAACCGAACACAACCGAACACAACCTAACATAACCGAACACAACACAATACAACCGAACACAACCCAACACAACACAACCGAACACAATACAACCGAACACAACCCAACACAACACAACCGAACACAACACAACCGAACAGAACCGAACGCAACCGAACACAACACAACCGAACAGAACCGAACACAACCGAACACAACACAACACAACCGAACAGAACCGAACACAACCGAACACAACACAACACAACCGAATACAACCGAACACAACACAACCGAACACAACCGAACACAACACAACACAACCGAACACAACCGAACACAACCGAACACAACACAATACAACCGAACACAACCCAACACAACACAACCGAGCACAACACAACCGAACAGAACCGAACACAACCGAACACAACACAACACAACCGAACAGAACCGAACACAACCGAACACAACACAACACAACCGAATACAACCGAACACAACCGAACAAAATCGAACACAACCGAACACAACCGAACAGAACCGAACAGAATCTAACCTAACCGAACAGAACCTAACCTAACCGAACACAACCGAACAGAACCTAACCTAACCGAACACAACCGAACACAACCGAACACAACGGAACACAACCGAACACAACCGAACACAACCGAACACAACCGAACATAACCGAACACAACCGAACACAACCTAACAGAACCGAACATAACCGAACCTAACCGAACAGAACCGAACACAACCGAACACAACCGAACACAACCGAACACAACCGAACACAACCGAACACAACCGAACATAACCGAACACAACCGAACACAACCGAACACAACACAACACAACCGAACCTAACCGAACACAACCGAACACAACACAACCCAACCGAACACAACCGAACACAACACAACACAACCGAACCTAACCGAACACAACCGAACACAACACAACCCAACCGAATACAACCGAACATAATCGAACACAACCGAACACAACACAACACAATACAACCGAACACAATCGAACCTAACCTAACCTAACCGAACACAACCGAACACAACACAACCGAACACAACACAACACAACCGAACATAACCGAACACAACCGAACAGAACCGAACAGAACCGAACACAACCGAACACAACCGAACACAACCGAACACAACACAATACAACCGAACACAACCCAACACAACACAACCGAACACAACACAACCGGACAGAACCGAACACAACCGAACACAACACAATACAACCGAACATAACCGAACACAACAGAACACAACACAACACAACCGAATACAACCGAACATAATCGAACACAACCGAACACAACACAACACAATACAACCGAACACAATCGAACCTAACCTAACCTAACCGAACACAACCGAACACAACACAACCGAACACAACACAACACAACCGAACATAACCGAACACAACCGAACAGAACCGAACAGAACCGAACAGAACCGAACACAACCGAACACAACCGAACACAACCGAACACAACACAATACAACCGAACACAACCCAACACAACACAACCGAACACAACACAACCGAACAGAACCGAACACAACCGAACACAACACAATACAACCGAACATAACCGAACACAACAGAACACAACACAACACAACCGAACAGAACCGAACACAACCGAACACAACACAACACAACCGAATACAACCGAACACAACCGAACAAAACCGAACACAACCGAACATAACCGAACACAACCGAACACAACACAACACAACCGAACACAACACAACCGAACAGAACCGAACAGAACCGAACACAACCGAACACAACACAACACAACCGAACAGAACCGAACACAACACAACACAACCGAATACAACCGAACAGAACCGAACAAAACCGAACACAACCGAACAGAACCGAACACAACCGAACATAACCGAACACAACCGAACACAACCGAACACAACCGAACACAACCGAACAGAACCGAACACAAACGAACACAACCGAACACAATCGAACACAACCGAACACAACACAACACAACCGAACACAACCGAACACAACCCAACACAACACAACCGAACAGAACCGAACACAACCGAACACAACACAACCGAACAGAACCGAACACAACCGAACAGAACCGAACACAACCGAACACAACACAACACAACCGAACACAACCCAACACTTTTTTTTTTTTTGTTAACCCGGGGGAAATCCTGCATTGGATCGTCAGGGGAGTGGTGAGGGCCACTCCCCCGGTATGCCGGACTCTTACCGACTAAAACCCCCGGGGTGCTTCTCCACTCGCGTCTACGCCAACCCCCGGGCACACCGAGGACCTCCAAGAGGGCTGACGCGCGATCCGCCCTGTGGGCTTCTCCACAATCGGGAGGAAAAATCCTCTACCAACGCCTAGTGGTGCGCGGAAGCACACACAACACCACTGGAGCTTGAAAGTCAGGCAACGGCCCCCTCAGGCTCGTTACCCGACGCTCCCCTCGAGGCGAATTTGCCAAGCAGCGACTTAGGTGCCGCTGCTGGCGAGGCCTCCCTCTCCATGGGCTCCACGCGCGCCTGTGACGGTGGAATGTCGTCGGCGGTGGCGGGAGGCTTCCTCACTTTGCCCGGAGGCCTCTTGATGGGCCTCTTGGCCGCTGCGCAGGCCGCGCTGCCGAGCCGGTGGCCAGCCCGCTTGCCGGCGTCAGCGCACACACAACATCGAGGCTGGGCCTCGCAGCCCTGGGCTTTGTGCCCGGGCTGGCCACATCTGAAGCAGCGACCACTGCGGTTCGTGGTCGCTTTACACGCTTGCCCCACGTGCCCGGGTTCCAGGCAACGGTAACACCGGAGCACGCGGGGCTCCAGCAGGCGGATCTGGGGCTTGGCCCAGCCGATCCTTAGCCCTCTCTCCAGGATGTTTTGGGCCGCGGTGGCTGGGCAAGTTACCCAGGACGTTCCGAGGCCGAACCGCGTCATCTTAACTTGGCTGGCCCGGACTTGCTCCTCCGGGCAGCCTCCCACCATGGCTATTGCGCTCTTGAAGTCCTCCCAGTTGACGGAGTCGTCGAGGCCCGTGAACTTTAGGTCTGCGCGTTTGTATGGCCGCGAGACCTTCACGTCCTCCGCTGGGAGGATCTCCTTTAGTACCTCGAGGAGGGCATCTGCCTTCTCCTCTGCCTCCTTGGGCTCACCGGGCACGCGAATGATGCGCGCGTCGGTGAGCGTGCCTCTAATGGCTATATCGCGTAGGCCGAGGCCGATCAGATGGCCGTGCACCTCTCCTCGCGACTCCTCCAGGATCGTCTTGAACGTTACGCCTCTCTCTATTGCCTGGGGCGTCAGCTGCAGGATCACTCCGGCCGTTTTGGGTGGCCGGATCTTGAGTTTCCGCGCTGGTTTTCCCTTCTGAGGAGGAGCCGCTTTGAAAGGGCCCCTGTCCACTTTTTTCTGTCTGGAGGGCTTGCCCCTCTTCACCACCTCTGACCAGTCGCCCTCGGTACCGGCGGGCTGGGTCGAAGTTGGAGGTGGTGGGGGTGCCTCCAGAGATGTCACTTCTAGGTCTGCAACGGGGCGGCTCTTCTTCCCCTTCCCCTTACCTTTGGTGACACAACCCAACACTTTTTTTTTTTTTTTTTTTTGTTAACCCGTGGGAAATCCTGCATTGGATCGTCAGGGGAGTGGTGAGGGCCACTCCCCCGGTATGCCGGACTCTTACCGACTAAAACCCCCGGGGTGCTTCTCCACTCGCGTCTACGCCAGCCCCCGGGCACACCGAGGACCTCCAAGAGGGCTGACGCGCGATCCGCCCTGTGGGCTTCTCCACAATCGGGAGGAAAAATCCTATACCAACGCCTAGTGGTGCGCGGAAGCACACACAACACCACTGGAGCTTGAAAGTCAGGCAACGGCCCCCTCAGGCTCGTTACCCGACGCTCCCCTCGAGGCGAATTTGCCAAGCAGCGACTTAGGTGCCGCTGCTGGCGAGGCCTCCCTCTCCATGGGCTCCACGCGCGCCTGTGACGGTGGAATGTCGTCGGCGGTGGCGGGAGGCTTCCTCACCTTGCCCGGAGGCCTCTTGATGGGCCTCTTGGCCGCTGCGCAGGCCGCGCTGCCGAGCCGGTGGCCAGCCCGCTTGCCGGCGTCAGCGCACACACAACATCGAGGCTGGGCCTCGCAGCCCTGGGCTTTGTGCCCGGGCTGGCCACATCTGAAGCAGCGACCACTGCGGTTCGTGGTCGCTTTACACGCTTGCCCCACGTGCCCGGGTTCCAGGCAACGGTAACACCGGAGCACGCGGGGCACACAACCCAACACAACACAACCGAACACAACACAACCTAACCTAACCTAACCTAACCTAACCTTTTTTTTTTTTTTTTTTACTTGCGGAAAATCCTCATAGGACCGTCCCGGCCGCGAAGGGGTAGGCAGCCGGGGTGTGCCGGACTTTTACCAGCTAAAAACCCCAAGGTGACTACTTCTGCGAATTAGTGGGGACTGCGGGTCCTGTAATCAAATCGCCGTAGCCCCACTACGCCGCGCCTGACAGGCACAATCACGGGGGGGAGATGCCATCTCCCCCGATATCACCTAGTATACTTCAGCAGAGCGCGTCACAACGCACCGCCGTCTTCTCGGGGATTGCTGACCGGTCGCTCAGAGCCCCCACCCTGAACAGCCACAACCCCTAAGACATCAGCTGGCCGGTCGTGGTTCGACCGATCCGCTGGGACTGATATGCCGGGGCGGTTGTCGACAGCCCGGCGTCTTCTTCGAGCGACCTTCTGCCGTTCTCGCTCGGCAGCCTCCTTCTGGGACATAACTTCCTCACAGAAGGAGGCCACGGCCCTCCAGTTGCCATGCCCTGCCAGCATGGCCGACACCACTGCCGGCAGGGAGAGGTCGTGTCCGATCCATCGGACCAGGTCCCGCCGCTCGCTGTCCCACGCCGGACAATGTGCGAGCGTATGCTGGGCGGAATCTAGGTCCGAACTGCAGTGGTAGCACCGGGTCGTTGCTTCTCGTCCAAACCGGCACAAGTACTCAGGGAAACATCCATGACCCGTGAGTACCTGTGTCAGATGGTAGGTGACGTGATCTCTGCTATCAAGCCAGGCTTCGAGGTTCGGCAAAATGGCGCCGACCACGCGTTGGCGCATGCAGCGCTCCTCATTAAGCTGCACGCGCCACGTATTTACGGCTGATCGGCGCTCTAGCGCCTTCAGCCTCTCGAGCGCCATAGGAGGCACGCTTTCGCCTCTCAGGCGGGATTCGTGGACCCGGTTGAAGACTGCCAAGTCCACTTCCGCCTGGATATTAAAGGGCAAAAAGCGTGCCAGGATCGTCGCCGCCTCATAGGAGATTGTTCGATAGCCACGTGCGATCCGTATGGCCATCAACCGCTGCAGACTGTGTAACTTCTGCCTGCAGCGGCGGACGCGCAGTCTGTGACCCCAGACTGGCGCCCCGTAGAGAGCCACGGACCGCACGACTCCGGCATAGAGGCGGCGCACTCCCTCAGACGGTCCCCCGAGATTGGGTAGGAGTCGATGCAAGGCACCCACTACCCTCTGAACCCGGGGGACGAGGCGCTCGATGTGTTCCTCGAAGCCCCAACGACCGTCAAGGGTGAGCCCGAGGTACTTAATGAACCGGCCCACCCTTATATGTACGTCACCTATTCTGATCCACGAATCGGGTGGTTCCCTACTTCGCGGCAGTTTATGGAACCATAACGCCTCGCATTTATGAGGCGCTACCCGCAAACCCAATTCATGGATCTTAGAAACGACCCGTGCTACTCCATGCTCGGCGAGCTCGGTGGTCCCTGCGAAGGATTCCCCGGCGGCAAGTACTAGCGTATCGTCTGCATAACAGACGACGCTGACACCGTCGGGGAGTTCAGCACGCAAGACCGCGTCGTACGCGAGGTTCCATAAAAGGGGACCCAGAACCGACCCCTGCGGAACCCCGCAGTACACCTCCCTCGTATAGCGAATATCGTTCCGACCCACGTACGAGATGTACCTGTCGCGCAGGTACGCCCCAACGATACAGCGCAGGTAGGGGGGCACGTTATGATGTTCGAGCGCCCCCCTGATTGCAGCCCAGGGCAGGGTGTTAAAAGCGTTGGAAATATCTAAGCTTACGCCTAGGACCACCCTACCCTGAGAAACGGCTTGTTGCGACAGGGACCGAACCCTTAAAATTGCGTCTATCGTAGAACGGCCCTGTCGGAATCCGAACTGCATATCATGCAGGTCGGGGCCGACGCGCGACAGATGCCAGCTAAGACGGGCGGCAATCACACGCTCAAAAAGCTTGCCGCTCTCGTCTAGCAGACATATGGGTCGGTACGCAGAGGGAGAATCCGCGGCCCTGCCATCCTTCTTTAATAGGACCAACGCAGCCGACTTCCAGGCCCTGGGAAAGATTCCAGTACGGAGGCAGCTATCAAAAAGCTGCCTCAATCTATCGCCTACGGCAGCCAAAGCCAAGGCCAAAGCCATGCCCGGGATCCCATCCGGACCTGGCGCAGTGTTTTTGGCTTTCAGGCGGCTGACGGCTCGATCCAGTTCACCCTTAGTCACCCCGTATTCGTCGCACCAATCGGACCCCGGTGCAAGGGTGGTTGTGGGAGTTAGGGAATCGTCATGGACCCGCGGAAAGAGACAATTAACCGTCTCAGCGACTAACTGCGGATCCATGGTTTGCGTAAGAGGAGGAACCCATGAACGGAGTTTACCCATGACAATCTTATAAGGGCGTCCCCATGGGTCCCTACTTAATCCCTCGAGTAATTCATGCCAGGATCGAGCCTTAGCGTCCAAAATTGCGTTTCGGAACGCCCATTGAGCCGCCTGATAGATGGCGTACGCTCTGGCTCTCTCGTCGGCCGCTGCTCGCCTCCTCCTTCGGGCACGTTGGAACTGGCGTCGGGTACGAAGGCACTCTGCACGAAGTTGAGTTAAGTCCTCCGACCACCAGTAGACGGCCCGATGCTTGGTGTACCTGGTCCGGGGCATAGACACGTTGCAAATTGACGTCATTTCATCTCGGAACCAGGTAGCTTCTGCTTCTGGATCGGACACTTCACCTCTTTCTGACCATGCCGCAACGTTGGCAGCTGCGACCAGTAATTCCTTGTCGAGCTTCTTAAGACACCAACGTCGCGGGGAACTGTTATCTCGGCTCCTGAGGAGTTCGGGGTGGCCTATGTTGAAAATAATGTAGCGATGGTCCGATAAAGTGACCACCTCTTCCGCTACACGCCACCCCGACACCATGCTGATAGCCGAGGGAGTCGCCCACGTAAGATCTACGATCGACTCCCCCTGCCACCGCACACAGGTGCTAACCGAACCCCGGTTAAGAAGTCGGAGGTCCAAGCCAGCAGACCACTCCAGGAGCGTCTCTCCCCTCTGGTTGTCCAAACGATCGCCCCAGGTTCTCGAGCGAGCATTGAAATCGCCAAGGACAACCACACGACGGGGTAAGCATCTGCGTATGCATGCAGATACCCCGTCCAGGTATCTCTCGTAGTCGGCGAGAGATACGTTAGGGGAAATGTAACAGCCCACTATGGCCACAGGGCCCCATTCCACGGCAACAAAACCTTGCCCATTTTCTAAGGGAGAACAGGGTGGTCCTTCGCTTCAATATATAGCAACGGAGCCCTTAGAATCCGCGAACCAACGAGGATGTTCTGTTGGAACCTGATAGGGCTCCGCTATCACGGCTAAGGCGACCGTCCACTCCGCGATGGCTTGCAGTAGCAGGTTCTGCGCATCGCGGCAGTGGTTCAGGTTGCCTTGAAGAACTTTTAGGGGGAGCATCATTGTTAGTGGATTTCCATGTCCTCCCCCAATTGCTGACTCTCAGGAGTCGGCACGGTGCCTGTGGTCACCTCCATCTCTGCTGGGGGTGGGGCCACCTGCTTGACCGCCGTACCCATCTGCCTCCTTTTGGGTGGGGAGCATTTCTTGCTCCCCAGCCTGTGGTCTGCTGAGCAGCCCAGATCCGCACAGACGGGACAACGAAGTGTCTCTGAAGTGCAGTCCCGGACTTTGTGAGTGGGATCACTGCATCTAAAACAACAAACACTCCTGTCCGCCTGATTGGAGCACTGATGTTTCATGTGCCCCAACTCGAGACACCGGTAGCAACGCAAAGCTCGTCGCCCCAGTACTTCGACGCGTACTGATGCCCAGCCGACGCAGACTCGCTTATCTATTTCAAGCTTGCGCGCCACTATGGCTGGACATCGGACCCATACTGACCCTAAGCGGTTGCGTGCCTGGTGAATCGCTCCTACTTTCACGGAGTCGACCGAGCAACCACCACTTTTTGCAATCGCCATCGCCACTTCCTCTGCAGTAATTGAATCTTCCAGGTCTCGCAACCGGAGTTCAGCTGTCTTGACAGGGCGCGTAACCCGGACGTTGAACTCTTCTAAAGCCTGTTGAAGACTTCGAGCCAAGTTGTCGGCTTTCGCATCGCGGTCCTCGCCAGTGACCTCCATCAAAAGGGCACCTGACAAAGTCTTTCGAGGATGAATCGACTCTATGCCCAAGTCCGCCAGTTTGACCCTCTGACGAGCAGCGGTCATTATTTCACCGTAAGTGGCCTTTGAACCTTCACTAAGGTATACACTGACGGCCGCGACCGCTGGCACTTTAGGCACCTTCCGTACCGCACCCTTCTCCTTTTTTCCTTTCTTCTTGTTAGGACGAGAGGTTGGGGCGGTCTGTGCATTTTTTGTTTTTTTCCTAGCAACAGCATTCCATGATGCTTCAGGTTCAGTTGACTGTGGCATCAGTGGCGGTTGCACAGCAGGTGGCTGAGTGACTGGTAAAGGGGGCCACTCTGAGGCACGGTTATCGGGTGCCTTATTTTTACCGGCCTTTCGGCCCTTCGTTTTGCCTTTTTGGGGGGGCAAAGGCGTCTCTGGCACTGTTGTCAGTGCCAACGGCGTTGTTTGACCGAGTGGTGGACGTAAGGTCCTCGCCTCAATCACTTTAATAGCCGCTGATAGCCGACTTAACTCTGCGATTACGTCGTCAATCGTCGAGGCCCTCGCTTGGTCAGAACATGGGTGAGGGAGGGTTGGCGTAATAATAGCCGGTGAGAGATGAGGAGAGGGAGTCCTCACAGACTCCACTACCATCCCGGTAGCAGGTGGCAGTGGGCTTCCTGCACCAGTAGGAGTCGCCGTATCGGCAATTTGTTGCCGGAGAGCTAATATTTCTCCCTCCATACGCTGCCTTTCAGCTCGCTCATGAGCTAAGTCCGATCGCAGCTTATCAAGCTCCTGATGAAACGTTTGCACGTCAGACTGTGATAAACGGTGGACTATCTCGTTCGAGGCGGCCTGCATTCTGCGGGCTGCCAAGCGGAGACTGCGGACAAATGGCCCCTTTAAATTGCGGGACTTGTCCGCAACTACCCCGACTGTAGTCAGACCTTCTCCCATACAGGCGACTAAGGCTTCAATTGGCCTTTGCCGCATTTCCTGAGCCAGCTCTTCGGGCTTAGGAAGGGTCAGCATCGCTCGCGTCGTTCTGACACTTTCCCCGTCACTAAGTAGGTCGTTAAATTCAGTAACAACCTCCTCGTCTGGATTCGCGGAGAGAGCCGCAAATTTACTATTTGGGGGGCCGCTATCCCCCACCAGGGGTGGCTGAATTGTTCTTTTAGCGGCTCTCGCCTTAGGAGTTCTCGTTTCCGTAGAACAGGTCGAGGCGGCAGAGACGGAAGTAACCGACATGACAGAACTGTCGCTTTCTTCTCCATCACCCCGGCCTGTCGATCTAGTCCGAGAGGCCTTTTGACCTCTACCCCTGGGGCCACGTGGCACTTTTCGCGGTTTCGACAGCACCGGTGGCTGTATAAAAGGCTGGGTATTTTTCGCCAAATCGTATGCTAACTCAGGATCCGTAATGCTAGCCGTGGTCGATGTAGGTTTGGGTGTTGGCAAAATATTGCACCCCCAGACAACGTGGGGCAGCCCGAGCCAGATGACTCGGGGAGGGATTCTCCGGCATGGCCGGTACCCTCCTGGGGTAGTATCTCTTTATATCTTGCTTCCATCCTATCTTACTCCTCGTCCAGTTTGCAGTACGCCTGCCGGGCCAGCATAGACTAAGCAACTGACCCGCCAGCCGCTATTCGGAGCTGGGCCGTTGGGAATCTAAAAGATATCCTCATCCGCCCCAACCCGATACTGAATGCGCTGCGCACATACCACACTCAGGAGTGTTTATCGGCTCTCCAGCCTAGATCCGCGGTGTTCTGCGACAACAGGGTCACCTCGCGTAGGGTGTGGCTCTTCACCACGCACCGACGGTCTTGGAGTGGCAGGCTAGGGTTCCTCTCTAAAGAGTGAAACACTGATTCGCCTGTGGGCCCACTCCCTGCACACATTTACCCCAACCCAGTGTGCTTGACCCCAACCTAACCTAACCTTTTTTTTTTTTTTTTTTTTTTTTTTTTTTTTTTTTTTTTTTTTTTTTTTTGTTAACCCGGGGGAAATCCTACATTGGATCGTCAGGGGAGTGGTGAGGGCCACTCCCCCGGTATGCCGGACTCCTACCGACTAAAACCCCCGGGGTGCTTCCTTCACTCGCAGTTTGCACCTGGCCAAGATACTGCTATTGGGCGCACCCCTCGGCCAGGCGCGCGTTTCGCCCTGTGGGCGTCTTCTAAAGATATAGGAGTGGTGGGCGGAGTTAACCCACGACTCCTTCTTCTAGTGGTGTGCAGAAGCACACACACACCACTGGAGCATTAAGTGCTGGCGGCCGCCCCCTCAGGCTGGCTGCCAGCTGCTCCTTCAGAGAAGGCCCCCAAAAGCGACGGTGGAGCTGTCGCTGGGGTCACCTCTCTGTCTACTGCTCCGATGGTACGCTCGCCTGGTTGGCCGGCGTCCATGCGTCTTCTCCTTAGCGGCCCCTTAGCCGCGGCGCAAGCCGGGCTGCCGGCCCGGTGGCCCGCTGGTAAGGACGCGGCGGCGCACACCGTGCAATGGGCCTTCGGGGCCGTGCAGGTTTGGGATTTGTGTCCCTCCTGCCCACACCTAAAACATTGGGCGCTCCTATTTGTCGAGGCCCGACACTTCATGCCCACGTGCCCAGGCTCCCAACAACGGAAGCATCTGAGCACGCGGGACTCCAGGAGTTGGATCTGGGCGAAAACCAGCCCAACCTGAAGTTTGTCCTTCATAATGATTTCGGCAGCGGGGGCTGGGCAGGTTACCCAGCACACACCGCCGCCGAATGTCGTCCATTTTATGGGGCTCACTCGGATTTGCTCTTTGTCGACCCCGGCCTTCCATTTTATCGCGGACTGGATTTCCTCCGGAGTGACGGTGTCATCCAGCCCGGATAATTTGAGGTCGACACGCTTGTAAGGGCGTTCGACCTTTACGTCATCTGAGAGGACCTCGCGAAATTTGCGGACTAGGGCGTCCGCCTTTCTGCCGGCCTCCTCTGGCTCGCCGGGGATCACGAGGATGCGTGCCTCGGTGAGCGTCTTTCTCATGTGCGCCTCCTTGATGCCCTGGTCGCTGAGGACAGTTGTGACCTGACGACGGGCGGCACCAAGGACGGTCGCGAAGTTTACTCCTTTTTTAATTGCGTCCGGCTTAATCGTCAGCACGACGGCTGCCGTTTTGGGCTGCCGAACCGTGCGACGCTTCGCCTTCCGCTTCTTTTTCTGCGTGGGAGGAGGCGCCTTTCTGGGAGTCTTCTCAACCTTCTTCTTTTCCCTTTTCGGCCTCCCGTTCTTGCCAACCTCTGTCCAGGGAGAGTCCTGGGACGATGTCGTAGGTGGGAACGGGGCCTCGGGATTTGTCACGTCCGGGTTTTGGGCTGGGGCGCTTCTCTTTCCCTTGCCCTTTCCCTTGCCTTTGACGGGCTTGGGGGGGACAGGGGTCGAGTGGTGCCCCGGCTCTGTCACATCCATGTCAGGGAGGGCGTCCCCCTCGACGGGGGCGGCCGGCTTGGGCTTGGCCTTCCGCACGGTCGACCCCGCCGTGCGGGGTGCTCTCTCCGATTGCAGCTGAGGACGCAGTGAGCGCCTCTCTGCCGCCTCCAGCCTGGCGTTCATGGAACGCATCTCCCCCACCATCTCGAGCATGGTCTGTTTAAGGACGTCCATGTCGGATGGGGAGGAGCTGTCTCCGTGGGTGGGTTTGCCGGGGCCACCTAACGCGTGTGTTCGCGTGGGGTCCCGGTAACCTTGCTGGCGGACCTCGGCGCGCATGGCGGCCATGTCCTCCTGGAGGTCGCGCACGACCTCCCGTAACCGTTTGTTCTCCCGGTGGAGTTTCCGGGTTTCTTCAGTTACGGTGGCCGTGATCACGACCTCCATAGCTTCCTTAATGGCCGTCATGGCGGCCTTCATTTCCTTCGTCACCGTGCCTTTGAGGTTAGTAGACTTCGAGATGCACTCCGACAACACCTCGAAGTTCTTATCAATGATCTCTTTCTGGGCGAACACGGAAGTCCCCTCAACCTCGACCACGTCGAGTCTCGACGTTTGGCGAGGGCGGGCGCTCCGCGCCGTTTCCAGGAGGTCTAGCTCCTGTCGTCGCCACTCCTCCTCCTTCTTAGCAGCGAGCAACTCCTTCTTTGCCGCCCGCAAGCCGACATATTGGCCGGTCGTGAAGGGCCTACCTCTTCCCCGTTCGGGGACCGCCGCAAGTTTGGCGGGTACGTCTATGTCCGGCTCGCTGTCCGAGCAGAACGAGCGGTATGACCGCTTTCGCTCCAGCGAGCCGGATCTGTAGGACATATGGCTGGATGCCGAATCGTCCGAATCCAACTCCAGGCGCTCCAGAGAAACCCGGAGCTCTCTTCGTTGTGCAAGATCGGAAACCGTGTGGGTAGCCGTGGTCGTCGGAGCGGTAGGGGGGTCGGCCCTACCGCCAAGCATTGGTTTGCCCCCCCCAGAGAACGAGGGGCTGCCAGAGCGGGAACGAAGCTCCCGCTCTGGGAGGGATTCTCCGGCCGCGGGGCGGCCGGTACCCTCCTGGGGTAATACTCTTTTACTCAATGCTTGGTCCATGTTTTCTTTTACATACATCAAATTTTCATACGTCGTCAGGGTTTGAAGATAGAAGAAAGGGGGGAGAGGAAGAATAAAAGACATAAAGAAGAAGAAGGGGGAATACAATAGTAGAGATCGTACATCACCTAACATTACCTAGCAGAAAGAACCCTATCACAAAAACCTAACATAACAAACCAGGAGTTGAGGAACACGGGAGTGAGTGGGGATAGGGTAGGAGTGGGAGTAATAACTGAGAAGGGATGAGAGAGACGAGACGGGAATACAAGGTAAAGGGGACGTAGGAGAAGGATTTGTTGGTCCTCTTCGCCAATAGCCAGCAATGCCTAAAACATTACTGCCTATTGTTGCCCAGGGTGCACCACGAGGAGGTGAGACCAACTTCGCACCCCAACCTAACCTAACCTTTTTTTTTTTTTTTTTTGTTAACCCGGGGGAAATCCTGCATTGGATCGTCAGGGGAGCGGTGAGGGCCACTCCCCCGGTATGCCGGACTCCTACCGACTAAAACCCCCGGGGTGCTTCCTTCACTCGCAGTTTGCACCTGGCCAAGATACTGCTATTGGGCGCACCCCTCGGCCAGGCGCGCGTTTCGCCCTGTGGGCGTCTTCTAAAGATATAGGAGTGGTGGGCGGAGTTTACCCACGACCCCTTCGTCTAGTGGTGTGCAGAAGCACACACACACCACTGGAGCATTAAGTGCTGGCGGCCGCCCCCTCAGGCTGGCTGCCAGCTGCTCCTTGAGAGAAGGCCCCCAAAAGCGACGGTGGAGCTGTCGCTGGGGTCTCTTCCCTGTCCACTGCGCCGATGACGCGCTCGCCAGGTTGGCCAGCGTCCAATCGCCTTCTCCTAATCGGCCTCTTTGCCGCGGCGCAAGCCGGGCTGCCGGCCCGGTGGCCTGCCGGTAAGGACGCGGCGGCGCACACCGTGCAATGGGCCTTCGGGGCCGTGCAGGATTGGGATTTGTGCCCCTCCTGCCCACACCTAAAACATTGGGCGCTCCTGTTGATGGATGCCCGACACTTCATGCCCACGTGCCCAGGCTCCCAGCAGCGGAAGCATCTGAGCACGCGGGACTCCAGCAGTTGGATCTGGGCGAAGACCAGCCCGACCTGGAGCCCACTCTTCATAATTGTTTCGGCGGCGGGGGCTGGGCAAGTTACCCAACACACACCACCGCCGAACGTTGTCCACTTTATGGGGCTGACCCGGACTTGCTCCTTGTCGACCCCCGCCTTCCATTTTATCGCGGACTGGATTTCCGCCGAGGTGACGGAGTCATCCAGCCCGGATAATTTTAGGTCGACACGCTTGTAGGGGCGTTCAACCTTTACGTCCGCCGGGAGGATCTCGCGGAATTTGCGGACTAGAGCGTCCGCCTTCCTGCCGGCCTCCTCTGGCTCACCGGGGATCACGAGGATGCGTGCCTCGGTGAGCGTCTTTCGCATATGCGCCTCCTTGATGCCTTGGTCACTGAGGACAGTTGTGACCTGGCGACGGGCGGCACCAAGGACGGTCGCGAAATTTACGCCCTTTTCTGCAGCGTCCGGCTTTATCGTCAGCACGACGGCTGCCGTTTTGGGCTGCCGAACCGTGCGACGCTTCGCCTTCCGCTTCTTCTTCTGGGGGGGAGGAGGCGCCTTTTTAGGGGTCTTCTCTACCTTCTTCTGTTTGTCCCTTTTCGGCCTCCCGTTCTTGCCCACCTCTGTCCAGGGGGAGTCCTGGGACGAAGTCGTAGGTGGGAACGGGGCCTCGGGATCTGTCACATCCGGGTTTTGGGCTGGGGCGCTTCTCTTTCCCTTGCCCTTTCCCTTGCCCTTGACGGGCTTGGGGGGGACAGGGGTCGAGTGGTGCCCTGGCTCTGTCACATCCATATCGGAGGGGGCGTCCCCCTCGACGGGGGCGGCCGGCTTGGGCTTGGCCTTCCGCGCGGTCGATCCCGCCGTGCGGGGTGCTCTCTCCGATTGCAGCGGAGGACGCAGTGAGCGCCGCTCCGTCGCCTCCAGCCTAGCGTTTATAGAACGCATCTCCCCCACCATCTCGAGCATGGTTTGTTTGAGGACATCCATGTCGGAGGAGGGGGAGTGGTCTTCTTGGGTGGGTTTGTCAGGGCCACCCGATGCGTACGTTTGCATGGGGCCCCGGTATCTTTCCTGGCGGAACTCGGCACGCATGGCGGCCATGTCCTCCTGGAGATCGCGCACGACCTCCCGTAACCGATTGTTCTCCCGGTGGAGTTTCCGGGTCTCTTCCGTTACGGTGGCCGAGATCACGACCTCCATTGCCTGCTTGATGGCCGTCATGGCGGCCTTCATGTCCCTAGCCACCGTACCTTTGAGGTTGGTGGACTTCGAGATACACTCCGACAGTATCTCGAAGTTTCTCTCTATGACCTCCTTCTGAGTGTGCACGGAGGTCCCCTCAACCTCGACCACGTCGAGTCTCGACGTTTGGCGAGGGCGGGCTCTCCGCGCGGTTTCAAGGAGGTCCAACTCCTGGCGTCGCCGCTCCTCCTCCTTCTCAGCAGCGAGCAACTCCTTCTTTGCCGCCCGCAAGCCGACATATTGGCCGGTCGTGAAGCGCCTACCTCTTCCCCGTTCGGGGACCGCCGCAAGTTTGGCGGGTACGTCTATGTCCGGCTCGCTGTCCGAGCAGAACGAGCGGTATGACCGCTTTCGCTCCAGCGAGCCGGATCTGTAGGACTTATGGCTGGATGCCGAATCGTCCGAATCCAACTCCAGGCGCTCCAGAGAAACCCGGAGCTCTCGTCGTTGTGCAAGATCGGAAACCGTGTGGGTAGCCGTGGTCGTCGGAGCGGTAGGGGGGTCGGCCCTACCGCCAAGCATTGGTTTGCCCCCCCCAGAGAACGAGGGGCTGCCAGAGCGGGAACGAAGCTCCCGCTCTGGGAGGGATTCTCCGGCCGCGGAGCGGCCGGTACCCTCCTGGGGTAATACTCTTTGACTCAATGCTTGTTCCATGTTTTTTGTTTTAACATTCATCAGATTTTCATACGTCGTCAGGGATTGAAGATAGAAGAAAAGGGGAAGTGAATAAAAGGGGGGAGAAGAAGAATAAAAGACATAAAGAAGAAGAAGGGGGGAATACAATACAAGAAACATACGTCGCCTAACATAACCTAACAGAAAGAACCCTATCACAGAAGCCTAACATAATAATCCAGGAGTTGAGGAACACGGGAGTAAGTGGGGATGGGGTAGGAGTGAGAGTAATAACTGAGGAGGGATGAGAGAAACGAGACGGGAATGCAAGGTAAAGGGGGAGATGGGAGAGGGAATTGTTGGTCCTCTTCGCCAATAGCCAGAAATGCCTAAAACATTACTGCCTATTGTTGCCCAGGGTGCACCACGAGGAGGTGAGACCAACTTCGCACCCCAACCTAACCTAACCTAACCGAACACAACACAACACAATACAACCGAACACAACCGAACCTAACCTAACCTAACCGAACACAACCGAACACAACAACGCCCATCTTATCGATAGCCCCCTGTTTTCTTACTGCTATATTGTTCGCCTTGGTGTTCTCCTGTTTTGTGCTGAAATCTGGATTTTTCCTGCGAGCTGGCCGTGAGTTATTCGTGATTGTTTCCTTCGAACAGTTTTCTCTCTATTGTGATTTATATATTGTGCTTTTAATATTTCAAATACGTCTAAATTTGTCTTATCGTGTACCTTTTCATTATATAATACTGTTCTCCTTTAAATTACTGTGTTTTGCGGGATTTTTCAATATTTGTGATCTTCAAATTTGCTTCGATTTTTCAATCTTCTATTTCTTTCACCTGGAGCCGGAATTCTTGCAAAATCTTCTGTCTGTGCTTATTTTTAACTTCTAGTTTATATTTTTTCCTGTTTCCCTACTGATTTTTCATTGTATTTTAGGTATTTAGTTTTAATTTTATAATTTTTTATTCACTTACGATAAGTTGGCGCCATCAGTGGAGAGTAGCCCGAACTAAATTTAAGGTGTCTTCCCGTCGAGCCAACTGTAAGTCTCGTTAAGTAATTTATTTTCATTTCCCTATTTCAGTATTGATATTTTTCATCTATTAATTATTAAATTTATTCATTAATATATATTTATTCTTATCATTATCGTTCATTTTTCCATTATATTTACGTAATATTTATCTATTGTATAGTGAATATATTCTCCATTTATTGACGACTTTCCACCTTTAATTTATCTGTCACTTTTGACTTTACACTTACGTTTATTTATCATAATTATTTTGTTTAATATCTTTTAAATTTCTTGTAATTATCATATAATATATATATATATTCTTCATTAGAAAAATCACCATATCATTCCTATATACCTCTTGTTTCATTGTATTTATTTGTTTTTAAAATCTTGACATTTAAATTTTTCAGTTGATTTTTTCTATTGCTTAAGGTGTGTGTTTAACCCTATTTATTATTTAATATTTATTTTATTAAAATAAATTATATATTATGAATCCCTTAAATATTAACACCCCACCCCCTTCCACATCTACTTCTTGTCATCCACACCCTCTTAATAGAACATTCGACTTTGACCTGGGCCTGGATCGGGCAATTTTGGATGCAGTCTCTTCCCATACTCATGTTTCTCCCAAAGGACCAAAAGTTTTAACCACCTTTAGACCCAAAATTAAACACGTTAAGCCTCCTGCTACTTTCAACATCTCTCCCAGTAATCCGCAACCTGTAGTTTTCAAAAACAGGTTGCAGGAGGCTAAAAACTGTCTTACTTCAGCTAAGATAAATTTAAAGAACTCAAGAAACATTAAGACTGATATAAAAAATAACGTAATCACCGCCATCGATCGATTATATACCTTGTTGAAGGAATCTGAAGCTTCCAAGAATGCTCCACTGACCCCCACCATCCCCGACCCAACTTTAGATCAAAATTTATCTCCCTCCTTAACAAACATTAATTCCAACATTTCTCACTCTACTTCAAATTTCGATATTAATTATTTAAACTCAGCCATCCTTAACATAGAAGCAAACATTAATAAGTTAAAGCGAGATTTCCAAAATTCTAATAATTTATTAGCTAAAATTTCGACAAAAATTTCTGATAATAATATTCTTCCAAATTCTCCCCTTCCTTTTATTAATATCAACAACCCTAACCCTACAAATAACTCAATTAAAAAAGTAAATCAGAAACCTTGGGAAATACCAAGTAAACCCAGATTTACTATTTTAGTTGAATCATCAAACAAATTACTCTGTTCGGAAGAAATTTTTAAAATCATAAAAAAGAACGTAGATGTAGTGACGCTGGGTGTGGGCATCACAGGTGTTAGGAGATGTAAGGACGCTAAGTTAGCGATTTCTGTTGCGTCTCAATCCGACCAAAGCACTATCTACAGTGCCATCCTTACCATCCCTTCTCTTATCCCGGTGATTCCTAAACCCAAATTCCCTCTTTTACGTCTTGTCGGAGTCACATCTGACTCTGACAATGACTTTATCACCTCCGCTTTGTTGTCCCAAAACAAAGAATTACTGTCTCACTTGACAAATAACTCTAGTGATGTCCATCTGAAAATTGTAAGACGAATTAAGTGGAGAAATGGGAGTATGGAGAATGTGGTGATCTCGGTCGACCCATCCATCTGGTCTGCCCTTGTTGGGCAGAGAGTCAAGTTGGGATACCAAATCATCACCGCATATGATCAATCTCCTCTCTTACAATGTTTCAGGTGTCAGGGCTTCGCACATAAGTCCTCGGACTGCAAAGCGGAACACCAACATTGTGCCGTATGTTCAGAGGAGCATGATTCGAGATCATGCCCCAATAAAATTAAATCGCCGTCTTGCATTAATTGCAAAAACGCCAATCTTCCCCATTCTCATTCAGCTTTTAGTCCCGACTGTCCTATTTTAGTTAAATGGGATAGAATTTCACGGCTCCCAATTAATTATTATTAAGTATTATATTTAATTCCTTATTTATTTATTTTATATCTATTAATATTTTTTCTTTTTTAATATATATATATTCTAATTTTTGGTACCTGAACATGCACCTTAAATAATAGCATTCCACTCGATCTGTCAGTCTTCATATGTTATTCTTTCCTTTGATATTTTATTGTTTACTTAGCAACCATACATAGTCACGACACATAGTTTCCACAGTTACCATTTATTTCCATATTTATATTATATTTTTAACATCCATTATCTTCTTTCTCGCTTTCCTTCAATATTTTATTATCAACTTTATATTTTCCTTTTCTTTTCTTACTCCTCTGTTTATGCTAAATATATCACATTGTATTTTTTATTGTATTAAGTTACCATAGTCACCATAAATTTTAATATTTATTTATATGTTTAACATTATCTATCTCCCTTCTCGCTTTCTCTTAATATATTATTATTAACTTTATATTTCTGTCCTTTTCTTCTTTTCTATCACACGCTAATTATATTACTTTGTATTCTATAATTTAATATATAATATTAAACTTATAGTTTGTCCCTTCCTTTTCATGCTTAACTTCTCATTTCACTATATTACATAATTACCATAATTACGATACATTTAACAATCTATGGCTTTATTTCTAACATTCATTTTCTCTCTTACTCATTTGGTCAATATAATAAAATATTAAATCTATATCTTTTATCTCTATCCTACTTTTCTTCATTTTATTATATCATTTTGTAATTTATATTGTATCTATTTATTTTTATTTATTTATTTTATTATATTATCAATATTTATTCTTTGTCTATAAATTTATTTATAGACAATTTATAGATTACGAAATGCCCACTTACCATCACGTGATCTCGTCACATGTTATCTTATTATATTTATATATATGTATACTCCCAATCATATCACACCAAGTTTCTATCCTTATACCCGCCATAATTACAGAATGCCCGCTTACCATCATGTGATCTCGTCACATGTAATCTTAATATATTCATATATATATATATATAAATATATGTATTCCCAGCTATATTATACCTAGTTACCTGTTCTAATACTTGCTATCCGAACAGAATGCCCGCTTACCATCATGTGATCACGTCACATGCAATTTTAATATATTCATATATATATGTATTCCCAGCGATATTATACCTAGTTACCTGTTCCAATACTTGCTATCAGAACAGAATGCCCGCTTATCATCACGTGATCTTATCACATGTTATCTTATTTTATTTATATATATATATATATGTATATATATATATATATATATATATATATATATATATATATATATATATATATATATATATTCTCTCAATTACATTATACCTAATTATCTATACCTGCCATAATTACAGAATGCCCACTTACCATCACGTGATCTTGTCACATGTAGTATTATATCATACCTTACATACATATACTTACTCCTGGTTTTTCTTTCTTCTCCAATTCCCTTCTCTTTACCTGTTCACTTATCATCATCCGTTATTATTGTTCACCATTATACTATTTTTAAATACATATATATTCTCCTGGTTTTCCATTTATATATAATTTTATTCTTTCCAATACAATAGTTTTTCTTTACTTGTCATCATCTGACTTTATTATATATATTATTATTTATATACATATACATGCTCCTGGTTTTTCTTTATACCCAGTTATCTATTTTTACTTCTATCAATATTTTACCTTTCTTTGTCATTATCTGAATTATTATATATTATTTTTCACACATGTACTACATCCCTGACCCTTTCATACCTGGTACTATTAATTTGATATTTTTTTCATTTACTTGTCATTATATTATTTTTTTTTTTTTATTATATATTATTATTTATATACTTATATATAACTCTGGTTTTCTTTATGCTTGTTCATATTATTATACTTACTATATTATTTATATTTTCTTATTTATTATATGTTATGCCTTTTATCTATGTTATCTATTCTCTATTATAATTATATTACTAGTAATATATACTTTATTTTTATTATAATATTTCCCTACTTTGTTTCCCTGATGGCCCGTAACTTATCTTTTTCTTTAATTATTAGTTATTTCTTTTATATTAAATTATAATAAAATAAAATAAATAATAATAAAAAAAAATGGTTTTACCTTCTTTCTCTCATTACTATTATCGTCTCTTATCATTTCTATTTTATTGTTATTCTTTATAGTCTTACTAAGTATAATTTAATTTCTTTTGTCCTCCTAAGTTTGCTTTTGTCTTTGATTTTATTGTTTCTTCTTATAATATCATTTAGTATAATTTTACTTTTCTTTTGTTTTTCCTAATATTATTATTGTTCCTTATTTTATAATTCTTACTTATAATTTTACTAGTATTTAATTTTTCTTTTTGTTTCTTAATATTAAGTCCTCTCTTTTAATGTATCCAATTTCTTTTAGTTTTCTTTTATAATTTATGTATTCTACTCTTAATTTCTTCATTGTATTGATAGTGTTACTTTTCTTTTATTACTGTGTATCTATCTTTTAATGTATTAATTTCTATTATGTATTAATTTCTATGTTTAATCTTCTTTTGTTTAAATTCCTTTTGGTCTTAACGAAAATATGTTAAACTTAACTCTAAGTTTGTTTTATATAGCACCATTTTTATTAATGTATTCTAAATTACCGTTTAACTTCCTTGCAATTCTGCACAAAAAGGGCTAGTATTATATAGAATCATTAAAAACAAAAGTTTTCAATGACGTCACATTTCCCCATAGTGACGGGGTGGAGGCGGGGCCCTTAAAAAAAAAAAAAAAAAAAAAAAAAAAACACAACACAACCGAACACAACACAACACAACACAACACAACACAACCGAACACAACACAACACAACCGAACACAACACAACACAACACAACCGAACACAACACAACCGAACACAACACAACCGAACACAACACAACACAACACAAAAAAGTGTTAAAGTTCAAATTGACTTTAAAATATTATTACGAATTTTTTGTATGAGGATATAGAAAAGTGTTGTTTTTAGAATTTTTCAGACAATTTTTTTAATTTTTCTCTCCGTAATAACCTTCCCCATACTTTAACAAACACAACAAAAAAGAAATCAGTCAAATCGGTTTAGTCGTTCTCGAGTTTCACGCTTATCAAGACATAGCTGATCCGGCAAACGTAGTTTTGCTATATAAGTTATTGTAATATCTTCTATGATGTTCATTGAAATTAAGTGATGTCAAAGACAATTTTGTTCATAATTAAATACTCTTAATCAACAAAACATTTATTTGGATAAAGATTAATATTATTACGTTGATACAACTCTTAACAAATAATGCATTAATTTCGACCAAATATGTTTACCATAAAAACGGTTCTAGTGACTTAATCTTAAAAGATAGACATATACTGTCGCGGACATTTTTTTAGATCATTTCAAGAGGAATAATTCTTTGATACATATATTTTTGGTATCCTGTACCGTTTTCGCAGCGCACGCAATGGAAGTCTTCAAGGATGAATAAATTTCCCCGTTTTTTTCACATTTTCCATTATTTCTTCGCTCCTAATAATTGCATCGTGATGTTATATAGCCTAAAGCCTTCCTCGATAAATAGTCTATGTAACACAAAAAGATTTTTTTAATTCGAACCAGTAGTTCCTGTGATTAGCACGTTCAAACAAACAAACAAACAAACAAACTCTTCAGCTTTATAATATTAGTATAGATAATATATCGGCTGTATTCACTTTGCACTTATATGAATAAGGTGCCCATCGTGACCAGTTTTTTTTTATTTGGTAACCCAGGTGCATATCCTACGTAGGACCTTCAGGGCCGCTGTGTGGGCAGCGACCCCTGTGTGTCAGACTCCTACTGACTAAAAACCCCCAGGGTGCCCCTCTAATCGCTCCACCCGGGCCGTATCATTCTTGACCTTAGAAAATTGATCACATTGAAAGATTTGAGAAATTTATATTATTTTTGTTTAAATCTTATCTCAAAAATGCTACGAGAATATACAGTTTTGTTGTTGTTATATTCTTTTAAATTTGGTTCAATATAATAAATCATTTTACGGTTTCAAATGCAAAAACAAAACTTACATACAATATTTGCATTGTGAATTTATCATCACAAAGAGAATAGAGCTATATGAATAGCATCGATATTTTATTTATTCTAGAGAGGATGAAAATATTCTTCGTGATTGATGTTACGCCCTTTATAAGGAAACGTCAAATCTTTTTGTACATCTAAAATTGCGTCATATGCTTTTTTTGTAGTGAAAAGGGTAAAAGACCTTCAAAGGAATCTTTGTGAACTACTTTAAAAACCCATTTATTAATCATTTGTACCACAGTATATTTAAAACCAATTTAGGAGTTACCAATTTAAAAAACTTTACTAAATTACAGGGCAAATATTATCAAAACCATAATAATTACACAACAGTACCTAAGTAACTTTACAGTGGCCACTATGACTATTATTTGGTAGGTATTCTTTATCAAAAATAGAGAAGTTTCAAAAACGGTTATATATCTAATTACTATTGCAACAATTTCAAAGTAAACACGCTCGTTGTAGAATACCTTAAAATGTCTATATGACCATACACCTCCAAGTTTCGAAATATTGTTGGTACCCAGATATTACCACTCGTTCGTTTTGCTTTTAGTCGCAGAAATCACAAAATTCAACGTTATAATAATACATTCTCAGCAGTAGGTGGCAACGTATACGTAAAAATCTCCCTGTAACTATTTTATTTGAAGCCCAAGGCACAGGAAGCGGAATGCACCATTCCATTTTCCCCACGTTCCTCGCTTTGAACAATGAAATGCTTTTAAACATGAAACAACCTGATTCAAACGCATAAATGTTATTTAGTGCGGTCAAAATTAAAAAGAAGCCTGCAGTGAACCTGGTAAAATTGATAGAGCTTTTGAGCTAAGTAAACACCCAGTAAGAAAATACTTTTAGAAATTCTCTCTTATACGGAAAGTTAGAAATTGCAACTTTGCATACTTAATGATCCTTTGCTAAGGGCAAACTATCTTCTTAATAATATGGCATGATTTCCTTTATATTAAGAAGTTCATAATGAATTTTTATGAATTTTAAAATAAATATTGTAATAAAATAATCAAACAATACCAATAGAAAGGAAATAAATACAATGAATCGTTAAGTTTTCTAGTGTATCAGGACTAGAGATGAAAATGCCCGAAAGTTTCGGAAAGTTTCCGGGAATCTTCCCTTTATTCCCGGGAAAATTGGGGAATATTCCCTGAATGCTTCCAAAATTCCCAAATCTCATCAATTTTGTCAATCATGATTTTCTCGATTCGTGCTTTCTTGAGGTTGTTTTTAAGGTGTAATTTATACTTCGTACTAATAAACCTCGGTAATATATTACATTACAATGAAATTATTATTAACTATGTGATTAAATTTGAAGGTAAAGGGAAACTATGACATTCGTACCTTCCGGCAAGCCGAACCCATGTGTTTTTTTTAATTTCACGTATGAATTTTATAAACAAAGGAAGGCGATATTATTCATGAGTTAAATAAATCATATTTATTTAGTTTTAACCTATGTTCAAAAATCTATATACATATGTATATAAAATCACTTGTCTTAACATTCATGACATACTTATCATCGTTAAGCTCAAACTACAACAGCCAGAAACATGAAATTTGGAAATTGGTTTTTTCTACTAATTGGTATGATGTAGGTATCCACAAAACGCAGAGTTTTTGTGATTCCATCGCTATGAGGGTGTTGAAACTATGGTTGGAAAAATGTTTAAAAAATCTGCCAATTTTGAAGTAAGCATTATCAAAACCAGTATTTCCACAATTGGTTGGAAATTAGAAAAAAAAAATGTTTCAACCTTATTGGAAAACCAATCCCTAAGAAGATAAAATAAGGGTGAAAAGTTTGTTTGTTTGCTTAAAATCCGTCAATTTAAGTAAGCCCTATAAAAATTGATATTTAGTTTTTTAGTTAGAAATAAAAGAATACGTGTTTCGTCGTTTTTGAAAAACATATGGCGAAGTGAGTAAATTATTTCTTCCCGAGCAACGCCGGGACACACAGCTAGTGTGTAATGTTTTTTATGTATGTACACGAATTACTCCAGATTTGTGTATTTTTTTAATGATATTTATTATATATATAATTTTTATAATATTTTATAGTATAAATAAATCCGGAGTAGAAGTTTTTAGATCCACTGCAAGTGACAATCACCTAATGGCGGTGTTTCAGGTAGTTCTTTAAATGTTTGACTGGCGTTTAGTGATTATTTACCAGAGCTATATTCACTCTCTGCTATAATAATATTTTATGTATCTTTTTACATAATATATATGTAGGTACAAAAATATAATTACACATGACCACTGCATTACTTTTTAGAAGTCGTTATTTGAAAAGGAAAAGAGAACCTTTATAGAACCAATTCCTTGTCTGTCTGTCTGACACTTTTTCTCAAAAACGCCCAGAGGTATTAAGCTGAAATTAAAATCAAATACTGATATTAGCAATTCCTTGTACATCTAATTTTACTTTTAAGATAATACTAACAAAACATGTGCCCTTTTATGTCGCATATTTTACAGTTTATGACGTTTTCACAAAGGAATCAAATTTTAAAGGATATTTTCTGTTCATCTAGAATCATGAAGATCTTAAAAGAAAAGTACACAAAAATAAAATAAATTAATTCTTTAATTAATTATTAAGACTCGCATCTGTGCGGTATTTTTGAGCGGTGACATAAAAGTGTCAGCGGGAACGTTTTGCTGCGCTCTCACTCACACGCTCACAATCTGTATAATGTCGTCGCATGCGTTGTTTACCTCCGCGCATCTTGTCGCTTTGTCGGTCCACAGTTGGTAAACATATCGCAGAACACGAATAAAATCCGTCAAAAATATTTTGTAGTATAGCGGTGGTGGCCTAGTTGATAAGGGACCGGTTTCTATGCGCTACAGTGTGAATGGTCGTAGGCTGGATCCCGGTACGTACTTCTGGGTTTTTTCAGATTAAATACAGATTTAGGCATTACATGTTTACCGGCGAATGAAAACAACGTGAGTCAACCTAAATGGCATCTGATAGAAATATCATGTGTAAGTGCCTTGAAAACGGCGATCAGTTGTACTTCTGGTCACGTTAGGCACAACATATAAGCGCTAAGTGGATAAAACTACTTTTTTTTATCCCGAGGAAAATCCAGCATAGGACCATTAGGGACGCCGTGAAGGCAGCGACCCCGGTGTGTCAGACTCCTACTCACTAAAAACCCCCGGGGTGTCCCTCTGATTGCTCCACCCGGGCCTGGGAAACCAAATTCGTCCAGACGTCCAGGGTACAGAAAGCCTTGTTGAGGCTACCTCTCCGTGAGGAGTAGGAGTAAAGCCCACCCCTCCAACACCTGTTTCTCAGGCGGCGCGCCGAACACCGTGCACCGTCTGGGATAAAACTATTACTGTATCTCTGCTCACCCCGGATTATAGTGTGACGATATATTAGTATTTATCGTGATTTTTTTTTATTGTTCAACAATAAAAATATTTTAAATAATAATATACAAATATATCTATTTTGAAATATTTTGTGGTTTATTACGTCTCAAATCATTTTGAAAAGTTTGACCTCTTCATACACACACAATTTATACACTACACTCGTGTAACTTTCCTATATAATAAAGACACCATCCTTAAATAAGTATATATAAAAATTTTTTTGATTATTTCAAAATAGTTATGACTTCATCCGGAATGAAATAGCAAAGGTAATTTATTTTTTATATTTAAATTTTAAGTAAGAAAATAAACTGCAATATAAAAGTCTCGTTTTGATATCATATGTAACCATGTTTACAATCGACCCACAGGCCATTATTTTATTTCGGAAAGAAACTTTAAGAAATAAACGTATATTTCTGTTTACACGTTCCATGGGAATATTCCCGGGAATTAACGGAATGTTCTCGGGAGTTTTGGGCACTTTGGGAAAATTCCCGGGCATTTTCATCACTAATCAGGACAAATTAGTCTCACAAGACAACTAAAAAATTTAAATAGCCGCTGAACAAACATATATCTCCTAAATATAAAGTACTTTACTGTAATATCTAAATTTCCAAAGCATGCTAACACTCTTAGATTATAGCTAACACTAAAACTTAAAAATAAAACAATTATTATTGAAAACGTTCTACTCTAAAAGCTCAATATAATAAAAGGCTCACAAAAAGTTCACCTCAGCCTTGATAGTGCTTTTACATGTAGTGTGCGATGAACAAATACATTTTTCTTATTTTAATTCCAACAAACAAAAAACCTGCTTCAAATGACACTTTTGAAAGATGATTTTGAAAATATTGAGAAATAAAAAGAAGATTTTATGTTATTTTAATAAATAAGTCTAATCCATTATTAATAATATATTTAAGAATTTGTAATAATATTGTCAGGCTATATATATCCCTTTTGGGGTAAGCAGAGATATGTACATTAGTGGTTGTATCCACTAAATTATTCAACAATAAAAACGAAACAATACCTCATAATAGATTTAATAGAATATTCAATGTTAATACACGCATTTTCCTCATTTTTCTATAAGTATAACGTTGTCTAAACGTAATTTGTCGGAAATACAACTTATATATCTTACCAAGACATAGGTAACAAATAAACAGTATAAAAATAAACAAATATGAGGATATTCTAAAAAGTAATTCAGTAAAAATACGAAATATTCATAACCTACATCCTAAACAATCCGTGTAATGAAATTGCAAACAAACATCAGATCCCCTGCCTGGTTAACTAAAAACATAAACAACTTTTTAAGTAGGTATTCATATACAAGCTTTATTGGGACCACTCGATAACTTTGTAATATCTACGAATATAGGTAAAATTTCACTTTAAGTATGTTTATGTTTCCTACTGAATACTCGTATATACTTCTCAATTTGTTTATTAGATAATAATAATAAATTATAAATACCTACTAATCTTTGTCGTTCATAAGTAGATAATGAAAAATAAATGTGCACAGTGTAAGTATCCGTTGCTACCTACTCATTTTTTGTTGAAAATAAACTAATTAAAAGAAGTTCTATTCATACTTCAGCTAGTTCATACTTCAGCTGTGTAATACTAATCAATCATCACTTGGTGTAACCTAATATCAATATAATTTTACAAAATCTTATATTATTCTATTCCATCATCAGAAAGTTATAAGGTGTAAGAGTAACTTTGATAGCTATAATATCGACAAACGGATCATGTATACCGAGTACGTCCACAATTGGCGCTCTTCCCTGTGGGCTGATTTTTCTGCTTATCATTTGAATCCGTTTGTCTCTGTATGACGCTGGGCTATTCGCATTGTGAATAATCTCGAACTGACAAACGATTAAAAATACTTAAATCTACGCAGAGATGAGCGTCTCTATGTGTGTTGGATATGGGGAATGCTCTAAACAAGCGGTTCCTAACCTGGGGTACGCGTACCCTTAGAGGTATCCTAAAGTTTGCTTGGGGATACACAAAAAAAAGTATTATGGCGGAAAATGCAATTCAAATCTAGCCTAAAAACTCAAAAGAATCTTTAAACACATTGCAAATGGTTATTTTCTTATATTAAAATAATTAAATAATAGGAAATAGTACCGTATGCTGATTTTTTAAACACATTTATAAGGGCAAAATACTGGCTAGTAAGCATAAAATTGTATACGGTCACTCTTGATGACGCGTTTGGTTCTACCTTGGTTTGTAAGGTTACCAGCAACCTTACTAACCTTAATAAAATATGTTTGCATGTTTATATTTCTTCAGATGTATTTTTTGAAAGTAAAAATATTTGTATATCTGAAATTACTAAATGATTTCTCATTTGTGTGTATACATATATATGTGTTTGTATTAGGGGTACCCACTGAGTAAACAATCAGGTAGAGGGGTACTCTAATGAAAAAAGGTTGGGAACCACTGCTCTAAACAATTGTTCAATTCGGCATCTCCGGTACCATTTCAACCACGTGTCTTAAGTGGCCGGTCTTTTACGAACACCTACACTCGAAAGCCTTAGCAAGACTCGCGACAACGCAGTAGTCTTCTATAACTCAATAATATCGCACCTTGTGTTGCAGTTGTTCATTGGCCATGGTAACTATTTACTATCAGGTGAGGTTCACTGACCGACAAAAGCTTAAAAAAATCAGGGTTTACCAAACTGCGTCCTGCGGGCCGTAAAAAACCGTAGATAGCCTAGTTGTGGCCTTTGGAATAAGATGAAATAAACATAAATGTAGGTTTTTATTGTATAATCCTATATCATAAGTCATAAGTGTGATAACTCACTAGTTTAATACGGTTTGACGAAACTTACATTAAAATTTGAGCCATTTAACGAGCCCCATAACTGGCCACCTATGATGTAAAGAGAAATTAATTAAATATTAATAGTGGTTTACATATGTTTACAAATGATATTCTATTTCGTTGCAAGACAGATGCTTAAAATCAAATTATTATCTATAATAACTTACCTTTCCGCGCATAAAGCAACAAAATCTTATTATAATTCATAGATGCGAAAATAATTAAGTGGAAAGCTACAGGGCTCCGACAAGGGATCCCAACAGTAAATTAAATTTCCCCCTCGCGACCACTTGACCCTTGTCGAATATCCATTGTGCACTAACAGGTTAGTGATTCGAACCACAAGTACAAACTCGCGTTACTGAATTTAAATGTGGAAATTAAAACATCGAGCATTTTAAAATCATTGCGAATCAGAAAGTAGTATTAACCTGTATACTATTAAAATAAAATATTGCTTCTGTTATAAAAATGACAACATAGATATTTTATTGTTAATTTTCATTTTATAATTTATTTCATGTTACGCTGATAAAAGATCGCCTTTTGCCGTCATGTGCCTTTGAGCTCAATGATCTGCATTTGATTTAATAGAGAAAACTGTCTGTTTACAGGATTTGAAATCATGAATGTATTTCTATTATACGTTACTGAACTAATAGAATTTATCTTTAGTCGGAGGAAAAATCACTTCAAAGCGGACTAAGCTCATTTATAACAAATATAAAAGGGAAAGTCGCTGACTGACTTGGTTATTATGAAATCTCGGAAATTATAAGATCTACAGATTTAAAATTTGGAATCTAAATTCGTTTTGGATTATAGCTGAAAGATGAGAACGAATTCTAAAAAATTCAGCCCTAAGGGTTGGAAAGACTGGAATAAAATTTATATGTAACTTCGATATCAATTAAGATAAAGTTGCAAGACTCTGTACTAATATACCACTTTAGATATAAATAAAATACATTTATTACTTTTTGAAAATCCAACTTTGGGATTCGAATTAAGGGTTTTTGTTATTTTTATCGGTTTTCTTTATTTTTTATGTTAATGCTATAAAATGTGGAATGTAAGCTTACGATTTCATACGAACAATGCAAGTCTTATTACTTTTTAAAAATCTTTTGTCTAAAGAGTGAAGCAGGGTGTTGAAGTTTGCATGAAACTTCGATAATAATGAAGTTAATAATGTGAAATTTCGTATTTAGGTACCACATTAGATGTGTACAAAACGTGCAGTATTACTTTTTTGAAAATTCACCTCGGGGTTTGAAATGGGGATTTTTATTATAATATTTTTAACAATTTAATTATTTATGTTACAAGTAAGAAAAATAAGAATGTACACTCATGATTATATATAAAAATAGACGTCTTATTATTATTTTTTTAAACTACCCCCTAATTGGTAAAATAAGGAGTTTCTATTTATATAGAAATTTGATAAAAATGTAGATATAAATGTGAAACTTTTTATTTGAATGACATGAAATAAGTCAACAAAGCATGTTTTATTGTTTTTTTTTTAATCTGCCGTTGGTTATAGAAGTGTTTTTATGATTTTTACAGTGCAAACAGGCTGTTTATCAGTTCAGTGGTTATCATCGCCAATGGATAAGAGCATTAAACTAGCATTGCTATTGCATCGCCGACCAGGATAAATATTGTTCACTGCCTTCTTGAAGAAAAAATTATACTCTGCATTCATAACATATCACAACTCCAAGGTTCATGACAAAAATATTTTTGAGAACCACTGTGCTATCGCGGGTCTGTAAGAACATTATTACTTTTTGAAAATCTGTCCTCAACAGTGTGAAATACGGGAAAAGTTGATTCTGTCTAACGGTTTAAATAGACATAAAAACAAGAATACAGACCCACAGTGATAAAAATATGTGTCGTTATATTTTTGTAAACCCACTATCGGGGCATGATATTAAGGGTTAAATTTTTATGTTTCACGTTAGAATCATGAAAATTGGAATACGAAATCTTAATTATAAGTAAAAAGTACATGTGTTATTATTTTTTCTAAAATTGTCCATTGCAGTTTGATTTAAGAAATGAATATTATTATTATTAATTGATTGATATATTTTATACATAAATTCAGGAGATTTTATACAAGTTATTATCACGAAAATCAGATTGTATACTCTTAATTGGGATCTGAATAAAATGTACATCTTTACTCCTTCAAAATTTTACCCCAAGCGGAATGAAATAGGAAAAATGGGGCTTAAATAATAAATAGTACAGGCTCTCAGGCTGAAATTTATAAACGCTTCTTTGACTTTGCGTAAAAATTACTTAAACATTACAATGCTCTCAATGAATATTGAAAGACATGTTAAGTCACAGATTTTGCAAAATTAGTGTTGGCTCTGCGAATATTTACGCTATATATGCTGTCAAAGACCAATTTATTTTTTGAGCACTTTGCTATACAATGTCAAAGTACCATCTATAAATCTCAACCTCAGATGCAAGTATCAGGATTAGGAATCTTTTATTTAGATTTGTTCTGTACTTATAGGACACCAAAGTTTGTTCCAATATTAATTGGTTGTAACAATACAATAAAAAGGGTTACAAGGGCAAAGAAACTTAACTGTGACCCCTTAATTACGAAATCAAAATTGATAAGAGTCTTAACTTGGATAGATATATTAACTTCCGTTACACCGCAACTACCTTCCATCATAACTTCAAGCGAAGCTGCTGGCAACAGTTATTTAATTTATAAAAAGCATGTTTTCATTGCTTCTGTAAGTTACAGTTTTCTCTACGTTAGCAAATCTTATTAAAATTTGGTGTTACTTAAATAATTTTTACAGTCTTCATTTATTTCCGTTAAATTTACGCTGCGCTTGTCAAACTTTCGAAAAGTTACAATTTTAATGGCAAATTAAAAAACATTATTTCACTGATTCCACTTCTTGTCTAAACTTTATTTTATCAAAGAGGCAAAACGTCAGGTTTTACAAAAACAAATTAATATCACACGGATATGTGAGTTTTTTTGACAATTTCACTATTACTGCATTCAATAATAATTAAAACATGATCCAATTATTTAAAGAATAAACAAATACAGTATCAAGAAGTTTTTATATATAATTTTAATACAATTTTGCAAAGGTGACATTCTATTAAGATAGGCCCTCTGGATTCGATGTTAATATCAGCTAGTGTTCTGGATAAACAATAACGATAATAATAGATTGGATTTAATTCTACATAAAATGTACAATACTGATGAATCACACATCAGCTCGGCTATAAATGAGTCGTTCAAAGTTAGGCATGTCATGGTTCACTTTGGCAAATAATGTTTACTCGTAGCTGACTCGAAGCAAATCTGAGACTCACCTAGGGCGCGCGCCGACTTCCTATAATCCATTTGGCCGAACAACTGGAGTCATGTCGGGGTGATTGATGTAGGTAGCAACGAACGATCCGCACGGCGACTTTATCTACGCCTCTTTGACATGTGGACCCGAAAACTTGAGCCTCCAATGCCCACACAATATAACATCCCTTATCCAATAAATAAATCGTTAAGGTCAAATTGCTTAATACTCCATTCGTAACTGACTTTATTCGTAAGATACAGGAACTAATTAATAAACAGAGTAAATTCATAAAGGGAACGTCAGACATCATTTTTTATTTTGTAATATAAGTAGAATCGCCCTCATTATAATATTATTGATATGTCTTGTATCTTTTCTTTTTGTAATATCTGATAAAGTAATGATGTACAAAAACCAAACTTCTAAAAAAGTTATTTTAAGGAATTTAATATGCTAGTTTCTGCTTCTTTGAATGTGTTATTTCTAATGGAAACTAGTTATCTGTTTTCAAAAGTCGAGTGATCTCCTTGAAGTCGAAAATCTTGTGGTTGCCAAAGTAATATAATTTCCATAAAGTCAGAATAAATATAAGTTTATTTCATGTATGTCTCAAGCTTAAGATAGCGCAAGCGGCTAGAGAAATAAAGGCGAGTATATTTGAACCACCTACACTATTTTAATTAAAGTATTAACAAAAACTAAAGATGCATGTATATGATATGTTTTTAAATTGTGAAAGCTCACATAGCAAACATAGCATGTTCTAAATATTATAAAACGGCAAGATCCTTATTAAAAAAATGTATACAGAATAGAGAAGCGCATGGAAATGATTTCCTTTCCGTTTATTTTTTGAGCTTAATATTTTGAAATATCGCCCAAATTATGAAAAGTAGAGGTCAACAAGAGTTCCTTGAGTTATCGACTCATTGAAGCGGTAAGAGGACGTCGCGCCCTCTGCTCGCCGCCTAAATCTCCAATCTAAGTGTTATTTACTTTTATATTTCTCCCTCGGAGGTTTACTGATTTTATGCTTCGCTTTATAGCGCATCCGGTACAGGCCATAAAAATAGTCTCCGGACTGATTGCCATCGCTCGGTTTGAACAGTCAAAATAAATAACTATTAAAACGTGTGATTCATGATAGGGATATGATCATTCTAACCGAACCCAAAAGTTAGAGCCTCTTGGTTTTACTAAATTTATTATACCTGTCTTAGTTTGTAGATAAAATTCAATTACATCTCTCTTAATGTTCGAGTCAATGGGGAAATTCCTTATTTTATATCCTTTTCTATTCTTACACGTTTTATACATTGTAAAACATTGTTTTGTTTACTAGTAGCTATTACTTTACAATTTTTCGAATGTATATCTAAAATGCAATAGTAGCAAATTTCACAATATAATGTAGACAAAATAGCTGGATATGATTATATGCTCTAGTACCCGATAAGATCAATAAAGTCTACCTGTGTACAGATTCTATTAAAGTTAGTACTAGTAGAAATCTGAACAATTGCAACTGCAGATGTAATCACCTCCGTCGTAAGACATAAAACCAGTTACGATATAACATCAATGTTTACTAGTAATTAACATTTTTTTACATTCAGTTCTGACTTACCTATATGTCTATCAATAAGAAGAAGACATAAATAAATATTAAAAACAAGTAATATACATAGTTATATGTCTAGTGTGCACAGAAATTTAAGCTGAAAATGAAAATTTTGTGGGCCAATTCATGTTTCATCATCAGTTGCTTAAATGGTGATATCTATGAATATTTTTCAAAGCCAGCTAGCGTTATTATTATAATTAAAGTCTTATGAAACAGCACCACTGGAAGGAGCTCTATCCACGCCCGCTAATTCATATTGATATGATGTTCAATGCTAATAGTCATTATTTTGCTGGATATAGAAAAATAAAGATATGTCTCACTTATAAGTAAAGTAAAAAATATGAAGCATTAATAATCCACACAGAATATTGGCTTGAAATCAAAGTGAGCGTATATTCGAACAATTTTGCACTCGCTTATTGGACCATAAATGCTGTGTATTTCGAGATATCAGGCTTAATAATTCTTAGTAAATTTAAAACGTCTGTGCTTGGAATTGGATTTTTTATAAACAATGTACATAATGTATGTACAAAATAATACAATTAGTTTTGTGGTTTATATATAATGCTGCAAACGTAATTACAAGTATGTTTAACACCATACATCACAAGCTTTCAACTATATATCCAAATCATAAACATATATTAAATTCATTAATATTTGGAAAGAGACATATCAAATAGTAAAATGATTTTCCATAACATTATATATAGATACTATACACACATCACGAAATAAAATATAATTTATAAAATTTGCATTTAAACAAAAATAAAAAAGGTATTTATTACACATATAAAGTGTGAACCTTTAAGAAATAATAATAACTTTTTAATGTTACTTGTACCAGCAATTGAACCAATACATGAATCCTTTTTAAACAAGCTGTAGCTTTATACAATCCGATTCCGATGCCAGGGAATTGCATGCTATGTTTAGCAACTAAGCTGTGTGTCGATCGGCATAAACAATGTATGCACATGTATGTACACGGGCGCGCGACAAGGCTAGCTCACAATATCGGTGTAAATTCGACCACCATCCAACTCTATCCTAACGTACATGCTAATACAGGGATTTTTTTCACTTTGCAAACACTGCAAATAAAGTATGCATAGTAACTTAACATCAATCACTTTTTTCTTTTTAGGTAATGACTGGGTATTGCAAAAAAATAATGACTGGGTATTGCAATACAATATATCGTTCATTAGTTATAGAAATCAAAAGAAAAAAAACTTTTGTCCTGTGTTATTTGTATGGGAAATCGAAAAGTGCGATGCGGACAACCTAAATATTAATATTAAGGGCTCATATTTTCAGAGGCCTATTTTGACATTAAAACGAAACTTTGAGCGTGGTTCCGAAGAAAAATATATTTTTTTTTAAACCCCCTAATATATATATATATATATATATATCATTATCAAAAGTTTTATAATCGTTGAGCTTGTAACATATATTATTTTCAAATCAATTAATGTAGACTACAAGACTTGTCCTGACTGACATATCATTGTAAATCTTAAACTATTAAAGCTAAAACCGGGTTTTTTTATACACGGTTTTTTTACCTTAAACTCCCATTTAAAGTAGATGTTTTGATAATCCACCCCTAAGAGGCTCAATGTTGATTTTTTTAATCCGTTAATGTTGATGTAAGCGGTATGAACAATGACATTTCGACGGTTTTGATAAATCATTCCTCAATTAAAAAGGATAATTTCAAAGGTTAAAAGTTTTTTAATCCAAAAATTTTGGAGTTACCGTTATGAAAACCGGTAATTAGATGTTTGCTTAGAAATATAAAAAAAAAACGTATTTTATCGTTTTTAGAAAATAAGACCCCAAATGGGTAAAATAACAAATGTTAATAATTATAAATTATTTTTAATTATAAATAAATTAATTCCAAAAATCCGTCAATTTTCAAGGAAGTACTATAACAACCAATATTCAGATTTTGATTAAAAATTACAATTACGTATTTTGACGCTTTTGGAATATCAACCACTTAGAAGGTATAATAACGGTTTTCTACCGGGCAAAGCTAGGTCACAACAGCTAACTGTCTAATAAATTTGATATCTGAATCCTCAATTTGAAGCAAAGATTATAAAGCAGATCAATAATAAAGTAACTAATTGGAAGTAGGTAGGTATTTATGCAGTTAAACTGTCGTAGGCTGAGATTTATAGACGGTATTTCAGCTTTGCTTAGCAAAGTAAACAATAAAATAAACTTGTTTTGATAAAAAAAAAACTGAATAAATAATAGGAACTTGAGTATAGCCATAGTATTCGCAGAGCTAAGTCCATGTTGACAAAATCGCTGACTTACCAAATCCTTTGACATTTATTGCTTAATATTAACTGCAATGTTTAGTAAAGTCTAAGCAAATTCATAGTTGTGTTGCGATATAAATCTCAGACATATAAAATAGAGGTTATTATAATTTGACACAACATATTTTGCAACACAATATTATTTCATTTTTCGTTTCAAAATTTCCATTTTACTTTTTAAACTTATTTTACTAGTAATTCATATTATGTGATTTTTTTTTATAATAATTTTATTTTAAGTATTTCATAATATGAATCTGTAGTGCAGTACTATATATGCTGATAGGTATATAACATACTGCACTAATTATTCGTCTCATAACATATTATTTTACTAAAACTATCTTTCACTATTCCTATAATACAAGCCTAATAATACATACCTACATAATAGCGAAACAGTTTGGTAATATGATATCAGTATCTCGTGATGTAGCAACGTTGCCATGCAAACGCTGAGGAGCTCTTGGCATAGCAGCCAAATGTTTACCCAAAATTAATGTGTTTTGCTGCATCTTGTTATTGTCGATATAATAAATACGTCGCAATATAACCATCATAAGATCTATATTATAAAATCACACTTTAACTATATGCATAATGAGCACTGCCGAAGCAATATACAGTTGTATAAAATACTTATAAGTCTGTGCGGAGATTTTAAATTTAGTACAAAAAATTGTTTATTGGTTTTGAAAAACGACACTCATTAAATTGTGAAAAGAGTAAACTCTATGTGTATCAGTTATTATACAATTAATATCCGAAAAACATACAATATCTCCTATTAGTTACAATAAAATATTTCAATAGTGAGCAAGAGGTTATTTTTAATTAATTATCTTTTTCAAAAAATATACTAAAGTATTATTCGAAAATATTTTTAATAATAAAACTAAATACTAAATAGCCTAATTCTGACCTTTGATGGTATGACCTATATATCTCATGTGTGTAATTTGTGTTTTTTTTAATGTATTCTTTTTATATATTTCATTAGCAGGTGAGGCCTAGCTTCGCTCAGGTGTGTTTTACACTCAAAGTGATGCGTTTTCATACAAAGTTTCGACCCCTGTTTCACCTTTTTACGGGTGCAATATTAAAAAATCCGCGTCTGAAGTTTTGTTGTGTTGTAGTGTTTCATGTTTCATATTTTTTAGCTTCAATAGTTTAGGCTCTGCGGTGGTGTCACACTTAAGTCAAGGTTTTTTGGTGGTAAGACATTTGCCCCAACTGGGTCATGACTAAAGTACACAAGTGTAAACACCGTCATAGTGATTCGCTTTGACCTGTCGCATTTCGGAATCAGCTTATGTATATACAGTAACATATATACCTAGAGACGTTCAGTCGTGGTGTATGTGGGCCAATATGATTACGGAGACTCAACGGATTTTCATACTTTGATAGTCACTTTCGTTGTTGGACTACACCGTACTTACCATCAGATATACTGTAGTCACTTTGTGGAGCCAGTATAAAAAAAGAGCAAGTCTTATAGTTTAAATTTATATATCATATATGTTAACTGTATCTATATTCGCTCAGCATACATATATTATTAAACAGATTTTAAGGACACTTATGCTATTTTCTAACTTAAAAAATATCAACACTACAACAAGATATCCAATAGCGAAGAACAAAAATATGGCAGTCGAAGTGTCTTCTTAGGTAGTGAGCTTTAGATGTTAAGGGAGCAAGAGTCGATGGGAGAAAGAGTCGAAGGAAAACCACCCCTACCTCGTTATCTCATCTTCATTATCCCATCCTCACTATCTCATGGATAGTCCACACTATCCTCCCTCGACCCTTTCTCCCGTTGAGCACTGCTTTCCCAAACTCACTGGTCTGCCAAGTGCCCACTTTCGGTCCTCACTGTTAAATTAGTTCCCATGTGATAGGCACAAGGCAGACTTTAACCATCTCGAAGGAACTCTACACGAAAATCCTACGATGATGATTTCACCTCGAAGACAGGACTTCCGATCAACACTACAAAATCTATTTATGATATATTTTAAGTAACAACAATTTTATAAGCGCGATTCAAGATTATTACATTAAAATTCAGTAATAGTGACAAATACACTTTGCTATAACTTGATAGTTTATGTTTAAAAACAATACCAGTAGGTTTGACTGATAAACTTTGTAACTGAATTATTTTGCTATTTGATTAGATACATATTCAATTTTCATATAATAAAAGCAAATATCCTGACATCTATATTAGTAACTCAAACAAAAGTTTTAAAAACAATATGTAGGTAGATGTATTTTATTTCTCGATACAGTGGAATGCATTCTTGCAGTAACTCATTTGTAAGTGACAATATTATACATAACCTTTTGAAGATTTCAGTTCTTTCATTTATTAAATTATTATTAATTTCGTTAATTAGCACTTATTCTCGCCTTATCTTAGTGATCTTAGTGTGAAATACAAGCATTGTGGTAACATATCCTGTTACTACAAATCACAAAATATTATTTTCGCCGATGGAAACAGAGGTAAGAAAAATTGCAAAAATTAATTTTTAAATTTAGATACTCAAATTAATACCTTTTATTCAAAAAATATTCGAATAATTAGTTAAGACTTCAGGACACGGCTCAGTCATATTTGAAATTTTTGCCTGCACCCTTTATGTAAAAAAAAATGATTTTAATGATAATTACGTAGTTTTCGTGCATGTTTTTAAATTCGTAACCTATAAAAGGTTAATCATGAATAGCGTCGTAGAACCAGTTGTATAGCCAGACTTTTTGCAGTGTTCGCCACCATACATTAGGAAGGTCAAGTCCTTCCAGTCCTTATTCCTAAATTAATTATATTTTATTAAGTAAACACAAATTTTACATTTGCTAATTGTTAAATAAATCGCATAAAAATGACATGATTTACTTTTATCGTGTTGTTATGCTGAGGAATAGTCTTCCGGCGAACGTGTTTCCACCGTCCTATGATATGGGTTCCTTTAAGCGTAGCATGAAGAGGTATTTGTGCAGGCCGGCATGATCGCTACAACTATCGATGGATTTTTCTTTAACTGTCGTTTTTCGGACTGCACCATGCTTGCCACCAGGCTCGGCTTAGTCAGGATTAAAAAAAATCATGAAATGTATAATATAATATTAACGTAATTAATATAATATTAATTAATTACTATTATATTAATCACTATTAATCGTACGCGTTACGTACGAAAGAATTGTAAAGAAAATATAAATATTTTTTAAAAGTCTAAGAAAATGTAAAATATTATAAAATGTAATATTATAATTTGTAAACAAATTAACATAGACTGAAAAATATGGGTGAACAGGGGTACTGAGCACACAAAAGTAAAATAAAACTCATGGCAGGTGTCAGTCAAAAAAATATCAGCCTCAATAAAAAAAAATCATCGCTGCCTTATCCTTTTATATACATTACATGAAAATATATTTTAACAGAGTTTCATTATATATAATTACTAGCTGATCCGGCAAACGTTGTTTTGCTATATAAGGTTTTGTAATATCTTCTAAGATATTCATTGAAATTAAGTGATGTCAAAGACAATTTTGTTCACAATTAAATACTCTTAATCAACAACACATTTATTTGGATAAAGATTAATATTATTACGTTGATACAACTCTTAACAAATAATGCATTAATTTCGACCAAATTTGTTTACCATAAAAACGGTTCTAGTGACTTAATCTTAAAAGATAGACATACACTGTCGCAGACATTTTTTTAGATCATTTCAACAAAAATAATTCTTCCTTACATATATTTTTGGTATCTTGAACCGTTTTTGCAGCGCACGCAATGGAAGCCCTCAAGGATGAATAATTCTCCCCGTTTTTTTTTCATATTCCATTATTTCTTCGCTCCTAATAATTGCATCGTGATTTTATATAGCCTAAAGCCTTCCTCGATAAATGGTCTATTCAACTCAAAAATAATTTTTCAATTCGAACCAGTAGTTTCTGAGATTAGCGCGTTCAAACAAACAAACAAACAAACAAACTCTTCAGTTTTATATTAGTATATAGATTTAAACATCCAGATGATACGCTTGGCTTTTCTTACTAATGATTATAAACACTATTATTTTCATAATATAAAACATACAATCAAAATAATTGAATTGTAATATATTCACTGCTCAATTTTCTCATTCTCACAAGTTTCTCATTTCACGTTTTGTTTCTCTTTTCGTAATAACCTTTTGACCGTTTGCACATTATCCATTAATTATAAACTAAAGTATAAGTTTACAAATATTATTTACTAATTTAAGCAGCGCAATAGTTTTTGCACGACATGAAATAAACATTGCAGTTTTCATAGTATGAGTTTTCACAATGCACTGCCGAATGAGGTAAGTGAGCGCTCAGCACAAACTACCAACCGCACGATTAATAATAGACGAGTTGTGTGTGCACAAAACTGAGCAAGTTCCCTTGTTAAGCCTTTGTGCTGCTTGTACTGCTCGCATGCACTTGATCGTCCATGATCTCACGTAAGCACCTGTTATATTGGCATCCGGCATCCGACATACATCCACATTCTGCATATTTGAATGATATGAGCACATTTAATTAATATTGCCACTTGTCTAGGCTACCTTAATGCGAGGCTGCGACACCTCTACGACATAGAATAAATAAATAATATACGTATATGTACGTCATATAAGTATATAACAGAGATTTTTTTTATGTATCCCGGGGGAAATTCCTGCATAGGATCATCAGACCATCACTGTGTCAGACTCCTACTGACTAAAAACCCCAGGGTGTCCTTCTAATCACTACACCCGGGCCTGAGGAACCAAATTCATCCAGACGCCCGGGAAGCAAAAAGCCTTGTTGAGGCTGCCTCTCTGGGAGACTGATAGAGAAAGAAATTTGAATAGTATAGAATATTCGAATAAGAAATACGATAGTTCATTATTCATTTGATTAAGTAAATCACTAATGATTTAGAAATAAATAATTTATTTGTTAAAATACAGTCACAGCGGTAGATTAATCACATTACTAGCGCTGGAGAATAATTTATCGCCATGTTAAATATAGTTTTGAAAACATTCTTCAAAACCATCTCGTCTCTATCGTATGCTCTTGACAGAATAGCCATAATGCTTGGAGACGCACTGCACTACAGCTCTCCATTTATCCTAGACTGATACCTGGTGGGCATTTTCATAATGGGTACGTTGGCCAAAGCTTTAATTTCACCGGTCCGGTAGTAGTGGAAACCTAACTCCAACTAGTAGTATCTACATAACCAGGCGTTTCATAGCATCATTAGTACAACCCTTTCAATATTTAGTTGTTTATTCACATTTAAGTTACAAGACTTTATATGATGTTCGATACTAATTTATATTCTACGCGGAGGACCTCATGAAGCCTAAATTGGCTTTACCGAGTGGGTAATACAGTGTTCGTTGGTTACCATTTGCATAAGTTACACGTTTCATTTCCGTAATTACCATTTGATCGTTACCATTAATCTTGTGACTTAATCCCACAGAGAGTTTCAATCGCTTGACTTTAATCATGAGATTTACTTTAAAAGCGTCTTCCGGCGAACGTCCTGGTGAGTCCTTTCGTACAAAAAGATGTCAAAAAACGGCAGCAAAAACAAAAGGAAATAGTTAGGGCGGTCTCCCGAGAGTCGTTGTTAACCCTGGGCCGGTGCTTAAATCAAACGTTCACCATTCAAGGAAATTATAAGAATAGGGCAAGGATTCCCGTGCCCTCTGAGAGGATCCACTCGGATAAAAAGGCTTACATTGGAACATTGTTGTGAATAGTTTCATTGTTCCGTAATAATATTTCCTTTAACCTGTATTAGTACTTCGTCTATATATATTTTCAAGATTAGATTAAAGTTTCGCTTTGTGTAATATACACACAAACGACTACAATATTTTTTACTGTACGTACAATGTTTTAAGCAGGTATTTTTATGTTATTATTTAATTTAGTTGTATAAAATTGCCATGGCTTAGTCGATATGGGACCGATATCCTATAGGTAGGATAACCATTAATAAATTAACAATACTTTTTAAAAGACGGGAATACTCGCAGGTATGAAACGTTTGCCGGATGTTTGAGTGAATAACATATTTTCACCTTTTTTTACATAGTTTTAGTGGATAAAGCCACTCTAATCTACCTCTGCTCACCCCAAAAAGGATATAGCGTGACAATATATTATTATTGTGAATTAAATGTAAAACCTACTGTTATCATGATAAAAGAATATGTAACTTAAAAAGTTAGTCTCAAATGATGAAATAAATATATTGGTGGTCCACTTATACAATTTTATTTATATTTGTACTTTTATAGCCCTTTTGGTAATTATTAGAATAAAATAAACATATATCTATACGTTTTATAAAAAAGACAGCATATTGTATAGTAAGATATCATCAAATATTACAAATTTAATTATAGATATGAATATAAAAAAGAGAATACAAGAAAAAATATTAATACGAGCTTATAATGTCTCCAAGATATGTCCATACGTCGAAATCCTGCAAAGGCGTTCCCTCTCACCGGATATGAATAAAATTTTCTTAGATAAATTGAGAGTTCGCGAAAACGTGTCGATTTCTTTATTTATTCAATACTTTTATGCTCTCAAGCGTTTCGCCTGGAATTCGTCAGGTTTATCTTATATTTATGAATTCTTTTGGATTATTAATGAAAACCACTTTCTCTTAGCAATATAGATTATAACTTTTATATTGTCCATAAGTTGCCATTATGATAAAATCACACAACTTTATTTGTTAAGTATAAAATTCTGAGAACAAAATTCCTATTAACACACTCCATACATTACTTTAATTATTAATAATTTGAGATGGAAGCCTTGAGACTTTTAATAATAGACGTTTCATTTTCATTAAATAAATTATTAGGCCTTTCTTCATTACAGCCGCTTCTATACTCAAATAGCAATGAAAATTAGTTGATAAATATGGACCTTCTCATGTTTACCGGAGGAAGTTAAGTAAATTCACGGGTATTTACCTACAGATCCCGCTTATATTAACCATTAATTTTCGTCTTGATGTATATTCATCAAAATATCTTTAGCCATTATATTAAAAGTTCATGACCCTTACATGTCGTATTCATTCGTTTTTTTTTTTTATACAATATACGTTTTACATACATAAAATTGACAAAAATGAAAGCAATATTACTTCATTAAAATGAATATAGTAATGTTTTTGATTTCCCTTTCTAATTAAAAACTCGAGTAAAAGTTACTTTTATATTTCTTCCTTCTTCCTAAATCCAAAGTTTATATACATCGTGTCGGATACCATCCGTATGTGGTGGATGTTCCTTATATCCGCACGAGAAGATTCGCTTCTACATTCATCATGCGAACAGCTAAGGAGTGGAATATGCTACCAGCAGCCATATTTCCGCGATCTTATGACCTGGGAGTCTTTAAAAGAAGAGTGAATAGGCATTTGTTAGGCGGACGTGGTTCATCATCGGACTCATCTTCACCTTCCACCAGGTGTGATTGAGGTCAAGCGTTCGTCTATAAGTTATAAAAAAAAAAAAAAAAAATATACACTTATATAAGTATTAATTACATTTAAAAAAAGATACCAACAGCATATAATCTGAAAGGCATCCTTGAAGTTCCAAATGTCCGGTGTTATTTATTCGTTAAACCGATATCCGGGACTCGGTGAAAAATGCTTGTTGAGCCTCGACGACCGCCTATATCTCCAGGAGACGGCTTAAAAACGTTTCGGTAACTTTGGCTTTAGCAACCATCGTTTTTTACACCCAAGAGTATTTGTATACAACTACCGAACAGAAATTACTATTTTAAATCTAAGGAGATTTAAAACATATAAGGGTGCGCAGGGGTATACTTAGAAAAATAGACATTAAGCGATATTTTTAGACATAACTTTAAGTTTGCTAAGACTAAAACTAAAACTACTAAAACATTACAATTTATATCATTCAATGAATGTCAAAGGATCTGATAAGTCACAGAATTTGCCAACATGCACTTGGTTCTGAGAATACTATGGCTATACTCAAGTTTCTATTAAATATTCAGTTTTAAGATAAAACTAATGAATATTTTGAGAACTGTGCTAAGCAAAATTGAAATAGCGTATATAAATGTCAACCTAAGATGACATCTCAACCTAAGAATTTGTATATATTATATGTTACCGGTACTGATTTTTTAACAGCAAACTAGTTCATTGAAAACCAAATTATATTTAGATTCTATTGAGTATAGTATGGTAACCTAATTTGCTTTAACAAATCTAGTTGGTCCTAAAATTTGGTATACCAGACATTATTTACCTATATACATATTATATGTATTTTATAAATGAAAACGGTTGTACTCGTATTACTTCTACATCTTAAAAATGATTTAACATTGGTAAATTATATTACATTTAAAGTGTTAAATCAATGCGTCCTACCAGTTATGACGTACGGTGCCGAGACGTGGTCACTAACGGTTGGGCTAAACCACCAGGTTAAGATCGTTCACCGATCGTACGATGGAGCGGGCTATGTTGGGCATATCTATGAAGGATAAAGTCCAAAATGAAGTTATCCGACAGAAAACCAAATTTGTAGACAGCTCTCCGTATTAGCAAGCTGAAGTGTCAAGTGTCATATATGGCCTATGCCGAAGAACCGATGTTCGTTGGAGCAGGCGGATTCTTGATTGTAGACCGCGGATCGGTAGACGTAGTGTGAGGCGTCCTCCGGTAAAGTGGAGCGACGACCCACGAAAGGTGACCGGAAAGAATTAGATGTGAAGAGCCGAAGACCAGGCTCAATGGCACTTGTTATGGCCTATGTCCAGCAGTAGACTAAGTTGAGCTGATGATGTTGAGTTTAAACATGCTTAATAAGGTAAAGCGTCCTAATCAAAAGAAATCTAACATAACATACGTAGTTTATTCCGTAATATTTTGAAAAAAACGATAAATCAAGCAAATTACTACGTTTTTTCTAACTTCTTGTATGTTAAATACAATTTGTTAGGGTACTCATTATCTTAATATAACGTACGTTCACATTCAAAAACTAATGTAGATAGATAAGCGGAAAGACAATATAAAATTAATTTCACAATTCAATATTCACAAATACAGGTTTTATACAGTAGGGTTGATTGGTCTTTATATAATTAAAAAAATAACTTCATAAAACTATAATATGAATCACCTGTGTATTTAAGGTAAGAAAAATTTCATGGAAGCTACTTACGTCAAACATACATAATATATTGCTAGAATCTCCAGTAGCATAGAAAAGTAAAAACAAAGTTGATGAAGAGGATTAAAATAGTTTATAAATTATTGCTTTGACGCAGCCAACGGAAAATGTTATAAAAAGAGGAATAAACACCGTTTATCAAAATAATACTTGCAAACACTAGCGTAGTTATAAAGGGGAGGATGGGGCGACCCAACCCGTGCTTTCAAAAGGAAGAATTTTAATAAAAATTAAGATGAATCGAAACTGTTTTGGATAAGAAACAACTAGACACGTTACAAAAATATCTTTTGTATAATATGAATTAAATTTGTAATCAATTTTGAACTGATAACGTTTGCTTTGACATACAGGAAACTGATTCCCACTATTTCGCACACGTGTAACTCTACTCTAATGCAAACAAAATAGCATGGAGAAAAAAGTTGCAGTATTTTTATTTTTTGTTCTTGTGTACAAAGCCTTGGATTTATTTTCACGCGGAAAATTATTAAAAAGCCTATCTAGCAATATTCATTCTGCTTTAATCTGGACCAATATCTCACAAAAGATCATGGAGATATCTCCGTGAGGCCAATTTTGCTAGCTTATTTTACTATGGCCTTCATTCCAATGTCTAAAACTGTTTTTCAAACATTATTTATGCAAAGGTTGGTTACTGAGATATAGATAGTTCAAGAAAAAATAATAATTTTTCATTCAAAGTTCAATGCCTCGGTGAAGAATAAATCTTTCGTGATATTTATCGTAACAAATTGAACCTGACAAAACAAACTAGCTAGGCTATACAATAGTTAATAGTGTTCTAAAAAAATCCTAACCCTTATTACACAAAAATAAAGAACAAAAATGTTGCAATTCTTCTCTCCGAGCTATTTGTTCGGTTTGCGTAGTTACATAGGTCTTAAAATATTAGGCTAAAAGATCTGAAAACTAGAGTATACGAGCTATTAAAGGTTTATTTTAAAGTTTCGAATAATTTTCTGATCCTTTAATGAATTTCTTAAGTCGTTATGAGCAAGTTGTGATCAAATATACTTTGTTGACATTTCATACAATGGTAATCTTAATAAGGAGGGCTCCGAACCATTTGCGCTCCAGGCCTCATTTGCCTTAGCTACGCCACTGCCTGAAAGATATGTTGCCCTTAGCTATTCAAAATGTTGGAAATACTTCTTACTTTTTAAATCACGTGTCTACCAATATAACAATAATAATGCTGTCTTAAAAATATAAATAGGTAAAAGGAAATAAATTATCTTAAATATCTAATAAGAAAACGAAAACGACATTTAAGAATACTAAATCATACTCATAGGAGTATAGAAATAGCTATATATAATATAGATTTGTACCTTTGTGAAACAAAAAAGTGAATCCCTTTTTTAGAACGCTCTCCTTTCAAATTGGCTCCAGATCCATTCCTGTTGACAACTTTATCAAGCGGTTTTCGATAAATTGCGGCGAGGGAAAACTAAATAAATCCGAGAGGGACTTTAGATAAGGTAATGGCTTCGGTAATGTCTAGCGACTACCGTGGCTATAATGCAATCGGAAAGCTAGAGGACCGCACTGTACCAAGTCTTATTAGCTGCTTCAATTGTATGTCAACATACTGAACCTGTTCGCAATACAGTCTTATAAAAAAATAACAACTTGTATCTATACATAGCTAAAGTAAATCTAAATGAAAAACATTCTCTTTGCTTGCAGATAAGCTTTTTTATCTATCTTACTTCTTAAGCGAAAGAGGTAAGTACGCCAAATATTTTGCATTTAAAATGTCTTTGTTGGGAACTTTTTTCATTAAAAATCTGGTCGGGTTGTGGAAGTACTGTGATGCATAAAAGATATAATAGCTTTTTATTTTCTTTGACAATGTCTTCTAACACTCTAGGCGCGTATATTATCTTCAATTTTTTTTCTATTTATTCCCTCATACACTTTGTTATGAAGAAATATAAGAAACATAATATTCTCTTTAATTAAATATAATTTGAAATATAAAGTTTAAATTGATAATACATTTAATGTTATTTTGTAGTTAAGAGTTAGCAATGCTATAAATGAAACAAAGAAATGTAATTGTACTGATTATTATCTGTAATAATGTAAGGATAATTTTAACTTCATATGTACAGATATTACTTATTAATTGGCATTTTATTATTTGTATGTATACAAATAATTCGTAATTACCTATCAAATATAGAAAAAAATACATAATACTAAACTACATTTACATACACAACATTATATAATATGTGTAATGTAGAAAACAAGTGACCGATATGTAGCCCGCAACTTTACACCTACTATAGAGCTTATGAAACTGCTTAATACATTTTCGTGCCGGAAAGACAATTTTGGTGTCAACTAAAATAGTTTAACCTCGGTCTAAAACGCATATCGAAGTCTGAAGACAAATTAACTCTCTCCTAGCAAATAGCAATGCAAATTCTCAATGACGGTGAAAAATAAACTTTGCGATTCAGCTTATACTTTCAAACTTTATGGAACACTTCAACTAAGAATCACCCGTGACTTTTCTGGTAGGGAGTCCTCAAACCAATGTGATAACCAAGAACTCGAAAGAAACACTCGACTTAACTTTTGACGAGTACAACATCACCAACTTTGTTTATTAGAACACTGGAAGTACCTAATGTATTAAGCGTTTTCATAGTATTTCAAATTACAATAAATTTTCTTTATTTTGACGATGTATTAATAAAGTGTATTCGTACACAGTAGTATTAGAAACATTATACACACATACACATTACCTATACATATATCCAACAGTTTTAACCATATTTAGTCTCATAATACACTTACCAGCAACCGGACAGTGAGCTGTTACCACCGCCTATGAAAAACTGAACTATAAGGAGTGCTGTACTCCGCCTTTAAAAAAAAAAACACTTATATCATACCCTTAGAGAAAGCCATGGTGGACAAGAATAACGCAATGTTTCTTCGGGTTGGCTTTACCACGATTTTTTATTTCTTTATTTTTAAGGGACTTGTGTTCTTTTGAACATGTCAACCCCATCATACCTTAACCTAAAAATACAAAAAATATTAAAACTAACAAAAAAAGAATCATAAACTATTTATACATGTTCCACAACATTCCAGCGGCACCAGAGGTTGGTTCCGCTAGAATGCTGTGAAACATGCCATCACGATTTAGAAACGCCTAAATTATAAAAACACGGTTATGAAAACGTTCTGATTTTATTGAATTAATATAATTTTAAAAATAAATATTAAACAATAAAAATATATCGTCATTGTATATCGCCTACAGGGTGAGCTGAAATACATTATTGGCTGTATCCACTTTTCACTCTGACATCAAGATAATATTGTACAATATAGTAAATTAACACTTTATTTCCAAACCCAGTAAGGAATGCATAATTTAACTGACGTGGTATTGCATAGAAATTGGGTAGAACGAAGCCGTAGTTTTGCGGCAAGACAGATTAAACTAGTTTTTGAGTTTATCGTAGTTTAATATTGTTCGCTAGGACTTAGACACCACGTATAAACCTCAGCCAGGAGAGTTACGAAGTATGCAGACAATTGTTCAACTTACCAAGTCTTTCAATAAACAGTTGCGTCGCCAAACATGATTACAAATATATTTTCTTTATTATTAAGTTTAGCATAGCGAATCAAAAATATTACCACACCTAACGAGTTAAGGAATGAATGATTTATATATAATAGGCGCATATAAAAAAAAAGAAATCGTATCTACTTAATTTATTTTGTTATATTATAAATCATAAACGCACAATTTAAGTTAGAGAACTTGATTCATTTTTCATTGCAGAGCAGTAAAATTTTTAAGACCGGATTTCTTAAATTGTATTTAAATGTTTTTTCCACCCGGCTTACATTTCCGCACATCAAGTCCCGGGAATGTACAAAAACATGAACCGTAATTTGCTAAGACGAATAACGTTTGATTTAATCCGACACGTAGAGGCCCCGGGCTGGGCCGGGCTCGTCGATTTACTTTTATTGCTCTTTCGTTTTATTTCGCCGGCCCCGATGTCTGATGCGGCCCTGTTTTCGGCATCGTTAACGGCAAATGTGCTAATCTTTTTTACAGAGCCTTGACGTAACAATAAGCGAATTTGATGGTTTCGACCTGCGGACACCCGTTACTAAGCTAATGTACTACGATTAAGCTCTTACATTTTGATGGAAAAATTTAAAATAATAAATTAACTTTTGTTTATGAGATAATCGACTGGATTAATATCTACCTCTACCTACTAGTTTTTATGATTCCCTTAAAATATTAATGTTTGTAATTTCTCAATAGAAAAAAAACAACACTTATAGAATCAACTCCTTGTCTATCTATGTCACAACCTCTTTTCTCAGGAAGCAAAGAGGTATCCAGTTGAAATGAATACGAGTATAAGATACTTACGAGTAGGTCCGTAGTCACTGGTAAAGCTGAAAAAGCTAATTTCTAAGTCAACGGCCATTTATGCCGAATATTTTACATTTTCTCAAGGCAATCAAAGTATATAGGATAATTCCTGTTGACCTAAAGATTATGATAATCGATATGAAGAAAATTATCACATCACAAGAACAGCGAAAGATGTGAAAACCGTCAATCTGTAGTTACGTTACAAAAAAAAACTATTAGGATTACAAACTTTTTAACTGAGAACTATGTCGATGTTATTAGGATGACAGTTTTGCAACGGCAAGGTTAAGTCTGGCCCTAAGTCCATTTACGGTTTCGTAATAGCAATGTCCAATACCTTTATCATTTATTTATACGGAGCACTCGATGCGCGAGTTCAATTCACGCTTGACCGATTGTTTTATTTCCCTATTTTCAATTTTTTTTTTTTGCTTAACATTGTCTCAAATTACTGAAATTTATAACACGTATGTTTGCGAAAATCAATGCTTAATTTGTTTTGACCATAATTCGTATATAATGACGCTACAAAATGTTATACAAATAGTGAAGGAATGTTTTATTCAGGCAACCACTTTACACAACACAACAATAAGATTAGTGCTAATTACCATACATTTCAGAAGCTAAACCTCTCCCGGTTTGCCTCTTTCATCAGCTATTTACATATTATTAATTATTATATTACTAATTATATAATAATTATAAATCACTAATTAAATTGTATCAATATTTTTTTAACTTTAAATTTTTTTCTAATTCACTGATAAAATACTCATGAATTGAGAAGGATTAATTTTATACTATTATCGTAAACTAATGCGAAAAGTGAATCTTGAAGAGACTTACGATCGTTGCTCAAGTAAGAAAAACTACAATAAAAGTAAGAGCGGAGACACGTACGCATCTAGTTTATCTCGTAAGAGTCACGAATCACACACGGAACGTTTTCAATAAAGGTGTCGTTACAAGGCCCCGCAAAATCGACAGAGCGTCTGTTTCATTTCGTAGGTGGGAGCAATCCCGGTCTTTTGTGAGCTCGTATTGCTTTTAAGTAGGCGGAATTGCGATGTAAAATATTTACCAAGGGAAGTGGCTCGTTTACAGACATATGCGTATATGCAATAAGGATTTTACTACTTCTGTAACTCTTTCTAAATACATTTTTCTGAGACTTGTATAAAATTAATATGGATTTTAACTATGTTTATTAAAATAAACATATAGCTAGAGAGTTAATGTAATTACTTAAAAAATCATTAATATTCTTGTTTTATTTACTTCATAATATAACTCCTATTGATGTTTTATTAAAATTCAATAAAAACAGCTAGATACGTAATGTAACCAACCAAGAACGTCAATAAATAAAATTTTAAATAATAATTTATATTAATAATAAAAGTTAATTATAATATTGATAATTAATTATTTTTAATTTTTTTTAATTAGTACAAGAAAAAAAGAGGTCATATATATTTTGAAAACCAATTTTATTGATACAAAACTGTGTCAAATATTTATTATTTTATTAACTTATGGAATAATGTTAGCATTATATGGAATTCATAATTGGCTAATTACGATATTACATTTATGTTCTATTTTCTATCTGTACAAATTATATACCTTCAGCCTTCAGTAAGAAAGTTGTAGAATGATAAACTTGGATAGTTATCAACGTCACATTTATAAGTTAGTCCCAGTAATAATTACACACGTATACCATAACTAGTTACAAAATAGTTAACTACACCTATTAACGCTAAGATAAATAATTTCTTTCATAATGATACATAATGAACATATCTTAGTTAAAACCGCATAATGTAAATGTTATTATAGATAAATTGCTGCCAGGACATTCAGATTCAAACAAACGCGAATCGGGTGGTGAAGCGGAGTTCGATTGAATCACTTTCGCACAATAGGCCTCATCACGGCCTGCGTAGCGGCACACTGTGCCCGTTGCGAATTTACGCGATAGGAATTTATATTAATTTCCTGTGTCAGTTCGCCGGGAAACCAGTTGGTTGCAGTCAATGCGGCTAGCGCAAAACTGCGGTCGCCCGCCTGTCCTGACCTGTTCCTTACACTGCAATGGACATGGCCGTATAAACTCACACGCTAATTTTACCTCGACCACGAAATTTCTATTTACACTTTGTATCGGTCACTGGTGGAACAGAAATAGTACGGAGTCGTCAATAATTAAACGAATAAACCAATTTACACAAGGAGCAACTAAAATTCTCATTTGAAATGTATATCACGGTTGCTTCTATAAAAGTCCTAGGTAATGAATTCCGTTGCAATCGAAGATCTAATTGTTTTGCATGAGAACTCTCACGTAGATCGGTTGAGTGGAAATCAAAATTTAAAATAGTTTTGTTTCGATTGCGGTGAGTGTACAATTTCTTAATACTAAATACCTAAACAATTAAATTACTGTAATTAATCTAGTACTTACATTATTTTTAATATAATTGCCTTTTCATTGCAACATATTCGTGACCCTTGAAAATGTTATATTGTGTTTTACAAATACATATTACAATTTTGCAAGAATAAAAAAGGAAAGGAAAAAAACTAGTATACCACGGAATAAAGTAATCGAATTTACTAAAGTAGCAAGGTCATCGTAAATCTAGTCTATCCTAGCCAGGGAAAAGTAAAATTTTAACGCTCCGCTCGATCACTTTCCTTGGCTGTTTCACGATCAGATAATGTAATCGGCTGTGGCGCTTCTGCAAACTCCGTTTAATACGGAGACATAAACTAACAAACAAGTTTTATCTCCGTAAAAGTTGACGTCGCACCTTCATCCTTCACGTGCTGATCTTTTCACAACAATAAAGTAATGCTAAACCTCACGAAGCCGGCTTTACACTTATAATAATACTTAACAACAAGTGAGGAATTTTAACAAGTCTAATGTTTTCCTACTTAAGCTTTATCAATCTATATATGTATATATAAAAATCAATTGCTGTTCGTAAGTCTCGCTAAAACTCGAAAACGGCTGAACCGATTTGGCTAATATAGGTTTTGAATTAATTGTTAAAGTCCAGGGAAGGCTTAAAAGGTGAGTAAATATGAAAAAATGCTAGGAATATACTAAAAACAACTATTTCGTTTTCCTATACAAACCACTCTCTCCCCAGCTGTCAAACATATGATGTTAATCAAAACAAAACAAAGGTATGCCTTCAAGTAGATTAGAGGTTGCATGTCATTAATGAAAATTATAATTTATACGCCAAGTAATCAAGCAAAAATTGCCCAAAAATGTCGCATAACGCATTATAGTAAGAATATCATTACCTTAGGTATGACTTAAGTCTTTCAATGCAATTGTATTTTTATTAGACTGCGACAGGCCAATAACTTTTGACAGAATGAAATCTGACGGGACAGCTATTAACATAAAAAAAAACAATGTAACTTTGTTTTAGAGAAATAGGGCAGAACAAAGTTTGCCGGGACAGCTAGTATGTAAGATAAGGGACATAACTAATTTGCGCAACAATCAATTTTTGTGTGTGATTAGAGATAAGTGCGACACGGGGACAAGGATGTAAAGTGTAACCATAGTAACTAAGCAAGATAATGTTTCTACACCATCAATAATAGACACTAGTTGAATTAATAAAAATGTACACATAGCCATTTTAAGACTAGCTTACCAAAATAATGGGCTTAAATCGGCCTACTCGTAGTATGCAAAATGCAACGACAGCAAATATCGACAAACTTTCGTCTCTCGATAATTTACCATTCAATTTTAATACTATCAGATGAATTGCAACCAGAGATGGGCAAAATGTAATCAGATTAATGATTAACGGTTACGATTACATTTTGTAATCATTTATCATGATTAATGATTAATGAAATTAATCAAAAAAGTAATCATTTTTCGGTGATTAAGGATTATTAATCTTTAATCGGATTACAATTAATCATGATTACTTTTATGATTACTTTTCTGTTTGATACGTAAAATGTGCTGCCGACAGCAGAGCGGCGCTCGCCTATATTCATTGGAACGAAGTTTCTTATCGCGCATTGCGAAAGGAGGTTAGAGAGTTGTCGTCCAGCGGGAAGTGGGGGTGGTGGAGTCCAGCGGAGAGTGGGGGGTGACTTCCAGCGGGGATTGGGGGGTGAATTCCAACGGTGAGTGGGGGGGTGTCGTCCAGCGGAGAGGGGGGGTGGTGTCCAGCGGAGAGTGGGGGGTGGCATCCAGTGGAGAGAGGGGGGTGTCGTCCAGCAGAGAGGGGGTGTGGCGTCACGTAGAGAGTAAGAGAGGTGGCTTCCAGCGGAGAGCGGGGGTGGTGTCACGTAGAGAGTGGGGGAGATGCCTTCCAGCGGAGAGTGGGGGGGGTGCGTCCAGCGGTGAGTGGGGGTTGGCGTCCAGCGGATAGTAGGAGGGGTGGTCTCGTCCAGCGGAGAGTGGGGAGAGGGTGTGTCGTCCAGTAGAGAGTGGGGGTTGGCAATCAGCGGAGAGTGGGGGGTGGTCTCCAGCGGAGAGTGAGGAGGGTGACGTTTAGAGCGGCAATTATGACACCATTACTACTTTAAACCAATATTATTGTAAAATTGTATAATGTACTGAATATAGCGCCATCTATCTGTTTGATAATATTTGGGTACTTCTTAATGAAAGCCATCATAAATTAAAAATGTTATGTGATAATAGTTATTTCCGATAGATGGCGAGATAATTAAAAAAGTGAACGAGGCCGATGTTATAAAAATAATAATAAGTGTGGATAGTATACAGATGCACGCCGGTTGATGGTTTTGATTTTTCATTACTGAAGTTGATGTTAAAATCACTGGCCAAAATGAGTGGAAGTTTATCTAATTTTTTTGCATCCCTCCTCCCCACTCCTCGCTAGACGACACCCCCCTCTCCACTGGAAGACACCCCCACTCTCCGCTGGAAGTCACCCCCCACTCTCCACTGGAAGTCCCCCCCCCCACCTTCCGCTGGAAGTCACCCCCCACTCTCCGCTAGTAGTCACTCCCCCACTCTTCGCTGGACTACACCAACCCCACGCTCTGCTGGACGCCACCCCCCCCTCTCCGCCCGACGACAGCGCCTCATTTTCTGCTGTATACAACTGCACAGACCCTTATAATGAATCGCTCAACGAGACGGATGTTCGGGGTCAGTTAATTCGAAATAAGATAACTTGAAAAATTAAATGAACGAGAATTTAAATTGGTCTCTCTCTCATCCAGAACTCAAAAGTAATCATTTAATTAATCATGATTAATTGAATGATTACTGTAATCAAGATTAATGATTACCCATGTAATCATGATTAAAAGTAATCATGATTACGCCCATCTATGATTGCAACAATGGTTCCCAATACAGTGTAAAATAATTGAGCTAGCTAGAGCCAGAGTTGCTCCAGTGATGTTTTGAAGCTTTTACTGTTTGTTATAGGAAAGTGCACATTAAAGTCGGATTGATGTGACATTATTTTTTCTACAATAGATTTTACCATTAATATTTATATATCATTGTGATTTTTATACTTTATTGCTAGATCAGTATAGCTCATTTAATTTGAGTTTTTTAGACGACGTGGGCTTCTTTAATTCTTTAGACGTCAATTATCATACTGTAATCATTTTCATTCAGCAATATAGTCCTTAATCCGTAATTAAATATCCACCAGGTTATTTTTGGAGCCGTAAACGCGTATCATAGTTAAATCTAGCGCAGGAAAGTGTAGTAATCCCTATTAGCTAACACTTTATAGTGCAATAGTCCGGTCGGCCGTTGTTGTAGCGCCATCGAGGTTTACGACCAATGAAAACTGAGCCTCTCAGCTGAAGTAATTATAGGATTACTTACGTTTTCGGCACTCACACATTTTCACTTATTTTTTATTAGTCACGCAAACAAATATCCGCATGATCGTCAGAAATGTTTGTATAGCCCTAACAAAAGTTCACGTAGTACCTCGTATGATTGCAACTTTTTAAATCAAATCATTTATTGCACTCCACATTGTATACAGATATGTTTTTTATTGATTAGTATCATCTATGGACCCTGTTGGGCATCTATGTAGGCAAGAGGGCTTTAATATTAGTATTAGTAAGGCACCATACCCCTTTTTTTATATATTTTTTTCCTTTATATTCACGCACGCAATATAATTTATAGTTTATCATTTAAATAGTCATCTATGTTACTTTATTGAGTAGTCAGTGACTTTACTGTATAATAGACATCTATAAAATATTTTTCCTATTTAAATTCGTATTCTGAGCCATAATCGATATATACGATAGTTTATTATGGTATTGTTTATTTTTGAGTGGGTGTATTGCTATTACTTAAACTTATTATTATACTTATACTTAAGAGTATTTAAGTTATATGTTCTATTTATTGTTTTTTATTGCTCATAGATACTTCTAATAAGATGTAACACCACCTAGGTCCTTCACGAAAATCAACCCTGTAGACTTCCTCTGTGGCTTTAAGCTGATGAAGGTCCTATTTTCGCCATGTTTATTTGTTTTTGTATTTTCTTTTGTTTCTGTATGTTGTTTGTGTTAATGCATTTAAATTTCTAGTTTTTTGTTAGTTGTGGCGAAATAAATACATTTCATTTCCTTTTCATTTTATTTCATTTCATATATTATACTATTTCTATTACAAATATATCCATAAATTAAATATCTAGTAAAATATATTTAGATGTACGGATATTAACAAAAACTAGTGTAATGTAGGTGTACTTGATCCTAAGGCGATATATTAATTAGGTCAAAACATGTGCGCTTGTTGCGGAGGAGGTTGTCTTCGACAAGACCCTGTAATGTTATATCGCGCTCTAATGAAACCTCCGTCAAGATAATTATGATAGTTAAAATCTTGAAGCGAAATCTACCTATAATACGAAATTTAAAATAATTCATACAATATTTATCCTTTTTATTTTGAAAATTAGATAAATCTATTTAACAATTTCTGAGTATTATTAGTAGTTCTTAGTATGGACACTTGATATAATTGGCAAGTTTATTCGCCCCTTAAAATACCGAAATCATAATGAATTATCCTGGAACACTTGAATTTTTTGGACATTATTACTTTCAGATATCACTACGCGTAAATTCGCTAGAATTACAAATTTAAAAATCTATAAATAGTAAAATATATTTTTAAATACCTGTATTAAAACACCTGTCTTTTATTAAAGTTTAAACTACAACCAATACTGTCTTCCTTTGTAACCCTCATTACTATATCCCTCCACGGACCATTGCACTAGCATCTAATCAAACTACATTACATTCTCCACTTTTAACCGGTCTTTATATTCTCTGAGTTTCTAATAATGTTCACATGAACAGAAAATAATAATACAAATAATTAAGAATGTAATATAAATATTAAAATATGTACATATTACATACAATACTTGTTGAGCATGCAGATTAGCCATTTTTGAAACCAATTTTTGTGGTTATACTCGTATTTACTACTCATTTGATATAGAATTTGTTTATACATTCTTTAAATGTACATAATGACTTAAAACTAATAATGGGTGATCCATTTCGAGGTTCTCCACTTTTTTAAAGAAAAAAACACAGAAAATTCAAATTTAATGGGGAATGTTTAATATCATTCGAAAGAACATTCTTTGGCATTTCTTTTTTGAAGATTATGTCTTTTAAATGTTCGCCGCGGCTACGTCTCAGATGGTCCATCCGTTGAGTCCACTTTTCGAGTGGTAGCTGGCGAATGACACGCGTGATGTTTTGCTCCAAGGCCTGAATCAAAGCGGGATTGTCCGCATAAACTTTAGACTTTACATATCCCCACAGGAAAAAGTCTAACGGTGTGATATCACACGATCTTAGTGGCCAATCGACCGGCCCAAAACGTGAAACCACACCAAACCATTGTTTTTTCTGGATGGAGTGGCAGCTCTTGAATCTCTTCAGGTTGATCTTCGTCCCAAATGCGGCAATTTTGCTTGTTTACATACCCATTCAGTCAGAAATGGGCTTCATCGATGAAGAAAATTTGCTTTGAAAACGTCAGATTTTCTTGGAACTTTTCAGAAGAAAGAAGAAGAATTTGAAAAGTAAATGTAAGAAGAAATGAAAGTTATAATGAAGAGCCCATAGAGCAAAGCTGTTCACGCGTAAGTCTTTGCATAATGAAATGTCAAACAATACTAAATAAAAATAACATGACAGCATAACATGACTGTGAGTGGTCTGTCAAAAAAAGGATATTGAAAAAAGTATCACTACTTGGATCACACTATATAACTCTATTCCACAAAAAAACAATAATTTTCAGGTTTCATAATTAACCAAGGAACAATTGAACCGTATCATTACAATTCAGTGTAATTTAATTACATACCTTGTTACTAACGAACATCACTTTAGTAAAACAACATAAATTCAATTATTGAGTCAAAATATTTATAGCAAACTTGTTTCATTATTTGATGTCGATCAATTAATTACACAATCGGTATGAAAGCCGTAGTAAACAGATATGCCCAGGATGTAACTACTTCGAAAATGCTTACATGTGATCAATACCATCCACATAATTAAATATAATATATCATTCATATTTACGTACATATTCAGCATATGTTAATCCACAGCTGGACATGACTTCATCGCTAAGATCATTCTTCAGTTCTTCACATCCAATCGTAGCCAACCACTTTGCATGGGTATATCGTAAGTAAGTGAAAGTTCTGCGATACTTTCGTCATGTTTTAATTTCCTGAATAATACGTTATCGTTTCTTCGGCATATAAAGTCAATTCATAGCTACTTTATTTAGCAAGACTTCTAATCTATATTAAGTTAAATTTGAGATTTACGTAACATCTGAATAAAAAAGTATTTAATTTTTTTTTTTAATCTGAAGAAATATTGAAAGTAATTTCATTTTCGTTTTTATAAAACAAAATTATATTACTTATACTGTTTTACCCAGGCAAATCTTCATGATAACATTAATTTTAGCACGTTCTTTAAGGTTCACAAACTTTACCTTTATTACATTATTTCGAACCAATCGCTCAGTCTCCATGTTGCCACATTCGTATGATTTCGGTGTTTCAGACAAGGAGTGAAGAGACATTTGAACACTCTAAGACTACTGTAGCAACTAACGAGGAACACTCGACTCTCGTGATCTCATTCAACTTTGGTATTGTTCAATTCATAGTACGCTTACCGACAGAGGTAGTGTAATCATTTTGACAGCTAAGGTAAAACAAACACGCCATATGAAACTTAAAATTCAACTTTTTTTTTTTTTCATCTTCATATACAAATCTCTTGTTACATCCAAGAGTGTATAGATTTATAAACTATCGATAATAACTCATTGATCCTACTAAGTCGTGTAGCAATTAATAAACGATGTCCACCTTATTGAATAAACTATCACAGATGTCGTAAATCAGTTTCAGCTTGCCTATGCCAGCGCCCGAGTGTGGACTGTTCGATAAGCTGTGACTAGACTGTCGGGACGAATTGCCACTAGTCCAACCTAAAGTCTTACCTAAAGCTATAGAGCTACCAATCTAACTTGATCTCCCTTGTATCTATTCAATTCGACTTTATTCTATCAATTTGTTGTGAGAAAGAAATACAATTTGAATTCTGAAGTATTATTCTACTGGATGATTTGTATATATGTATTACACATATATATGTTGTACACATTGAGATGCAAGAGAATATTATTATAAAATACTTAGTATAAAGAAAGATATGAAAAATAACTTGCGAAAAGATTGAGTTATTTTAAATATTTTCTTCTTTTATAAAATACAAACTCATTAACTTTACTGTATTATTAAGTAGCAATTAGGATTATTCTTTTAAAATTAAATTAAAAAATGGTAAGATGTCTCACGGAATTATATTCGTAATATAAAATATGAGAAAGTTAGTATGCAAATATATCTATCATTGTTTTCATTCTCATTTTCTGTATACAGTTGCATTTGATTATTGAAACACTTTCCTAATTTAATGCTTCATTAAAAACTACAATTACCTTCAGGATTTAAAATATAATGTAAATCATAAAACACTGAAGTCATTTCCTCTCTTATATCTAAAAATTTAACATATATAGCTTATTATACATATAAACATCACATGTATGAATAAGTACATACATGCATGGGATATAACATACTACAACTTATCGGCAAGTTGTGCTAACTGCCAATGCTTTTTTCGCTAAGTGCTCTCACATAAATTAGTAAAAGTTCGCCGAGTGGAAGCCCGTCCAGCTTTTATAAATTGCATAAAAGGGTTGTTTTGTATCCATGATGATTAAAATTCAAACGTATTGTGCTATATTATTTATTACGTCAATTATTTTTACCTCACTTTCTAATAAAATATAAAAATGTATTTTCTTTTTACATTATACAATAATATAATAAACAATAGTACTTTGTAAAACTTACCAACGCTCGTTGATGCTAATGGCTCATTACGCCTTCACGGGCGTGAAGCGACTCGACTAGTGGGTAAATGACTACATAAGTTCATTACCTGCTTATGTAACATAATATAATATAGAAATCATGATATAATTCTTAATGTGAAACACTTTCAATCAATACTGAAGTTTTCGTAACAATGGGTAACTTTTTTTGGAAATATAAAGAAAAATGGCCTTGATATCTTTTCCTTATGATTTTTATGGTCAGAAAATGTTTACTAAATAGCGAAGATTGCACGCCAAATACCTACTGTGCCCTTATAAATAATATACCTTAAAAATATTTAGAAAAACCATTATTAATTCTAAATAAAAAAGAAGTAGAAATGCAATGGTTCTAAAGAGTTATTTAAGCTTGTTCCACCCTTTCCCTTTCTTAATAGAACCACGCATGCTGGTTGACAGAGCCGCTGCTATACGGTAACTCACATCCCGCCTAGAACTAAGTTCTTTAACTCTTACTTTTGCCATGTCGTTGGGCTGTGCAATGTTTCCAGCGAGCGTATCCCAACCGTCCTATGATATGAGGTCTTTTAAGCGTAGCGTCTAGAGTTATTTGTGCAGGCTGGTATGATCGATGCGACTACACGATGCGAATATCTATCTTTATTATAAAAACGTAATTACCACAATATTCACAGTAAACATTATATGGTTTATATTTTGTTACTGTTGTTTTGAAGTACATTTAATTCTCTCTAACTCTGTAGAGTTACCAAGCCCTACAATTCCACTGATGTGCTCAGCGTAAAGCACAATTAGAGGTATATAAGTAAAATATTCGGATATGTACAAAATATTTCCAAACTGTGACCATAACACAACGAAAATACCAAATCGTGGAACTTTCCTCTTATGACAGTCGTTGATGTATGTGATTTATCCACAATGCCTGTCGACCCGTTCTGTTTTATGACCATCATTGTACAGGGAGTCCATTGCAGTTATTTCAGTCATTTGATGTAATCACGCTGAATGCACGTCAATTGGTAAGTTTAGCACAAGGTTCGAAAAATATATGTTTATACCAATTTTAAATGATTATTTATTTATTTTTTTATTCTTTATAGGGTTGCCAGTGGCCCGGTACAATACTTCATTTACACAACACATACACAATTACAATCAACAATGTACAGTTCCTGTTAAGGCATCCACTCTAACGTATGTTAGAGTGCCCTGTTTAATTATATTGTATTAATGGTAATGAAAGTCAAGATTATCAGTTTGTGCATATCTCAACAACCCGAAGATGATTGCCCTTTCTATCGAGAACATTAAAAGTTACATTTTAAGATTATGTAAAGCACACGTAAATTTACTTAAACTATAGGGGAATGCTTTTAACAAAACGCAATGTCAAAATAATTATAAAAAAATCAAGGTAAAAATGGATCAAATAACCTTTGACCTTAAATATGACTCAGACAGATCAGGGCAGATGGCGTATCGGTTGCATTTACGGCATTTCGAAGACATTACAAAAGCCATTCCGTTATCTAATGTGCTCTTAGGATTTATTTAACTTTTCCACGCCTCCACGTCTCGAAAATCGTCGATAAAGATGTCAACAAGAAAAGGTCGCCATTTCCGCCGGGATACAACACCAACTCATGTTTTTATTGTTGATGTTACGTACGATTTACTTTTATGTTGCTTAAGTAATGTGCGCTTTTTGTATAAAATTAATACTCTTGCCAATTTATAATAGGTACATATAAATATTGAGGTTATCCGACAAAGAACCGTTGTGACATAGCTCTCCGTATTAGCAAGCTGAAGTGCCAGTGGACAGGCCATATAATCCGAAGAACCGATGGTCGTAAGAGCAGGTGGGTTCTTGAGTGGAACCCGGGGATCGGCAGACGTAGCGTGGGGCGTCTCCAGCAAGGTGGAGCGACGTCCTGCGAAAGGTGGCCGTAAAGGATTAGATGAGAAAAGCCGAAGACCGGGCTCAATGGTACTTGTTAGGGGAGGCCTATATCCAGCAGTGGACTAAGATAGGCAGATGATGATGATGACATATAAATTGACAGTTCGCTTAGAATAAGGATAACTTAGTTAATGCAATAAATTACATAAACAAACTCTGTCTATCTCTATTAATATTGCTTTAAACCCAGTGGCGTGCATCCCATATAAAACATAAAAAGCACTATCTCGTCATACTTGGACATTTAACACACATATACACACTTAAAATGTAATCCAATTTGGACTCTCACACTGCTATTTTAGTAAACACTAGATTTTAAGTCAATATATTTATTAAATGTCCAAGTATAACAAGATAATGCTTTTTATGTTTTATATAGGATGCACGCCACTATTTAAATCATTACTTGAAATAAAATATTGTAACATCAACAGTGTATCTAGTAGTAGATAGTAGAAGTCTATATCTTATACCCAGATTATATACATATATATATATATATATATACATATAATATAAACAACATTAACAACAACAACAACATCATAACATAACATAATAACATTATTATAAGAAATAGATTGCTACTATCTACTACTACATTCACTGTTGATGTTACAATATTTTATTTCACAAGATGAATTATATTCTTTTTCGGGTTAATAATGATGCATAACAAAATGCGAAATAAGGCACATTTTTAAAATATGTTATTTTAATTAATATTACAAAATAGATTAATTTACAAAAAGCACTGTCTATTTTTCCAACATCATTATAAGATGGAAATCTTCAAAGTTCCAAAAACATGTGAATTGGTCGGGCTTTGTTGGGCGAGCGCGCTCCATCACCGGCCTCATCATCACTTTCAATCAGGTGAGATTTAGATTAATCATAATCCATTTTGTAATAAACAAATAGTTACTGTTGTATAGATCGCATATTTCTAGGTTTTTATGGCCAGAAAATGAACTTAGTAAAAAAATAACGATTGAGCAGTCCAATAAGAAATAAAAATTTGTTGAGCTATAAATTAACTGAGTCGGAGCAAGCCTCGCAATCTGCATTAGCTGAGACGCACTTCTCTCCACCGATTAAATGAAATTTCATGGCCGGTTGCCTACGGAAACTCACTGGACAAAGGTCTGAGATATTTAAATTGAATGCTTTTAATCCGGCAAATTCTTCTACTTTTTTCTAATGATAACGTTTTGTAAGAGAACGTGAGGATTTATTTTCTTACAATCGAAAATAATGTTTTAGTATTTATTTCAGTTCATCATTTAATCAACACTGTATAAGAAATAATTGGACAATAATACTGAAACACTTCCAATATAAGCAATCAATGATTTTAGACTATGTATAGTTGAATTTAACACGTTTGCTGCGGCAAGGAAAGTCATAAACCTTCTCCTGGTGCGGCGGTAGGTCAAAATACACCAACTAACGACTATCCGCCAGTGCGTAGTAGGTCTTTCTCGACCCCCCAGCACTAGGGTTTACTAAAATGCTGTAAATTGGCGAAAACGTAACGTATGTATTTTTTTTTTGTACTGTTAGAACGACCTTGATCCCAACTTCCTTGGTTTAGCTTCGCACCGGGATCTGTCAAATATTAAACGAAAAATAAAGCAGAGAAAACAGCGGGCTGATATCGACCTGGTCCGCACTAGAAAGTGTTTTTTAGTAGTGATGGGACAGATAAAGAATAAATAAGGGATGTGGAAAATAAAACAGAACTATCGTAATAGAAAAAAAACTTGTTTAATGAAAAACTTATTAATTAATAAAAAAAGTTACATTCATGAAAAAACTTATATTGTTAGCATTAGTCTGCCTGTGAATGCTTAGTTTTAAAACACGTTTTGCAAAGGTTCTGATTGCATCTCCTGCAAAATGATTTAATTTTTTTAACTTTTTTTTTGTTTGGGTAGTATTTAAAGTTCTCCGCAGTCTCTCATAGCACCCTGCACAATTTTTTCGTTTAGCGGTCATCTCTAGAACATGGCCACTGTCCTTCGGATTTTCTTGGTTTTTTGAATTTAAAATGTTTTTTGAGTTCTTCCACATGGCTCACAGTTATGAACGAAATATTGTATGGGACTTGCGATGGGGAATTGTGTTACTCCAAATTTAACGTAAGCGAAGGATTAAAATCAACTGCGCTGTCATTTCGAAGTATCGCACGAACGACTAGCGTTAATTCGCCTCGATAGCACGCACAACACTAAATGGCGGCGCGCGCGCTCAGTGCTACAACGGGTCGCGGGCGGCCTGTTGGGAGGGTAGGCCCAAATAGACCTGTTGCCGCATTGAGCTGATGTTTTTTACCGTCTGTGCGTGGTAGGTCAAAAAGTGCCTACCGTAATGTTTTGATTGGGAATACCTACAATTTTGACCACAAGCTGAAATATATATTTGTCTCTGTTGAAATCTTACAAACACCTGAGATACTCGCTCCGCATTGGCGGGAGGGACATAGTTTTGTTCGTCCGCACCAGGCGAAAGTACCGTGGTAGGACGAAATAGGCCTGTTCCGCAGCAAACGTGTTAATAGATATACTCACAGTAAGAAACTATTTACTTTTAATATTTAAGCAGACGTTTGTCATTAATAGAAGATATATATATATATATATATATATATATATATATATATATATATATAGATAGATTGTAGATTGTATATATATATATATATATATATATATATATATAGATAGATTGTAGATTGTATATATATATATATATATATATATATATATATATATATATATATATAAAGAATGTTATTTACACATAAATTTTCGGATTTAGAACAATTATCCACCACAAGTCATACAAAAATGTGTTTCTTATAAAAATCGAAATTACGACACAAAGCATAGAAAACTGTCGCTGAATTATTACACCAATACATTATTTTTCAAAATGCATTTATTCAATATAGTTTAAAATCGATATAAGTACCGTATATCTGATAAGCTATTTGAACGTTTATTATCTTTAAACACGAGAGAACAATTGCAAAGACCAAAATTCTGATTAATTATACTATACTCCTACTCCCAAAAGTTAAAGGTGTTGTATATTGGAAAATACCTAAAATAATTTGCTCGATTTTAAAATATTATACTTATTTTAAGAAAAATATCGGTTAACTTAAGTTTCGTCTCGGTCTACGCATAGCAATCGGAGCCCCGGAAAGGTATCCCCTTTAGCACTAATCGAGCAATTTCTCCCATGTTATTAAAGGAAAATGGGAATGTTCGCAGGCCGTTGCGTTCTCAGAACGAGTTTGTTATAGACGGTATTGAATTTTTAAACAAATTTTTCGACTCACCGGCTCAGCCCAGGAACGGCAGGAACCCACTTTACGTTATAGGATTAGAACGTTATTACACCATTAAAATGTTCATGAATAATTTGCACCTCTTTTATTCTAAACTATACCATTACCTTTATGTCAAACTGAAATTTTTCTAGTTTATTTTTGAGTACATGTTTATGAACTGTACTTAGTAATAAATATAGAGCAATTAAATTGTAATTGAGAAAAAAAAAAAACTAAATGATTGACGAAACGATATAGAATTAATCTAATTTGAAATCACGTATATTCTATAATATAGAGATAATTAAAATTACAAATAATATGATTGTTGTCATAACAAAGAAATAGACATTAGAGACTGATAGAAACAACATTATCTAAGAATGAAAACACTAATCATTACCCTTTTGTCCTTCCATGTTGTCAAGACATTACTAACCTCATACACGTAAAAATTTACTGAATGGATTTACCTTTGCAAGTAAACCGTTTAAGTAAGTCGGAGCGTGTATGGCGAACATTATAACCTAACTAGCTGATCCGGCAAACGTTGTTCTGACATATAAATTTTTTCTAGTGAATATAAACATTTAAATAAATAAATAATACACTTTCGTTTATAAAGTTAGAAAGATAATTTTTCGATTCTGTATTTTAAAATGTTATAAATAGAATCTGTTTAACTTACTTTTGAATTAAATGTTTAATTATAAGTTGATAGAAACACGAATTGAATTATAACTGAAACGAGAGAAAAATGAATTGCTTTAATAAAGAAACCTCTGGTAGTATTATAATATCTTCTGTATTATAATATACAATTTTGGTCATAGTGACTTCCACATAAAAGGTAGATATATGCTGTCACGGACTTTTATTTAGAGCTATCCAAGACGAACAATCCTACGGTACATCATCTTTATGTGATTCCAATGGTTTAGGCAGTGTACGCCAAGATAGCTTTCAGACGTATCATTGTATCACAGATGTATCGTTATATTACTACCAAAATTAAATAAAATCATTACAAAGTGTAGCCTATATGTTATTTCGATGTATAATCTATATTACTGTAAAAGTTTCATGCAAATCCGTTCAGTAGTTTTATCATGAAAGAGTAACAAACATATTCACAAACTTTCGCATTAATAATATTAAGTAGGATACCGGCAATCAATTGTCATATACTCCGCATTATCTTTTCCTGCGCAAATACTCGTATATCCAGACGTTAGACCCGTTAAAATGTGGTAAACGTGTTGCTGTTCAGCATGCCAATATAAAAGTATTCTTAAAAATATTAAGTGTGTGCCCTTAATTTAAAAGACAAGCTTCAACAGGGACAGTTTCTAAAATACTACAAAACAGAAACGGGATTTCCCTTGGGAAGCATTAATGTTCCGGTGCTAGCGTGGGCCATTCGACCGAATCTTTAGAAATTAAAGCAGGGAAAAAAGTCAATAAATCTAAGAACCAACTTGGAACAGATAACGAATGTCTGAGAGAAACACGACGCCTCGGTAAAAATCTCACGGGCTTGCTTGCTTTAATGTGACTCTAAGCCCGTCGCTCGGAAGGGTAAACGATACGCCGGTAAACTTTTGAATATATCTCCCCTTTTGATTTCAATTGTACCTGTATTATCTAAACAGGCTAAATTGAAAACTCGGAGATAGCGGCTTTGTTATTTATCATGGGAAATAAAAACAAAATTAAAAACTAGATAATCTATGTTAAAATAATAAAAAATCTGCTTGCAATAAGCAATAAGATATAATATTTGATAAATAAACAGTAAACACATAAAGTTATTTCCTAAATGCTTCAGCATATGCATTATTAATAAACACATTATTATAATCATAATATGCATAGATACTTTTTTATTAGCAGCAAAATCAGCCGCAAGGTCTGATTGCGACCGTGGCTTGTGCAATTAGGTAGTAACTACAAGCGAGTAAAAAAGTTTCATACGCTTGTAACCCTCATTCTAAATACCTATTTATAATGTGTACAAAGAGCGATATTTTAAAATATGTTAATATCTTTACGATCAAGTGATATTGTCATTGTTACCTACTTTTTTTTGGTATCCCGGGGGAAAATCCTGCATAGGACCATCAGGGCCGCTGTAAGGGCAGCGACCCCGGTGTGTCAGACTCCTATTGACTATAAACCCCCGGGGTGTCCCTCTAATCGCTCCACCTGAGCCTAGGAAACCAAATTTATCCAGACGCCCGGGGACCAAAAAGCCTTATTGAAGCTGCCTCTCTGGTAGGGGTAAGAGTAAAGAGTCCACCCCTCTAAAACCTCTCTCTCAGGCGGCGCGCCGGACACTGCGCACCGCCTCCCTCTCATCCAGCATTATTACATCCTAAACAAACATTCAATCATTATTATTATAGAAAATTAGTTCTTAAATCGTTTTAGAATATTTAAATTAAGCTATAATAATAATCTACAAATGTAATTTCTCAGGTGACCCGTAAGTAAAAATATAGGCTTAATAAATGTTAAAAAAATATTTTATATGTAGATTATTATTATTACTTCTATGTACAATATGGTACTATAGTGAACTTGTAAGGATGTTGTATTGTGGATCTCTTCCCTACTGCAATTGAAACGCTTATCACTTTTATATTATATATTTTGTAATACTATTCGAATATTTACATAAAATTTATCCTTTCTTTATATACTAATTTAAAAACAACATTTCTTCACGAAAACCCAAGATGTAATCCTCTAGAAAAATTTATTGTAATTTTCAAATCAAATCGATCTTCCTTTTCAACTATTCTCTATCAAAAACATTCTTTTTTACTTAACGGCCATCACATATTTACTCCACAGATATTTAACTTAAATCCAACCTCCTTACACGCAATCACTACAATACACTTTTCTTTTTTTTTGGTAACCCGGGGGAAATCCCTAACAGACCTTCAGGGTGTAGTGAGGGCCAACCCCCGGTGTGTCGGACTTGCACCGACTTAAGCCCCCGGGGTGTTCTTTCTCCCAACTGCCGAGTGCCAAGGGCAAGGCTGAGCCTTCTACAGGCCCCGCCTTACAATACACTTGTCGTTAGGTTATATTACAAACAGAATTTATTTTCACTCGTCTTCATGCTTATGGTTACTATAAACCATCATTCAAAAATTAATTTGTAACTAGTATGAAGTAGATAGATACTAAATATTTGCATCCACGTTTTATTAAGGAAATAATCAAGTTTACATACGTTTACAATATCCAGTTTTTTGTTTACTTGTATTTTCACATACTTCAACAATAAATTATTTAGACGATGTTAATTATAATATTAATAAGAATCAAGATATTCTGACGTGAAGTCGTTGAAGAGTACTTGCGGCATACGGTCTGTCCCAACTCCGAACGTACTTGCGCAATTCACTATCTAAAAGTACTAGAAGTTGACCAACTAATCCAAGTTTTCCTTTACAAGCTAATGAGACGAGTTTGATTCGCAATCCCGGCGCGTTGGGAAATACCGTGTTTGAATGGCCTCCGATGAATTTAGTAATATGATGGCAACAAACACAAACTTAAAGTTGTTAAATAACTTTTCTACAGTGAAACTATTAATATTACATGAAGTATATTTTATTTTAAAATACTATATGATAGACTAGCAAGAAGCTAGATCAGTAGAGTAATGGCGTTTATGCAAATTGAAAATAGTCGTAAGTTAGAATCTTAACATGTACTCTTCGGTTTTTAATGTTAATTATCTTATGTCAATGTCAGTAGTGGATAAAAATATCATGAGGAATATGACACGGACCTTAAAATAATAAATGGCATGTTCATAACACCGAACGAAAACCTGCAGCTCCACTGGTCACGTTTAGTGCGACAAATTTACACGCACTGACGTATCTCTGCCTACCTCAAAAGAAATAAATCACGATTATCTTCATGATTTATAATATTCTATAATCAATGCATATTACATACTTTTTCTATCTAGTAGCCAGTAAACAATATTAATTTAAAACTAGCGGGGACGTAAAAATTAAATAGTATATAAATTTATTATGTGGTATTATATGATTGAAAAACTAAAATTAGCTTCCAGAGGCCAAAGCACGAATATTTGCGATAGAGTGTTCGTTTGATAAATTACCGTATTTCAAGGGGGTTCTCAAATTCTATTGTAATTCGCAACATCTTCTATAACCATCAATGAGGTGTTATGTTTAAAGAAGTTAGTAAATTGCATGTGATTGCAGTTTTTCTTAATACTTTGGATTCCAAAACGCCTTGGAATACGGTGGTTCATCATAATAATACGCTATCGAAATCACTCGTGCTAGATTCTCAGTTTTAAAGATGTTAGTAAATTGCATGTGATTAGTGTTTTTCTTAAAACTTTGGATTCCCAAACCCCTCGGAATACGATAGTTCATCATAAGGATACGCTATCGCAGGCACTCTTGCTAGGGTCTCAGGTAAAGATGAAAAGAAAATAAACAGCCAAGCTAAAATATTAATCGAATATTAAGGTCATTATACAAATGGGTTATTACGGTGGATGAAGTTAGTGCTCGTTGGGTACAATGAGTACAACTTGGTTATGTAATGTAAATACGAATTATCTTTTCATGAACAAAAATAAAAATAATGTGAGATGACAGGAGTGTACTTTTTAAGACGGTATTCAAACGCATATACGTAAACACTGGCGATTTCATAAACTTGTTAAAGTTGTTAATGCCATAGCAATGTATGGGTTTACGGTATTAATCACGGAGTATGTGGTAGTTATAGAAGAAAGGGAAGGTGTAGCGCCACATGTGGAAAGTGTCAGGAAGGATTGCATGAAAATACTCAAAGGCTCAATAGCGCTTGTTTGGAGAGACCTATGTTCTGTAGTGGACTAGGGTAGGCTGATGATGATAATGTCAACTCAAATCCGTCATTAGTAACTTTAAAGTTGCTATTATTTTGCATTATTCGTTTTCTTGATCTGACAGCCCTATAACCAGAAAACAAACACTACTCGTAGAAGAGAAAATACAAATAAAGGCGCATTTACCGAGCGATTAATATTCGCAGGACCGCGGTCTCCGCTCGTCACCGCATCGTTTGTTTAACCTCTTCTGTCAATTTGATTTCAAGCCTCGAGGGTATGTAATTTCCATTACGGAGGTTCAGATACTTTGTTTATCATTACACAGGTCAATAAGGCCGACGAAATTATCAACAAATACAATTATAACAAAGTCTTACGTACCTAAATAATGTTTAATATCATATTTACTTGAATATTTTGGTTTCTTGATAAAATTATAATAAACTAGCTGTCCCGGCAGACCTTGTTCTGCCCTATTTCTCTAAAACAAAGTCACATTGTTGTTTTTAATGTCAATAGCTATTGGCCTGTCGGCTGTTTTTTGAAAATTGTTTGAAGAAACCTGGCCTTAATGCTATATATATAAAAATTGACAAATATTAACATTAATATTTATACGTCACTCAATTGTTTTGCGTTCCCGGAACCCGTCCACTGACATTTAAACTTTATGGTATCGTGTTAAAGTTCAAAATGACTTATTACGAATTTTTTGTATGAGAATATAGAAAAGTGGCGTTTTTAGACTTTTTCAGACAATTTTTTTAATTTTTCTCTCCGTAATAACCTTCCCTAGACTTCAACAAACACAACAAAAAAGAAATCAGCCAAATCGGTACAGCCGTTCTCGAGTTTCGCGCTTATCAAGACATTTTGCGATTCATTTTTATATTATAGATGATATGGTAACAAAGTTTATGATTTAAATGGTATAGTGGTAAAAAGTCCAGTATTTCGAATCTTAGCTTACACATCCTAAACTAATGGACAGGCTTGTATCCTATTTAAAAAGTCGGAATTGGCAACAAAGGTTTCCATTAAGTAGATATTATTGTTTAATTCAAGTTTAATTTCATTATCTTTCACCAAGTATTGAACGAAGTGAATAATTATTTTACATTCAATCATAAAATTTATTATGTTTTATGTGGCGAAGCTTTGATAAAGATAATTAATAGTGAATGCAATCTCTTAATAACAGCAACCAAATTTTAATTAATAAAATCATTTTAGGAAGAAAACTTTCAAAGTGACTTTAAATCAATTTCGAGCACTCTTCAAGATCAATACAACAGATATGATAGCGCATATACGTGTTAAGGCTTACTTTAATTGGGATATCGCTACGAATAAGGAAAGTGACCTAAAACTGATGATATAGTAAGGTCAGCTGAGCCCTAACAACTTTCTAAGGGACGTAAAGCAGAAATATCATGTTTGGGCCCGCTTCAACCAGGGCTTTATTCTGAACACGATAAATGACCTGGATTTGGAGCTGTAGCAGTATAAAAGTAATGTAATGTATTTCTTTGTACCATAAATTATTAAAACCGACTTCAAACCTGCAAAACAAAGCAATATAATGTAAAAAAAAACCTACCTATCTGTGAATTAAATTATTCTAAACTGAATTATATACCTAGTTACGCAAAAAAGACAATTTACAATTATTTAGTTACCATAAATATTCTCAGCTACAATTTTTCTACGGCTTGGTACTAATCAATATAGTATATTTAATTATATAATATTTGTGGACATTACACACATTGACCTAGTCCCGAAGTAAGCTAGTGCTTGCCATATGGGTATCCACACATCCATAACTCGCGACAAACTAACCTATTCGTATAGAAAAGTTCGACCCTACCACTATTTCTACGTAAGATATCAAACATTGCAGACTGCCTAATGTTCTATCCTGATATATAGTACAATGTGGATGCCTTTACATGTAAACGTTAGACAACCCTCAAACAAATTACACTACCTCACCTTGGTATGCTAGAGAATTCGTTGTAAATTACAAAATCTAGGTCGAGGTTTGGAGTGACTAACGTACTGATTCAAAGTGTTTGCCAAGATCCACAAGATCCTCATCTACCATCGCATTCCTTCCGGGAACTTTTTGTTTGCTTAAAGTTAGTTATGGACTTAATAATTATTGACTGCGCTACGTACATAATTTCACGTTTGAGCAAATGGCTGAAGCCCATCCCACATCGTTTATTAACAACCACTGTAATATATTAAATTATTAAAATAAAGCTTATTATAAAGTTGTAATGGTGCTGCGTACAGATTAAACACATGCTCATAATAAAAGTATCTAAGCAAACAATTTATTTGATTTATTTATTTATTCAATTACCTATTTAGAGGAACAATGCAAATAAGAAACTTTATAATAAAAGCTCCATTTAAACGTTAGACCTGCTATCTTCAATCATTGAATACACAGAGCTCTCATTATCGGCTACAAAGGCTTGATTAATAACATTCTCTTCAAGAAAGTTTTTGCAATATCGGATAAGCTGTAACATTATATAATTTATTAAGACATTACGATTATAATACTTAGCATGAAAATTTCATACTTCACATTCGCGATACTTTACTTTAAAGCTATTTCGTTAGAACGTAAATATGAAAGATTATTTTAAAATAAATGAAAAATACAAGGCAGTAATACAAAAAACAATGTTGATTACGTTTGAAACTATAACAACTCAAATTATATTTCAATAAAAACAATAATTTTCATAGTTATAAGTAAGCATCGTTATTATCCTTAAACTAATAATATAGCACATTTTTCATAATTAATTTAAACTACTTAAACACGCAGCGCAATGAAGGCGAATAATGATTTCTTGGTTTTTAAACCTCAAGTCTGACATCTAAGTAATAGAAATCAGGCGTCTTAATCAAGAATTGCCAATATTCAAAATTATTTACATTGAGTAACAACGCTTATATAAAAGTAGATGTAATAGTATGTATAAAGTGAAATGTCATTTCATGCTTCTTTATATTATGCTTTCGTATTTGACAATATTATACATATTATATTAGGTCCTTACATATGAAATTGGCGTTTTTCGTACTGGCCACTTTAATCATAAATTTCTCCTCTTTGGTAAGGAATTCCAAATTCAAATTTGTACAGCTATAGACTCATGTATTTGTGCTTCGATGATCGTCATTCATTTGTTTTTTTCTTCTGTTTTTTTCTGTTTGCGTCACTCATTTTACAAAATGGAAAACTTAAAATATCGCATTATTTACGAGTACGAGTTCCGCCGTGGCACTAGTGCTGCGGAAACAACTCGAAGCGTGAATGATGTGTATGGCGGTCGTGTTGCAAAAGAAAACACAGTTCGTTTTTGGTTCCAACGTTTTCGTTCTGGAAATTTCGGCCTGCAGAACAAGCCCCGTGGACGGCCTGAGACTCAAGTTGATGATGAAGAGTTGAAGGCTATTGTGCACACTGCGCAACAGACGGCTACTAAATTAGAAGAGCTTCAATTGGAAAGTCTAAGACATCCTCCGTACTCCCCGACCTTGCTCCAACAGATTACCATTTTTTTCGAAATTTGGATAACTTCTTGCAAGGGAAAAAATTCAACTCCGATGGGGCAGTCCAAATCGCCTTCAAAGATTTTATTGATTCCCGTCCGACTGGTTTTTTTTAGTAAAGCGATCAATGAACTACCTATGAGATGGCAAAAGTGCATAGAAAATAATGGTTCATACTTTGATTAATTAAATATATTATATTAAAAAATATTCGACTTTTTGTTCCTCCCATACAAAACGCCAATTTCATATGTAAGGACCTAATATTATATATATCAAACATAATAATATATATTATTATAAGGAAAGTTGTTTTTACAAAAACAAACCTTTTCATGGTGTTCCTTTACAGCTTTATTAATTCTCTTAATTTCTAACATAATATGAACATCCTCTTCAAAACTTTTATTAACATACCAATTTTCTCCAGAAAATGTTATAGGAAGTACGTATGGATATCCTGCCAAAAATTCTCATATATAAAATATATATGATATCATTTCTTCTATAGTAATAATTTCAAGTATATCTTTTAAAATCGCAAAGGTGTATCGAAAGTAATAGCCAATATTTAGGTTTTTAAATATATATTTACTATACAAAATATTATAAAATATTCGATTTTTTTCGTTATAAAATGGCAATTTAAGAGGTAAGGACCAATTAGGTAACTAAGGTTACTTAAATAACATGTACACCATACCCATCATAATAATATAAATCTATTATATAATAAAATAATATATATATATATATATATACCTTTTATAGTCCCTAAGGAGCCGTCACTAATGACACCCATACTGCAATAAGATTTCGATCCATCAGATTCAGATGAAAGAGTCATCCAAATGGCTTGTAAAGTTTTTGATATTTTCTCAGCCTTAAAGATGCATCCATAGGGATTCTTACTCGAAACCATCGCAACCTTTTAAAATATTGAAAAAGTTTTTAAAATCTGGTGATAAATTATATTCATGAATATTATAAAAATGTTAAATAACATTGCTGTAATAAAATATTTGTATTATTATAAAAACACAGAAAATTTCAATATATTTTTTTTAATAACTGCGAATAAAGTTATATCTTCATTAAATAGACTCCACGATAAGTTCCTTCTGGAAAGGTGAATTTTGTACAAGTATTAAAACGATTTATATATTTTATTAATTTAAAAAATAAATTTAGATACATGTATCTATTCATAAACTCTGTTGAGATCTGTACTATAATACTGGACAAATATACATAAATATACATTACGTAACATCCAGTAGGTAAAGAAGAGCTTTCCGCTACTAAAAACTCAAACTAGGATCTTTTCTACTTTGATACTGATGGCTACAAATTGAGCTAACACGTCAAAAGATACCAACATATCAGTACAATAATAACGAGATAAAAATTACAACGATGTACCATAACTCTACACCAATAACAGTTAATCAATTATATTTTCCGGCTCAATGATCAATGAATGATGGCTATCGACTCGAACCAAGGATTAACAAAAATTAAATCACAATGTATCAGTCAAGGTATTAGTGCTTTGACATTGTTTTTTCTTTATGACTTACAACACATTAAATTTTCGGCAAGACCCTGGGGAAATCCGGGGGAAAATCCTGCATACGATCTTCAGGGCCGCTGCGAGGGCAGCGACTTCGGTGTGTCAGACTCATACTAATTAAAAACCCCCAGGGTGTCCTTCCAATAACTCCACCCGGGCCTAACGATCCAGATTCTTCCAGACGCCCGGAGAACGAACAGCCTGTTTAGGCTTCATTTCTGGGAGGAGTGAGTGTAAGAGCTCCACTCCTCCAAACCTTTCTCATAGGCGGCGCGCCGAACACTGTACGCCGCCTCTCAGTATTTAGCATCCTCAAGAAAACTCTCTCTTCACCACAACGGTTAATCATACCGAAATAACGAGAGAAGATATACTCTATTATTTTGTTAATTCTGTAACAATTGTTTATTCAATAATTTAATTCACAACAACATATATGTAGGTATTCAATGTTGTATATGAACACTGGATCTATCAGTGAATAATTTATGTCTTTTCTAGAAATACGTATAACATTGTCTAGTTTGCTTTGCTATAAATAAAATCAAATCCATTACATTTATCATTATCCTGTATTAGTAAAATGCATGTTATTATTAAGAAGGAAACAATATTAAAAAAGAAAAATTTCTAAGACAAGCATAAAGATCGGGCATTTTGACCGGTTCGGTAAATCTAGTGTTAAGAAAAATCTCTTTTATTTTTTAATATTTCCTAGTTAACATACCCTATGAATAAAATCTGTCTTCATCCACGACGCATTAAACTGTGTATGATCTAAATTCGTAGCGTGTAAAACATCCTTTCCTATCATATCCCAATCACATTGAGACTCATCGCCGGGTATATCATGAATTATAAAAGGTTTTTCAACCTCAACGTGGAACACTTGATCGTTTGCCGCCCAGACATGAACATCATTTATAACGTTACATTGGACCTTGAACAAAACACTCCTGTTACATATAAATACGAAATGACAAATTAATTTTGAGAAATGGCTTTTAATAATGTGGCTATGGAGGTGGCCAGGCCAACCTTTTATCGAGGTGTGAAAGGCTATTTGGTTTAAGCGAAATTTTTTGGTGATATAGTAATATATATTTTCGGAATCAGCGTTTTTTTTACGGATTCCAAAAATATATAAGTATATTAACTGTATCACCAAAAAATGTCGCTTAAACCAAATAGCCTTTCACCCCTCGATATATTTCAAATCTGAGTTTTATTAGGCAAATAGTTCTATAGTTTAAAAAATATTTTGAGACATTAAGAAATAAAAAGAATATGCATAATTAGATACCAACAATATGGAGGCGGGCGATAGCCATAGTATTTAGAAACTTTTACAACAGGTTGTCAGGTACCTATAGTATAAAAATAATACCTAATGAAATTCTGTACTTATTTATAATAGAAGTAACAAACATTAATAAAATTCATAACAGGTAAGGAAAGTATATTAAAACATGAAATTATAGTTCAAAATTTACTAATAAATCTAAATTCAGTCACCTTCAGGTATTCAGCTAATACACTTTTAGAAATAGTCATCAGCGAAGTTGGACAAAAAAACCGGTCGTTAGGTATATTTCTTGAGAAAGACTTCAGAATATCCATCGCAACCAATCCGTCCGCGATAAATATTGGTTTTCTACGTATTGTTTCAATTTTTATATTTTTTTCATTAGACATTTTATTCTTTTCAAGGGATTGTTGTGCAATGGGCTGAGGCATCGATAAATTGTGAGCTATTTTTAGAATCAAATAGAAAGTATCGAAATGCTCAGTGGAGTCAACGTTACCAAAGTCTATGTAATTTGGATTCGGAAAGTTTGTTATGAAACAAAATATGTCGGCATCTGAAACACTAATTTAATAAAATACGATATTAATAATCTATGTTTTTATAATGTTATTTTGTACATATTACTTTTTTTTAATTGTAACAAGATGAATATTTTAATCGGTAGGCAAGATTAATAACGAAGCGATCCTTTTATCTATTATCTTCTTCTAAAGTGAAGCCTAAAATATAGACTATACGTATGTAAACTACACGTTTCATTGTAATGACTTCTCTTTTTGATGTTTATAGCACGCCATCGGTGCTACAAGATTTCTAATTACATTACCATCGACCACATTCCATCACAAATGATTGATATATTGTTATAGCTATAATCTAAGGTTATAGCATATTATTATCAATTTTGTATCATTAAATACCATTTATAAACTGTTGTATCGAGAAAATAGACCAATAAAAAATTATATATGAACCTAGGCAAACCTGAAGAAATGTCTATAGAGTTCATACACGAAAAAGCACAATGCATCAACTCCAATTTAAACGCTTCCGCTGCTGTAACTTCATTCGTATAAACTAATAAGATTAAGTCAATCATTTGATTATTTCCGAAAACTATGCCAGACAACATTTTAACAATACTTAATTGTGAAGTTGGCGTAAGTGGATTCACCATAAGAATTTTTAACGGATTAGGTATTTGAGTATATTGAAGATTCATTACTATAAATTATTGCAACGATGATAATATATTTTAGGGTTTGTACTATAGTTATATTTTAGATGTCATTTCTTTAGAAAAATAATAACATGTCATAGCACGGCCTTGTAGAATGTGTAGAATGAAAGAATAAATTATTACATTGACAAAAATGTCCCCAAGGAGTTTAGTAAGTATGAAATATAAATGTTATTATTGTTTACCTATTCTTTTATTTGAACAAATTAAACATAAAATTTGGATTACTTGAAATAAACTAAATATGACTGTTTCGCGATTTCAGACATAATTTCCACCTCAATTGGAGAAGACGCTAAACAAGGCTGCACGGTTTCAAACTTTTGCCTGCCTGTCTGCGGATCTTTTCAGCAAGTACAATTATTGACAACTTGACAAATGACATATTGGCGGCAAAACATCAAGCTGGAGCGGTTGCATCTCTTCCTCACTAAAGTTGAATATTTGTCGTTTTCTTGTTGTGGCGGTCGGCTGGGTGTTCAATTGTTGTGTGAGATTGTATTGTGCGCTTGGGTAACAGCGGAATGCTCGGCCGACAGTGTGCGATGAAGAATAGATGTTTTTTTTTTGGTGAAACGCTAGCAGAGTGATGCATCCCTTGGACCGCTGCGTTCTACCGCCAATCTGCACAGTCTTCCTCGCCGCTTATAATGTCTATGTATAGAAATGGTGCAACAAACAGAAAACGAAGCTGGATTACATTGAATTAAAACTACAACAGAGATATTGGAGCGTAGCGGGATGACTTAACGAAAATTTAATAAAACATGAATAGAAATTACCTCAGACATGGCTATATAGCGTAAATGCTTTTGCCTTCCCTCACAGAGGGGAGAATAGAACCAATAAAAAAAAGACAAATGACAGTGACATTATTTTGACGCAACTGTTTTGTGTCGTGTGGTCTTATTCACTCGCAATGTTTATAAATGTTTTCAATTAAGTAAAAACTATGGCTTCCCCAAAAGATAAAGCTGTTGATATTTCATCAACAACGTCAACGTCATCCGTGAAATCACATTTTCTTGAGAGATCTCCGTCCGTCGCATCAACAAGAGAAGATAAATGGCCAGAATTGTTGTTATCAAAACCATACAATTCTTACTACTATAGTTCTAAAAGTAAGTTTTTGCTATACGTTAATTATTGTAATTATTTTTGTTCAGTTTTAGATAATTTTTAGATTTACAATGGAATTGATGTGATAAAAAAATCCAGTAAACTTTTTCAAGAGTGTTCAGTTTAATTTTATGAAAATATTCAAAGCGTGGCAATGATATCCAGGCCTTGACCTAATGGTTTCAGGACAAGACATTTATTTGATTCTAGAACTTTTGGCACAACTTCGCCTGGGAAGTTAGTGGTAATCTATTCAAATAAAATATCTAAAGACAGGGTAAAGTGTTGAATAGAACACTTTAACAAAAGTCTGAATAAATATTGGAAGGAAGATTAATTGTAAGCTTAAGGTTCAATTACTTGGATATGATTGTATGCAATGTGTATATAATAGATTGCACATATAAAAGCACTTAATGTTGTACCATCTTAGAAACTGCATAAATAAATGAATTGTTTCAAAATAAGACTGTATGACTGTCATCCAGTGGCAAACTCATCAAACATACCCCAGGCAAGCAAATTTTTCAGTTTTCCATTTATTACATATTCCTATGTACTAAAAATGTTCATATTTTAGACACAATATTATTATGATCTCAATACTTTGGTACTTTCTGTAAGTAAATGGAAACTCATATATTAGTTCAAATTAAAAATAATTAGTTTTTTTATCAACCATCATTTTTTATGTTGTTGCTAATTGTTAAGAAGCTCATGATACATTAGCATTTACAGAAAAATAAGTATTTCACAGGATTTTATTTCCAAGAAATAATATAATATTTTATTTCTAATTAATATAACATATTTAATTTCCCATTAATTTATAAAAACATACTTTACAAAATACAGCAATAAAGACTCAAGTACAGAATTCATGGTATTGACACATACAGAATATATATTAATATATGCTCATAAAGCAAATAGAATGTAAATGCAAAATTTAAACACTTTTATCTAGGATTTGATATAACTATAATTTATAGCCATAAAATCATATGAATATTGTCATTTAATATTAAATAATAATTATAAATAGCAATTAAATAGAATAAACATAATTTTTAAAGTCATTTGTTTACAAAAAGCACTGCTTTTAATTGCAAAGGAATTCATGAATTTTGGGTGTGGCCATACTTATGATTTCTAAGATGAGAAAAAAATATTACTCTGCGACCGTATGTTGGGCAGAATCCTGATCCGAGACGCAGTGATAGCACTGGGTCGTTCCTTCTATCCCAAACCGGCACAGATACTCAGTGAAACATCCGTGTCCCGTGGGAACCTGTGTCAGACGGTAGGTGACATGACCGCTGCTCTGTAACCAGGCTTCGAGGTTTGGCAGAATTGCGTTACCACTTGCTTATGCACACATCGCTCCTCTGAGAGCCGCGCTCGCCAAATTCTCACGGCTATTAGACGCTCTTCCCTTTTAAGCCTTTCCAATGCCAAGGGTGGTACGGTTTCACCCCTTTGGCGGATTTCGCGAACTCGGTTGAACACCGCAGTGTCCACTTCTGCTAGGATATCGATGGGTGGAAAGCGCGCCAAAATCAACGTCGCCTCAGGTATCAGGTATCAGGTTCACACGGGCTCATTTTCCGCAACTCGACGTCTGAGTGCGCCTATTTTGCGTGAAAAGCGGGCCAGGGTGATTTCAATCATCCCAGCCCAGCTCCTCCAAGAAATCCGCCAGCCGCCTGATGTTGCTGGTTGCTTCCGGAAGGTTCCTCGGTGTGCCGAGGTGTTGTGCCCGGTACGCTGCCAGTTCACTGCACTCGAGGAGCACGTGCCTGGCTGTCTCCTCTTCTCTCATGCATGCTCTGCACAGAGTAGTTTCTGTGACACCTAGATGGAAAAGATGTCTATTAAAATAACCGTGTCCTGTTATGGCTCCGGTGACTTTACGTATCTGTAATCTACTGAGATGCAGGATAGCTTTAGAAACCTTTGGATTCGCTCGAGGTAAGGCCTCCTTAGCTTGTCTGCATCCTACTAAGTTGTTCCAGTCTGAATCCTTCAGACGTTTTATTCTTTGACGAATTTCGGATTTGAACCAGCTGAAGGGTAGTGGAATAATCGGCTCAGGTCCGAATATTCTTGTATCAGATCCTCTTCTTGCCAGCTCATCTGCGGCATCATTGCCGCGTGATCCGCTGTGTCCTTTAATCCATTGAAGGGTTGTAGTGTTGTTGTTTAGACATACCTGAGTTAGGGCTTGGTGGCACTGCATGACCAGACTGGAGTTGTAATTTTTACTTCCTATGGCCTGCAGTGCTGCTTTACTATCCGACAGTATTCGGATTGGTTGATTTGTTACCTTCCTGGAGATGACTGCATGGGCTGCCAATAGGATGCCCATGCATTCCGCCTGGAATACAGTATTGTGGGCTCCCAACGCCATGAAGGTCTTGATGTTAAGATCCTCTGAGTAGACGCCTGTGCCCGTTCCTAAGTCTGTTTTAGAGCCGTCAGTAAAGATCCTCAGTTCTTTAACATCTAGGCTTTCGTAGTCTTGTTCGTGTAATTGTATCTTATATTTCTTATCGAAGACGAACTGCATGGGTACTTTGTCGCAGGTAGCTTCAAGTAGTGGTATATCATCTGTGAATTCCTTTAAGATTCTGGTGTGATGAGCACCATTATCATTCCACAGGTTTATAGTTTTCAGTCGTAAGGCGGATGATACTGCTTCTTGTTGAACATACAAGTGTAGGGGTATCATGTCAAGCATGGTTTCTAGTGCATTTGTGGGGGTGGTTCTCATGCATCCTGTAATAGCCATGCATGCTTGCCTTTGGAATTGTCTTAACCTTGTAGTGGCTGTTATGAGCTTAGTTCTAGTCCACCATACTAATGCTCCATAACTTACCATAGGTCGTATTACAGCTGAATACAGCCAGCTTGTAATTTTAGGGGATAATCCCCATTTCTTGCCTAGCATTCTGCGGCATTGCCAGAAGGCTATAGTGGCCTTTTTTATTTTGTAATCTATGTGGCTATTCCAATTTAGCTTACAGTCTAGAATAATGCCAAGGTATTTTACTTCTGGTTTTAATTCCAGTTCTATATTTGACATGCGTGGTAAGATGAAATTTCCTAGATTTCGCTTGTTTGTAAACATAACTAACTCTGTTTTTGTTGGATTCACAGAGAGGTTGTTTTCTTTGCACCATTTTTCAACGACTCTTATGGCTGCTTGAGAGACGTCGCAAACCGTGTTAGCATATCTGCCTGTTATGAGGATCGCAATGTCATCTGCGTATCCAATTGTGTAGAAATATCTAGTATTTAGGGTGTGAATAAGGTCGTTTACTACGATATTCCAAAGGAGGGGGGACAGTACACCTCCTTGCGGGCAGCCTTTAGCTACCAATGCACCTTTGCTTTGTCCGTCAGCAATTTTAATTATTCTTTTGCTGAGCATGTTTTCAATCCAGTTTATTACATTTTCATCGACACCATGTCGATGCAGTGCTATGCTGATACTATTAAAATTCGTTTTATCGAAAGCTCCTTCTATGTCTATAAATGTGCCTAGACATATTTGCTTGTTTTTTATCGCATGTTCGATTTTGCCTACTACCATATGTAGGGCTGACTCTGTGGATTTTCCAGAGCTGTATGCGTGTTGGTTTTTATGTATTGGTACCGTAGTTAATGCTTTGTCTCTGATCAACCTATCACAGAGCCTTTCCAATGTCTTTAACATAAAGGATGTGAGGCTTATAGGTCTAAAGGATTTGGCATCCGTGTAGTCGCTTTTGCCTGGTTTAGGTATAAAGACAACTCTCACTTCTCTCCATTTAATGGGTATATATTTGTGTGCTAGGCACGCTTGCAGTATTTTCGTTAATGGGTCTATAATATGTTCTATTCCCCATTGTAAGAATACGGGTAAAATATTGTCTAGGCCTGCTGTCTTAAATGGGTGAAAGCTTTGTATGGCCCATCTAGTTTTTTCCCTAGTTACCTCTTCGGTAGCTATTTTCCAACTTTCCTCTGTTGTGGTTGTTCTGTCTGCTTCCCATTGAAAGTTATTGACTAATGTACTTCCTGGGAAGTGTGTTTGTAGGAGTACATTTTGAGTTTCTTCCGGTGTGGATGTCATTGTACCGTCTGTGTTTCTAAGTGAACCTAGGTTGTTATTATTTTGGCTAGATAAGATTTTTCTCACTCTATTTGCCTGTATATTGGATTCAATATCTCCACAGAATTTCCTCCATGATAAGGTTTTCCTGTATCTTAATCGCTTTTTATACCTTGATTTGGCCTCTATGTATTTGTCCCAATCATGGTCTGCGTTAGTATTCATCGCTCGGTTTAGGAGTTTCCTTGTTCTTGTCCTGAGCCTTAGTAGCTCAGGTCCCCACCAAGTGTTCTTATTAGTATTTTCGGGTGTGGCCTCTTCTATGAGTGGACATGCCGAGTGGTAGCTAGTTATGATTATCTCAGTAAGATCATTAACTTGTTCATCTATTTGTTGTGCAGATTCAATTCTCTCAGGGGTCACTGTCCCTCTAAGACCAAATGCCAGCATTTTACGATATATACTTCTATTGGTCCTACGAGGGTTCCTGTGAGGAATTGTTGTTTTGGTGTGTACCTGAAGATCAAATCGGATCCATTTATGATCAGAGCACGAGTCTTCATCCGACACGTGCCAATTTGTAATTTGGTCTACTGTTTGTTTCGTTGCCAGGGTCAGATCAATTATGGTTCTGCTTCTCCTGTTTACGAATGTAGGCTTCGAACCTATATTTAAGATGTCAAGGTTAGTCGTTAATAAGTATTCAACAAGTATGTTACCTCTACTATTGCTGTGTTCCATGCCCCACAGCGGATGATGGGCATTGGAGTCCGTAGCTATGATGAGCTCAAGTCCCTCTCTTTCACAACGGTCAACCAGGGCTGTCATACTGTATGGAGGGGGATCCTCGCTATCCGGCATATATGCCGAAGCAAGAATCACTCCAGGGCAGGTCTGGTCGTGATCGTTTGGGAGTTTTATTGTGCACAGGTCTCTAGAACAGAATTCTGTTAAGATTTGTACATTTATATTTTTAGACGTATAAATACAAGTTCTCATATTTCTATCAGTGCTTGTAGTTAACTTACCTCCTAGTCTGGAGAGTCCTAGTACTTTTCCATCTCTGATCCACGGCTCCTGGATCAGAGCGATGGTTGTTGTGTTGTCCTCCAGCCATTTATGAAGTTGAGCCGTTGCCGTAACGCTGTGGTGGAGGTTGCATTGTATAACTCTACATTTGGACAAAGGGGACGCCATCAGGAGATATTATTTCCCCCTCCTCCCCAATGTCCAATTCTCCGAGGCCCAACGATGACTCTTCGCTGTCTGCAGATATTGTAGAGCTCAAAGTTGTTTTTTGTGCTGTCTTACCGGGTGCAGTTGAACTGGTCCCTGCAGTTGGTTCCAGTTCAGTTACCTGTTCCTGAGTGTCCATGTGTACTATTTCTTCCACGTTGGATTTGTCCTTGGCCTCAGGTAGTGTCTCTGAGAATTTTCCCTTTTGGCCTTGGAATTTAATATACACAGATCCCAACATATATCCCAATCGACGTTCATGGGAAAGTATGGTTGGGATTTGGTCTTCCGGGATGCTGACTACGAGAAAGGTGTCATTCTCCTGTTTTATTGCGGCATGTAGAAGCCATTTTTCCACTTTCACCCATGGGTTTTGGTAGGCCAATGTTCTGCCGATGTCATCTGTCTTCTCCCAGATTCCTGGGATTAGTATGCCACAGCGTATTTTCTTGGGGATTTCCGCCTGTTTCTTTACCATTAATTTTTTCCTCAGATGGTAGTGTGATTTCTGAGACTGCTATGTTCAGCCAGTCCAGTGTAAAATTGTCTGAGCACCACAGTTTTAGTGCTCCATCACTGTAAATAGGCTTCCCTCTGAACGCTGGTCCTCTCTCCAACCCAAGGCGAGCCTCCGCCAGGACCCTTTTTTGAAGTGAGTCCATCAGGAAGTCGCCCTGTTCTTTTGAGAGGTGTTCTGTGGAAACCGGCGTTAGGGCAACAACAAGCTCTGTTTTCGCCGCTTCAGCATAGCTGACAGAGGCGGGTCCACCTGGCTGCCCGGTTCGTCGTTTCTTATGATCCCCTCTTGGTGAAATAGTCTCATCAAGGCGGACTCGTTTGTTGTTTGTTTGAGTCCGGGTGTCAGTATTTCCATGCGTCGTTGGTCCGGTGGTCGGTGCTGGTTCAGAAATCGTGGTTGTTCGTGCGGCCTCAGAAGGCGCAGTCTGGTTGGAGGCTGCAGCTCTTCTCTGCTGTCTTTTTAACCGGCGTTTCTGTTGTTTTTTAGACCATTTGGTCTGTATTTTCTGTTCTGTTGGTTTGGTACATCCCGCTTGACTGAGAGCCGGCGGAGCACAACCAGTTGTGGCTTGCACTGGTTTTCTGCGTCCTTGCCTTGGCCCGACGAGTGTCCAGGCTGTATCAAAGTGGTCTTTTGCCGGTTCTATAGTCGGTGTCTCAGAAGCCACTTGATTGTTAGATGAGTCCAAGGACCCTGTAAAAAGTTGACCTGCAGGTCGCGGCCCATCAGACCCTTGCCTTCCCATAGGAGCTCCAGTGGTCCCGGCTTGGGTTGACTTGACTGCTTGTGCAGGTGTATTAGAGTTACCTGTGAAGGCCGGAGTTTCCAATGTAATTGGTGGTCCTACCCTCACAGGCTGTAGTGTTTTTTCTGCTACTTGCATGCTGTCTGGCACTTGTCGACCTTCGGATATCTCCGTGGGCCTGACATGGCTTGACAAACTTGCTTTCGCATGTTCAACTGAGGTTTTACCCTTTGTTGTATTTTTATTTGCGCCACCGACTTTTGGTCTAGGCGCGGGGTTTTTAGTTTTAGAAATTTGTTTATCCATATTGTTATGTTTATATAATTCGCTCTCCTGGCTTCCCACCCTCCATGGAGCCCGCACCTTTGGGAGTGTCCGGGTAGACACTAGGATTACCAGGGGAGTATAGGTGAGAGGAGTTGGGGTTGAAGCGCGACATCGGGGGCTCGAGCAGCCAGGACTCTGGTGATCCCAGGTATCCCAGCACTCTTGCTCCGTCAGCATGACCCTCCCCATCCTTACGGACCCCCCCTCACCTCGCCTGCGGCCCTCTGACGGGACGCATGACCATTTCCTCCACATTGGCTATTTGTGGAGGCTACCGTTTAGCCTGAACTAAGGACCAAAGGGGGCGTGTTGCCTTGCGGTTGTACTAAAAACCCAACTCCCGCTCGGCTCAACCCCCCAGGACTCCGTCGTCCCTGCGTACGGCGTTCGACTACGCAGGCCCTAGCGTAGGTGGGGCTTTGTATTCAACTCCAAGTCGCACCACATCTTCTTGGAGGGAAAGGGAAAGTGTGAGGGGAAAAGTGGGATTGGAGAGGGTAGGGATTGAGGGAAGGCGCCCGGAGCTTTTTGTTGTATCTGTTTCTGAAGGAATCAGACCAATAGTAGGCAGCAACCTCGTACAGGCTAGTGCACCGGACTTGCCTTGGTAGATCTTGGCGACCAGCGCTACTGCCAAGGCCACGCCGAGCTGTATACCGGACAGGCGTACAGCACAGGTGAGCAGCTATCATTCTTATTTTTAAAAACAACCTTTACCTAGGGGCAAGGATTGAGAATGGTAGCCCCTCCCCCGCCCATCAACGTCGCCTCATACGATATCGTTTTATAACCGCGTGCGATCCGAATGGCCATCCTTCGCTGCAAACTATACAGTTTATGTCTGCAGCGACGGACACGCAGCCTGTGCCCCCAGACTGGCGCTCCGTAAAGGGCCACGGACCGCATAACTCCAGCATAGAGGCGGCGAACTTCCTCTGAAGGTCCCCCGAGGTTGGGTAGGAGTCGGTGCAGAGCACCCACTACCCTCTCAACTCGGGGAACAAGGCGCTCAATATGCTCCTCGAAGCCTTAGGGGACATCGAAGGTGAGCCTGAGGTACTTTATGTACCGGCCCACTCTAACTACTGTGTCACCTACTAGAATCGACGAATTGGGTGGCTCCATACCTCGCGGTAGTATGTGAAACCAGATGGCCTCACACTTGTGAGGCGCTACCCGCAGACCCAATTCACCTATTTTGGCTACGACCCGTGCCACCCCAAGCTCGGCGAGCTTTGTGGTCCTCAAATATGATTCCCCGACGGCAAGAATAAGCGTGTCGTCAGCATAACAAACGATACTGACACCGTCAGGGAGAACAACGCGTAGAACCGCATCGTATGCGAGGTTCCACATATTCTTTAAAGCTATAATTTATAAACTGAAATTTATATTCGTCAACACTTTGTCAAAGGAACTATAGACAATGGTATTGACACTCATAATAGACACTTATTTGCACTATAATTACCCTTTTATTTTTTTCATTGTTTTACAATCCAATTGCTTGAAGCCAAGAAACAATACGCTATGTAGAAATGTAACTAAACAAGGCTTTTACGGGGGGTACTAAGCTATAAACGTTACACTTAAAATTAATTCTGTAATGAATGGTTTTAGTGTAACCGCCAATTATATAAAAACCATATATCTAGGGGTGAATTTAAATAAAAAATCACCAAAAATATTGTGAAATTACTCGACTCTAATTATTTCTTTAACTACATGTAATGGTAAAATGAAGTATTGTTCTAAAAATGGTCCTACATTCATCTAATTATGATGAAATTTTGTTGTTTCTTTTTCACTTCCACTATGTTTTTAATTAATACGGCTATTGTGCGATAGATGGCGCGTAAGTTCATAAGCAATGCACAGCATGCTAGGTGCCGCCTGGTCTAGAAATAATAAACTATAGATACGTAAATTATATAAATTGACCTTTACTAAAGGATATAGTTTGCTTAAAAAGTTATATACGAATCTTTAAAAGGGAAAGTGATAATATATATAATATAAATATGTATAAATATGTAAATCAGAATCACATGACACACTCAAGTAAATAATAGTATACTTAGGAATCGTATTTATAGGTACGTTCCCGTAGTGGGTATCACGGCACAAGCGCAGTGGATCGTATTCGTTGTCTTGATTTTAAAATATTGACCATGATAGTGTTTCAATAATTTTTTTTTTTTATCATTGCTGTTAACTTTGTCGCAATTTTTTTTTAAATATTTCTATTTTTTTATTCCTACGCTTAACTTTGGTTTGTGGCCATGCGCACAGATGGCGGCGTTTGAACGGAGTATTGATTTTTGCGTATGCTAGTTAGTAGTCTATGTCGGCGAAATCAATATTTACTGTGATCGTACTGGAAAAACCATTTCCCTGACGACATTGACCAAAGTATTTGCTTTATAAAAGCAATAATCGTTTTAACAACCGTTTCGCATTGGATATGAAGCATCACTGTCAGTGTTAGACCGTAACTCGTGGTTACTTTTAAATTGACCTTCAAACTTGTATTCAGCGCAATGAAGATGAGCGTCTGATCAAGATTCGACAAGAAGTGACAAAGTTTTCGCTTGATAATTTATTTGCCGGTTTATTATGCGTTCACTAGCGGCTGTACGTGGGGTGGATCCCTTGCCCGTGTTAGGCATTCCGTCGGGAATACAGCAAAGTGACGGTAATCCTGACGCCGATATGGCCGGTGCACAAGACACCATATACTTATGCAATTTCCGCGTCTCCGTCGACGGGGAGTGGCTCTGTTTGAAAGAATTACACGACATGGAGATGCAAGATTCTTACATTCGTTCTTCCGACAACGGTGCGATTACTTCACCTGATGATCCTATGCATTCCTTAATGGGTAACAGCGCAATAAATCTTTAGTTTATTTTGTACTTTACGATAAAAAGTCTTTTATATTATTCTTGTTTTAGCTCGAGACCCAGTTGTTATTGAGAGAAGCAATCTTGTGAATATATCGAAACTTATTGTAAAGGAGTTGATTGAACAATCGCTACGTTATGGCCGAATGCTCGACAGTGATCATTTGCCATTGCATCACTTCTTTATAGTTCTCGAGCATGTTATGCGTCATGGACTTAAACCGAAGAAGGTATTTCATAATATAGAGACATTTTGTTTCAAGATAATGCCTACCTTTATACACTATCTATAAACATCATCAAAATAGTTAACGGATTTGTTAAATATTGCTCTTTTTTTACAGGGACTACTTGGTCCCAAAAAGGAGTTATGGGATATTCTTCAAATGGTAGAAAAATATTCACCAGAGGCTGCGGACATCACGGCGAGTATTAGAGATCTCCCCACCGTTAAGTAAGTCAATCTGTACAGTTATTATGTTATAAGATTTAACTTGCATCACAGTAGCTATTAACTCTTGAATTCCTTTATAATTCGCGTCAGTAACCTTTAAGTGTTACAAATTCGAGACATCCGACAGTCAATTGTATCTAAGATTACTTAATTAAATAGGACTGGCAAGCTTCGGTATACTAGAAGAAGTTATTGCATTGGGAATACAACTTTTTCATTATTTTATATGAAATGAATAAATTATTCTATATGATTGTATATATAAATATATATGTGAAGCTGCTATTGTCATTATAATCGAAGAGATTGCTTTGCAGACGTACTTGTTTGAATAATAACGTCATTAATAAAATGCAAAAAGGCATGCTTTGTTAATCCGAACACATAAAGTAGATGAATGCTGAAAGAATAACGAAACTAATGACATAGGAATTCGGAGTTGATAGATAAGATTAAACAAATAATATCCCTATTGTCTTATTCTTATATTGCACAAAAGTGATTTTTGTTAATAACTTTTATGGTTTCTTTACTTTAATGTTTAATGATGTAAACATTAATATTTCTAAAAGATAATTAGTATCTTTACTAATATACCAACCAGAGATGGGCAAAATGTAATCTGATTAATGATGAACGACTACAAAATTTAGTCGCAATTTTAATTTTCTTGCTCTGTAATCATGATTAAATCCATTTAAAACATTAAGAAATCATAAATGTTTATGCAATCTGGGATTTTGTAGTGTTTAAAACATAAATGAGCAAAATGCAGTCATATTAATGGTAAAAAACGTAAAATGTAATCGTTAATCATTTTCATTAATCTGATTACATTTTGCCCATCTATGATACCAACCATGAAATAATGAAAAGGAACATCTGTTGAGATTAAATGACACTTCTTGCGTTAATGTACCTACAGGTAAATTATGACTTGAATAAAATAATTCTCATGTACGTAAGGGGAGTTTATATTGCTCGTTATAATTAACGTAGATTTTAAATAAATCCAGAGGAACCCTGTATTGATATTTCTTATAGGACTGCCATGGGACGTGCTCGCGCTTGGCTGAGATTAGCGCTGATGCAAAAACGTCTGGCTGATTATTTACGGATTCTCCTGGAACATCGAGAAGACACTTTAGAAGAATATTTTGAACCTCACGCTCTTATGCTGAATGAGGAAGCTGTTATTATCACAGGTCTGCTGGTCGGCCTCAATGTAGTAGACTGTAACCTATGTGTAAAGGTGTGTGACTAATGTTATAGTTCTTTAGACAACGATAATTAAAGTTTAAAAATGTTCTGATGCGGCATTTAAAGCGCTGCAATATCGAGCCAATGTAGTGGCGGATGCTAGCGGAGCGGCGCTCTGAGTGGAGAAGTTTTGTCTAGCGCATGGTGGCCGAGTTTGAGACGAGACGTAGCCTTGAGCTGGATGAGAAGCGAGATCGTCTTAAGGTCTATCCACCTGTGGTCGCTTTTTACAACTCCGTCGACGGTATTCTGACATGCCCATTAAGTCACAGGGCATTTCGCGATAGTCATTAACGAGTTCATTTTTGCCGATTGGAGCTACATCCCTTTTTCTTTTGTTACCCGGGGGAAATCCTTAAAAGATCCTCAGGGGGTTAGATGAGGGTTGCCTTCCGGTGTGTTGGACTAACACCGACTTAAACCCCCGGAGTGTTCCTTCTTCCGCCTGCCGAGTGCCAATGGCAAGGCCTGGCCATCCTCCTCAGCACCCGGTGACGTCTGGCCTTGTTCAGGCCTCGCCTACTTAGCGTGTAACTTGATGTGATTTGGAAATATTGCCAAGGCCGAAATCGGCCAGAATTTTTATCAGTTCTTCAGTTTTTTTACACTTTATTTTTCCATAAATGCATAGATGATCAACAGGTTTTGCTTCATCATCACCTCATATACAATTTTAAAGATAGTCATTTTCTCGTGAATTGTTTTGAACTCGCCATAAAGTATTGTGTAGAAATGTATTCAAGCCAGCATTTAGGGGGAATTTGAACTTTTATATCTAGCATAAGAAAAAACCATTCACTATTGGATTATGTCCACTTATCTACATGTAATTTTAATCTACATTCTAATGCTTTATTTATTCATAGTACCCGATTTATATAATAACTGTATTGTTTCCTCATTGATTTGATTCTTTAAATACTTTAGTTAACTAATTGGTCGTTTGGTTAGTCCGTAGTTTGTATTATTCAGTTTTATGATCGATTGAGTGGTTGGAGGGTTTATTATAATAATATAGGACATATATACATAGGTAATGAGTTGACATGATAACAGTTACTGTTAATAGATTTCCGTTCTTTCTAATCTAATGTTCTAATCTCTGCTGTTTTGGACAATACTGTACTTTCCATCTGTTGCGAAAAAGGCCAATAAATACAGTAGTACGAAAATAATCAGTTTTTATATAAAACTATTCTGCTTATCGAAAAATATTAAACAATAAATAATATTACCCAGGAAGAAGACCTGGATAGTCAGCAGGGTGTAATAGATTTCTCGCTATACTTACGTGGAAGTAACTCATCGAATGATATCGCTGGCAATGAGAACAGTGCTAATAATGAGCCTAAACAGCGTCACATCAATACAATGCTAGACCAGAAGAATTACATCGAGGAACTAAACCGTCATCTCAAGTAAGCATGCGATACTTGCCTTTAGAAATTATATTGTTGGAAAATTCACACACATCAATATAATTATTATCTGGTGGACTGCGCAAACTGCTAAGTCCAGAGACTTATACAAGCTCAGAGCCTGTATTATGAGATAATATTTGAACTTCAGTACGGGATATATTGGTAAAGTTTTGACTCTGGTAATCGTAATTTGTGAAAAATAACCAAAGAAAATCTAACTCTTAGTGGCCAACTGTTAATTTGAATATGTACTATTGTATTTGTAGGTTTGATTTCCTGATATATTTGTTTTCCGTTTTTCTACATTGTGTTTGTTTTGAGTCTAAATACATGTTTAGATCATTACAATGTAAACGTGTTGAAATACAGTCTGGCAATTATTTTGTGTATGACTAATGTTTAAAAGGCACGACCGTCATTATTTGTGTTTGTCAAGCTAATTTATTTTGTATAATTAAATATTTCGCGTTTTAGCGCTACCGTTGCAAATCTACAGGCCAAAGTGGAGAGTTTAACTACAACAAACGCGCTTATGAAAGAAGATCTAGCTATATCTAAAAACACCATGATTCAACTTGTAGAAGAAAATAATCAACTAAAACACGCTTTAGGTAAGTTAATTTGAGAAAACTTACTTTTTTCTTGTTATCATTTAGAAAACGAGTTCAATTAATAATACACCAATGGTTCATTATATTAAATTTAAGCCTTTTGCACATTACAAACACTACATACTGTTAATTGATTTTGTAGATAATTGCTAATCACGGTTTACAAAAAGATTAACGAGTACGCCCATTCTAAATTCGGAAATCGTCCAACATTCCCTTTGAATTCAGCTCTATTGTTTATCGACTTTTATACAAGAATTTACTATATGACCGTGTAATTACAATGAATTATGCATGTTAAATCTTCGGGCAACAGGCATACAAATTATGAATAGTTAATAATCGATTTACAAGCAATTAATAAAATAATAAAATATTATTTCCATTAATAATTTTAATAGGTCATGTGAGTCATTTATTTCGCCGGCACTAATATAATATGACAATGAAAGTTTCTAGAAAATTAAAAATATAATAATAACTTCATTAAATGTGGAGCAAAAAAACATAACTATACTAAAAATGTAATAATAGTTTGAGTTTTACAATTTTCATGATCATAAAAAACGTCTTTGATTCTTTTATCTGTCTACTAATAAATACGTATAAATCGTAAATTAAATCAACATATCTTAAAAAAACAATCCATTTACGTCACTATAAAGATGCTTAATTTTGACAAATTGAAAGGGTTGCTTATTCTTAATAGGATTATTTGGATAACAGGAAAATAATCGCCACCACTTTTTTATCATATACGTATTTTTAGTATATGTTGCAATAATTATTATTTATTTAAATTATTTTCCTCTTATAGTTATTTCTATAAATTGTATTGTTCTAAGAATATTTCTTTTAAAATAATGATATTTGTCTATAAGTAAATGATAGTGCTCCAAAATCATCAAATATATCTGATGAAGCGTCTGGTCTGTTCAAATCAATGACACCATGTCTTATGTTAAGTATTTTTGTATGAGGATCGATGGGGCTGACATACGTGCACACATAAAAGCCCTCTAAATAAATAAAAATAAAAAAAAACCATCAAATATTCTCGAATGATGTAATTGTCTGTTCAAGTTCAAATCTAGTTGACTGATAAACAATAATGGTCATTTGTGCAGCGGAAAGCGAAACCTCACGGTCACAGGTGTTTACTATCGAATTCACAATACAAATAATAATAATGAGCCTCTACTAGATAATACCTTACAATGATGATTCACTTTCTGTCGTACCGCTTAGTGGGCATTTGTATGCCAATCTCGTCGGTCGCCTCGTTTATTGTCATTATATATTTAACTGTTTCGCATTACTGCACCGTTATGTGCTATCTGCCTACATCAATGGGGAATTTTAACACTAAATCTAATTTAAAACAATCATTTTGGATGACAGGTTGTTAGTTATTTCAATTGAGTTCCTAGATTGATTGATATAGGTGTTCAAATGTGTTTATTTTTGTATCGCACGTGTTTTGCAGGTCAAGATATAAACAAGGATTCGCGGATGAAAGTGACGGAATTACAGTCCGACGAGGAGGTGAGAATGACATAATACTGTGTTTAGTTTTTACGGACGGTTGCGTGTGTTGAAATATTAAACAATGCGACAAAACCGAAATGAAATCAGTTTTAATGTATTTGTTATAATTTTGTTCTAAAGAATTATTTGTATTTTAACGGTTTTGCCATGAAAGGTAGAATTTCTAGGTTTTGTTTTATTTAAAATTTCAAGATATGTATATTTTTAAATGCCGAATTCGCATTATTTCTTTTCTTTCATAGGATACACCATTTTTTTGTAACATAAATTAAATAAACACAATGCAATATATATTAAACTTCTAGACAATTAACCTAATTTTCGGAATGTTTTTTTTTTATTTTAAGTTTTAATATAATATAATTATTTCCGATATCACGTTATTACATTAGTCTGCCAACTAAGCAGGACTCTTTAAGAAAATATAATTGATACTCTTTGCGATACTTTTCATTTCGTACTAAAATTATCGACATTCAAAATCGGTTAACCGTTAGTAGCCTGATTCACGAAAGTGATTTTTTTTTAATATTACTGTGTTTGCTTGAGTGTCTAGATGAAGGGAAAAATAGCTAAAAAAAATCACAATATTTATTTAAAAAAAAAAAACCAGGTATCAATTTTGATACTTCAGGCATAAAAAGTAATAGTATTGTGAACATTCGGTTTAAAAGATTGGTATCAAAATTGAAATTCTAGGTTATTAAGGGTTAACGTTTACAGTTTTCCTGTCTCTGCTACTACACTCTACATAATATTACTAATATATCATCATGCTATATTACTTTTCGGGGTGAGCAGAGATACATTAGTGGCTGTACCCGTTTTGCGTAAATATGTCGTGCCCATTGTGACCAGTAGCGCTACTGATCGCCATTGATAGGGCACTTACTCATGACATTTATATTACATAGCATGCAGAATTCCTCACGGTGTTTTTCTTTCACCGGTGAGTATGTGGTGTCTAAATCCGTACGTATTGAATAAACATTTTATTATAACTAATATTATATGCAATCGTTTGGTTTTTACTTCATCATGATTTGCTGGACATAGGGTTCTAATGAGTTCCTAATAAAAGCCATTAAGTCCGATGGCTCTTTTCAACTATTGTCGGCCGCCCTTATTAGCTCGTTGTTATGCTGGTTTTTAATTTAAAATGTATATGTTTGATTAACTTTTTATTAATTCTCTCCTGGCATTATTCAAATCGAAGCCGCCACCTGTGATCGTGTGAGAACATGTTTAGTTTACTTCGCATTTCTTCTTAATTTTTGGCTATAAATATTTATTATTACTATAACTATCAAGGTTTTATTCCATATAGTTCATATTATATATATTTTACTAAGAAATACATACAAAGTAAGAAACCATATCGTCGGGTGAAAGGCTAGTCGAAACATCACTAATTTATACCAAAGTATGCATAACAACTACTCAGCCGTGTTACTTATAACTGTGTGGTACTTAATTTGCAAATTGATGCGAACCGATTAAAATAATTAATGATAATGGATATGTAAATAACTTAGTCACTATTTGTTTACAGGAAAAACGTAGCGTCAAAAGCGCTACTTCTGATAAGTCTAAAACAGATAAGGAAAGTGAATTGGGGAAAATGTTAGAAGAAGAGAGAAAGAAATACTTGGAATTACAAAGAGAATTGGATTTACAGGTAACCTATTTTTTTCTTACAAACCGATAAGTCTTCGAAATTACTTTTAATTAAGAAATTAATATTTCGGTAATTTGAGTAACGTAAATGTACATTGGCGATTCATATTTATTTTTCTGTAAAAATATTATAAGTCATTAGTTTTTTTATGGTATGTATTATTTTTATACTTTAAAAACTGTATTACATAACCGTATAATTTTTATCTATGGAACATCCAATATATGGATTTCAAAATGATAAAATTATTATCTATAGTGTGAAAGTAATGATAAATTTGAAATTACTTATTTCAGGTTTCGTTGAAAGCTGAAATGGAAGTAGCCATGAAACTACTTGAAAAAGACATTCATGACAAACAGGACACAATTATATCATTAAGAAGACAGCTTGATGATATCAAACTTATAAATCTAGAAATGTACAAAAAATTGCAGGTAAGTCAACAAAATATTTTCCAAGCCTTAAAGTAATCTATCTTTGATTTTCTATCTTCTTTTTATAAATTGCCATAATAATTGCTCTAGTATTAACTCCGCTAGTCTCATAACACCTTTACGATTAGTTGATGGTTTATTATTTTATTATTCTGATTACTTTCAACATTTTATTATATTTATACACAAAAACAATTAAACAATAATTTGTGCACTATGAAATTAAGTAAAATGCTCACTGTATTTATTAGCCTAAAATTGAGGTTATTAATTCAATAGAACTTACTGATCAGTTTGCATATATGTACATATATATATATATATTAATTTACATTACTATAACAAAAATATAATGAATTAACAAAAACATCAAACCAAGACATCGTGCGGATACCCGCATGGCATTTAATAGAAATATCATGTATCCTGAACACGTAGATCAGCTGCGCTACTGGTCACGTTGGACGTGACATATAAGCGTCAAGTGGATACAGCCACTAATGTATCTCTGCTCACCCCGTAATGGATTTAGCGTAACTATATGTTATTACTGAAATATTATGATCTCCCTTAACCGTTACAAATCATAATTATACAACGTTTGGTACATTTCAAATTAATTTGGATAATACTTTTATCAGAATACGACGAAGATTAAGCAACTTTTTGCGGAGTTGTGTTTAGGATATCAATAATGATCTTCCAAGACGATTCATAGAGCGTGGGTGCACAATTCAATGCCTCTCGTAATTATACCGCCCATGCATTCTTTTTACTTCGTTCCTTTATTACTAAACTACCTGACCCGGCAAATGTTGTTCTGCCATATAAATTATTTCTAATAAAGAAGAGAATATAATTCCGTAATACATTAATTTGTTCTATCTCGTAAGATTTAGCCAGCGTTTGCGATTTAAGCGAACAAAAATATGTTCGTTACGACATCACATTACAAATCGTTGATATTTTCGACTTTTCTGTACTAATAATATATATGTATTATACATATAAACCTTCCTCAAAAATCACTCTATCTATTGCTGAAGACTGCATTAAAATCCGTGACATAGTTTATAAAATCTAAGCGAACAGACAGCGGAAGCAACCTTATTTTATACAATGTAAAGACACATCTTTACATAGTTTATGTACCCAAGATCCATCAACTCGACATTGTAATGAACTGAAATGAATGAATGAAATATAACTATATTCAAATAGGCCTACTTCTTAGCACTTTTGAATCGTCAAAAAAAAAGTAAAATTAATCAACCACCGGTTCGGAAACCAGAATCTAACGAGAAGATCCGGCAAGAATCTCTGGTAGTTGTGTTCATATCATTAATAAGGTTCTGATGTTGACAAATAACCCCTTCCTTATATTATTTCATGACTTTGCTTGAATTTGTAATGCTTTACATTTTTTATTACCTCTTTATACATTTTAATTGTATTTACATATGTTATACTAATACCATGCTCTATTCATCAATGCCGCGTTATTGTACGGAAGGAATGCGAGATGGATCTGACGCAGAAGGGGGAAATGGTATCGAGGCTCCAGGGAAAAGCCGAACAAATTGGCAAAATACTACACAACCTTGAAAAATATAACCAATTCTTAGGTCCTGCCAATGATTTAGTTAAAGCCCTTCGATCTCCCACCGCTAACGAATGTAGTTTAGTTGAAAAATTAGATAAAGCGAAACCGCATTGCAGTCTCACGCAGAAGGGTACAAAGTCCAAAGATGAAGGTCCACCTAATAAAAAGCTAAATTTACAAGAAATACCACCTTTTAGGAAAAGCGTTAGCAATGATAAAAGTGTGGAACAATCTGGAAAATCAGTAGACCCTTTAACGAAATTATCTATAACTGATCTCTAAATGTACGTTATTTGTGGTTTGTAAGGGGCTTCCTTCTGCATTACCCATAACAGTGCTATGCAGTTCTTTTGAATATGTTCCCACCTATCGATAAGTATTTATCTAAATCTATTTTAGTTTAACTGATTAAATGCTAGTCGAAGAAATGTTGATGTACTAAAACAGTTTTTGGTAATATTATTAACGATAAACATTTTCTGAGTAGTAAAATTTGGTAAAAAATTTAGCGAAAATATACGTATATTATTTACATCTATAGATAAACAATTGTATCTAGTTTTCTCATATGTTAGTATTGTTGTGTACCTGTAATATATAAATAGTAGGAAGCTGGAATAAATGGTTGTTATAATATAAAAACTGGCGTATATGTTACATTTATATCGTCATTTTCCTTAGCATATACTCATAATTTTAAGAAAATTAACGTTATATAAAATCATTTAAGTAAGAACGATTCTGTTATAGCATTATTAATTCCGAAATGTATATAATTATTTAACTCTTAAATCATTAGTAGTATCTATATATTGACGGAAATCATATTTATAAACACATGACAATATGTAAAGTCATACTCTATAAATTGCAAGTTATTAGTTGTAATACATATTTTAATACTAACAAATTATTCTAAGTAATTCAAATCATTTCAATACAGATAAATGACATTGACCTTGTTTTAGGAATGTGAAAGTTCCTTGAAACATAAAACAGAACTAATAGCCAAATTGGAAGCAAAGACTGAGTCAATGGGCAGCACTATACATCAACTTGATGAAAAGTAGGTTTTACTCGTTTTTATTCAACTGCGCAAGAAACAAATGCGATAGGGAGGTACGATATCGATATATATCGATATTCATATTTGTTGTTATTCAATCTTTTATAAGTTCTGCATCACTAGACGCAGGTCATTTTCTTATGAAATTAGCACAAAAAGTAGTATAAATGCATACAATTAGTATGCATATGAATATATGTCAAATAAATATACACATTTAAGTAATAATTATTTTAAAAAATGAAAGACAATAAGTTTAAGAAATACTAAATAAAGAATGTTCAATTTTAATGTAATATTTCATGGAAATCGATATTTCAATAATTATGATCAGTTAACATTAATCTATATTTAACCAATATTAATATTGCTTAAACACATTATTAATATCGATATATATAATACGTGCTATCCCTAAGCAACGATGGAAACAGTGCCTGAATATTATAAACGCTAAATGCGTTGAAAATGTGAAAGAAACGCTTGTCATTGTACTACGCTCACTTATGTGTAGGTGTGAACAGTGCACAGCTTGCATCAAACGAGTAGCGTCATTTTTTCTATTAGCTCGACATTGGCAAACCCTCACAATGAACATAGTTAAAATTATTTTAATATTTTCATAAATAAATTTTCAAAAGGGATATTATTAAAATGGTAATGCTATTGTTGCTTTAGCTTTAATGTTGCTGTGGTATTAAATTGTGGTTGTAAGTTTAGTTCATATGTTAAGTTTCTTTATGTTTTATACTCTTGTAAACTCGACCCAAAATAAAGACATTATTTTATTACTCTAATTTTAATTGGTAATAATTTCATCATAAACTTGCAATGTCTATATATTGGTTTTTAGATTACATTTACATATTTTAAAATGTGATAGATTTTTATATGATTTTTTAGTATTTACAGTATTAATGTTGTGATTATTTGAGACATTTGTTTTTACTTGATAGACAATTGATCTCATTATTTTATTTAATATACTTATGTATAAAACGTTATTGTGTTGGTAAATATTAAGCTTGTATTAGAATCAATTATTATATTTTCTTTACACAGTTTTGTACTTCTTGTGATGTAGTATTGTAAAGCCTTATTTATAATAAAGCATATTCAGTCGCATACTGTATTTTATTGACCACAACATAACAAACGCTTATTTTAACTTTGTTTATTGTATAGGTTTGCCATTACCAACCCACGATCATTGCCTTTGTGTAGATTATATTGTTATATAATATTTCTATCAAAATTTTTCTTGCAAATACTTAATTATTATTTCTTTTAGTAAAAACAAGATGCAACCTTAATAAACCTTAAATACATAATTTTGTTATTGTTACCGTAACAATGTGATATTATTTTTTCTTTATTTTCGTTTGTTATCTGCAATTATGAGCATTTAATCATATAAAACCAAGAATAATTAAGACGTTAATTTATGGGTATTTATCAAAGATGAACAAAATGTAATTTTTCGTTAATTCTTAATTAACGATTACAAAATTTAGTCGTAATTTTGTTTTTGTTGCTCTGTAATCATGATGAAATCCCTTTAAAACATAGATAAGCAAAATACAAGCATATTAATGATGAAAACAGCAAAATGTAATCGTAAATGTTGATCATTAATCTGATTACATTTTGCCTGTCTATGGTGTCTATCACCACACGTGGTAATAAATATTGGCTTACAAATATGTTTAGTAACTGATTTAATAAAAGTAAATTACATCAAATTTTATCTAAAATAACGTAATTAATTCAAAGAGTATATTATTTCTGTTTTGTACATCTTGATTATATCTGCTACGTACTAAAACTCGTAATGTAGCTTTAAGATGAATATGTAATGAAATGATATTTTTTGATAAATTAAGGTTTTTCTTTCAACACACATAACATTATTATCATACAAGATAACTTTTTGAAGAATCGAAAATATAGATAAGATACAAAAACATATTTTTTTGAATAAATTACAGATTTTGTTACGGATTACATACGTAACTAAAATTTATCATTTTGAAAAACGTTTTTAAATCATATATAAACTGTTTTAAACGAGACAGTACATTCAAAATAACTAACATAATTATATACAGGTTACAGGAGGATAAGTTAGCCAGGAAAGGCTTAGAAGAAAACGCTCGTACCTTAGGGCTAAAGGCAGCTACTGCCGAAAAAAGAGCAGTTGCCGCCGAAGGTGACCTTAGAATTGAACAGGAATGGCGGATATCTCTGCAAGTACGTATTATTTGAAAACAATGACATTATGCCTATATTTGTAAAAATAATAGGAAACATCGTAGGAAACCCGTTTGGCATCAAATAAAACAGTGACCGATAAGGAAAGGCGATCGACTGCGCCATTGGTCACATTATGCAGGGCATAGGCACGTAAAGCAGATATACCATTAACTCTTATTAACCCATTATCTCTACTCACTTCGATAGAGATATAGCGTAACTCATCTTAAAAAAACTTTCATACAGTAGAAAAGTTAAGACAAATATTTAGTAACTACTGTCAAAACGGATTATAGCGACTTCGTTTAAAACAACATACCGGTATAACGAGTATCCTTGGATCACTCGCGCATTGCGGTGCACACCTCTTTCCCCTGACTTCTAGGTGGCCCGCGACACAAGCGTCGTATTCCGTCCGCCAATCGTGTTGTGCGCGTTCTTTTCTCTGTATTTTATTACGTGTTTTGCTCTGATTGTTGTTATCAATAAACAAATCGAAACAGAAGAATCCTCCGTTTCAATTAATATCCGTTAGATCGGTTATATTGACCCAGTACAAAGGTCCTGACAAAAAAAATAGGATTTCGTATCTCCAAAACATCACCGGTTGTTACAACTTTTACGACTAAATATGAGCAGTCCATTTGATCTCGTTATTACAGATTTATACTGTAACGTAATACGTACTGTATATCATAATAACGTAATATTTTGAAACGTTAATTAAGAAGAACCTATTTTTATTATCAAAATATTTTAAACAAGGATTCTTCAATACATTCTTTGTGACTGCGCCATGCAATCTTAGGTACCTCATTTCGTGCACGCGAAATTACTCTTAACCCTTTTCTTGATAATATATATGTGGAGATACATCAGAATTTACAAAACCTATTGCCGTAAGTTTTTAGCGCAAACTTAATATTTTTATATGAATATTTAGGTAATTTCTCAGTTTTTGAACGCACGGTTAGTTTCTATTAAACATCCTTGGAACATAAGGGTTAAACGGTATGAATATTATTTTGATATTGAAAGAAAGAACATTCTGCCAAGTTAAGGGTTAAGCCACGCTTTGCATTCTGGAATACCCTTTTACATTTCACGCAAAATAGGCGCACTTAGACGTCGAGTTGCGGAGAACGAGCCCGTCTCAACCTTATACCTACCCTTTTACATATAAATATTTACAGAGCGGTGCATTTCGATCTCAGCCACTACTAAGTCGACGCTGTCAAGATGTGACTGTCACAATTCCTTGACTGTACGGAGTTTAATGGGGTAGTATGGCGAAGCCCTAACCTATAAGAGACACGACAATATATTCTTAGGAAACTTTAGCTCTTTTTTACGAAAATGATATTGATACTTATACATTTTGGTGAAACTTGAACTTTCGTCATAAAGTTACGAAAGTAGCCATTTTTTTTTTGTTTTCAGAACATAACTCATTTTTATTTCAAAATCTTTTATGGTATGAAAAATATCTGGTCAGCAAAAGTTATTTAAATTAAATGATAACTTATGTCATATATTTTCTATATAAATATTTACATATTCCTTAGTAGGTACCGTCATTTATAGTTTAGGGTTTCCCCATACTGACCCAGTTAAAAAAAACTATAATATATAACTATGTATATTATAATATATAGTATAATAATAATTTTATTTGTATTATTCCAGATGCCTTAATTTAAAACCTCGCTTTGTTAGTTATTAAACGTTCTGTTATAATAAAAGAGAGATTCAAAATAGAGAAGGAAAAACAGCTCTGTTGAACCTTCAAAATTAAAAAAATAACCGAAAGTAAATAAAATATAATATATCTACATATTGAATATAGCATTACTATGAAGAAACGATGTAAATTGATTTGTTAGACAACTGTCTTTTGTCAATAACTCATAAACCGGAAAGATATTTAATTCCACATAACTTTATCAAACATAGTACTAAACTGTGAAATAAGCAATTAATCAATCAAGATAATACAGCATATCTGCAGATAACATAAATATAAAAGTAAAGAAACAATGTGATTTTCAGGAATCAATGATGCGAGATCGTGATAAGATATCAATGTTGACTCAAGAAGTGGAAGCCTTGAAATCTATTGGCCAGGTATCTTTAAATGCGATGTTTAATCTAGTCATTAATGATAAGAATGTTTATATTGTAATAAAATTCAGCACATCCCTAATAGTATATAGAGTAATGATGTTTTTTTTTATAATTAAAATGCAATACATTCTTACCATTTCTGTTTATAAGTTAAGAAAATCTGCTGAGAAGTAAATTTTTTCAACATTTGTTTTTTAATTCGTCATCGTTCTAATGATAATGAAGTTCGATTGGTAGACAAAATAACATAGCTCATACTAGCGATATCAAAGACCGTAGTGCAGTGCATACCTACAATTAAAATGATATCAGCATTAAAAAAAATATATTTTGATAGTCTGATAATTTAAGTAACCCTACCCTACCTCTGATACTAAATTCACACTTCTGGTGTTAGCACTATTTTTAGTGATAAAAAACGGCCGTGTCCCGGTTTAATTTAGCAGTTTTGTTGTCTTCATATTTGACAGCAGTCGAACGAGGTGTGTTCGAACAAAATCACACGGAAGTTTGTTTTATATAGATTATGACACAGCTACAGATTAGTTTGTGACATTTACATGTATGTCTAGTACCTAAAGCATCGGTGACTTAATAATATATATATATATATATATATATACTGGCCAACAAATATTATTAATATTTTCAGAAATATGTAGCTTTGCAAGAAGAACAACACGTGCTCAGAACACAGTACAGTGAAGCGCAAAAGACTTTAGAGGAAGTCGGAGCAACATTAAGTGAGAATAAACTACAATTGGCCGAGTTGCTGGAGAGAGAAGCAAACGTGGCCGCCAATGACGATATGCCGGCGTGGACCAGTGATAGGGACGCCACTGCGTGCACCGCTTGCTCGAAAGAATTTAATATTACAAGACGAAAGGTACACACATAAATAAGTCTTTCATTTTTTAATAAGAATAAGTAAAAAAGTTAAAGGACTCCTGATAAAATTGTTTATCTGTAGCAAATTCAATAAGACCATTCCTATGAGCTCAACCACGTTATTTCTGCTGCGAGTTAGTGAAAAGTTGAGTTTTTTTTTTTGTTAACCCGGTGGAAATCCCTTCGGACCGTCAGGGGAGTGGAGAGGGTCACTCCCTCGGTGTGTCGGACTTGCACCGACTAAAACCACCGGGGTGCCAGCACTGACTACTCTTCGCCTTTGCCGAGCCTGGGGATCCAGATACTTCCGAGGGCCCGGCGATCGATTGGTCTTAGGCAGGTCTTCTCTCTGGGAGGTGGTCGTGACTTACCCCCCCACTACCTCTCTATGGGGCAGCGTTTGGCAAACACACGGCGTCGCCACTTTAAAAGTTGAGTATCCTGCTCATCCAAGGGGATAGTGCATCATCAGGTCAAGGCTACCGTGTTATTGCAATATCATTGATGTTGTTTTTGTGTTCAATCCCTTGAACTATAAAAGAGTAAATGATCTTTAAACTGTTGAGCTGATTTATTTTAAACATAAACAAGAATACTCTCAAACAAATCGCCTTTTAAAAAATAAACAATATATTAAAGCATCCGTTTAAGATGTACGATTCCACAGATAGACATAAAAATACACAGCAATACACTAGTGAAACTTGTAATACCCCTTTTTTGCGTTTGCGGTTATAAAGACAATCGTGTATATTCAGCGGTCGTACCACGATCTTCATAACACGTTGTTTTGAGATCTTATTTGAACGAACGTAAACAATACTCCTATAAAAGACCGTGATAGACCTACTGTCTCTTATTCTCTTTTTCAAGGTCAAAAACACAAAACCAATATTTCAAGTGGTGCGCTCCTTTGACTTAAGCCTCTTTCCATCAGGGGGCTTGTTAGCAGTGACGTGCATCCCATATAAAACATTATCTTGTTGTACTTGGACATTTAATAAATATATAATAATATATTAACATCTGGTGTTTACCAAAATAGTAGTCTGAGAGTCCAAATTTTAACTATATTTACGTGTTACAAATCCAAGTATAACGATATAATGTTTTATATGAGATGCACGCCACTGGTTGTTAGTATGACTGCCGTGTGTGTATGTAAAGGTAAAAAAAAAATGTTTAAAGTTTGTTACATTGCCAAACATTTTTTTATGTTACAGTATGATAGATATGTAGATATTAATTTTATAAAAAATATTGACAAAACATTCGTTTTCTTTTTAGCATCACTGTCGTAAATGTGGGCACATATTCTGTGCGTCTTGCAGCGAGAAAACAGTAGCGTTAGCTGGAAATACGAAACCAGTCCGCGTTTGCGACGGTTGCTATGCAGATATATTAAGACTCACGTAGTATACAATGCATACATTATATATGTGTTATATCATAATCTTTAGTCAATCGAACTATCGTAATATGATGGCTATTAGATTCAAAACAGTATAACAATGAAAATTGGTTATTATGTGCCTTTACACCGGGAAGTAATATATCTTATTTTCCTTGAAGTTGAAGAGAAATCAAGAAGTTAATAACTACGACAAGAATTATTACAATAAACCCTAAATATACTGAAATAAAAATACATATTGTGACGGCCAATGCTTAGAAAATTTATATGTAAAAACATTGGATATGGCCACAAGTTATTGCTTTTAGTCATCCATAAATACAGAAAGCTTTAATCCAGTACACATTGAAATCATTGAGAATTCAACTTGGCCATTTTTATTTGCATATAATCAGGTATGCGTATATTAATTTCGTAACATAAAATGAGCTAGAAGTATACGAGGCGTTTAATTTCAAAACCCGCTAAAACGATTTTTCGTACAAAATTACTGAATAGTCCTAATAGTAATATAAAATGTTTTTCTCAAAGCAAATATTATATACGAATTTTTTCTTTTTTACTTTTTCACTCTAGAATGATAATTTAAATACCTTATAAAAATGTGATTGTTAAATCAAAAATTAATTAAATTAAAAGTTTTTATAAATGCATGGAATTCGAAAGAAATTGTTATAGTGGGTTTTAAAATTAGACTCCTCATACACCAGTCGAGTCATTAAAGACATGGATGTCGTAGTCAATTAGTTGAATAGGCCATTCTGTTCGTTGGCTAAACAATTTATTTAATGAAACATTGAAAGAAATAGATGGATGTTCATGATCGCGCTTCTTCAGCACTAATGACTGAACATAATAGTTTTAATTAAAATTGAACTTCTTGAATATTACGCAACATTTATTTCATAAGATTGTTTTATTACGGCACAATTCACAGATTGTGTTGTATATTTATAGATATAATTACCTTAATAGTACAAGACATGCAACAAAATAAATACTATTATAAGAAAATAGTCAAATATGACATATAATTCAAAGCAAATGAGTAATTAATAACTAGCTAATACGATATTGCATTTGCTGTTATTAAAAAAAAACAGCTTATGCTATTGGATTGTGACGGTATAAAAAAATATATGTATTTAAAAATACTGGGGCCACATTTTATGTTTTCACTTTTGGATCAAGTTTGACCCTTAAACAACATACATAACAGATATATGTTGTAGCGTGCAATGGTATGTGTTTAAATGGCATTTAAATATATCATAATTTAAGTAAAATGAAATATTTAAATCTTTTCTAAAATATTGCATAGTCCATTTTATTATGTTATATAATTGTATATAAGTAATTTTGTATAATTGTTATATCCATCAATTATGAGTGTATATTAATTGTAATAAATAAATTGAATGTGTTTAATTTTATTGTTTTTATGTTACTACCACCGCACCATTCTGTAACAATAATATGCTATAATGGTTTTGTAGAATTTTATTACCAATAAAACTTTAATGAATCATATACAATGATGTTTACTGTATTACAATCATAGCTGCTAATTACATAAGTATATATGAATGTTACACAGTAAAGTCCGTTGGTAATATAACAGTAGTCAATAAAATTATGATATATTTTACTAAATAACACTTGAGATGACGTGAGACTAGACCTTACTTGTCTCTTGTAATTAACGCCAATATACATATCTATACTATTATTATAAAGCTGAAGAGTTTGTGTGTTTGTTTATTTGTTTGAACGCGCTAATCTCAGGAACTACTGGTTCGAATTGAAAAATTCTTTTTGAGTTGAATAGACCATTTATCGAGGAAGGCTTTAGGCTATATAACATCACGATGCAATTATTAGGAGCGAAGAAATAATAGAAAATGTGAAAAAACGGGGAAAATTATTCATCCTTGAGGGCTTCCATTGCGTGCGCTGCAAAAATGGTTCAAGATACCAAAAATATATGTAAGAAAGAATTATTCCTCTTGAAATGATCTAAAAAAATGTCTGCGAGAGTATATGTCTATCTTTTAAGATTAAGTCACCAGAACCGTTTTTATGGTAAATAAATTTGGTTGAAATTAATGCATTATTTGTTAAGAGTTGTATCAACGTAATAATATTAATCTTTATCCAAATAAATGTGTTGTTGATTAAGAGTATTTAATTGTGAACAAAATTGTCTTTGACATCACTTAATTTCAATGAACATCTTAGAAGATATTACAAAACATTATATAGCAAAATTACGTTTGCCGGATCAGCTAGTATTGTATAATGTACGCATTTTTTTTTAGGTAGGGACAAGTGGAGTATGAAACACGAGGAAACTAAATAATTCTTGAGATTTTCAAATATGCGCACTATTTTTATATGTCAAATAAAAAAAATAATTCTTTAAGCTACACATGAAATTAGTTCCTCAGAAAATTTGTGTTACGTGTGAATTTTGCATGTAAAGAAATGTTCATTGATAGTCTAAAATTCGATGGGGAAAGCTTATTTTGGCGAATAAACTATTGACATTAGGTTTGTGATTTTTTCATAAATTGCGTATTCTTAGCCTTGATTAACCCATTTGGCAACATAATCTTGTCATTTTATATTGGATTTTTTAATCTATTTGGGGCACAATAAAACGGGCTTCGATCAAATAGTGTTTCATTGTACTCCTATTAAAATATTTTCTTATAATTAGAGCGTTATTACGATATATTATGCACAGTAAGCTTCCGTTTCAGTAGTCAACACAGAATTAGTTTCGCTTTCACCAAGTTTTTCTGGCAAGACTAAACACCATACTAATTATTTATACATTTCCCTCATAGATTTTAAAAGAGTATTATTTTGGCTAAACAGCCATAAACTCACTGATATTTGAGAATTATTCTATTTTATTGTTTTCAATATTTGTTTAAATGCAAAAAATAAAAATAATATTGTTAAATTAAATAAAATATAATAAAAATAAAATAAAATTTGCATTTGTATAAATGCAAATTTTATTGTGATTCGCTATTTCATTGCACCCCAGATAGTTTTCCAATGTATCCCAGACTTGGGGTATAACAACAGAGAGGGTCTCGCAAACATTACAAAAAAGGTTAGGATAAATTTTTGATCTCACTTCTATGAGATTTATAATTTTTAGATAAGTGAGTTAAGTTTATAGAAGTATAAAAAAACGTTCAATTTATAATAACAGTTTTTTTTAAGGAATGAAAATGCCTTTTTCGTCTCATTGTGCCCCAGTTGTCCCTGCTTATTGTCAGTGAGATGTATTAAACATTACTATTAAATCCTAGAAGGAATCATTTTAAATAAGTGTTTCATACATAAGCAGTGAGTATTGATATATTAAATTCAGGCTTAAAGAATTATTCCATGTACTTAAAGACTCCAAAAGGTCAAAAACATTGTAATCTTTCTAAAGAGAAGTTGAACAGCATTGACATTCTGTTAAAAGTTTAATAAAATTTACTGATTGTTGTTATTAAAATAAATGTTCTCTCACATATCTCGTTTACTATAAATTAATATTATAATTTAATTAATACATTGCTAAATAAGAATATTACAAAGTTTCTCTTAAATATTTAGCAAACGGATCATGTACAGTTTTTTTTTTTTGTTTATGAGATATCAGTCGTCAAATATTCTAATATATGCTGCATTGCCGTTGGATTTTCTTCAGGCACCCAGTGTCCTGCCCCAAACACCGACCAGAAACTTAATTGATTCATTTCTTTATAATATCCATTTCTTACACCTCTTATTGGATTTCTTTTCATTAGGCTAAAGTTTGCACTGCCACTCCAGTTCAATTTGTGAACCCAGTTTGAAGCTCCTGTTAACAATTTACACAATATACCTTATTTTATTGCGGAAAAGAAGGACTCTAACTAAACAATAAATAAGGGCTGATATGCGTTTCAAGATTTAGAACATATTAATAATAGCTATATCTATTTAAAATTGGAATTTATCTCAGGCAAGTTCAGCCAACGATCAAAGTCAAGTCTGCAAATAGCAGGTACAATTGGCCTAAACATGTACCTTAAACCTGGGATAAAGCTCGACCTTATACACTGAATACGAGGTGTGTTCAAAAAGTCGCGAATTTTGAATTTTCGCGGGTTACGTATATTTGAATTTCGATTTTTTTTTTGGCGTTATGTAGGCACATATGTCTCTCACTTATGCTGACAATTTCAGCCATTTTGAATGTTCAGTTAATTGTTGACAGCTGCTTTGCTTGCACATGTTTTGGTTCGTCTTCGATGTTTACCTATTCAAAAAAATGGAACAAAGAACCTGTATCAAATCTTGTGTGAAAAACGAAATTAAGTGCGCAGATGCATTCCGAATGTTGACTGTGGCATACGGAGAAGCTACTTTGGACAAAAGCAACGTTTATCGGTGGTACAAAATGTTTTCAGAAGGCCGAGAAGAAGATGTGCACGACGAAGAGCGTTCCGGACGCCCGAGCACTTCAACAACAGACGAAAAAATTGATGAAGTGAAGAAAATGGTATTGGCCAATCGTCGAATCACCGTTAGAGAAATTCCCGAGGACCTAGGCATATCGATTGGCTCGTGCCATTCGATTTTAATCGATAATTTGGGCATGACACGGATCGCCGCAAAATTGCTCAACGTCCCTGCTCACACATCGCTGCTTGTACGCGACTTCTTGGCCAAAAACAACACACTAATGATACCGCAGCCACCGTATTCGCCAGATTTGCCCCCCTGTGACTTTTTCTTGTTCCGGAAACTGAAGAGGCCCATGAAAGGACGACGCTACGCCACGATTGACGAGATAAAAATGGCATCGAAGGAGGAGCTGACAAAAGATACAAAAAAATGATTTTTTAAAATTGCTTCGAAAATTGGAAAAAATGTTGGCACAAGTGTATAATATCCCAGGGGGATTACTTTGAAGGGGACAAAATAGATATTCACGAATAAATAAATAATTTTTGAAAATACAAAAAAATCGCGATACTTTTTGAACACACCTCGTACAGTGTAAACACCCAGAGTCTACGAACTATACGTACAAATCCTAATTGTAAATACGGCAATATGATCAATATCCAATATGGCAATAGGTTGCGTTCATACACAAGTGACTCTAGTATCAACATTTATATCGAAAGTTTGTGTCGTCGTGTATCACAGGCTAAGCTTACCTGAATTATACAATATATAGTGTTACTTCTCTATTTTATAAGTGTATATATGCTACTTTATAAATTACATAAATAGGTTTGTATATTCAAGTAATCCTGCAAACTAGATACTTAGCCCGGTTTAAGAGGGCGTGAGAGTATCTTTGTCAAGCTGAAGCCCACGCTCCGGGCACCAGATTCCAGGGACAGCAGACAAGTTCATCATCCATCGTGCGTACTGAATAATATATCCAAAAAAGGGGGCCAACTTTTCCATAAAAATTAGTTGTGAAGTACAAACGTTTTAAGATTTTAAAATCTAACTCAAAAATCTCATAAGATATCGTTACCCAACCCTACGTTATGCAAAAATCGTATTTCCTGAATATTTCGCAACATATGCGATATATTTTATGTTTTCACAAAGTTGATGAGCACAAAATCTCTAAAAATTGTACTGTAAACATTATTTTTGGATCCATATAATTAAGAAATAGATAAAAGATAGGAGGATAGGGGAAGCAGACAGTAGATATTGCCCCTCCGCGAAGAAATTCAAGATCCGGGCCTCTTAGATATAGGAATCTACCTACGATGTCTGTACGTGTACAGAAATGTACCAACTCTTTGAATATAACAATGTCAATATTAGGGCACTATAAAGTGAGATTGTGATGTACATTTTTATGTCAGAAATATTAATTATTTACATAGTTTCATTACTTCATGACACAAAACTGGTATAATGTTAGAATGTTATTTTAACAAAAATATTTTTATACCTGCCAACGGAGTAACGACATCATAGTTTCCATTATACACAACAATCTTCAATGTTGTGTGATTTAGAAGCTTTTCTACTGAAAATAAAAATAGTAATATAAATGCTAAGACCAGATAGATTCAACAGTTTCAATTTTCCGGCTTGTGCTTGACCTCAATCTCACTTGCTGATAAGTGTTGATGAGGCCGACAACGGAGCGCGCTCACCCAGCAAATACGGATTCATTTGGTTGTTTGAAGATTCACATTTCATAAGATGTCGGCATAACAGACGCAGGCAGCGAATTCCACTCCTTGGCGGTTCGCAGCAAAAAAGAGTAGGCGAATCGCTTCATGCGAACAGCTGGAACGTCAACCACATAAGGGTACAAACCTGCACGGTGTCTTATCAATTTATGGTAGAACGGGGCATCTAAATACTACCACTATTTAGATATTACTAGCTAACGCGGTAAACGTTGTTCTGGCATATAAATTATTTCTAGTGAATATCTTCTGTATTATAATATACATGTTTGGTCATTGTGGCTTCCTCATAAAAGGTAGATATATGCTGTCACGGACTTTTATTTAGAACTATTTCAGATAAACAATCCTACGAGACATCATCTTTGTGTAACTCCAGTGGTTTAGGCAGTGTACGCCAAGATAGCTCTCAGAGGCCAGTTTTTTTTTTCGACTTTATTGACATGTATCGATATACTCGTATTACGACCAAAATTACATAAAATCATTACAAATTGTGGCCTATATGTTATTCCGATGTATAATCTATATTACTTTAAAAGTTTCATGCAAATCCGTCCAGTAGTTTTATCGTAAAAGAGTAACAAAACATATTCACAAACTTTCGCATTTATAATATTAGTAGGATTTATTATATTTACTTACAAAATGAAGTAGAAGACACGAGAAAATTTCTTTTCAAATTATGATATGCTGGCATCGATAAAAATTTCCAGTTCAATGATTGATTTACTCCCATCAAAGTGGGCTTAACAAATTTATTGACTTTATGATTCAAATGATAAAGAGCTAGTTCAGAACTCTCCGTGTTTACATTGTTGTAATTTATTTCTTGTTCTTGATTGATCGTTGCATATAATATATCGTCTAATGCGTCGGCTGTCGTGTAATCGTTATTATCGAGGTAATGCTTTATTTGTCTAACTATTCTTGAAGTTCCTATATACAAATTGCGGTCAATGGCTCCCTGTAAACAAAGAATTATGCAATCAATTTTTAAATATTTTTCATTTGTAAACGTAATCACAATGAAGGACGAGTTCATTAATAAATAGCTATGTATGCTCACGAATTCGTTCGCGTGGAAGTAGTTTATTATGTTCATAATTATTTCAAGTTGAAATCTTTGAGTGCTATGGTAGCCTAGTAGATAATGGACCGGTTTCCATGCGCGGCAGTGCGGAATGGTCGTAAGTTCGAATCCCCCCAACACGTACGTCTGGGATTTTCTAGATTAAGTACAGATTTGGGCTTCATATGCTCACTGGTGAAGGAAAACCGCATGGTATATAATAGTTATAATTTGTAAATTGTAAGTGCCCTGAGAACGGCGCTCAGCTGCATACTGGACATGTTGGGCACGGCAAAGTGGATACAGCCATTAATATATCTATGCTCACCCCAAAAGAGATAAAACGTGACGATATATTATTATTTTGTATAAATTTTATGCCATTTATTCTTTCCTATATAAATAACAACACTCAACATCACTATGTATTAATGAAACGATTGAAATAAAATTTAAAACGAATCTATCCACAATATATTTGTCAAAACCGCAACTAAATCAATTAAGTAGTTTAGTAGATATAGTATATTTTCATAGATGTACAATTGCAATTGTGATAGCATATGATCAATACGGCAATGAAACAACTGATATTATGCATTTCTACTTACCATATTGTATAAAAACTCTGGCTGCTTTAAAATACTTTCTTTCGGATCTACAAATCCACCCCCGATACCGATACCTTTAAAGTTCATTTTTAAACTTTTCTTTTTAATTGCCTAAAATTAAAAAAAATGTTTAGCTTTAAATTACACTAAAGTTTATACAAATAATCACTAAATCGGCCAAGTACGAGTTAGACTTGCGCCCCGAAGTTTTCGTACAAACTTGAAACGTATGAAAAAGGGTTATTATTTTATTTGACAAATTTCTGCTATTCATGTTTTTTCATCCCTTCGGTCAGACAGACAGATAACAAAGTGATCCTAGAAATGTTCCGTTTTACGTTTTAGGCACGGAACCCTAAAAATTAAATGAAAATTTACTTATTAATATAATATAATTACGTTGCCGAAGAAACTCAGAACACGTTTGTAAAGAATAGTATAATAGTAAAAAATAGGGGCATACAATTTCATAAAATCACTAGAAACTTATAACATATTCTGCTGTCGAGATTGCTAAAAATGTTTATTGTTAACAACTCTCCATATTGGCAATAGAGGCATGCATTAAGAAATAAACTTACCGTGTGTAAATACAGTGCCAATCTAGGACATATCTTACCACCATAACTTTGACCAATAAGATAAGTGGGCGTTTTGCGAAATGACTTATACCTTTTATAGAAATATTTTATAGCTCTTGATAAATCTATTGCTGAAATTGTAAAATCATGTTTATTATTTAAATATACCTTAGCTATAGATAAGGCAATTAATTATAAGAAAAAAGCATTAGCATATTGATCGGATTTTCTTGTGATTCAGTCACGTATCAATTAAGTCACATATTAATTTCAATGTCTTCAACATAAAATATAACTTACTAATATCAAAATAATAGTTAGAAATCGTCTTCTAACATTAAATTTTAATTAATTTTAAGAAACAATCATACATTCCACTGTCTATATGTAATATATATGACATACCAGCAGGTCTTTGTTCGTAAATTGAAATAAAATTTTTAAACATAATCTGGTTCAAACAAAATAGGTGCATCCAGAGTTGCGGGAATATGCAGGCTTCGACCTGGTACTCAGAGTGCCTAGACTAAATAACATTTGGTCAGCGGTAACGCTAGTAGAAAAGTACTGAGAGCTATGCAGCGCTATGTCCGGCGCGCTACCCGCGAAAATGGCTTTTTACAACGACTGCTCCCAGACATAAAGCCTAAAAAGGCTGTTACCTTCCCAGGCGTCCGGAAGAATCTCAATTCGCAGGCCTGAGTGGAGTATTTGGAAGGACATCCCAGTAGTTTTTAGTTAGTGGGAGTCTAACACACTGGGATCGCTGCCCTCACAGTGGTCTTGATTTTTGTCTATCTATTTGGCTCGTATTTGTTAGGCATATGGAGCGCACTAGTGATGTGCCTGATAGTACCCAGTGTGTATCGATAGGTTGACATGATTTTTAAAAAGCTGAAAGAAGATTTCTATAGATCTTTAAAAAAGCAATCATATACTCGTTTTACATACCAGATCTACAAAATGTGGAATTCAGATAACTGGTAGTGCACTGATATAGTTTTTAGGATAAAGATTAGATGATTAGCTATTTGGCTTATTATAAACAATTGTTAGACGCGGGATAGAGAAATATTGAAAAAGTGTTTTGACAATGTTGTGTTGCTGTGTTTCAACATACAAAGAACATTCGCCGACAGCTTTCTTTTTTGTTTTTATTTAAATAAAACTGCTGTAGAAACTGTGTTCCAAGAAACTTGCTCAATCGCAAGATTGATGTGTACGATGGACGTGAAGATTAAACTAAGATATATTTTCTCAGTAAATTTTCAGTTAATTGAAAAACAGAAAGACATTGTTTATAACTTTTAGAGTTTATAAGTTAATACTACGTTGTAATTTCTTGAAACCAACGTTAACAAATAACATTTCCATTTTACATAATTACCGAGTATCGAGGACATAGTGGAACAAGGAAATAGTGTAAATTAAAGTTATAATCGTAGACTAGTTAGCATGGTAGGTAGATCAGCTTGCTAAATTAGGGACACTATGATCCATAGCACGTTCGAAGCTGATATCTTATTATCAATATTTCTCAAGAAGTCACCTCTTTTTTTTTAACCCGAGGGAATTCCCTAACGGGCCTCAGGGGGTGATGAGGGTTGCCCCCTGGTGTGTCGGACTTGCACCGACTAAAACCCCCGGGGTGTTCCTTCTCCCGCCTGCCGAATGCCAAGGGCAAGGCTGAGCCATCTTCCTCGGCACCCGGCGATGTCACGCCCTCTGCAGGCTCCGCCTACTTGGCAGGGCAGATAGTCGCTCCACTGGTATTGTTTCTGATACTTTTGGCCCGACGACTCGGTTTATAAAAGCCCTAAAATTATTTACAAATATACAAGTATTTTCCTACCCATTTCACGATCTGACTTCACGTACAGTGAACTATTAGTGGCATAACTGAAGCCGGAGCCGACAGGATGATCTATAAGTAAAACGTTTCTTCCTTTCACCTAAAACAAAATTAGGTCAACTACAGTTCTATTCAATTTGAATAATTGGCTACAACAGTTACTGTTTCAATTTTTAATAATCAAAATAATAATGTTTTTAATTTTTCTTATTATGTATTCGTATCGCGTTACTACGTATACTAGAAAAGTTTTGCACTATAGCTACTATAGCCATACTAAATCCTACATGAAATAATATTGCTTTGCAATTTAATTTGAATATACAAGATATAGTATAATTATTATGCAGCTCTTTCAATTTTACGCCTCAACTGGCTGATATCAATATCATTTTTATACTGACTTGACAAAGTGACTACAGTACACCATATGTTAAGTACAGTGTAGTTGAAAAACGAAAGCTACTATCAAAGGATGAAAATCCATTGACAGTCTCGGCCGTCATGTCGGCCCACATATACTACGACTCAAGGTCCCTAGGTACTACTGTAGGTACTGGAGTACTGGCAGGTCTTACTGGACGTACACAAGCTTATCCCGAAACGCGGTGCACTTTGATCTCGATCCAGTTCGGGCAATCGCCCTAGCTCAAAATGAAATATGCAATTATAATAGAAATAATACTCTTATCTATACTAATATTATAAAGCTGAAGAGTTTGTTTGTTTGTTTGTTTGAACGCGCTAATCTCAGGAACTACTGGTTCGAATTGAAAAAATCTTTTTGAGTTGAATAGACCATTTATCGAGGAAGGCTTTAGGCTATATAACATCACGATGCATTTATTAGGAACAAAGAAATAATGGAAAATGTGAAAAAAACGGGGAAAATTATTCATCCTTGAGGGCTTCCATTGCGTGCGTTGCAAAAACGGTTCAAGATACCAAAAATATATTTAAGAAAGAATTATTCCTCTTGAAATGATCTAAAAAAATGTCTGCGAGAGTATATGTCTATCTTTTAAGATTAAGTCACCAGAACCGTTTTTATGGTAAATAAATTTGGTTGAAATTAATGCATTATTTGTTAAGAGTTGTATCAACGTAATAATATTAATCTTTATCCAAATAAATGTGTTGTTGATTAAGAGTATTTAATTGTGAACAAAATTGTCTTTGACATCACTTAATTTCAATGAACATCTTAGAAGATATTACAAAACCTTATATAGCAAAACAACGTTTGCCGGATCAGCTAGTGACATTATATTACGGCTATGGTATAAGGTTCATCGGTCATTCGGTATGGTATGGTTAAGCTAAGGCAATCCTTAACTTATCTGAAAAACCTATTAAGATTAATAAAACCAACCGTTTACAAAAACTTTGGGATATTTTTTCCTTATATATCTACATTTCATAAATAACTAATACCATAGTGACAATGAAAAGTTTAGGAGAAGACTTCTTTCACAGGACTGGCGAAGTGTCGGAGAAATTAACATCATATTGGGAGAGCCGACGTCGGGTAATGCAAAAAGAATTTACAGATTCACACAGTTGTCACTTCGCCAGAAGTGAGTCTAGACAACATGTTATAGCTTACGAGGCTGGCATAGTCATCAAGGATGCACGGAAGCCTCTTTAAAATATTTGATAAAAAAAAAACTAATTTCGTCTTACCCAGGTGTGGTTGCGTGGTTCCATGTCCATGTTCAATGGTCCTATTTCAGCAAAATTTCCTATACCACTTGCAGCAAAACCGGGACCCCCTTGTACCCATATTATAAGAGGTTTATGATTTGAATTTACAGTCGTCCCGTCAGCATAATAAAACCAATAGAATAAATGTGCACCAGGACGCACTTCAACATATCCGTGTACAAATTGTTGTGCCAACGGATTTTCACGTAAAGCTTTGACGTATAGATTTTCTTCTGAAATAACATTTTCATATAAAAACTAGGCTTACATTTGACCTCAATTTCATCTAGTAACAATTATTGATAAGGTCGCGGATTTTGAGTACCCGCTGAATAAATATTGACTTCAAGTTTTCACCACTCTTGTGCAATTTGTACTATGCATGAAATTGCAAATCGCGTCATACGAATCATAAAAATAACCACAATAAACCCACTGGAATAGAATCTTCTCATGCTATGATAGAATGAGATGTGTGTGTAACTAATTTGAGTACTCCTGAATTTTGTTTGTTGTGTTTTCTATTTAGGTAAATATATACTTCATGTTCAGCTATTAAGAATAACATTTTTAGAAAATCTTAGTATTATTAAACAATTTTAGCATGAAATATTGAAGAATAAATTTTTATACCTTCGTTAACTGGTTCTCCGCAAATACTGCATAAGATTGTCACCAACACAAATATAGTTAAAAACATTTTCCGTTACTTTACAAAACCTACCTAGGTACTGGACAGTATGTGCGCCTTAGCTCCACTTTATACTGATTAACGGCAATTTAACAAACTACACCATGTGATGATATCATAATACCTATTTGGCACTAAAGAATTAACGAGGTAAATCAACGAAAAATATGTACCTACATACGCTTATCCTAAAGCTTCAGTCACGCGGATCCCATTAATAACGACAATATTGCGTCTCTTGTCTGGCTACTCTGCTAGTATACTGAATATTAAGACCAACCGTCTCTTTATACCATTTACATAAAATATTACGACAATGGTTGACACAAAGGTTAGGCTTTGATATTTTCAATCCAGCCGTATAAAGTTTCTTAGATATTATGAAACAGATATAACGGAGAGACAAACATTTCTTTAGTCTTTGATTCTGTTCAAAATAGGTTGTTGTTTGATTTGAAAGGTGGGCGAACAACCTATCTTAGTATGTGTGTCGTTGCGTTGCGGACTTAAAAAATACTTTGCACTCTTTTTCTAAAGAGCTCTATGTCATAATCCAGAAATACAACACCCGTAAGCTCATTCCCCAAGTTTAAAGTATTCACTAAGAACGTTCTAGAGAACCACACTGCTGTTGCGATATCTTGAGCATTTAAAATGCGGAGATAAAATGATAGCCAACCACGTAAAGTGTACCCCAAGATTGTTGATAAGGGTATCAAATCAAACAATTCTTTAAAATGCCACTCATTGTATATTCAAGGGCATAATGAAAAACAATTTCATGTAATTTGATTTTATTTAAAGAATAAATCAACAAATGATCCAAATACAGTGTTTTCATGTTTGTTAGTTGTCGGTTTCCTTGTTCGATGTAAAGGTGAAGTTGTCGTTATTGAATCGTGATAGTAATATCTTGGAGTGCGCACTAACTTTGTTTCTGGATTCCTATTTGTTGTAGGTTTCACTGCAGGAAATCCCACAATATGACCCAAAGGTCCTCCCACAATGTGAGGACTATAGGTCGAATGAGCTCCCTGATTATCTTCATGAACTGGTTTTACGTAATCTGGAATAGATAAAAAAAAGCAAATTTATATATAAAATAAATAAGTATATCCATTTAAAGACAAAATAAAGAAAATTACCTAAGAAATAGCACAGACAGAGAGTAAGACCTGTACATCTAGAGATACCCCAAGAGGATAAAAAGAAAATTTTTTGGTGGTAAGACAATAGGCCGAACTGAATCATGGCCACAGTACACAAGTGTAAAGACCGTTATAGTAACTCGCATTGGCCTGTCGCGTTTCGGGATCAGCTTGTGTATATCCAGTAAGCCATAAACCTGGAGACCTTCAGTCGTGGTATATGTGGGCCGACATGACAACGGAGGATGTCAACAGATTTTTATTCTTTGATGGTCGCTTTCGTTTTTGAACTACACTGTACTTGCCATCAGATCCTTTTAGATCATCAGATTACTTTATTGAGTCGATGTAAAAAAAGCTTACTTATTGTGTAGAGAATTGATTATAGAGCCCTCAGTTTCCACCAATATGCAAAAATAGTCAACTTTAAGTGTTTAGCCAGTATAAGTCCGACTTATTTCGCTTACCATTCCTCACATGCATAGCCGAGAGGGCACTGAGAAGATGTTCCCTTTGTAAAAAAATATGATTGCACATAAAATGTATTTTTTTATTTTAATAAATAGCAAAATTTGTCATTTTTCTTTAATGACTCTACAAAACTATTACGTACATTGCACGTAATGGTAAGTATATAATTCAGTCCAAAAATAAAAGTATGTAGGTATCAGAAATAACAAAGAGTTGAGACTGTATAACAAATCGCCCTCGTAGTATCAGTTTGAATATATCACAGTCGAAGTCTATATGTATTAAGCGACTGACCGCAATGAATCTGTATGTCGGACTTTCTATTTTACGAAGCATTATCAAATTAGTTGAACTATTGTGTAACAATTAAGCACACAGACGTCTTTTCCCTTTAGAGCAGATCCTTTAGCTCCGCCTGGGAATTACTGAAGGCTGTCGAGGGTAAAAGCAATGGGTCCGAGCGATCGCAATCCTTAAAATTTATAAAATTCTAATGATTTTAGCGGTATCAGGAATTTTTACAAAAAATCTGTTTCTCCTACCTACAGTTGCTTTAGTTCAACGCTGTTAAAATTTATAGACCAACAAAACACATAACATTAACGAACCACTCAGTTGTTTGTAAAAACAGCAAATTAATAATTAATTGTGTTTAAAAACTTTTGAAGCTTTTGAGATCGTGTCTTCAACAGGGCGTGAACGCCTGTATCAAATAAACTGTTTTACTTGGATAAGTTACTCACCTGATGGGTTTTGATTTGGTGGTGGGCGATAAAAATTACCAGCAAAAAAACCACCAGACCAAAATGGTTGCCGAGTTACTAAATGCGGTCTTTGTGTTTGAAAATTTATTGGCGGTTTCTGTATGGTTCCTACGTTGAAGAAGTCACCAAAGAACGCCCCACTATGCCTGGCTCCTTTTCTTCTTTGAGACTGAGGTGTTACTGTGGAATATAAATAGCTTAAGATTTTTATATACATATATTAATAATGCACTATTCCTATTATCTCCGGTACATAGTTAAATATTCCTAAAACTTTTAAACTAGGTACTTAATCTCTATTATACTACTATAATTTTTGATAAGTGTATACGTATCATAATATTATATGTTATGTTCAGAAAATGTTACTGTATAGAACTAAGTGTGAGCTTTATCTGTGCAGGACGATGTTATTCAAGTTGACTAGCTTAGAATTCTCTTTTGTTGTTACACAGTTTGCCAGGCCTACTGTAAATTACAATTCCAGGCTATTACAATTAATTATTATCAGCAATTACTCTCGAACACCGAAAACTCTCATTGGCGAAAGATCAGGTCACAGTGCATTATTTCCACTATAAAATATCCACATCGCAATATTGGTCTTATGTACACTAGTTGATGTACCATATCACTACCAACTTGCAACTTGTAAGGCTTGGCCCCGGCAGGCGGGAGAAGGAACACCCCGGGGATTTTAGCCGGAAAGAAACACACCGTAGCGCCGCCCTAACGGTCCTTGAGGATTTACCCCGGGTTACCAAAAATGGTTTATAAAAAAATCACATATGTATATAAAATTAGTAAAGTAGTTACAGTATTAGTAATATTAAATTATCATAATACGTGAATTTGTAATCCATTCAAAACTTTAAAGCACTCACCAGAGCTTAGATCATTCTCATCGTAATCCTCGATTTCACCACAGTCATCCGGATCATCTTCTTGAGGTTTCTCTTGTAAATCATTGGCCGAAGCATCATTTTGGAAATTATTCGGTGCGAGCAAATCGTAAAACGCTCCAAAGGTACGCCCTCTGGTTTGCTCCAAGTGTATAGATTTTCGTCGCGGAGCTATTTTATTAGTCGGGCACAAAGGGTTTACTGTGACAGCTTCTAATCTAATAGCTGTACTGATAATCTGAAAGAATATTTCATAACTTCAGGTTCGTATACGCGAAAAAATAATCAACTGCTTTACACGTATCTATTTTTATTAGAGAAGTTTCCTTTATTGCTTGTTCTTGGTGATACTAACTATTAACTAAATATTATTTTCTTGAGGAAAAAATTCTCGGACCAATTTGACCAGCGATTAGCGCTAATAGTGTCACCAAATGACCAGGCATACTGGGTCCTTGTCAAATAAACCTGACTCTCTGTACTTATAAACCTTACACTAAGTATAACGAACATTAATGTAAGTAATACATATATGCTCGACAAGTATAAGCAGTTTAAAAGTTTTGAGGACTTTATAAAGATAAGATGAATGTATTATATAATAATTTATTTTTTATTTTAATAATTACTGAATTAGGTGCTTATTTAAAAACTACCTTAAATGATGATAATAAGTCTTCTTATTATTTTTTTCGTTATTAATTTAAAAGTTGTCTATCGTCGTGTTATTTGTTCCTTTTACTTTTTATCTTATACATTTCCTACATTATGGCATCGGTTACCGGTATACCGCCACTGATTGGAGAGTGGCACCCGGGACCATAGAATAAAGAATGCCGTTATGTACCTTTGATAGAATTGTTATCAATAAAATTTTAAAAGACAAAACGGCCTGTGTCTTCCACAATCGGCATGTTATGTCTGCTGAAATATAGACCCTGTCATGAACACTAATGACTTAAATCGTTGTGAACCCAAAAAATTAAAAAAATCCTTAAATGTCATGTTACTTTAAATTCTATGATGTCGATTAAAAATATATTTAATTTAGAGAACAAATGAACATACCAGTATTATACCATAAGAACAAAACCGTTCCACAAATATCATTTTTCAATAATTTTATTGTTGTTTATCTTATATAAAAACACTTATTAGAAGGATTTCAAACAAGACTAACTTTTCACTAAGGAGTTCAAAAAATATCTGATTGTAACACAAAACCATCATTGTTATTACATCTGTGTATCTCCCACGCCTTAACGAAATGAGTTCATAGTTTGGGCAATAATGTCCATGTATGAGATATCATAAATTTTGATCAACTTTTACCAAAAGTATACTTAATGAATAAATATCGCGTTTTAGTGTCATTTAATATCATGGTTACCCGATTAGGTATCTTTTTTAATTACGATTGTATCCTTGAATTTTCTTGAATTTATAGAATTACATTACAGTAAACTTATACTAAAGAAAGTTTACTGGGTTAGCTAGCTGGCTTATGCTACGATAAGTATAAGAAATATGATAAAAAATGACAATCTTCTTATAACTCTGCATACGCAGTGGCCATGGCTCTGATGGTCCATAAAGATTTCTACTGGGTCAAAAAAAGATGTACATATAAAATTCGTATCAGTAAACATACCTACACGGTTACATTTATACTAAAGAATCTCTTTGAGAATATCCTATTGTGGTGAATTTTTTTTTGCACTGGCTCGACGTAGTGACTACAGAGTACCTGATGGTAAGTACAGTGTAGTCCAAAAACGAAAGCGACTATCAAAGGATGAAAATCCATTGATAGTCTACATCGTCATGTCGGCCCACATATACCACGACTGAAGGTCTCTAGGTATATGAGCTACTGGATATGCACAAGCTGATCCCGAAACGCGACAAGCCGAAACTGGTTACTATGACGGGCTTTACACCCATGCACTGTGGTCGCGATCCAGACGGGCACCGGCGCCCTACCACCTCGCTGCTGGTCGTTTAGCACCACCCAGGAGTCACGTGTAGAGAAACTAGGGTAAAGCCTACGGACGCGTGCAGCTTCGACTCCCAAAAATAAAAAAAAATATCGTTATATTTAAAAAAATGTAAATTCCTATAACTAATTTATGTAATCTGCATACAGAAAAAGTTTTATAAATACGTTAAAATATAAGATTATGAATATATCTATACAACACTTAAAAACGAGATTAAATATTCTAGGTATTTAGTAGTACTTCTTGATACCCTGACTCCAAGAGTAGTATCAGCTCTGATGGTAGTTGTGTTCTGTGATGAGCTATGGCTAATGATATGGCATAAATGCTATAGAAATTAAATACACATTAGGTCAATGATATAAATAATGGAAAACATTTATTATTTTTTATTAATTAGCATGAGTGTGAATGTTTTGAAACTATATTCTGCCTTATCCTTTTACAGTACATTAAATTAGGGGAGAACGGGATGACTGCAGACACGAGGTGATCCGGTTTTGCGGCTTTTTGACATGTTAGAAACGGATTATTACATTTTTTTTTTACATGCTGATAGAGACCGCTGGACTTAGACCTGAACATGTATTAGTGTAGTAAAATTTCGTTCATTGTTTACGATAGGCTAATCTTAATTTTTTGTGTTCATTTCATGTAACTTATGCATACCAGATGTTATTTTCTTCAGGCGTACTAGATTATCCCAATCTATCTTTTCGTAACAATATAATTTCATGTAGTAATAATTTATATAATTGAATACACCAATCCGCAGTTTAGCTAAGATTATTTACACAAAGGATACGTATAAATATGTTTGTTTGACCTAGATACAGCGAAATTACCAAAAGAACTAAAATATAAAATGGAGATTTTTTTTGTTTCCCGGAGGATAGTCCTACATAGGATCATTAGGGACGCTATGAAGACAGCGACCTCGGTGTGTGAGACTCCTACTGAATAAAAACTCCCGGGGTGTCCCTCTAATTGTTCCGCCCAGGCCTGGGAAACCAAATTCATCCTGACGTGAATGGAGAACCTTTAATTAAGTTAAATTTATCATCATTGTAGAAAGTACTTCTTGCTTTATTCTAAGCCCAGCTCGGACTATCTTAATTAATATGTGATAAAACAACTAAACAAACAATCAATAAGAACAAATATTAATATTTAGTTTTAAAATAAGGATCCAAGTTTGAGATTAATCATAAATCTAAAAAGAAGAGAAAAATTATAATGAACATAAGTATTTATTCAGTTTTTGCTAAAATTTATGACTATCCTCTCATGAAAGTTTGCGTTATGTGTTATAAAGTATATTACAGACATTTTCAGAGTACCTCAGGTGTTAGTACGTCCAGATGTTTTACCAGTGATATATGTAACTTAATTATACAATTAATTTTATATTTATAGTTAATTCATAAAATCGTAACTACCCTGCGCATCGTTTGGAGTTACTATGCGCATCTGAAGTAGTTACGAACACCAAGAGATTTATATTTCTCTTTAAATTTTACTCTTCCTTAAATTTATCTAAAATATTTAGTGAAAATTTGTAGATATATGATAAGCAAAAATTATGTTTAATTTTATATCTTAGCAGCGTAACTAAATTTTTGCCGGTCTTTTGTGAAAATTAAAGGTTTACTACCACTACTGGCCACTATTTTTTCCTATCTTTATGGCGATAAAGAATTGATGGTGATAAAAACATCTTTCGAGAATATTCAAGATTCAAGCTATTTTTTATGATCTCCATAAGATTGAAAGTGCTGCTTAGCTAGGCTTTGTGCTACTGAGTGAATTAAGCGGTAATCGGAAAGCATTTTGTTCGGTGATTTTAGCCGGCAGGATTTTCCATTTAAGGGTTTTCAACTATATTTTCACGGGTGTTACATGTTCACCATGTTTTGTGTTTGCTCGAATAGAGGCCGTTTTTGTTTAGAGCTTAGCTCCAACGCATCATTTGCAATCGACAGTTTTCTCTCGTGATAGAATCAGTCGTTTTGAGTAGCCTATAATTAATTACTTCTTACTGGTCCCATCAAACACAAAAATGAAATTTTAAGTTATCTATATTTGCCTCTTCTATGTTCATGCATAATCAGACTTTTTCTACGATTTCTACGCTTAGGATTATATTATTGTATCCAATTTTCATTGCGATACAATACGATACACAAAAACCTTTCTTATTCTGCCATTGAACCAGCAGTTCCCTCGTGGGTAATGCGTAATTCTATGTCTCTCGGCTTCAACTCATGTTGCACTCAATATCCTGCTTTATGGGGCATTCCTAATGCTTTCAAAAAGTTTAAAACTGTTTTGTCATCTACTCGTAATGATTTCGACACAGCATGACCGCCACATGTCCTAACGAGGATTCTGCGTGTTTTAGCTACATTTTTTTTTTTTTAATTTTTTAATTTTTTTTAAATTTAAAATAATGCAATTATATTTCCCACAAATACTCTTTCATTGGCATAAAACTCAACCTTATTACAACTAAGCAAAAATGTATTATATTTACCGCTGTGGCGGACTAACATGCACTTATGTTGAAGCTTACCAACAGTACTTCCTTATAGATGCATTACCAACTGAAATAATGACACATAGTCCTGGTAAATCCATGTGTTTCCTAAACAGCGAGAACTAAGTTGCGCATATAATATATATTTTGAGTCACATACATTGTCGCTTAGGTGACTGCAATTCCCCCACTCTCCCCAGCTAATGATTAGGCAACACATAGATTCCAAATAATGTAAACTTGATTCACATCAATTTCGTAAAAAGTAGGTCGATATTATAATATATGGTCAACTTTCAAGGTAGTTTTTCAAGGACAAGTTAGACAGAACTGCACCTTACATTCGGTTGCAGAAAAAAATTTTAATAATACATTATTTGGAGCTGATCTTATAAACAAATTAATAAATTCAGCCATTAGTAATTAAAATCTACGTTTAAGGAGCATTTCTGCAAATAGATATTAGTTTACTTACGTTTTACTAACATGTAACCAAAGGATACATAACCAATAACCGTTTTAGGTCATGTCGATAGATTTAATGTGAAAAAAATTCCACCATTAGTAATCTTTATGAAACGCTTTATAACAGACTAGCTGATCCGACAATTTGTAATATCTTCTAAGATGTTCATTGAAATTAAGTGATGTCAAAGACAATTTTGTTCACAATTAAATTCTCTTAATCAACAACACATTTATTTGGATAAAGATTAATATTATTACGTTGATACAAATCTTAACAAATAATGCATTAATTTCGACCAAATTTGTTTACCATAAAAACGGTTCTAGTGACTTATTCTTAAAAGATAGACATATACTGTCGTGGACATTTTTTTAGATCATTTCAAGAGGAATAATTCTTTCTTACATATATTTTTGGTATCTTGAACCGTTTTTGCAGCGCACGCAATGGAAGCCCTCAAGGATGAATAATTTTCCCCTTTTTTTCACATTTTCCATTATTTCTTCGCTCCTAATAGTTGCATCGTGATGTTATATAGCCTAAAGCCTTCCTCGATAAATGGTCTATTCAACTCAAGAATATCTCAATTCGAACCAGTAGTTCCTGAGATTAGCGCGTTCAAACAAACAAACAAACAAACTCTTCAGCTTTATAATATTAAGTATAGATGTGGAAAGGATGTGCGACTGGTCTTATAATTGAGCCAGTCACAAGAGCTCTTTTTTACCGAGTCATCTTCAATCATCAATAAGAAGTCTAAATTTTTATGCCTATTTCGCCAATATTTACTATTTTCATTACTACAATTCTTTACGAATAAAAGAACTATAGTACAGTTATGTTATAGAAAATCATAAGATATAACAAAAAAAAGATGAAAAATAGTACAAGCCTTTATTTTGATCTATAATGATGTGTTGGAACTTGGATACAAGTGTTTCGTGTACTCGCCGGTACAGAAAATATTGATACAAAACATTTTTATAAAACAATTGTCTAACAAAACGTTTTAGTCAAATTTCTTAGATTATATCAAATTTATCGTTTTATAAGTTTTAATCTGAGATACGTTTTAAAGTAAAAAATATAAGAAAGTAACTACCTAAACACATGTAGGTATAACGAATTCAATTCATTATATGTACTATTTAAAACATTTCCTGGCACATTTATCATTATTTTTATATCAAACGTTTTTTTTAAATCAAGTCAGCTATTTGTCTTTCAAGTCATTTTTATTGACTTAGCAGCACTAAAATATGTATGCATTTTGTTTCAAATATATTTAACTTCTCTCAAAAGTAAGCAATGAAACACACTTCTTTAACTAAGATCATAAAGATAAACATATCAACAAACTTGAATCGAAAGCTTTAGAATTAATTATATATTTTTAGGGTGAATTTCTTGGTTAAGATTTGCAACACTACTAATTGCCAATTTTGATTTTTTGACATTTTACTATACAATTGCAATTGCAGGTGTTTATTGATTTTGTGCTTTCTAAATATGGCAAAACAAAAAGGAAAAGTTTATTTAGGATATGAAGATGAATGGATTCAAGATAAAAATCAACTTTCACTTCTTAATTACAAAACAAATAAAATTGGCGGCTTGCCTGTAAGCAGATTTAAAAATAAAAAAATAAAACAAATGTTTCTTATCGTAAAGTTTAAAAAAAAAACTTTTAATCATTTTTTTACAGGATTGGCCACCGTTAGAAAACTTGAAGTTCAATGTAAAATGTCCTTTATGTGGATTATTTAGGCTACTTATAGTGCAGTGCTATGCTCCTCTGGAAAATTCAATATACCATCGCACTTTGTATGTTTTTGCTTGTATTAACCCAAATTGCTGGATTCAATCAGAAAGGTATTAAACAACGAGGGTACTAATATTTAAGAACATTTGTTATGTGTCATTTTTTATATTAAAAAAGTGTTATAATTTATTTCTATACCAATCTATGGTTATCTCAACCTATGGCTATATCAACCAAAAATACATAATCAATCTATTGATCAATGACTTTTTATTAATTTTAACTTCTCTATTTTTTTATTAACTAATATTGACACCATTGTGATTGGCATAGTTCATAATATCAAATAATCTTGTCTATATTATTTTATAATGATCCTTACAATCTAATAGTTATTTACATGTATGTATATATTTGTATGTAGTTTTTATACACACATTTAATTTTTTTTTATTACAAATATATTTTTCATATTATCTCTTCCTACTCAGCTGGGTATGTGTGCGGAGCCAATATCAGAACAAATTAGAATCTGATACACCTGCCGTTGTTGCTTTACCAAGTACTGATCTTACCTGGTGTAGTGGTGCTGATGATTGGGATGATAATGACAATGGTGATTCTGCCAATGGTAATATCATGAACGTTGATAATGCCTCTGGACCCCATAACCAAAGGTATGATGACAGACAACAATATTATTTGTTAAACAATGAAAATTAATGCATGTCTTTAATTTTTTCCTGTTACCTTTAATCCAGATCATAAGAATCTAAAAATCAATAAAAATTGTTACACCTTTTTTTTATAATTTCTTTTAAAAATATGTTTTAAAAATTTTTAGCATGTTTGTTTTTAAAACTCATTGTATTAATGATTACACAGAAATTCTGATGAAGATGATGAAAGCACTTCCCTGGAACTAGAATCAATTGAACAAGTCCTTGCAAATTTACAAGTGTTTGATGCTCATAATGCCAACACATCTCCTGTACAAGGTTTGTGATTAAATCTGCAATTAAATATCAAAAACCTCTAATCAACACTCCTACTCTTAAACAAAATATCAATGACATTAAATACGAAATCAAAATGTGATTCATGTTTTTTTTATGCAAATTCAGGTAATTTAGGATTATCCATGTTGAAAAGATCATCAAAGTCAATGGCTTTTTTTTTCAGATGTCTCTTGACAGGTTTTTATCAAACTCAATCACTTTCGTATGCACAAACCATAACAAAGTCATGATGATAATGATGTTAAGTTATATGTATGAGTCTTTTTATTTTCTCTACATATTAGGCATTTTAACTTGAAAAAGAACCATAATTTAATGTATCAACTCCTAATTTTATTTTCCAATTAAAATACTTATGTAGCGTACCCTCACAGTTTTTCAGCTTGGTAGTACAGGTTTTTGGTATTTAACAACATAATTTATTTTCATCTAAAAAAAAATATAATATTTGTATCAAGTAATATATTTACGGGCAATAAAATGCTATGGCTTCATTATTATTTAATGCGAAATACAAATGTAAATAATGTTTTGTAAATATACCCAAGAATAGAGTTAATTGTAGTATGGAAAAAAAATTAAAATAAAAATCTAGAAAATATATATTTTTACAGGTGCAATGGGAGCAAATGCAGCACCTGTGCCAGTAGCAGAAATTGAGGAAGGAGACGAAAACCCAGGCATGATTATAGTAGATAAACCATTTAAACCGTCCTACAATTTACAACTTTTACTACAACTGGTGAGAAATACTCAAAATCTTATTCATTTCACTTCAGTTCTCTTTTAGAGTCCTTTGGCAATGAGGAATTTTGCTGCACACATGGAAATATTTACCAATTCATGATCACACCAATTATTACTAAATAATTATATATTACTAAATGTGACAACAATAAACTTTTTTGTGTTTATTATAGCCAGATGAGCTGCCGCCTGATTTAAGGGCCCAACTTTTATGTGGGCAGTTACAATTCATTCCAAAATATATTTATGTGGAAGAGGAATGGAATAAAACTGCTAAAAATGATGCTCAAGTTAACGAATTCTTCAATAAATATTGTAAAGGTAAATGATTTCATTCCATATTGTAATCTGTAATATACTACTACTTCTGTAACATATTGATACGATAGATGTTTGGTTAATATACAATAATTATGTAAAAATGATATATAGAATAGTAAAAGACATTTAAAAACAAATATATATATCTCTTGGTCGCGTTGAGTAGAGATACATTCATGATTGTCTACGTTTTACAAAAGCACAACTATTGCTAATTATAAGTTACACGTAGACTATAAGTAGGTTTTTTTTTAAAAAGATTTTAAAATCGAATACTCATAGTTTGATGGACTTTCACAAAATTTTCGTGTTATAAAATTGAAGGGCTTAGTGAAAGCAACGTACTATCAACGATGAAATAGCTTCATCTTTAGCTCTTTAAATATTGTATTAATTTGAAATCGACCCGTTTAGACAAGGAGCCCATTCTTGCCGATAATTATGACGGCGCCGGCGCTGTCGCTGCCGAAGATGATGAAGGCTACGAGGAAACAGCTCCGCCGCATGGAGACAAGTTGTTTCACGCATTCCTTGAAAGACTACAAAAGAATCCTGGTCATATACTAAGGTATGTTGTTCAAATCAGTACTTTTAATACTTTCTATTCTACTCTTTTTATACTTTCGGACAAAAACTCCATCCACTCACATCAGGTCTGGTATGCTTTTTATTTATTATAATATAAGAAGTGATATGTGCACTACTTTCATGTATTGTTGCATAGGGAGATTTCTATTATTGAGTAATTTCTGTTAAACTTATTACTTTTTATTATGATATTGTTAATTATTTTTTATCAATAAAATCCTAAATTAGTGTGATTATATAATATGCGAGATATAGTGTATTACAGTAATCCCCCTTATAAAACGGTACTCTTATAACGAGTTTTTGTATTACGCGATTTCTGTCCCTCGTATAACACGGATATTCCCTCATATAATGCGGGGATTTCCCACGTTATATTTGTCTACTGTGAAATTTATAATGATTTGTACAGTTGATAATTCATTCAAATAGCTCCGACAGCGAATAAACAAAGTAAAACTGTTTTTGGAATTATGTAATTTATTTGAAATATAACTTTTTTTAGTTAAATATGCAGAAGTTGTTTATTTAAAATGTTCTTAGTTTAATCATAATAAAGCAAACATATTTCGTTCATAAGTCATAACATAGTTTTTTTCTTAATATTCTATTAACCCCTATAACGAGAAAAGTTAAAGTTGAATCATTTGTACATAATGCATTATACGGGGTCATACAAACGCGTTATACAAGAATACTCATATAACGTGGAACCAATCTACCGTGTTATAGGAGGGATTACTGTATATCAATAACAACAACAACATTTCAGATATTCTCGAGATGTGCCTCCGACACTCGGCGCCCCGCTCCCAAGCTCCGCGAGCACCCCTGAATGCCCCGCAGTTCCGGCAGCTTGCAAGCGCTGCGGCTCTAAACTCATTTGCGAATTACAACTTGTGCCCGCATTCACTGAAACTCTAATAATGTGCAATTCCATCCCTTTAAAACATTTACATTTCTTATCTGTGTTAATATTCACCTGCTCACAGAGTTGCTGGGAGCCAAACGATACTCTAGTCACTGAATATGTTGTCTTTCAACCAGAAATGATTTAAAGTAACTATATTGTTTATTTGAAAATATAATAATATTATTTATTTCCACAGTCGTATACACTATACCTGCGTAACACGTTCGCTGCGGGGCCTTTTACACAACACATTTATTTTAGTGCGTTTTGAAGTTATATTGACCCCTATTTTCTCTCCATACCGTTTGAAAGTTCCGATTTGAGTCAATATGACTTCAAGGCGCAGCGAACGTGCTAAACTACAATAATTGCGGGAAATCTAGGCAATAACATATGATATTGTTTTTACATTATTAATTAATTATATTATTATTTAGTAAATAATAGCCTATGTTGAGTAATTTTTAATCTATCTCTAAGTTTTTAAAAGTAATATTTATACTTGCAATATGTAATGTTTACGTTCTTTGTAAAGGAAAAATCTACATTTTAATTATAAAACAAATTTGTTAATTTAGTCTTCAGAGTTATGAACAAGTGTTAATCTCACCTTTGATTACTTATTATTACAGTTTGTTTTCATATCATTCATTCAATATTTATAATGTTTAATAAATACGTATTCTTTACCACGTAAAACCTTATATATAACGTTTAATTTAAAATTAGATCTGTAGGAACTGTATACCTGTCTAATTATAAACTATGAATGTATTTAAAAAGTCCATAACGTAGTGTTGTATGTAATGTGTAATATAATGTGTTGACTTGTATCTGGTGTCAAGAAATAAATGTGTATTAGTACTTCAACCCATGAGAATTATACTTAGGCTTACCGTACATCCTGCTTTGGGACTTCTTTGGTCTAGGTGTGTCGGGTGATTTGATTTTATGTCCGAATTTATATTTAACTAGCTGATCCGGCAAACGTTGTTTTGCTATATAAGGTTTTGTAACATCTAAGATGTTCATTGAAATTAAGTGATGTCAAAGACAATTTTGTTCACAATTAAATACTCTTAATCAGCAACACATTTATTTGGATAAAAATTAATAATATTAAGTTGATACAACTCTTAACAAATAATGCATTAATTTCGGCCAAATTTGTTTACCATAAAAACGGTTCTAGTGACTTAATCTTAAAAAATAGACATATACTGTCGCGGACATTTTTTTAGATCATTTCAAGAGGAATAATTCTTTCTTACATATATTTTTGGTATCTTGAACCGTTTTTGCAGCGCACGCAATGGAAGCCCTCAAGGATGAATAATCTTCCCCGTTTTTTTCACATTTTCCATTATTTCTTCGCTCCTAATAATTGCATCGTGATGTTATATAGCTAAATGGTCTATTCAACTCAAAAAGAATTTTTCAATTCGAACCAGTAGTTCCTGAGATTAGCGCGTTCAAACAAACAAACAAACAAACTCTTCAGCTTTATAATATTAGTATAGATATGCCCTGGTTTTAGACAGTGGGCCGATATTCCCAGCCGGTTTGGTATTTTATCTCTGTAAATATATCGGGACTCATTTAAGTTTACATTTTGATGTTATCCGTTTTGGTACTTTTTGTCAATTTAATTGCACGTTTATAGATATTTCGATTATTTTCAATACCATATTTTGCTGTCTATAACACTCACTAGTAATTACGTAAGTTTCTTTTAATGGTAAGAGGTGATGCAGCATCGCGTAATTAAATCCTTATTTAAACTAAAAAAATATTTAATATAAAATATCCAAAAGATCTGCTTAAGCAGACCTGATTCTTTAAAAGCATTATTTGTAAAGATTTAATAATAAAAATATAAGCCCGAAGTGGATACAGCCACATGTGTGTGTATCTCTGTTCACCCGTAAAGGGATATAGCGTGGCGATATTATTATTAATTGCGTACTTTATTTGCCTTTCCACTTTATTCTATTTTCTACTCATGTCCCAGTATAGGGGTTTCATGATTATTGTAAGCCTAATTATACTGCTTTCTTTTACTTTGGAAAATATTTCATAGATCCGTCCCGGGTTATTACGAACTATATATGAAGCTTACAGAACAGGATAGGCCCCAGTGATTACGTCAAAATAATAAATACCTAAATTAAACGGGTTATTTTGATCTTGTTATCATGAATGAATAAAAATGACATTGCTATAAAGATATTGTTACAAGCGCGGGGTAATAAGACGCCGGTTTGACGGACGATAGATTTATTATTTGATGAGAGTGTACAATATCAGAACGCAGCCGCAGAAATGTCTCGCAGCGCAACCGTCCAATGATATCGATGTCAAATCGCCGAAGGTTCCAGAAACCAGTCAATGAATGTTCTCCAAAGTCGGCGTCAAAAGTCCAATCGCACAAAATTCTCGAAGTCCTGTCGCAAAACCGGTCAACATATTCGCACGTAGAACCACTATATAGTCGCAGTACTTGTATGTTCGCAAAAGTCCTTTTTGATCGCTTAAGTTATCGCTGTCCAAATTAGAACTAACTCGTGACGGCATAGAGCCAATATACTATATATGTATATATATCAGAACTGCCGCCCTCCGACAAGTTCGAAAAAGATCTAGAACCTTATAGAGATTTTTAGCCTTATGTTTTTAATTGTAAATTTGGGAGTCGGTTTATCGAACTTTCGCGAATTGAATTTCTATAAATAAGAGCTGTCTAATTAATATTCAGGTCATGACCTCAGGCGGCCGGAATAAATAGATGCGGCTTCCTTTGACATTTACCGACGTTTAATAATTGTTGCCGATCGGGTTGAAAGTTATTTTATTCGAAACGGCTCTCCAAGACAATCTACGCGTTTTATAATCATAGTCGTGTGATAGATGCCTAGGAACCTAGGGTTAAAGTTTGACCTTAGTTCCGTCGGAACAATATTTCTTAAAAAATATATTGGTAAAAAAATATATCAATCAAGATTCAAGATATTTTTAAAGGTTTTTTTTTTGTTCTGCGGACTGTAGTTTGTAATGTGTAATTCGTAAAATATCAAATTTGGTCACTGGCTCTGTTGGGGTCAATTCCGATACATGTTATCTTGTACTTAATTATTTACCTAGTTTTATAACTTAAGCATACTATACTGGTGTTTTAATAGTTGGGGTATTACGTATGATCCGTCTTTTTAGTATATATATGGATTATATTGATTGATTATAATTTTGTCATTAACCCTAATGACACAAAATTTTGTTCAATTAATATAGTCTGGAAAATATTTTTAAGTATAGTTATTAGAAATAATTTAAATGTCTGAATACAAATTGAATGCTACATGCGGGTCACACAATGCGTTGCGGCGGCAACGCGACGCCGGAGCGTTGTCGCTATGTCGTTTTAAAAATCCATGGTGCGCACACACCTCATGCATACCGATCTTGCACTTCGCGAAATATATTTTTTTGGATACATTTTTATGCGGAGTTCCAACGCCAATTTCACTTGACTATGATTGATGAAAATGTGGTCAATGTTACAAATGCATCTTAATTCTCGAGATGACCTATCCATTCGTAAAAGTTAAGTGAAATGAATCACTTGGAGATGTTGGCACCGAAATCTGTTTAATGCTACATGTACCGATTTGGTATTTCATTACTATAAATAACGGTTTGTTCTCTACATATAATTATAGCAAACACATGATTAATATCATACACATAATCTTATTCAATTTCTTATATTTTCTATTCAATATACTGCAGAAAATGAAAACACGCATTCACTAGATTCTGATTGCTCGTAAATGGTTAGAATGCACCCGATGAGTTATTAACAGATTGAAATATATTGCATTATTATCCCATTACATACACTCATAAAGAGTATGTACAATACGTGTAACGAGTTCTTTTTACTATGATAAAGGCAGTTTATTTTATTTATTCCTTTAAGTTGATGTAATCTATAAAACAGAAAAAAATCAGATTGCTACGTATTATATTACTCATTACTGAAAAATATGTAATCAGATACTCAAAAAAGTCTTTTTAATGGAACGGAAAAGCGAGACACAAAATTGAAAAGTAAAAATAATAATTTTCATTGACCTCTCCATGCACAGTCACAAGTTGATTTCTTTTTTATTTTTTGCTGACTACTATATTATCTACTATTTAAGAAACTAATAGCCAAACAATGAAAATTAAAGGAATCTGAGAAATACAATGAAAATGTTTTTTGTTAGAAACAAAATTGCTAAGTAAGCCTTTAACTATCCTAAAAAAAAACTATTATTAAAAACTCTTGTTCCTGTATCCACAAAAATTTAGAATCGGATCGCTGTGCACCACCGCAACGCATCGTTTGCATCAGCTCTTAAATGGTAATTAAAGGCAAAACAGCTGTCACCACTCTGTGACCGTATCTTTATTTGTTATCTTGAAAATGACAAACGTAGTAAGAATATGTAAGTAGTACTCAAATAAATGATTTTATCGAATTAAAAGATATCATAAAATCGTCATGGTTTGTTTTCGCAAACAGGCTTATGTTTGACCTCAATCATACCTATTAGTTAATGATACAGCGCGCTATATTAAGAAAATACTAATTCCTTCGTCCCTAAAAACTCCATATTGTTATCTGAAATCGCAGACTCTGGCAAGGACTTAAATAATATCACTAGACTATCTTATGTTTAACGATAGTAAGATTTATAGACAGCAAGGTGTAATTTAATATCGACTAAACGACAAATAATCCGAAGATTATTTCGTACGGTATCTGTAACTCAATATTATTAGTTTCATTTTGAGTTATCTACGGCTCACCGCAAATAAAAATATCGTGAGGAAACAACGCAAAAGCGTAAGTAAGGGCGGCTTGCACTAACGAATTAATCTAGTTTAAGCTTGTTTAAAACGCTTATTAATTGAATTGGTTTGATTCAATCTTAATGATGATTTCAGTTTAAGAGTTGTTATAACTAGATTTTGATTTAGTGCAAGACAATAAGTACAGATCAGCGCTAAATAGCATTTTATATAACTCTAAACTAGATTTAATTTGTTAGTGTAAGCCGCCCTAAGTAGATACGGACACAAACGTGTCTGTTTACGACGAAAACGATATAGCGTGCTATAGATATTAAATACTATTTTTATTGAATTTTCGACCAATTTATTTCATTCGGTAAATAATTAATAAGAGTATAAAATAATTATAGCACCCATGCCTGGAAATATAATAACGTTATTATTACATTACTAAAATTCAGTAAACTTTTTTCAAAGAAGAATAATGCCTTTTAACAGACTTGGCTATAAAAAACGATTATTTAAAAATAATTGTCTATTACATTATTAGCGACAAAACTTCAAGCCGGAGTTTCATTTCTTCAGCATTTCTTGTGAATTATCGTTGGCTGTCGCCCGATTTAGCTGTAATGCTTTATCCCGGCTATCAACCAATATTCAGTTCGAAAAAAAATGTACTCTCGTTGAATAATTGTTGTTTACTTGTGGGCAACAATGGTTGCTTGGCGGGTCGTGTGCAATGGGGAATCCATGGTTTTTTTGGTGAGACGCTAACAGCGTGATGCGACCATTGGCCCACTAAGTTTTTCCGCCAAGCTGCATAGTCTTCCTCGCCGTTTATATTGTGTGAAAACTTATAGAAATGGTGCAAGGAGCAAGAATGAATATAGATAAGTGATTGAAACTACGACAGATATATTCGAGCGTGACGGTAAGACAAAGAAATTTAATATGACTTGAAAAGATCTTAGATATGGCTGTATGTGGTAAATGCTTTTGCCTTCCTCCACAAAGAGGAGAACAAAACATAAACAAATGTCTATGACATTTTTCTCCCTGGCTACGTCTGTAATGTTGCCAATTTATAGGGAATTCCCTACTATACTCGAATACTGATACATGTTACTAATATCGGTTTACAAAAATTATTTTATAATTATTAAATAAACATAGTAAAACGTATCCTATAATATACTTGGCTCATTATCGAAATGCTCCATAAAAACGTCGTTCCAAAAACATAACAGCAGTAACAAATCTGTTCTATCTATAAATATAAAAACGCTTATCCTGATTCACATATCATCGTAGAGCCTAAACATTTGAAGTTAGAAAAATTAAATGTAATATGTCAATTTTAAAGTAAACACTTTGAAAATCCGTATTTAGATTTTTAGGTAGAGATGTAGAAATACGGATAATCAACCCCTCAACGAGGTAAAATAAAGAATTTTTGTCAGATAACCCCGGGTTACTACAACTAGTGTATTATAAATCGTTTAGAAAACTTAGAAAACAAGCCCCTATTCCGGTAACGTTGATGATTACAAGATTAGAAAGAAATAAACAAGATAGTTCCTTAAGTTTATATCAATAAATAAAAACTATTTTAATTTTTGTTATTCATGTGCAATCAAACATATTCATTGACAAGTGTAATTTGAGAGAAATATTGACATTGGGTTTTTCCCTCAAATTTGATTTACACTGTTGGGAATTTTTAGCGTTTTTGTTGACAGCACTGAGCGCCCATGAGTTGAATGTTGAATGAAATCGCAATCTCTAGAGATTTCATAGCGAAGTTCTTTAATTCTAATTTTTCTTGCGTGTTCATCAGCGTTTATTTCTATTAATAATGACTAACGAAACAGCAGTACCACCTCCTGTTATGTGGGCACAGCGGAAAGAAGATGTTTTTCTCACCTTTAACGTGGAATCCAAAGACCCGGTTATCAAAATAGAAAAGGACTCCGTTTATTTCAAAGGTGCAAGCACTCAAGACAATCGAATGTATGAAGTGACAATACCTCTATACGACGCTGTAATTCCTGAATCTAGTGGATTTGTAAATAAAGTCAGATGTATAGAAATGGTGCTGAAAAAAGAAAAAAAAGATGCTTCATACTGGCCATCGTTAACTAAAGATAAAAAGAAACCACACTATCTTAAGATCGACTTCAACAAATGGAAAGATGAAGGTGATGAAGATGAAGATTTGGGTGGTAACTCAAATGATATAGAAGAAATGCTGCGCAGCATAGGTGGTGGAGACAGTTACAAGGCAGCTAAGCCGTCATTTGATGACATAGAGAGCGATTCAGATGACGAAAACCTGCCTGATCTGGAATGAGGCGATTAGTGTGACTTTTATTTTTACAGTATTTGTAAGGTTTTTACGGTTATAATAAAATTGCTGTTACAATAGAGATGGATATAATTAATTTTACATCAAAGTGCCCAAAATTTTATTGATTATGAAATAGAAGCATTGTACTCCATAGATGCAGTTTATTGCATGTTAGCTTGATATTGGTACTAAAGCATTGAACAAATAACCAAGTATTTTATTTCATTTAATATGTGTACTCCTGTAATTTTGAAATTATATTTAATGCTTAAGGACAAGAATGAATAATAATGTACTGGTGTATAGACTAATCAGCTTATGTCCATTTAAAGGTGGATGCTAATTAAAAACTTTTAGGTACACTGTTATTATTCAAGGTAACTTTCACACCAATGTGGCAAAGATTAGCTCACATGTCTCCAACAACATCCTGATACTGTAATTTGTAGTGACCTAACCTACAACATTTAAGGTGCTGGGTATGAATCCCAGTACTAGTAAACTTCTGTGAAGAGCAGATAAGTTAGCTATGATTCATGGAAGTGTATTTGTATATAAGTATGTGTATAGTTATCTGGTATCCATAGTAAAACCATAAGCTCAGGTTAGGGCTAGTTCCATGTGTGTAATCGTCTATAAATGTTATGTTAGAACAGGAGTAATGCAATATGTTATATTGAAATATTACAGGTTCAGTCTCTCTTAGCAAAATAGCATATTTTTTGTTGGCAAATTAATATTGTCATGAAAATCATTTAGTTTAAATAACTATTAACCCTTTGCGGTCATATGTCTACTCTCAGCCACCAAAGCCTTTTACCGTTCCGGTCATATGTCTGCTCTCAGCCACCACAGAAAGAAACCAAACGAATTGTATATTGTATGCCACAATGTATCAGTTTACACTTTTTCGAAACAAAATGGATGACTGTATTAAAAAAAGATTTTAAAGTTCACAAAGGAATTACCAAATCTTGTTTACCCATTGTAATCTTACATGTTATGTATGTCTGCTCTTTCGACGGAAATTAATTCTGACCAGTATGATACCCATGTCCAAATTTAATACATCCGCAAAGGGTTAATGTTTAATATATAAAATGGTGTAACATTGAAATATATAGTGACTCATTTTTTCTTTGAACAGCAAATGAATGGATTATCCTGTGTCTTTATTTCCATATAGTAATTTAGGTGTGTCTTATAGAAGAGTGATTTGATGTTTATTGGATCAATACCCATCATTGGCCTCATCTTTACCTTCCACCAAGTACCATTTGATTCAAGTGTGTGTTTGTATACCATAAAAACATCAAAATATGTAATAAAACTGTTAACATCCCACTAAGATCATATAGTAGTTTCTGTTATAACACGATTTACAGAATCATGATTTATTAATAATGAGGATATAATTTTTAAAAGGTATTAAAATATATATATGAATGCTTATTCTAAAGTATGGAGTCTAAGAGAGTCAAGCTTATGCAGTGTTTGATAAATTTTGCAGTCTGTGCCAATTCGATTTCCATGGTGTCATAATCCTTTTCATAGTTAGCTATAAGATGAACGACCGCAAGCAGCATGATAAGGCAAGCTGAGTATTATCTACATGCTGATTTTTGTCTTCACTCTATGTATCTGCACTTCTTTGGTAGTTGACACCACTCACATCCATAGATTTGACGTTTGATACACTACATATGACATCTGGTGTGGAACTAATAAAGAAGTAGTGTAAAGCGTCGTTGACCAACTTAATCAAGACTATAACACTTAGATATAAATACCGTCAATAGTAACTTGCTTCAGCCAGTCACGCTTTTAGATCAGCCTTCCTTTGACTTCATAATCATGTGCTATGTATTAAACTATGTAAAAAATGTTATTTTTCTTTGTACCAATATTTATGGCAAGACTAAAGTATATTCTTCAAGTAATAAATAATAATAGAACTGAAAGCTAAATAATATACCTACATATCTGCTATTTCCAGGTAGAAATAAAAGTCTACAAGTAGATATAAACATCATTTTTCGTAATTTCTACAATATCGTTGGTCAGAAACAGTATTTATAATAATTGATGTTGTTAATTCGTTAGTTAATTCAAAGGAATCGTTAATTGTGTGTATAAGTAAGACGTTTCAATAGGAGGTAGGAATCACATCTTTATTTCGATTTTTCAGAAAGAGATATTGTGACACTGTACAAGTGAAACTGTTGACCATGTCGTCTTACATTCAAAGTCAATGTCATACAGTAAATAAGTCTGTTCAAGCTTTCACATTTCAGAATATATGCTGCTCCTTGTCCTGGACAAAATATTGGTGCACCATAACTTTGACAATCAAACATAAAATAAGATATACCACTTCTTCCAAACGCTAAATTTTTTGTCGGACTTACTAACAAACCAAGATTATTTTTTTCGAAAAAATAAGCCAAAGCTTTACTGAGATTGAAACGATCCGGCAGTAAATTGTATACGAAACCAAAAATTATTTTTTCAAACTTAACTGAAAATGAATACGGAAACATGTCGAATTTGTTTTCTAAATCTGTAATAGATATTTCGTGGTTTTGCTTTTTGCCGATTTTGGCAAGGCACTTTAAATAATATTTGTGCCCTGCTTCTACAATACCATCAAGAAAACTTGCGGTCCAAGCGCTGAGACTACAGGCCTGAGTCATAACTAAACCGACGACACATGTAGCTAGGTATTGCTTACCACGATGTTCATCATCAAATTTAGAATCAAGAGGATGTAACGTTCCCCAAAGAGAATAGAGGTCACCCGGAAACTCTATATCCCAATTTTTCCATAATGTTCTCGGGGTATTTCTTTCAAATCCTAAATCATTCACAGGATTCATTCGGGACCATGGTATTGTCTCTATATTTAACCAATACATTTTCTCATCAACAATGGGTCGTATACGCCTACGTTTCAAATAAGGTAGATTTGGATTATCATCCGGTTTGAACAACGGGCTCAGTCTATAATTGAGTGCTGAATGCCTAGGAGCTGACTTAACCGAAGTCAATTCGAATGTGTAAAACTCCGGCGCATTGGCTGTTTTACAACAAACTACTTTCTTTATTCTGTGAGTTAAGGCATCAAAAGACCGATATAAAGTCCATGTTGCAACAGCATTTCCCTTTTTCTGTTCTGGCAGTTTTTCTTCTGTTTTCTTTCCCTTTTCAACTTCTTTTACTTGCGGTTCTTCACTGGGTGGTGGATAGGGATCGAAGAGATGAAAATATCCTTCCGTTTGGCAAATGACCATACTACATTGCGGGTACCTTATAATAACGTAGCGTAATCTTCGAAGCACAGCTTTTAAATATTGTTCTAATCTTTTTTCTTCGTTCTCATTAACAACAATGATTTTCTTAATATTTATGTTTATAAATTTCCCATCTAAAATTATGTTTTTTATAACTCGTTTCTCACAAACATTTAAGTTCGTTGCTTTTTCGTATATTTCAAGACCTTTTTCTATGCATGTATCGATCATTATATGATCCCAAGTTCTAATTGGATGCATCGCTGCCATAAGCATTGCTATCAAACTAACGAAATGACAAGATTTTATGTCAGAATTTGGTTTTTGATCCTTGAGCGACGTTGTACCTTCTATTTTATAAATTCCTTCAATAAGTTGATATCCCACTATTGTTTGACTCTTCGGCTCACCCGTATCAATAGAGCTTCTTTTATTCGAATCCTTTCCAGAAGATACAATTGATGGTTTCGATTTTTTACACTTTGGCATACCTGTATTGTAATCATAATCTTCGGGAAGTTTTACTCTTGGTTCTGTTAGCAATCTTCTTACTATTATTCTACTTAATATAAACTGTTGATCTTCTGTTTTTCCATCTTTATTATACAATATTCTAGAACACAAATAATATATGTATAGAATAAAGAAAATATTTTTAAGAAGAAAAAATAGCGAACTATATTTTAATTAACCTGCTGACGAGGTCATGCAATGAGTGGAAACGCAGAAAGCAAGCTTTTCCCTTGTTATTTTCATCTCTTAAACCCATGGGATTACAGGTACTTCCGTCAAAAAGATAATATAAACCGTTTCTCTTAAAAAAGGCACAACTGTAATTTGATGTTGTAACCATGCCCCTATCGTATTTAGTGAGGTATTTTCTTGATAATACGTCCTCCAGTTGCCAAGTAGCACCTTCCCCAACCACATCAATGTTAGCATGGTAGGCCTGAAACAAAGTTTTCACATTAGCTTCTTTCGAAAGCTACCATACTATTAGTATGAAACTCAGCCAATTCTCGGGAATTATCATGCAATGCTGTACTGGGACTGATTTATTATCACTGATAAGACTATTTTCTTAATAGATCTGATACTTTGGTAGAAGATCGGTTGGCGCGCCGGAAAATACTCATTGATATCACAAAACTATATGGTGAGAATCTTGTAAAACAGAAAATAAATATTTAGACCTAGCATATGAGATTCCCATATATGAAATATGGGATGTAGATTCAATTATTGTTGTTCCAATAGTCGTATTAACTAATCGCAAAGAGCCTTGACCACCACCTCAAAAGGCTCGCACTTGGTTGATGGTTCAAGATTCGCTTTCAGAAGACAGCGTTACTCAATACGGCACGTATTTTGAGGAAGTTCCTCACTCCGGGCTCCTAACTACCGGTGGCTTGGTCATCAGGCCTTGTTTGCCTAGGACCACATATTTTTATATTTTAAAATGTATGTTTTTTACTATTTATTTCAAAATGTAAATAATATATGTAATTATTTATATGTTACATAAAGTGTACTAAATAATATATCGTCACGCTATAAGACCTATCGGGGTGAGCAGATATACATTGACGGCTGTGTCGTGCCCAACGCAGTAGAGCAGCTGATAGCCGTTTTTTAAGGCACTTACATATGACAATTATACCTAAAAGTAGACATAAAATAAACTGTTCCTGCAGATGTTTTGTTCAAATTCTTAAAATGAACTTAATTGAAAATATAATTCTATAAGGCGTTTCTTGAATTAATATGACGAGCAAACTCGACCTTATAATCAGTTATTTTTATTGTTCTTGTCATGTCCATATATCCAGTAATACTAAACAGTCATACGTGTAGTGAGAAACAGGCTAGGAGTATTCACTATTTTATTTATAGCAAATAAGGAGTGTATTCAACATTAACAATTATTTATAATAACTATCATTCAGAGAAATATAAATAAGAGCTATAAGAGGTTATCAAAACAAGTTTATGAAGCGGATATTGCCGTACTGTGTACTACTGTCAAAACCAAGCTTATGAACAAGGTAAATTATTATTACAACTAACAATATATTTGTTAATAGTTAGTTTTAACATAGAACATTATTTTTAAATATAAACTATAATTTTCAGTCGATTATAATATAGATTATTTATTATTCAGTGGCGAAAATAATCATATGTAAAGTATATAGATGTAACTTAAATAAGTTTTAATAAAAGGAGTAAAATCTTAATTTTATAATACTTTAGAATTTGATCCCTGATAGTTACATAACATTGGTATTATTTTTTCTTAGAGATTATTACATAATATTTGAAAATTAAATTAATTCTGTGTCAAAATTTTTGTTACAGATTCGGCTATGCGAAATATCGGTATATTTATTACACTCATTGTATTAGTTGAAGCGAAGTTAAAATGTACCACAAACAACGAAAAACAAATTGTGTGCACAGCAGGAATGAGAGATTATGTATTAAGAAGAGGACTTGTTTCAGATAATAACAAAACTACACATATTACTCTAAAAGGTTGTCGGATACTCGAGGTTGATTATGAAGCATTTGAAAATGATTTTAACCTCCAGCATATAGATCTATCAGAAAACAAGATCAGTAAAATTAAATTAGGAGTTTTAGATGGAAACCCAGCCGTCACGTATTTAAATTTGTCACGCAATTTGTTAACGGGTTTTCCTCTAGGAATTTTCGACCAGAAACCAAATTTAGAAATTCTTGATTTGAAAGGAAACATGATTAATAATCTAGACTTAGGTATCTTCGATCCATTACCTAAGTTAAAACATTTAGATTTATCAAGTAATGATCTTGTAGGTAGATTCTTGAACATGTACTTATTTGATAAATGCGAAAATATAGTTTTTATGGATTTCTCGAGAAATGATATGTACGGATCATCAGATAACCTTTTACACGCTTTTCGATCTTTAGAATTCCTCAATCTCGACAGATGCTCTTTACGAGATATTCCAGATTTTGCCACGCGAAGTAATTTAAGAACTATGAAACATTTAATGCTTTCTACCAATAAAATCAGTAAAATTAATGATTCAAAAACGTTTTCAAAATTAGAAGGCTTAGAAATATTAAATTTTGACAGCAACATTATAAATGTAATTGGTGAAGACGTTTTCTGGAATTTACAAAATCTTAAAACCATAATTTTAAGAAATAATAAATTAAATACAATTCCTGACAGATTATTTCAGAATAATCGTAAATTAGGCAACATTGATTTATCGCATAATTTAATTGAATATGTTCCCGTAAATGCTTTTCGTGGAACTTCTTTAAAAAATTTAAATTTGTCGTCAAATAAATTCACCTTTTTGGTAAACAACTTTTGTTTGGAACTAAAAAATTCTGGAGTAAGCCTATCAAAATTCTATTTCAATGACAATCCATGGCAATGTGCCTGTTTAATGGAAGTATTAAAGGAAGTAAGAACATATAACATTGGTTACAATAACGCGAAATATAACGGAGAAAGTGTTGTATGCTTTACAAAGAACATGTATAACAATGTATTAAACTGTAATAGAGATCGTACTCAATCTCCATAACCATCTACTTTACTTTCGTCTTCTGCTGGACACAGGTCTTTCCTAATAATACATTTTATTGAGTTAGTATTGTTTTCTTCTCATTTACTATCATTTATAGCCGGTGACCATACATCAGTCGTCTTTACATCTTGCCGCGGGACATCACTTACTACTACACGAGTGCTTCACTGGCAATCCACGGAGATTGAATCCAAGAGTACTACTAGGTGGTGTTAGTTGGTTGGTTGGCAGACCTGTTCCAAAGATGGCAGCAATATTCCACATACAACCGTATTTGCGCTTGATACAAATTCAGAAGTATGGTTGGTGTGAAATACCGCCTGATCTCGAAAAATATTTCGTTTTCTAACAGCTGTATTCACCTTGGACTCAATCGCATGCCCAAAATTAAAACCCAACAGTCAACTCCGTGTTTAGAAACCAGAGTCTATCTGCTATCAGCTACCGGTACACTAACCCTGGACAGTAGGAGTCTCGAAAGGGCTCTTTTTGATGGAAAAGAGACACATATTTTGTGATGTATTTTTGTGGCGTTTAGATTGACCAGGTTTGCAATAATTCAGCGGGCTGCAAAACCCAAATAAGATAAATTAATATTCTTATGTTAATTGATCTTATTTGGGTTTTGTACTTTAACTTTATCTCTTGATAAAGTTACGAAATAAGTTGGAGTAAGTGCACACGAAGTTAATAAAGTATTGTATAAATATTTAAAAGATAAGATTACCTGAAGTTTTAATTTTTATAATGCTGTAGAACCTATAGATTTATTTATTCGAATAAGCAAAATGATAACGAAAAACTTAAAAGAAGTGAAACTGCCAGACCATCTACAAACACAATGACCGTTGAAAAAGGTCGTGACTGTTGACAGGGATTGTCCTCTTTGATGGTTGCCGTTCTCTAATGTATAAAACAATAGATAAATTATAAATAAATAATTTAACCTGATGTCCAATAGCGATTTTTGGTATGATATGAACAGGCGCAAGCTGGAACTTTTCTTGCTTGTTTTGATAAAGTTTCTTCGCCGTGTCTACTACGAAATTCACAATCCCTGAGGTCCATGTATTTATTGTGTATTTATATGACGTTACAATAGCCATTATAGCAACAAACGGTAGAACATCTATCGCATTTCCATCTGATACAGCCGTTGACCCTCGCACGATTTGGGTGTTATCAGGCAGATTTTTAAAATTACTAGGCTTCAGTAAGTCTTCTGATGGAGATAGGTCCAAGCTGCCCTCTGTTAGTGGAGTAGTCATTTTATTCCGCAACTGTCTCAATTTGAAACGATAACGAGCGTCTTCAGTGAGTAGCACACGACGATCTACGTTTACAGGTTCCATTGTCTGTACCTCGTCTTCAGCCACTTGTACTGGTGCAAGCTATAAAATTTAAATATTGGTAAATTATATTATTAGTTTTTCATGATAATAATACATCATTCCGCTATATCCTTTTTAAGGTGAGCAGAGATGGCTAATGGGTATTGGCTGAATCAAATATGCGCTTATATTCGGAACCCAACACGATTAGTAACGCAACTGATTCCCATTCTCAAGGCATTTACATATTACAGTAATAATGAGTAATTGTTTTCCATAATAGTGATTAGTAAATATCGCATGCTATAATTACAACTTAGCGAACAAATTCTTTTGAAACCGAGTTACATTAGGAGAGCAGATTTAAAGATAAAATAAACATTCGAATTCCTTTGTAAGACTCAATTAAACTTGTTCAATCGTATAACAGCAACATTTGATTGGATCCATATCATCTCGGCAGAGCACCTAGTTTGCACACGCGACTGGCAATCTCACGGTATTAGGAGACATCCTGGTAATTTTTGTCACTAAAAGTCAGACACTATCCCGCCTAGCCCCATCAGGCGACGGAGTAATCCATTAAAATTTCTACGGGGTCAACTAAAAAATAAGGTTGAATACACATGGTCGTAGGATGCCAGCAGAAACTGTGACTTTAAGGAAATTTTTGTGCTTGAACAGAGTGCAGCGGAAAAAAGCTCTTCCAAAAAAAATCCTCATATTGTGTATTATTTTTTCTAAAAAATTGAAATTTCTATACATTAGTATTAGACTAGAATATTCATTAGCCATAATTATTTACTTTGGGCCACTGTCGTTTTGAAGACATCACTTGAGCTGCTCTAGTTATGAAAGCTTATAAACATGTTTAACCCTTAACTTGGCAGAATGTTCTTTCTTTCAATATCAAAATAATATTCATACCGTTTAACCCTTATGTTCCAAAGATGTCTAATAGAAACTAATCGTGCGTTCAAAAACTGAGAAATTACCTAAATATTCATATAAAAATATTAAGTTTGCGCTAAAAACTTATGGCAATAGGTTTTGTAAATTCTAATGTGGAGATCCACAGATACACTATCAAGAAAAGGGTTAACAGTTAAAAAAAAAATACCGGCACTTCAGGCTCTGGCTGGGGTGATGGTGGTGGCGGTGGCAGAGGTGGAGGCAGTTCTTCTGCTTTTCTGCGGGCTTCTTCTTCTTCTGCTTTCTTTCTTTCTTCTTCTTCCTTTTTCTTTTTCAATGTTTCCTCATCTTCTTCCTCTTCACCTAGTTCCTCTTCCTGGAGGTTTATGAAAATTCATTAAAATATACATAAATAATTTGTTTTAAACACCAATACATATTATTCCCAATCAATTTTAAAATAGTATTTATTTGTAAAAATTTAATCAATTTTTGAAAGCAACTAACCTCCTCTGCTCCTCCCTCAGGAGGCTGAAAACAAAATATTACAACTGTTAATAAATAACAAATACTATGCAAATACGTAATGCGTACAAGGCAAAGATAGATATGTAAACTTATGAATACACTAGCAGACACAGCCCGTATAGCCCAGATGCGATTTACACTCAACACTGATGAATTTTCAAACAACCTGTCATCCCTAATTTTACGCCCCTTGGACTTGATTTTCAAAGAACATTAAAACACATTATTCTTATTTTTAACCAAAAACCTGTAAAAAATACATGTTAACGAAAAATATTACCCACATTGATGCAGATATCGATTCTAAACTAGAACTAAGTTAATTACTTTATACATTGTATAAGAATTTAAATAAATCATACGAGTATCGGCGGCGGGGTCGGGGGAGGTGTTGGCTCCGGATCGGGGTCAGGTTCCGGTGGTTCGTTGGTTTTGTCACGAGGCTTTGGCCACGGAGGCACCACTTGTGTCACTGACACGGTTGGCGAGTCCAAATTTACTATCAATTACGAAAAACGTATGCAAGTATATTATATATTTTTCTATAAAACATAATTGGTTTTATAAAAAAAGTGGGTGTTTATTACACCTCTCAGAGCAAAAGTGGCCCAAATGACATGGCAATGGTAAAAACACTTTTAAAAAAATACCATAAATCTTAATTGGTATAGCATTATTTATTCTAAAATATAATAGATCTTATTCATATTGTTATAATAATGCAATTTTTATACAATGTTACTAAACCAGAATATCCCATTTCATTCCAGTCAATATAACTACATAATTGACGGAGACAATCTTTGTAAGCAATTAAATTGTGCTTCGATTTTTTCTTAAAAAATACAGTTTAGGTAGCGTAGTTTGGGTAAATTAATATAAAATATGAAACCCTCATTTTGTATTGTTCATGTAAATTATAGGGACTCAAATGAATAAACATTTTCAGTTAGGAATTTACCATAAAATTGGTACTACTAACCGACTTTTGGTATAAGTTGTTCCGGATCCATATTTTTATATCTCAATGGTATAGGAGGCAAGTAGTCTTCTTGTATACTGTCTACTAACGAAATAATATCACCCATTTGTTCCTCGTCTATCTGTGGCTGTTAGGTTAAATAAATATTACATAAATGAAATGAAATGAAATATATTTATTTTCACCACAAACTAACAAAATGCTAGAAATTCAAAAGCAACATTTCTGTTACAAGACAACAACATACAAAAACAAAAGAAAAAACAAAAACATATTAACATGGCGAAAATGGGACCTCCATCAGCTTAAAGCCACAGAGGAAGTCTGCAGCGCTGATTTTCGTGGAGGGCCCCGGTCACATAATAGGTAATGCTTCAGAAATACATAATTTTACTCTGTCTACACCTAATTTTTTATATAAAATATCAAACCCGGCGAACTTCGTTTGCGATGGCTTCGTTTTGGTTTATAGTTAGCGTTTGAAAGAACGTGCGCATAATAAATGTCACATGAAATTAACTGAGCAGAGTACAATGAGTAGCTGTCAAACAATGTATAACGCATCGGCGCCATCTACTTAAAATACTGGTGCGATGTGCTCCAGCACCATGCAAAACCATATTGATTTGTAGTACATGCTATGTATCAGAGATGGCGCTGTATGTGAAAAATTATTTTCCCCGTTTTCCTGCTTTTCTGTTGAAATTTTTGAATTTTGTTTACAAACCTTACGGAGCCCGAAACCTTTCCAACGAATGCAAAACCGTGGAAATCGGTTCGTGCAGTCTGTAGTTATAGCGTCAGGAAAGAAAACCGGACTTATTTTTATATAATAGATAATGGCCGACATGTTAACAGTCCAACTGATGGTAAACGGTTACTATTGCATACAAAAAACTGTAATACAAGAAATACCGCTCTTGACATCAAATTTGATAAAAAAAAACACTTTGAAAAACTCCATGTCATAATCCAAAATAAATATTGTGCCTGGAACCTTATTCCTTTGCAACACGAAAGGTTTTTTTTTACACTGACACGACATAATGACTACAATGCACCTGATGGTAAGTACAGTGTAATCCATAAACAAAAGCGACCATCAAATGATGAATATCCATTGATAGTTTTCGTCGTCAAGTCGGCCCGCATATACCACGACTGCAGGTCTCTAGGTATATGAGTTACTGGATATACACAAGCTGATCCCGAAACGCGACAGGCCAAAGCAAGTCACTATGACAGCCTTTACACTTGTGTAGTATGGTCCATGACCCAGTTCGGGCAATAGCCTTACCACCAAACAGTTCTAAGGAATCGCAATGTTTTGTTTTATCTATAAAGTAAAACAGAACATTCGCTTGAAACAATAACCTCATTGTTTGAAGTCGCTTTAAAACGGAATAGTAATAATTTGTGTTCTGTGTGTAAAATATTTATGTTTTTAAAGGCAAATACTAACACCAGCTACTTTTTCACCGGGAATATCTGCAGGCATAGCATCGTGAAAGATTTCTTTTCCATCTCCATGCGACTGACTGGTAGATAATATTTTCCTCTTTACTTTTTTTGATCCCGGTAATTGTTCATCGCTTAAAGTGCAAACTATTTGCATCTGAAATACCATTTAAATTAAATATATTGACTCTTATTCGGATAATTTTATAAGTATACAACATTAACTATTTTCTCATTTTATTTTCTGTAACTAATCAATACCTTAACAATTGAATCATTTATATTGTATTTTCAAAAGTTTAACCTTTAGAGTAACCACGATTAAATAATGTAAACAAACAATATAAATTGGACTAGGACTTTTTATACCTTAGGTTGTTTTTTTTTCAATTTTAATACTTTAAATGCATGTATGTAAAACTGGGTCGTAGTCGGTAGATAATCCCAATTCTTTGTGAAAACCGCAGCCATTGCTTCTGTATTTAATAGCATCCAGCAACAAGCTCTGCCGACTTTAACTGACCTTAATCCATCATTAGTTCGGGGATATGGGTCAAATAAATAAAACATATCTTTCTGCCTCCAAATGGCTAGCCAATAATTATTGAATTCTAATATACCACTGTTGTACTCATGACTGAAGAATTCCTCTAAGCCGGTTCTGATGTTAAATAAACATTCTTTGGTAGTAAAGAGTTGTCCTTTAACTCTCTCTCTGTATATAATAATCTCGCATGCGTACGGGCCCACAGTTATTTCATTGGGAATGTTATCAATAGTTAAATCAATCATTACTTTTGGATGTAGACAATCGACAAATAATTTGTTTCCCAAACGTAAGATTTTATCCAAAGTTTTCGTGAACCATGTATTTGGAGGTGATATTTTAGCATAAGTCATAGCGACTACAGCAACAGTTAAGCCTTGACGGAATTTTGCCTCTTCAAAACACCGATCACCCAAATGCATGTTTGCATTAACAATTGCACAATTTTCATTCAGAATTCTGTATCCCATCATTGCTTTCTCTGCTTGTGTCAATTCTTTGTCAGACTCGAAGTCTTCATCGCATTTCTCGTCTACCATTCTTAAAACTTTAACGGATGCCAAAACAAATTTTTGATCTTCTAATACACTCCTAGCTAATAGTACCTCCGCAACTGATTCTAAATCTTTAACATTGATGAGAGCAGCAGCACCATTAGCAAAATTTGAATAAGCTCTTGAGTCTCGACCAGCCGGATCAAATATATAATAACACACACGATCCTTCCATATAACTACTTTCAGTATCCTTAAACGATATTCATATGTCAATACTTACTATACTTCAATAAACAAAATTAGTATTCCGATATTATACAGGGATTTGTTTCTCAAAGAGGGATTGTTACTTTCTAGATTATTTAGCATTTTACAAAGTAGATTAAACTTTCACCTTGTCAGCAATATGCCAGCTCGATTGTCTTTAAAAAATGCTTTTAGTCCTCTACATAAGTTATAAACAGTAGGATCTAAGGACATCGTGTATCCGACAATATCTGGTTCACCAAATAGAACTTGCATTCGCTTACAGTTTAATATTAACGTCTGCTTTTTACCAAAGGGTAATACTTCACACATACCCTGCACAGCGGAATGATCATGGATTTTATCTAAGCACTCTATGTACCTAAAAAAGAGATGATATGTCAAACTGTTTCACAAAACTTTATGTAAATGAATGAACTGATTGTTTAACAATGTCCACGAACCACCGATCTCCAGCATCTACCAGATTATCTACTAGCTTCATTGTCCATTGCTTAGGATGGTAGTGAAATGCCAGGCAATATGCCATGACACTCATAGTGAGCGCCTGTCGACCTCGTGAACGGCCACCTGTAGTAAACAATTGTTGTATATGTAATTTTAATATGAATTCCTCTAATGCACCAACTTTCCCTTTTTTATCTTATTACAAAATAAAGTTTGTTTTTAATATCAATTTAAACCATTGTCTAAGTTTGCTTATTTCATATATATGTATATATTTTTGACAACGAGGTTTCCATATAAGTGTTGAATAAATATAATCTTTTGTAACAAACTTATACCATATATGTATATACCATATATTTAATATATTTATTTTTAGGACAAGTAAATATTTGTCCTAAAAATATCTTTCGTATTAATATTATAAAAAAAACTGTCTTTATCTAAGTGCCCTTTAATATTAACTCACCAAATTTAGAGTCGTACATATTAAATGAGCCGGTTAGAATTCCATAGTGAATTTCCGGCTTTCTTTCTTTTGTACAAGGCAATATTGTCATAGAGTGGGTTCGTAAAGTTCCTCTCTGTAGATCAGCTGGAATTTGTGCCTAAAATTTTTACATTTTTATCTTGCATCGTAAATCATAAGTCTTAAAAAAATAGGCTGAGATTTATGGACGCTATTTCGACTTTGCTAAGCAAATTTCTCAAAAAAACTGAATATGTAATAGGAACTTGAGTATAACCCTAGTATTCGCAAAGCCAGTCAATGTTGACATAATCGGTGACTTATCAATACTTTAACAGTCATTAATATAAATCATAATATTTTAATAAAGTCTAAGCAAATTTAAAGTAGTGTCTATAAATTCTGGCCTAATAGTGTGTTTTTTTTTATCAACTCGACAAAATAATCATAAACGCAGTGCAGCCTATAATATTATTATTTGATGGGTTAGTTTGATCGTGACAATGGAAAACTATATCTAAATTGATCTAGTTATCGATAAACCAACACTAGGTGGTTAGTTACCTAACACAAGTATGTGTATCATTCACGGACAATTACACACACTGACCTAGCCCCAAACTTGGCTTACGCTTGTACTATGGGTACCAGCGTAACATATAAATACTTAAATACATATGCACACCCATGACTTGCATTGAATTAATTTGCTCATCACAGAAAAGTTTTCCAGTACAGAGACACAAATCCAGAACTTTCAGTGTATCTCGTAAAATCATAAAAAAACTGCGCTATCGGGCCGTCATAGAGACTTTACATGAAACCCACTTTATTCAACTTTTCACCAAACAGCCTACCTGATGGTAAGTGGTAAAGCACTAGTGATGTCCCATTGATGTAGCTATCAAAAAGATTTGTAGTTATTATTTTCGACGTCTGAGTGATATGTCTTTTCGCCGGACCACTTCTAAATTTACGATAGGTATATATAGGATTTTAAATCTTACATGTTCTGGTTTTGGTATTTCATCAAGGCCACAAACTGAGTCGTCGTCAGTCATGTGTTTCTGTGTACCTCTGGCTCTAGGTTTCCCATCCGTAGCGCCTAGTGTGGTGTACGGCATTTCGGAATGAAACCTGTTAATTTTATTGATAATCAATTCTTAAACTTTAAAGACCTTTTATACAAGCAAGATAAACTTATACTTTATAAAGTAAAAAAATGTTCCATACTATAAAATGTACCTTATCATTTTATACAATTTTTTTGTGATTTACACGTGGACATTTGACGCTTGTGGAAAGTGAAAATGAGCCCGATGATGGACTGAGACCGCCCCACAAATGCCTATTCACTCTTGTCTTAAAGACTCCCGAGTTATAAGATCGTGGAAATATACTCGTCGGAAGCATATTCCACTCCTTAGCTGTTCGCATGATGAATGTAGAAGTGAATCTTTTCGTTCGGGTGTAAGGAACGCATAAGGATGGTATCCGAGACGGTGTCTAGTGGTATCACCTACCACATATATCATTATTATCATTTATAACAACGAATTGAAAGAACACTTCAACACCGCTCTAAAAAAAACTTAGGTATGTAGTAAGACCCACTTAATTTATAAAAATATACATTTTTTTTTAAGTTTACAATGAACATACAGCGAAGGAAAAGGAAATATTACGTACTTTTTACCTTTTTGCTGTTTTTTCAATGCCGCCCTGAAGACGAAATAAGACAACATAGTTTTAGTAGATAATTAATAAATAATAAACATAACAAAAATAAATATTAATACGGCACATACCGACATTTTTTTCCGATACACGATTTTCTATGACATACTCTGCAAATAAATTAATAAAATTTATTAACTCGCCTTCTACGCTAGATGGCGCTAGCTTCTTCGTGTGCCTCACTTATAACAGGATTCATTGGAGTAAGACTCGAATCCGAACAGAAACATACAATTTGGTTGCCTGGTTCACAGGTAATAAGCTCCACGGATATTCGGAAATGGTAACGAATTTTAGGTACATATTCAGCCCCAAAACAATTAATATTTTATTCAACTTTTTTCTTGGGTTTTTGTGCCACTTAGTTTTACTCTCCGTATGTTTTTTTGGTGGTTAATATACCTATTATCACTTGAATACCTTCAAGTGATACTCTTATGATACCATCTAAAGGAAAAACCAATATACTCAATCATATAGTGTGCGTATGTAAAGTGGACAGTTTTATTATATTTTCGTGCGTATCACTTTTCTTAATCTCGAGCTGTACAATATTGTTACGAAATAAGGTTGCGCTATGTAGCGACTTCTATTATTCAGTAAATGGAACACCGTTAGTAATGGCATCTTGTGGCTAATATCATAACTACAGCCACTAGTGGTGTCATCTATTGGAGAATAGAAAGCGATTTGTAGAAGTATCGTTGCAGTTTAACGTGAACGCTTAAATATACGAGAAAGCTGGAGAATCTTCTATGCAATTGGTGGGGCATGCCGTTTCGCTATAAATACACAGCTAAATCAAACTGCACCATGCTTACCATCAGGTATGGTGCAGTCACTGTGTCGAGTCGGTATAAAAAAAAAACGCGGGACAGCTATCTACGAAAAGCGATCTAAGCGAAACTAAAGTGAAGTGTTCAATCTAACATTTAGTAAAGTGTTTTGTGAATCGATTAGCGTTATCATTTGTATATGGGTTAATCAAGTTTAGGAATACCGGTGTGGTTTTATTGAAAACTCCAACTTTGCAGTAATATTATTCGTGTTACGGTATTTATAATGATTGTCTTATCTATCCTCTAACTCCATTTTGTAGTCCAAAAATATCAATTTTAAGAACTTAAATTACGTACGTATTTCACTGTACCGCCTTGCCTTTTTGATGGTCACCGCACATCAATAATCACTACACACGCTGAGTACAAGTGATTTTAATTTTAAGTTAAAGCTATAAAACTTACTTGCATTTGCGACAAGATTTCTTCCTTTTATTACATCTGCAAAAAAAGTATGCTATAACATTCATTAACTATAGGTTCATTTCAGCCTATATATAGCGCTGATAGCGCAATCGTAGTGACCCTGCCTGCAACATTGAAGGTCCCGAGTTCGAGTCCCGGTGGCGAAGAGGTATTCTATAATGAATAGGTTATTTTGTCGCGAGTCATGGATGTGTTTATATATTTAATTATGTATACCTTTGTATATTTCCCATAACACAAACGTAACCTTACTTTGAGACTAGGCCAATGTGTGTAATTGTTCACAATTATTATTACATATTGATGTTTCATATCGTCTACGTAAATGGCGATTGCAGAAAGCGACAGGTGACAAAACGCCACTCCATTATTTATACTCGTATTCATATTTACCATGTCATTTACGGAGCAATATCATCACATTCATTTCACAGCCCGTTATTATAGTCGCTTGTTTTATTAGATGTAATGGATCATTAATATGATGATTCATTTGGAATATCACTATCTAAATTACCTAACTAATATATAATGTTTTCTTAATATAATGAATAGCTACCTTGGTAGAATCTTAGGCCCAGGGACATGTACCACATCCGGAACAAATTCTTTATCTCTATTAATTACGATACCACTATGAGGCTTGAACAATCTACAAAATAAAATTTTAACCAGTAAGCCACCTATATGACATTCATTGTATGATTATGTCGTAGAAAACACCTACCTAATATGTGAGTTAATGTAAAGTCAAGGCTGGATATACTAAACCTCTTTAAGACGTAATAGTACTTGAGAGAAAAAGAAAATGGTGATTCGGACAGAGTAAAATTGAATTTAAACAATCTAGGAGTTACTTATCTTTATGAGGTAGGTAGGTACTTAGGCTAAGATTTATAGACGCAACTACGTTTGCTTAGACTACACCAGAACATTACAATTTATATTACTCAATGAACGTCACAGGATTTGACAAGTCACCGATTTTATCAACATGGAAGTCCATGGAAAGCCAAGTGGCTTTGCGAAAACTAGGGTTATACTCTAGTTCCTATTACATATTCAGTTTTTTTTTAGAAATTTGCTAAGCAAAGTCGAAATAGCGTCTCTAAGTCTTAGCCTTACTAGTTTGCGAATAAAGACTAGGTAAGAATAAAGTCTTAAATAATACATATATGGGCACAGATAAGATTTGGTTGTTCTCAATAGCAAGGCAATTAAAATATGAAGTATAAACAATTATTTATTTCGGCAGAAAGTTTAAAAAAATGTTTTTGTTGAACGTTAGAGTTTTGTGACCAATTGAGACCTACATGAATTTTCAACATTTAAACTTTTTATTTTATTTATATGAATTTTAAAAATAAGGTTCAAATACAGTACCTAACAGAAAAAAGTGAAAATTTCACAGTAAATTTCTAATCTTAGTAAGACACACCCAAGTACATCGATGATATAACTAATTTTTGGATCAGTAACATTTATAGTATTTTGTCTTCGTATTACGTATATTAATTTAAAAAACAGCTGAAATATATTTCTAAAATGCATTCATAAATTATTCATTTATTTAGATCTTTTGTTCCGATTTTCTCATGTATCTTGATATGGACGTACTGGCTTATGATATTTATCGGCACATATATAGGACCTTTGAAATGTAGTAAGTACACATGTTAGTAGTCGACTAGGTATACCAACCAAATTAATAGAATATTCTCTCATAATAAACTTACTCATGACCAGATTTCGGTGGCAAAGGAGGTTTAGATTCTCCAGGTTTAGCTATTGCTCTTTGTGCTTGTATAACGTCTCCGCTGGTTTTCGGACTTGCCACCTACAATAATTTATAATTTTAATTATCTTACTACCTATTCGTTTTAAAATTCATCTAAATGTTATTAGTTGGTCTTCCAGTCGTTTCTAACAATTCTAAATTGAACTCATTCTGAGTTTTTTCATCTTTTATCAATGTAGCAAGTATTTTTGGTACTGCAATTAATGTATTTAAAAACCATGCTAGTTTGTCTAAGACTTAGGTTTTAATTGTTAGTTTGACGTTGCATATTTTCACTCAATCATCACAAATTATATTATTTAATTAATATCAAAGTACCACTCGTATCTAGCAATTAAAAAATTTCTTCAACTTTGACTTGGATCTGCGATACTAAGTACGCTCATGTACTAGTTTTTGCATACTGGTTTTCTTCAAAGAAGAACAAATTTTTTAAGAAAGTGTAAGCACACAGTTAAATTTGTGTCATAAATATCATCCAAGTCAAAATAGTGCGCAATTGTATTTGTGAATAAAGGTTCATTATTGATAATTTGAAAATTTTCGCGAAAATGTTATCGAAACAAAAAGATTTGTATTTAGATATCACTGTCTGACTTTTTATTTAATTTGAATTTGTCTACTATTTTTAGCTTTGAACTGTTATTAAGAGCACAATAACAAATGATCTCTTATGACATAAAAAATAAGGATGTCAGAAATTGCATAAACCTAAAAAAAATAAAACATTTATGTTATAAATAATTCGTAGTGACTCGCTTCGGTTTGTCGCATTTTGGGGTCAGCTTCTGTACCCTGTTGTTCATATACCCAGAGACCTTCAGCTGTGTTATACGTGGGCTGGCAAGATGAAAGGGTCGGACGATGTATTCTCGTCATTGATGGTCGCCTCCATTTTTGGACTACACTGTACTATTTCGTCCGGTTTAGTTGTGAAGGTCTAACCAAGGAGCCCTTACTCAATTCGAAAAAAAAAGGATGTGCTGTATTGTATTTTGTTTACTTAGTCAGACCAAAATAAGGAAAAGCATATAGTCAAGAACCTTCTTGTTGGTGGTAAGGAACCAAAACGGTAAACTCACATTTAAAATAGATTTATCGGATGCAGTGTGTTTGATTACTGGCACTGGTGTCGGTAGCAAAACATCGCCTGGCATTAGGTCGTAATATCTCACTCTTTTCTTATATTTATCTTTTTTCTTTTTTTTCGATAATATTCCAATATTAACCTCGCTTTCTTCCTCTGAAGTAGACTCAAAGACAAAACCTCCGTACATTCTGTACACATATGGAATATATATTTTACCAAAACAACTCCCAAACGTAAAAGCGATATATAAATTATGAGTTTACTACAGATAAAGGTATAAAATATACAAAATAAATACCTACGCATTGTTAATGAAAATTACCAAGAAGATATGTAATACCTACCAGATGCCTAAGTTACGTTTAAATTACGAGTATATACACTACGCACAACAATTAATGGAACAAAAAAAAAATCAAATCGTTTTCTGATTTTTGAGGGTTTTTTTAATCTCAGCGAAAAATGTTCATATTGAAAATTTAAAAGAATTTGTAGCTTCAAGACGCTAGTTTTTTTGGTAAAAAATTGATTAATTATGGTTTTCTCATCGGAAGATTACACATTGCTGCAGACTAAAAATTTTGATCCCTGTTTCTAAAAAAAAGTATCAAAGGGAAAGGATATCTGTTTAATGAATCAATCTGTAACAGGGCTACTGGCGGTACCTTAAGGTATAAAAATTCCTAAAAGTCATAGACTCCCTATCAGTATTCTCGAAGCTGCATTCAATTTACCAAAACAAGGAAAAAATGACGTATAGTGGTTACCAAAAAGAAATTAATTCATGCTCGTACACCAAAAGAGAATTTTTTTTTTTCTCGGTCAATTGGATTGCGCAAAACCCCTTAGGTCTAAATGTACATAATATTACACCAAATAAATAGAAAAATATTATAACATCAAACCTTGCTTTATCATCTGTAGCTTTTGGTGGTTCTACAGCACAGTGGCCAATATACCGTAATCTACATAAAAAATTGAGATTTAAATTAAATTATTATCCGTAATTACATGTATCTATTAAAATGAAATTAAATAGATCTTTATTAAAATAGGCAATGTCAAAAACAAATTTATGTTTAACCGTCGAATATCACACACACAAGAATTAGGTACAAAAAGGAGCACATCAAAAAGAAATCGGCCTCTGAGTGTATGAAGGGAATAAATTATTAACTTTGAGGAAAAAAAAGATATTAGTAAGGATAGAAAGAAGTTATTTCCCCTCCATTCTTTCTACCTATACTTGTTGCGACTCAGCACGGATATATGAATTTGATAAATATCCTTTTGGTAGCAACCCCAGTTCCGTCATACTCATGTTGACTTTTCTTATACAATAATGTGGCAAACAGGCTCTTAGGTCACCTGATTGAAAGTGGCTTCTGTTGCCTATAAACGAATGCAACATCATTTGTGTGTACATTATGTAATACATTGATTGCGTATTTAAGTAATATACGTTCAGTAATATTTCACTACTTCGTTATTTTTTAGTAGATTTCAGTAATTGCTATACCTTGTATGCATGGATGGCGCCATAGGAACGCAAGTATCTTTATAATGTCGTGGTTTAAATTGCTTAGTTTTAAATTTAGGGGCTTTTGTTCTTGTTGCTTGTCTCCTACCTATTAAAAATAAACGTACAACGTGTTAAGCATAAAATTGTAGCCGCAAAATAAATTGTTATTATTTAAAAAACTTACTTTCCTCTTCGAAAGTAAGAGCCTCAACAATTTCAGAGACATCTTTACAATCTGTGAACTGGGCATGTTTGCAAATTTTTTGAAACTTAGGAGCGCAATGGCACGTTCTGAAACGTATGTTTAGGAAATTAACAATGTTATTAAAGTTTACAATATCTTTGGATTTTTGAGATCTTTCTATCGTCAACTTACTGTTTCTTCTTACTCATTTTATGCACAAGTTCATAACACCTTTATTCTATTTTTATTTTAATAATTTCAATACTAACAATTTAGATTTATACCAATTTGTCAAAAGCAATAGTCACAACCGTCAAAAGTAGATAATAAAATCACATTCCAAATTAGAATACACAAAATCAAGCAGGTACATAAAAAAAAATTGTTACAATAATTTTATCTCTGATATTTACTAAGCATTATATTAAAAAATTAAAAACCCGTATAATTCTATTTATATGAAAAATTGAATAAATTGACGAACTCTAGAATTGTGCGAAACAAACATTTTACATTACTGAAAGTCCACATTCAATTTTGCTTTGGAACAGTTTAATATATAAATGAAACTAACGCCTATACAGTTATTTGCCAAAGATATACATACAAATGTCATATTATGCATGACCATAATTTGGATCAAATAAACTCCTCTTCACAAAAAAAATATGCCAATACCAAGTTTTGAACCTTTAACTTCATAAGTAGGATCGCTACCAATCGTGCTATAAAACCATATATTGTATTTCCATTTTTATTATTTTTAGAATTTTTACACTAACCATATTCAGTAATGTTCCGGTAATATCCAGTTTTAATTAAAAAGAAAAAAACATATATTATGATTAATTTTTAATTTTTCTGTAAATAAAGTAATTATTATAAAATATATATAATAATTAACGATAAATAATACCATTCCCTTTAAGAAAATAAATAAAAATTTGTTCCCATTGTTTTACTCTGTAGTAATTAACTAAACATTGAATTATGTAATAAATCTAAGTCTTCTTTTCTTTGCACTGCCCTCTTTTTTTCTTTTTTAAAAGCTTCATAACTTTCATTGTCTGTGGGCAACTCGAATCGGCAAAATGGACAAGTGTTTGTCTGTAAAAATAATGTTATTAGATTAGAAAATTGAATGAATCCAGACATAACAATTGATTTCATTTATTTTTTGTTAACTAGATGCATGGAAGTAGTATATTCCGTACCAATCTAATTTATAAATCATGTAAAAAAAAGGATTTTGTATAATATAAAGATGTGGCATCATTCATAAGAATTGATAGGAAAAAAACTGTAGAAGTTTTAAAAAAAAAAAATATATTTTGTAATTTTGTAAAAATGTTGTTTCTTTTTACTTAGGAAAAATCTCATTGTATATTTCTGATTGCACACAGGGATAGTACAACAGTGATGGACTTTTACTGGGAAAAAACCCCAAGGTGACTAACAAGGTGAAAAACAAATGTATCCCAAATTCAGTAGGAAAGTATATTAAATATATCATTAGAATATATTCTACCTATGTAACATTGTTATGAAATTCTTACTTATTATCTTCTGACATATTTATAACCCTAAGATTTTTTTAAACAAAAAGGGCTTATTAGCTTAAAGCTCATGTAAATGAAGATGGCTACTGTACCTATAAACAAATGCAACAGTAGTGTATTACCATCATGCTGCTTTCATTGCAAAGTAGAAAAAAAAAGATCTTATGGCAATGTTAACAAAAAGCAGTATATAAAAAAATAAAATAAAAATTATACCTTTTCCAACCAAGTTAATATACAATTTGAATGGAACAAATGGTGGCATGGCATCTCTTTGGCTGAATCACCTACAGAAAAATTCTTCAAACATATTGGACAATTTTTGTCATTACTGTCTATTTTTATTTCTGGTAATTGATTTACAGCAGATTTAGATGCAGGAGGTGGCAACCTGAAACAAATTAGTAGCAACAATGTTGTAGTGGAACTTACAATAAAAACATCGAAACATGTCTCATCTCCTTAACCCTTGCTACAAAGAGCTTCACAGGAAAGTGAGCTCCATGCTGAATGTAAGCACATCAAATGCGCGCAGTCTTCAGCATTCCAGACTAAAGTTTTTCATTCGTTTAAAAAAAAAACAAGTGAATAAAATATAGTCACCCATTGTGAATAAGCAGTGTTTTTCAGCCGGTGACTATAGTCACCAATCATGTACAAGTGGCATTTTTTAGCTGGTGACTATAGTCACCGAAAATAGGGAAAGAGTTAAAGAAGATACTACTTGAAAGTAGAGCAAATTTTAACCTATTATGAAATAATATGAATTGTGGAACAAATAAATGTAGTCTTTAGTATGCCAGTGTACAGACAAGGAGCTGTTGATTATTAAAATTATTCTATATAATGATACAAGATAACATTAAACAGGAGGAACTAAAAATTGATATAAAAAATACAAATACTTTAAAAACTTGTTTTTTTTTATTTTTGCTGCAGACACTTTTATATGTTGTTTATTTGAAAATAAATACAAAAATGCATGTAAAGATTAAAAATGCTAAATAATAAATTTAAAAAAAAAATCAAATTAACCGAATTAAATTTTAACCCAAATAGAAACTCAAAATTTAGATAAATATTACTATATTGTAAAACGTTCAGACCTTGGCCATTCTCCAGTAAAATTATCTTCAAAAATGCCAAAATCTATAAGTAATCTTGCAATATGTAACTGATGATCTGGTGTTTCGCCATCTCGTAGTTCTTGCCAACCCATTTCTTCAAAATATCCAGCCATTTTAAACAAAATAACTGTAAACAAAGTAAAATAACTTCAGAAAGACAATATCTATTTTTATAAAGTCTAGTATGTTTGTTTATATATTTGTAGGAGGTAATCTATGAAAATAGCAGATTGATTTTGAAAAATTCTATGTATTGTATATTTGAAATGGATTTTCAGGGTAAACATAAGCTATATATATTATCCCGGGTATATATTATTCTGTAAAGGTAGGTCAATATATTTACAAATTTTTAACATAACAAGTGCATTGTTTAATTTCATCAACAGAAGAACTGTGTCAAAGTGTAGATTAATAAATAAAACCAAATATAGGGAACGGAGTATTCAAGTTGAGAATATTATACATTTCATAGGATCTTACCTACGCAACGTAGAGTTTAAATAGAAAATAAATGTTTAACTCTAAATAAATATTTTTAAACAAAACTGACTAAAAATTTTAACGTTGTATAGGATTTGCTTATTAATCTTTGCCTAATAACAAATCAATAATGAATATACATGAATCACGAGTATTTATTTTGATATTGCAAATTGACTTGTCACTTGTCAAATTAAAAATGACAATGTCTAATATTCAGGTAAAAATCGTAAAACACAATATCCGTATATATTTATGAATAAAATAAAATTCACCATTTTTTTAATGCAAATATTATGCAAAAAATTAATACTTTGTTGTACAGTTTATGAATGTTTATATAAACCATATTAGCTAATGCGTCAAACTGTGCTGTACCGGATCATATTGTTCAATATGTAAACGGTAAAACTCTTTGATGTGGTCTTATTATAAATTTAAATAATAACATCTGTGCTTTTGTTAATGCACTGGATAACATTATTGATTCTGAATTTTACTACCACCACATGATAAAATTAAGGGAGAGGCCTATCTTAAGGCCAATCGTCGCCAGGGGCCGAGGAAGTGGCCAATGCTGTGGCCTTGGCCCCGGCAGACGAGTAGGAGGAACACCCCAGGGGTTTTAGACGGTGCAAGTCCAACACACCGGGTGGCGGCCCTCACCGCCCCCCGATGTCCGTTAGGGATTTCTCCCAAGTTACCAAAAAACGGCCTAAGTGGTAATGCCGCAAGGCATAAGCTAACCCAAATGTTTCTAATAACTCAATTGGTAATAAGCCTACCTAAAAATTGAAAGTTCTGGGTAAAAATACTTGTAATAATACATTTTTGCGGTGAAAAGTTTTTTATCTTATTTCATAGATGCAGGTGTGAGGTGTGTATATGTATAAAGTTATCTTTTTATTACACCCTCGCGGCCTCAGTGTGCTTGACTCCCTTTGTCGAGTTTTTTTTTTGTCTAAAAGGTGAACCACCGAGAGTTTGTAGCTGTGACAAAAGAAAAATCTGATCAACTATTCGATGATCATTTGCTCTTTTCTAGTTATTGAAAGCATGTAAACAGCTTCCACTGGTCTGAAGTATCCTGGGTTTTAAATAAATAATAATATTATTACGTTATATCCCTTCTGGGGTGGGCGTAGATAAATTAGTAGCTGTTGTATCCTTGACCTGATGCTGTAGTTTCATCTGGAATTAGAAACTCTTCACTAACTTTCAACAGAAATATCGTGCCGGAGCTCATAGAAATAGTCATGATGAATACATAAGACATGAAATATGAAATAGGTGATGCATATAGATAAATAGGTGTACATTAGCTTGTACCGGTTTTTTTTTTATTTTATTCATATTTTTGTGTGATATTTTATTAAATACAAACTTAAACTAAATACGGCTGTTAGATAATCAGCTCGTTGTTACTACTTAAATATATACCTAGTTAATAATATGATTATATAGCCCGAGATCTTGGAATTTTTCGAGTTAGGACAAAAACTGCCGTCTGTTCGCATCCGGATCTCTGAGACCGAAGGCGCAGGCAGGAAACCAGCCCCACATTGGATGCGCTAGTGGATGCAATGTTATTCATATCTGTATAAAGGCAAATATATTATGCTACCAAGTTCAGCACCAACTGAAACAAGCTCAAAATCAGCTGTTGCAAGCTCATCATATGTGTTTTCATTGGGATTTATTACAAGGCTCAACCTGAACCGACCTAAAGTCTTAATCACTGAAAATCAGCTAATTAAATGATTTTCATTATTGAGTTTATTTACTGGGTTAACCACGTGCTAATCATTGAATACTGTTTTTAGTTTTGACTTTAAAGGTCCGAACATTCCATCATCCACAATTTGAAGACGGTGATTCGTGTGTTGTGATAAAACTTATTCCCATTATCTAGGCATTCTAAGCAATAGTTAACCCCTTTAATAGAGATGTGACTTTAGTGGATTTCACAAAAAAAGTAATATAGGATTCTATTTTACACATGCAGGTAAACTTATGGATGTGCTTTAGAACTTAAACAAAAACGTTTAAGATAATCCAATCACTTCTTGTAGCTACACCCAAAGAGCTTTATGGAGGGCCTTTTATGAAATCATTCTTAATATGTGCACAGGTAAAAAAAGCGGTATTGTGTTTACATTTGCAAACATAATAAAAACCGCTCGCTTTCCTCTTTCGGCAAAAGCTATTTGACTGACTTGCTATTGACTTTTATCAACCAAAATTCTGGATTTGCTCAGTACTATTGAGGTACTAGATTCAACAAAGTTAAAAATCCGATTAGCAGTAAAATTATATCGTTTGTATTTTGTATTCTCGAAGATTTGTAAGAACTCATTGATTGCTGTTTTGTTAAAACCGAATGATCTCGCAGCACTCCTGGCGAGCCCTCCCGCGCTCGGGCGCGGTTTTCAGATTTGACTTAAATCTTAATGTCGTTTACGGAAACTCGTTAGCCAGTCTGATCCTGCCATGTTATTTTTCTACCAACTTGGAGGATTTTCATCTTTCATCATTATCATAATCCAATGAGTCTTTAGCAAATTTGTATACCTATCTTTTAACATAAAACATTTCATTCCTTAGTACATCTTAGGGTTCTCTAAAATATACTTATTTAAAAAATCCTTTTCATTAGTTGAAAAAACTTGTTGCGAGGTAAAATTGCATTCGAAAGCACAACTTATGCTACCAAGATCTTGTGTTTTACGCACTTTTATAATACGATTTTGAAGAGTATGTGAATTTACTCCATGTTTGGCAGCTGATTTTCTAAAGGATAGTTTGTTCCACAAACCGTCTGCGATAGCTGAGTATTTTATATATTCATCAACCTCCCTTCCCTCGTCCTTTATCTTCTTCGTTCCTTTTTTATTATAATTTCTGATCATAATTGTTCTGTAAAACGAATTAAATACAAAATCACGAAGTTAATCATATTAGTATAAGTATAAATAGTACTTAACTTACTACTTACTTACTTAACTTTCAAATTGAGGTTATGAAATCACTTGCACATAACCGAATCTTATTTTGTATTGCACGGGCACGCATCTCACACTTATCGCTGTCAAACTCCATCGGAAATTAGTGTAACTACGCGCATCAAAAAGCATGCACACACAAACGCCGTTTTAGTGATGTGATGTTTCAGATAAGCTATGTTTATTAAGGTACCCCTTTTATGAATCTGCCCCTCTTTCCTCTACCTATAGCGTGTTTTACAACAAAATAAACTCCCCAGAGATTTTCTACAGCCGGCACACCCATAACACGCAATAATTAGTACAGTTTATTTCACTGACTATACCTATCTACTTTTCCAATTAATAAATGACTAATAATTTACACTATAACAGGAGGTACCTACCTACTTATTTAATTTTAATACTAATACATCTACTACACATACAACAGACAAAAATTGAGCATTTCCTTTATGTATACATCCATTTATATGTATAATCAGATATATCAACCTAGTATGCTTATATCTATATTTGGAAATCAAGAATAGGCTAAGCAATGCATGTTTAGTTATTGAGTACGTAATCGCGAAACCAAGCACATCGCAGAGACCACATTCCGTCACCCAGATAAGGGTACCCACGCATGAGTATTACTCAAGGTTTATTGTACCTACTTGTAGTATTTCCACGGCGTCAGTTCAATAGTGGAAAGTGACGCGACTGGTCGCAGTTCGAAATTCGTGGTACTAGAGCATCGAAAAACCGGTATGATGTTTGTACAACTTTGTTCTATTTATAAAAATTGTCTAACAACAATAACCTCGATGTGTTTCATTAGGTTTATTAGAACATAGCGGACAAGGTTTCTCTGATAAATTATAATGTAGAAACACATTTATATCAAAACAAAAATACAAATATTAACTGCACTAAATACAATAAAAACGTAACTAATAATTTTATATCCAGGAAATTCAATGTCAAGGCAATGTCAAGATATAAGATTAAGAGTGACTATAAAATATAATATTAAAACAGTAGCTTTTTTCTTAGTTTTAAAATATAGTGTAAACGAAATTACAGGTAAAGCTAATACTACCATTTGTAATCACATTTTTTAACTATAAAACTAACATTATTTTTCCAGAAATAAATCAAAACATAGAGATAGGTGTGCCGGGTATCAATGAATACATTATAATAAATATTTCAGAAGGTAAACTATTCATCACAATGATACCTAAGCAATTAATTTTATTGTAGCTAACAGAGATTTGGGAATACAATAATAATATTTCGCTACACTATGTCCCGTTTGGGGTGAGCAGTGATATTTAAGTGGCTGTACCCACTTTGCGCTTATATGTATGTCGTGCCAACGTGACCAGTAGCGCAGCTGATAGCCGTTCTCAGGGTACTTACACATGACATTTCTATCAGATGCCATGCGAGTTTCTTCACGCTGATTTTCACTAGTAAGCAAAAGGTTCCTAAATCCATACGTAATCTAAAAAAAAATCAGCGGTAAGTGCCGGGATTCCAATCTTCGACCATTCGAGCAGCCGCGCATGGAAGCCGGTCCATTATCTACTAGGCCACCACACCCTTGCTTATTTGGAACGATAAGCTCATTATTATAGTGTGATTATAAGTATTAAAAAAAATAAGGAGAGAGAGATATACAAAAATGATTTGTAAAGAAGTGCCAATCCGTTATGTCTGCTACCTTAATAGATTTTACGTTATGATTAATAGATATTTTGTTTATATTCTAAGTATTACTGAACTTTTATAATTTACGATTCTTAACAATTATTCTTTATAATAATTATAAAAGCCACCTTTAACCACAATCTCATTTCATGGATAATGTAAATACTGGTAAAAGGAGAAAAGCCTTTAAGCGGAGAGGGAATATTCTATATATGTATTAAGTATATGTATGTATATCGATACAAAAAATGCTGAAAACGGAAATGCTTTAAACATTTATGTAATTTGTAGATATAACTAATCTTTTATAAGCTTACTATTTAAACAAATATGAAGACAGTACTTAAACGACAGACCAACATATTCCATACTAACACCAAACTGGAATTTCTCAAATTCGACCGAGAAATATGAATCGTTGACCTCAGCGGATAGTGTAACAGAATTTGCTTTCTATTTGAATCTCCCATTGCCGTTAGTTAACTTAAAGTCGGATCAATGAAAACTATGTGAATTAACAAATTAAAAACAATTCATATTGGCTTACGGAAAGTTATTACTAAAATTATAATGAAAAATCCTTCCATGAAAATTAGGAAGATAGTCAATAGTTTCATAAAAGAATACCTACCTTAATGTAAACGGCCTCAGTCGGCTTATCGCAATGTTATTCGATAAACGTATGAATATAGTATGAGTGTATTCAAGAATAACATCGTAAGCGACAATTTAGATATTTTACAAGAGAAAGCATTTGTTGTGTCATTTTTAAGAAATTTTATTTATATAACTAGAGATTGATTATCATACTGACTGTTAACTACTTAAGGTTAAGCAGTTACATAGCTAGCTCGTGATGATTATAATAAACTATTTTAGAAATTATATCACTTACGATGTTCTTGCAGAAGACACTCGATATTGTTTTGGTGTGAAAAATAACCAAATAGATAAGTTTATTATATTGTATTATAAGCGATTTAATCGTATAAACACTTTTACATTTGGTAAACAACAAATAATACATATAGCTTTAAACTATGAATATTAAATTGAGCAACCATTTTTCATAAAGATATAAGTTGATGGCCTACTTTATAAATTAGGTAAACGCGTCTATAGGACCTGCCTACACATGATTAAATCTATGCGTCAACTGCATCGGCTTCAGAAATAGAAACTGTGACACTATCAGAATTTGTACCATTATTATCTCTTTATTCATTATATTTACAGTATGTAATAAGATAACATATAAATTTGAAAATATAAAAGCAAGTAGACCTAAGGGGACGAAGCCCAAGTTCCAAGCCAGCAGTAGTTATGAACTCAGAGTGAGGAAGTTCCAAACAATGTTTTCCGTATAGAGTAATACAGCTTTCTGTATCCCTTTCTTGATCCAATAACCAAGCGAGAACCTCTTAAGATGGTAATGGAGACTCTTTGCGATCTGCCCATTAATCCACACGATTTATTATTGTTATTATTAAGTACTCCATTATAAGAAATCCATAGTTAGGTAGAAATTAAACCCTGATATATCTTTAGGGTAAAGATGACCCCCCAGATAGAGCAAAACTAGCGACAAATAGGAAGTAGTGTCTGTGCCACCACGCACGGATGCAAACAGAATAATAGTGACTAGCCTCGAGCCTGTCGCATTACAAAAGCAGCAAGAGTATATCGAGTTTCTCCCTCTTTTACCGAGTTTCTTTCGAGAGATCCCTTTTCTTTCTTAAGTTTGGCACCTTGTTGGCAAGAATGCCGGTGTTGCAATTATTTATAGGAGAGAATAGTCACTTTCCATTATGAAGTCTATAAGCTTGCTTACCACTTTTTGATAGAAGAAAAAACAACCTACGTTATAAAATTTGTATTTAAGGCTGAGATATTATAGATGCTACTTTGATCAATTCAAATCTTTGTTTAGACTTTACTTATGAAATAAGTTCGTCTTTGACAAAAAAAAACTATATATATAATTGATAACCTAAATACTCACAGGCCCAATCCAAAGTTAACGAAATCGGAGACTTACCATATACTTTGACATTAATTAATATTATATAATTTGTAATGTTTGAGCAAAAGCTAAGCAAAGTCAAAGAAGCGTCTATAAATCTTAAAAATCTCAGCCTAAGAGTGTTTTATGTGATATCAGCTAGATACCCAGTACTCGTAAGCAGAGATGGGCAAAATGTAATCTGATTAATGATTAACGATTACAAAATGTAGTCGTAATTTTAATTTTGTTGCTAAGTAACCATGATTAAATCCCTTCAAAACATTAAGGAATCATAAATGAGTGTACAATTGAGGATCCCATAGTGTTTAAAACATAGATCAGCAAAATGCAGTCATATTAATGATGAAAAACGCAAAATGTAATCGTAATCGTTTTTCATTAATCTGATTACATTTTGTCTACCTATGCTCGTAAGCATGATACTCGGAACGATATAAGCTTTACTTTAAACCTAACATCCAGGTGCAAATAAAGGCTTTATTAGATAAATGGTTATATTTTTATCAAAATTTACAAATACACGCTGAATTTCCATATAATTATAAAGACTACCTATATATATATTTAATTATGACAAACATACTCATTATAGTAACCTTGAGATGATGTAAGCGTAAGAATTGGTCAACGTTAGACCTAACAAGCAGTACAAATGATGACGCACTGTTATCAAGACTAAACAAATATAGATAGAGATTCCTTCCTTTATAACCCTGAGCTGAAATTTTTTAGCAACGACAAATCTGCAGGTGCTTTCAAATTAGACGTGATCAAAACAGTTGCAAAGTTTAAGTATATTGGATTTTTTTATTGCAAATGTTACGAGGAAATAGAACTATAGTTCCTAACAATAATTCGCTTATTAGGAGAGGCTTCTGCCTAGCTGTTGACTTTTAAAGGCTGATAATATAAAAATAACGATTATTGAATATAAAAAAAAATTTAAATCTTACACATTAAAGTACGATATTTATTTATTATCTTTTTCGATTTTTACGATATTTATTATCTTTGTCGAATTTCACCATTAACCTAATTATTTAATAGACAAAATAATTAGTTTCATAGTCAAATAATACAGACGTCGGCAACCTTTCGAGTCTGAAGAGTCAAAAATTGTATTTTACAAAATTTCAGATTTTAAAGAGTCACATAAATATTTCTTGCCAACAATACTACTACTTACTTTAGTACTTGCATATATAAAGTTTTTGATAACAAAAAATAACTAATCTATTCATTGATTCAAAACGACTTTTAGGTTTTTGTTTTTTTTTATAGAATAAATAATATATGCATAGAGCCGCAGCTTCACATCCAAAGAGCCGCATATGGCCAGTCAGCCGCAGGTTGCCGACCCCTGAACTAATATAATTAACCTTGAACATACCAAGCTAATTGTGAATTCTCCTTAAATCCTTAGCAAAATCACAGAATTGATAGTAATAAGTAATAATAATTTATAGCAGAAATAGAAGATGTACCTATAACTAACAATAAGCGACCGAGCAAAGGGAAAGATGCTTACATCGGTGCCTCCAATTTTAGTAATTTACAAATTGCAGTAGCTTAATTTAATCTTTACAGCTTAGATTTCCTATAATTTACTAACTGTAATTACAACTCCGCCTCCATGGAATTTACATTTCGCGTAATCATATTTTTCTGTCCCTCGGGAACAGTACTGTAAGGTACCCTACGCCCTTTTTCTTACCGCTGACGTGTATGCATTTCATGATTGGCGGTTGAGCATTTAAAGCGTGAGAACATAAGCAAACAGACATTTGTGTTTAGTTAGGTTGAATTCTTCACTTCAAAAATATCAAGAGGTACTTACTACCTGTTATATATGTCACTGTTCTAGCGGCTGCTTACATTTAAATTATCCACTGCTTTCGAATAAATATTGCTTTAAATGCTAACATGATGTTGTTATCTAAGTGACTCAGATATTCATCAAATACGGCAAAGTGACTAATATATACACCGCACTTGATAATAAATAGATATAGTGTGGTGCAGGAACGAAGGTGTCCTAAGGGCAAAGACTCCAATGACAATCGCCATCGTCATGCCGAATTAAAAGTACAGTTCTTATATGTCATGGCCGAAGAACATGACTATAAATATATAAGTAACTGGACGGTTAACATACCATACATGAACTAATTCCGAAATACGGCAGGATAACGCGAGAATCATTTCGTGATCTTAGAGGAAAAATACACTAGAAAACATGTAAACGACACGCATAGATGGGCAAAATGTAATCAGATTAATGAAAAACGATTACAATTACATTTTGCGTTTTTTATCGTTAATGTGACTACATTTTGCTCATCTATGTATTAAACACATCGAAATCGTCCACTGCAACACATTTATAATATGATTCCTAATGTTGAAGGGATTTAATCATGATTACAGAGCAACAAAATTAAAATTACGACTATAATTTGTAATCACCAATCAGATTCCATTTTGCCCATTTCTGCTAACACATTGGCATCTGGCAAATATGTCTTTTTTTTCAGACAAAAAGTATTTTTTTATTGTTTCAGATCATGGGAAACGTTGTATTTTCTATACTATGGCTAATAGTCCTTATATTTATCGCCTTCTGGATTGCTGGTATAGCGGCCGGCATCTATATCTTAGTCTTACCTTTCACAGTGTGCATAGAAGCATTAACGGTAAGTTAATTGATATACTTGTAAGCGATAAGTAATTTTTTTGTATTTTTAGTTAGTTAAAATAAAGCATTCACATTAAGGTATAATCGCTTTGATCGCATAAATCGGAAAATTGTTCTGTTGAAGACAATACGTTATTAAAATTGAAAATCTGAGTTCTATTGTGAATTATTGTCAATATCCTTATTCGATATACAAATAAACAACTATTTCATCAATCCTTCCCGGATATATTTTATAATACATTTTTTATTGATCAAAATAGATAAGTAAGTTGTATTTCTGTGCTAATAAAATACTATTAGTATTTATAATTTCCTTGTATATCGATCGTGACAGCTGACAGTAATTTGCAAAAACAAAGTTGACTGGTGAGAGGGAACCTTAGTTTCACACATTAACAACTAAACACTGGTGGGTATATTAAGACACTATCATTCACCCTCTGGGAAGTTCAAAAAGCTACAAATCTTGGTGGCGAGGAGTCTCACATTGATTTACCTGCATACAATATTCTAAGACAATACGTTCACTCGGGAATTTGTGAAATCCAATTTTTGAGTGCCACAGTGACGAACTGTTACTTACAGTAAAATGTCTGTAATACAAACACAAGTTTATTCAGGGCCAAGTCTTAAAGTAATATAGGAGGAAACTATCTTTCGTAACAACATAGAGACTTATAATAATAATATTTACTAACAATTACACACATTGACCTAGTCCCAAATTAAGCTTTCGCTTGTACTATGGGTACTAGACAAAGATATACATACGTAAACACCTATATACAACCATGACTCGTGACAAACTCATCTACTCATCACAGAAAAATTTGCCACTACCGAGACTCGAACCCAGGACCTTAGCATCGAAAGTAGGGTCACTACAAACTGCGCTATCAGGCCGTCTTATATTATACTTATATTCTTACGAAAAAACTGCAATAAAATAATATGTAGGTATATAAAGTTGGTATTATTTTCAATACTTTGTAAAACTGAGATAGATTTCAAAGTTCTCAAAAAATAAATTCGTTTTGACAATAAACTGAATATATAATAGGAACTTGAGTATAGATATAGTATTCGCAGAGCCAAGTCCATGTTGACAAAATCGGTGACTTACACAAATCCTTTGACAAATATAAATCAATATTTAGTGAAGTCTAAGCAAACTTAAATTTGCGTCTATATCAACCTTAAGCATCAATTAAATAATTTAGATAATATGTTTTATTTATATATATTTAAAAGAACTAATTTACATTTCAGGGTCTTACGGACTTCCTGCTATCAGTTATTCAGTTCCCCAGATATTGCGCCCAAGCAATGATGGAAGGCCGAGGCTTTAACTAATTTAAAATAAATTAACCTAGTCAATATTATTTATATTTTGCGTGCTATGTTAACGTTATTATTCTTTATATGGCTATTTCTGTTAATAAGTTACCGCCTGTGTGGTATGTATGAATGTCTAAATATTGTGCGAAAATAATGAACCCCAAGAGTCAAGACTACTGAACCAAAAATGTTATAAATATGAAATCCTTCGGAATAAAGCGGAGTGCATTATCTACAAGCACTTTGTTACATAGACGTATAGTGCTTTTATTAACACTACAGAATATCATAAGACTGTAAATAATTATTGTATTGTAGATTTCTCGCAATATTTTTCTCCGTAAAACTTGAATAAAGGCAAAAGTTTAAACCTACACTTTGTGTAAGAATTTTAAGACCAGTACCTATTTGTAAATGTAAATAAGAGTTATTTCAACACGTGAAATGTTAAATCAATATAATTTATTGAATTTAAATAGTATGATGTAAGGAATAAAATAAAATTACTTTATATGTTTAACAACTTTTTATTTTTTATTAATTTTTCCTATTTATAATGAGGCACAATGGCATTCTTATTTTTATTATTTTCAAATACTTGCTGTCGTAAAATAGGTGAACAGAGATGTAGGGACAATCGGGATATACCCCCGAATTTTTCCAAATGCCATATTACATGACTGTATAAGGTCTCATTGATTTGAAATAGGTGTAATTCGGAATGGATCAAGGACGAATTGTGACGATAGGGTTGTCCTTATCGAACTGTGGTATTGTACTTTAAAAACCTATTATTACAGTTCAACAAGACTGTGTTTATTACAAAATATAACACGGGCTGAATAAAATATTAAAATTAATATTAGAAATGTATCGTAATATCATTAATCGTAAACATTAAAATGTGATTGTCATATTATCATTTGATTGAAAAAAAAATGCTAATCTGAATAAATATTTTTCTAGAAAATACTACTGTTTTTATTATTAAAAAAATTATACTATAAAAAAAGACCCATCCCCTACCAAAAACCCCTTCTCACCCCTTATGCCATCCCGATTGTCCCATACCACGTGTGAAATGGAATCCGTTATATTTCCACATTTTACGCAAAAAAATTATGCAACCAAAATACAAAATAAAAGTTTTAACCGCTAAAATCGTAGTTAATCTGGAATAGCAAAAGAGATGAATAAAATGCTTAAATTTTAGTGTAAGCCTACAAATCATCCCTATTTCCTTCATTTTACGGTATCTATATATACACTGGGGACAACTCAAAAATCTAAACTCAGTGCCTAAGTAGCGAATTTACAACAAAAAAGCAAACATCTGTTTAAAAAAATAGTGAAGAGCCTGAAGATTAAATTCAACGTGGCTTACTAATAATGAAAATAAAGATATGTTTAACGCTTTTTCTATAAAAACAAATGGCACATTAAACAATTACGTCACGACTAGACTGTAGTCAAACTATACATTTAATGGACATATTATTCAAAAGTTACAACTAATTAAGGAAGTAAAGGCATATTTTGACCATTTTATTTCAAAGGGTACCATAGTGCAGCAAGTTTTACCTGCCGTCATCTATGGACAAAAAAAGCAGCATACTTAACTGTCGTCAAAGTATTGTAAACGTTCAAAACCGGACGACAATTACAGCAACATCAATCAGGCGACGATATATCGAAAATTTTATAAATGTTATTACACAATTAATTAAGTTTGTGTTTAAAAATTGTGAAAATTTGGTAATATTTTAACACAAAGTGTAAAGTTACACGCTAAGCTTATTTTAATAATTGGAAGAATTAATATTAAGATAAATTAAGTTAAGGTATCTTTATAAAGTGTAATAACACGATTTAAATAATGAAGACAGCCGTTAGCGACATCCAAAGACATGGTTACTATTTTCCTGAAAAAAAAAAATTACGCAATGTTATATTTCCTGACAGTTTTCGTGTCACCACTACGGATGGGCCTAATCATTCACACGTACGGAGACTCCGACCTTCGAGAATGTACTAGACTTTTGGATATTATAAAATAAAAGTAGTAACGAAAAGTCTATATGTGACCCTTGGGTTGTGATGTTAAACGAGCAACAAGGAGATGGTTACGCATGTAGAGGTCTGATTAGATGGCAAAGCGCGTCTTAAATATCTTGTCTTGCAACCAATAAAAATAAATTTATTTTCCGACAAAACGACCATTGAGTGTCTAAAATAGATTTCATTCATATCTATCATCATCTATCATCATCAATAAAAATGATTAACGATTACATTTTCGTTTTTTACTATTAATATGACTGCATTTTGCTCATCTATGTTTTAAACACTACAAAATCCCAGATTGTATACACATTTATCATTTTTTAATGTTTTAAATGGATTTAATCATGATTACAGAGCAACAAAATTAAAATTACGACTACATTTTGTAGTCGTTCGTCATTAATCAGATTACATTTTGCCCATCTCTGATTACATTCGGCAAAACTTCACTTTTAAGTAATAAGTCGAGGAGTATTCCAGCTGTGGTCAAACTGTACATGGGTGTAAATATAATTTTAGGGTTGTTATTATTTTTGGACTGAGTTTATTGTTGTTATCATCAGATGCAATGCAATATTTTTTTAGAGTGACAGTATTTAAAAACCTCTATAGGTAATTAAGGAATTTACTAACCATAACAATTATAAATTTTGTAAGCTACTGTCTTGAGGGTGTAATTTGTTGTTAAAATCATAATTGTACTGCTTAACAAAGAATCACTTATTATCGAAGACAAGCAGGATCCATTTCTAATTAAAATAATATTTACTAATAACATGAGTTTAAAAAGTCTAAGTTAATCTATAAATAATATTAAATTCAAAACTTACTTGTATTCAGAAGCCAGCTTCGGTTCGTAAGGAATATCAAAGTCGACACCCTTCAATAATTTTCGTATACCTTCAAAGGGATCACCGGCTTCCCGATTGAGAATACTGCAACAACATTTTATAACAATTAATTTACGTATGAGGGCGAAAAGAGGAATTATTAAATATTATATCATCACGATAGACCTTTCAGGGTGAGCAGACTAATGGCTGCATCCACTTTACGGTTACATGTAATGTTCATCGTGACAAGTAACGAAACTTATCGCTGTTCTCAAGAAAAATTATAGTTCGAATATTTGCAACTTTTGAAATTGAAACTTAAAAAATGAAACATTCCTTTTTTACAACTTCGTTTTTTTATTTAAAAAATGGGTATAGAAGTACGAATTCAACTAGCATCGCTTAAAAAATTGTTGACATGTCATTGGCAATTTCAAATCCTACGTTAACACCATAATAAAGGTATTGATTTTAACATTATAAAAAAATTTACGCTCCAAGAGTGTGAGGATTATTATTTGAATCTTAAAATAATAAAATATGCGAGACAACATTACAGGGACAAGATTTACGAGACATAGTCACTAAAATTGATGTAGTCATTTAATTGAACACGCAATGATAACAGCCATTTGTAACAAATTATTTTAAAATAAGCAACTATATTCACCAGACCACTTACCTCTCTAATGACCTGGTCAATTTCTCTACATGCAAATGTATCTTCCGAGCATTTGTATAAATATGATGGTTATCGTCCGTTCCGAAAAATTCGTTTTTACTAAAAAAAAATACAAAAATCAATATGCATTTTGAAACTCATTATAGTCCAAAATACATAAGAAAAGGCATGCTACGTATTGACTAAATATATATTTATCCAAAATATGATAAGTGATTAGCTTTTCATTTGCCTCTATGTGCCACATCTGGCTTTTATTATGATTTAGTAACTTCAATGTTCTGTATAGTTACGTATTTACCATTAGAGCTGAAGAGCTACTGCTCTAATGTGCACTAATAACAGAATCAGGTTATGCAGAAGTTATATTACTAATAAATAATTGCTAATATAAAAGGACACAAAAAATACGAATACGGAATATTGAAAGAATGCCTAAAAGTGCCTGTGTATTGTATCAATGAATGAGGTCAGATTAATATTGTGCCTTTTCTTTCGAATTACTAGGGGCGGGATAATCGCTACGTATTGTTTATTTTTGTTAACCATTGATTCTCCAAGTGGTGTATTTGGACCCCTTATTTAGTGCTATTAGAGATTCACATGAACGAAAAAAAAATTGAGAATCGATAAGATGCAAACGGATGTCCACGATAGTAAGCACGCCACTGTAATAAAATGCATAAATAAATAAATTATCAATTTCGATTCTAAATCGCCAGAAATACCCATATCACACTTACCAAAGAGTTTGTACTTCAACAAACGCTGACTTAATTTCATCTATAAATAATTTAATGAAGCATTTGAATTTTTTTATATTATCCTGGTTCGCGTCAACCACTGGTTCACTTTTATTTTCTTTGTCATCCATCTGTATATTTTCTTTGTTAGCAGCCTGTATATTATCTATTATTGTTTCTTTATCTGTATTAAGGAAGATACAATCCTGTTCATCTTCACTGTATTCACTATCTTCTTGTTCTTGATCATTATCACAAAACTCGTGTCTTGTCACGGGCTTAATTCTATTTTTCAATCTTTCTTCAAATTCGGCGCACGCGCTAAATTTTCTAATGATCACCGGTTTATTAACAGCTTCAGTATCATTATTGACATCAAGACTAATTCCCAATTTTTGTGCTTGTTGTGGATTGTCAGCGGGAGTGGACGTGTAACAATCCAACTTACGAAGCTGGAGAGTTGAAAAAAATGTATTTTCCAATTGATTTTTCGATCCATTTGAGTTATGCTCATTCTAAACAAAATAAAATGTAGTGTAATTTTTATTCAATAATTATTACGTGTATTTTATAATTTCAAATCTGAATACCGCCAATCTTGAATTTAATTTTAACAATAAATTTTAATAATGGTTCAAAATACAGAATTTAATTGTAAATTATTGAGTGGTGAAAATGTCCTGTATGTTATAATAATAATTATTAAAAATAGAACAGGGGTACTAGGGAACTAGGGTATTAGATCAAATAAATTTAAATTAATAGGTAATACCTCTCCATGCTAGGCTGTCCTTTTTTGGTAGGTCTAGTTAAATGGTGTTCTGAATAAGATTAAAAAGAACTTTAATAGTATAAAAAAACCGTTGAGGTGATCAGGACAGGATTTTTTTCAGTTTCTACTTTAAAATAATATTTGTTTGGTTACAATTGGTAGGGCTAAATATAAAATATAGATCAATCAAAGTGAATCATGAACCATTATTGTTAACAAAGTTTAAATATGACAAATTTTATAAAGTCATTGGGATAAAAACAGATATACAATCAATGGTTCCATAGTTGCAACCTTGGAACTCTATAGAGGTGAACAGAAATGAGCTCTTCCATTATAATTAAAATGGCGTTATTAATATATGTCACATCTAATTGGAAATAACAGTATTCCCTAACGTAGACAAAATTACAGACAAATGCTAATATATTTATATACAAGTAGAATTATAAGAATGATTACCTTTTCTAATTTTTCTTGGTCCGCATTCAAGATTAAATCTTTTTCACTTTTGGTTTCTTCAATATCGTCTACAGTATCATTAACGCCTGAAAATGATTGAATTATGGTTAATATGTTTATTTTCATAACAACATATCTATCAGCACGCTATATTACATATACTGTATGGTAGTTTATTAAATTCTCTATCATATACACTTATAGTGTGTTTTATTCTACATAGATCTCTATGGTGTATGATGGTCCATCATATGCACAGGTCAATCTTTTTTTTTTAGACAAATCAATATAAATCATAACCAAACAAATTTCAGCTTTAAAGTAAAAAATATTAACTAAATCCCTGAACAATCCTCTTAAAAACTTGTGATATATAAACTTACTTCTGGACATACATCCTTTTTTTTTTTTTTTTTTTTTTAACTCGGGGGAAACCCGTTATGGGCCGTCAGGGGATGATGAGGGTCACCCCCCGGTGTGTCGGAGTCGCACCGACTAAAACCCCCGGGGTATTCCTTCTCCCGTTTGCCGGGGCCAAGGGCAAGGCTGTGCCAGCTTCCTCAGCGCCCGGCGACGTCTGGCCTATTGATGGAAGGCCCCTAGGCACCATTCCGCTCTCCTTCAGTTTCTTCGAGCGGTGAGCGGGAACACATCGCGCACCGCTCTCGCCGTGGAAATGTTGGGCGACGCACTCCCTCAAGTGCGCCGCCCAAGGACATACATCCTAAAAATATATATATAACTGTTTCCTGTATACAAATTCTTCTACTTTAAGTTTTTTTTAATTTTCGCTTGTTTTGCTGTAATTATTTTGTCTTTTTTTTTTTATATTTTCCATACATTGATTCTAGTTGGATTCAAATTATATTTTATAATAAGTTACATAAAACGCATCACGTTTGAGGATCAGCCAGCTAATGTAAAACTCCTTTAAGTATTCTTCGAAGTAGACAGCGCAATGGCAGTATTTTTGGTGGTGCCCTCACGCATAGGTGACAGTAGCTACTATCCATCAGGTGGACTACCAACCTGAGAGCAACCTATTGATATAAAAGTGTTATAGTATATTTCTGAAGTAAAAATTACCCTGTTCTATGTCAACCGTTGGGGTCTCGGGCAAAGCATCACTAAATGAATCATTCCCAGAATCAACATTTTGATTTTGAATATCACTCAACAACTTTTTCAACAACTCTTCTGCGGCAATAAGGTCTTCGCAATTACTGCATACTTTCTGAATATAATATCGTAATTTAATTATTTCGCAGCTCACAGAAACAACATTATTAATCGTAGCAATAAATCTCGAGCAAATACTTCTATGAGTATAAAAAAACATACAAATAAGGATGTAAAGTTTTCTTAATTTGGCTAAACTATATTTATTAATGTTTCTTTTTTAATCTTTGTTTCATATTATTTGTATTATATACTTATAGAAAAACCAAGAGTAAAATTATTTTTTGTAGAAAAAATCAATTCAATAATTTTTATAATTTAAATTTGCCATTAACTACTTATTATAAACATTGTTAGACTTACCATTAAAGCTTTTACTAAATAAACTCCATAACTATACATTTTCATAAACAGAGCAGGTTCAATGTTTGTGGCTACTTTACCTAAAAATATGGCTTTACTATAAAATATTGTCCCCTTTTGCATTATTATACAAAATACTCTCCAAACCCCATTAAAAATGCTACTTGCGTATAAATTCAAAATTAGTTAAACTCCGGAATTGAATACAAGAATTAACGGTAGCTTTAATTTTATGAAAAATATTGTCAGCAGACTAAAATTAGGTAAATCATTAAAATAAAAAAAATACGAACCTGTACTAAAAATTGTTTTTTGTACTATAATGGATAAATTATTGGCAGCATCAACAACATAAAAACAATCACTAAATTTTTTAATAATACATTGCGTGGCTTCCTGTAAATTCCATGGAGGAGGGAATTTTTTACTTATAAATGCAGGCTCTTGCTGTAAAGCTTGCGATAATACTTCCTCCATTACTTGAATAAATCTAGAAACCCATTCGTCGCATCTTATAATTAAATGGTCTTCCATATTTTTGTCTGTAATTCCAAACATCACTTTCACATCGTGTTCATCAGAATAAATCATTGTGTTTTGCAGTTTTACCATACTTTTAGAATCCAATCTACCTTTAGTTGCAGGCTTGAAACTGTTTTGTATTTCACTGTTGATAACGTCGATATCCTCTTTCTTTTGTAAAATTAGACTTGAATTACTGTTGTCATCATTTGTATCTGTCGAAGTCATAACATTGTGGATTCCAACCATATCTTTATAAAGTTCAGTTGTTTTTTGCTCCATTATAGTATTAATGCTTGACATAGAACTATTTGAAATGGCTCTGTTTTTACGGCAAGTTGTATTTTTTTTACTACCCCAACGTTTCTTAGTACTACTGAACTGTTTTTGAGTGTCTGCAGCTTTTTTTAATTGAATTAATCTTTTCTTGAAAACAACAGTTGAAGTTTTATTTTCACGACTTGGTACACTAGTAAAATGGTCAATAGTTTCATCAATCTTACAATAATTCAAACCTGGTTTATTATTCTCAGTATTGGTAAGCTGAACTTCGACGTCATTAGATGTTGCATTATTATTTTCTTTTGACTTTGGTAATTGATTTTCAAAACTGTTATCATTTAAGTTACTTGATAAAGTTTGTACATTATTTTGTTGTTTATTATCAACTGTTCCATTCATATTATCAACAGAAATTTTAATAAACTTTTCCGCAGGTAATTTATTTTTATAACTTTTAATAAGTGTGCTGCTTTTGGATTGTAAAATATTTTTTATTTCCCGTACACTGAATATTTGTATGCTGGTAGAATTCTTATATTTTAAGCATTCATGGTCTTCGGACACAAGCACCTAGAACGAAAAAAAAGTAGTGGTCCATGTGTAAAAAAAAATATAATAGTAAAACAATTATGCGGTATAAGTGACGAGAAGATTCTACGTAATTTGCCAAAAGCAACCAACCCAGATATATTCCTCTGTTGGCCTCTCCCTCAAAGTTGCTCTTACCTATTTGGAACATCTGTCCAAGGTATATGTATTCTTGAACAACTTCAAGAACAATGCCGTCAACTAATATCGGTTCTTTATCGATATGATGATCTTAGTTTTATCTAAGTTTATCAGAAAATCGATAAATTGCTAAGAATCGGCTTGGCCGTCAAGCATATGCTGTAAGTTTTCCTTTTAATTTTTCAATACCTTTATAATCTCGGTTTGACATACATATTTACTGTTCATAAGGTGTAAATAATGCAGGTGGGTTCAGAAGAGGCCCATAAACCTCATAAAAGGATGATGACCTGGCGTATATTTGAAATGTTATGCTAACTGAACTAATAATAATATATACGTCACGCTATATCCCCTTCGCGGTGAGCAGAAATACATTACTGGCAGTATCCACATTGCGCTTATATGTCGCGCCCAACATTTCAGTAGCAACATTTTAAGCACACTGATGCATTTCAAATTTGGTTTTGTTTTGACAACTATAAGGCCACAGGTCGGTCCATAGTATCATTAACTGGTACAATATTTATAGGAATACAAAAGCTATTATCATAGTCATGATTTGTAGCCCACTTCTGTTCACTGCTAGGCCTTTGCCTCACTTATTTTATGCCACCAATCTTGAACCTGTGTTAAGTTCATCCAGTTACGGCCCGCAAACTTGACCACATCGTAAACCCATCTTGCAACAAGACACCCCAAGCTTAATTTTATCAGCACGCACTAATTTCAAAGCTCCATCTACCATCACTTCGTCTAGCAAAGTGTTCAGCTACTAACTAGGTTCTAATACTACAGTATAGAATTTCTGAAACGTTACCACATAGTATTTTTCTGCTGATAACTTCATACAAATATCAAAAATGTTCAGAATTTCCGATTCATTCGAGAAGTGATCACCTGTAAAATAATAAAAAATATCGATTTAGGATTAAACACTCTGTACTTAATAAAAATAACAATAAATAAAGACCTTTATTCTCATGCTTGGTGACAAAAGAAGGCAATGATGTATTGTTTCACAGAGTTTAAATAGAACAGTATGATAAAATCCTAAGCTACAAGAGCATAGATAGGTAAATTATAATCAGAATAATGATTAAAGATTACGATTACATTTTGTACTATTTATATATTTAGCTATAAATTAGTTATATTGTTTACATGATAAATCGATGTAAACGACAACCATTATTTCATTGAGCTAAAATTACAGTGCCCACTAAGCAATATGTAGACATTTGCATAAAAAAATATATGAAAAAAGTTGTCACTGAATTTGACTAAATTCCGCTGTTCAGATTTTTTTCGTGTCATATAAGAAAATTATCCTGGTATAATACTTAGCCCATTTCTGGAACAGTTTGGAACAGTTTTGTATGTAGCCTTATGTTAAAAGTTCACGCTCGACCAACATTTTTAAGTATGCCAATTTTATTTTCGAACAAAAAGAGCTAAAGCTTCCCAAGACCATATTGCCATATTTTTATGTAGTTTAGAAGTTCTATATACTGATCTACTTTAAAAAATGCTATGCATATATTATTTACAAATCTCACACTCGACCAAAAACTCAATAGTACCTACGAATATTAATTTAAACAAAAAGAATAAAATTTCCCAATCAAAACTTTCCCTATAGTACAAATTTAAAGATTTCCAATAATACAATAAATATATTTTTATAGCTAATACCTATCCATCGTTGATCGCGATTTATTTCTTCAGATATAAACCGGAAGATCCGTCGTGCATTAACATCTTGTTGATTTTGTGCTAGAGTAAATAATTCCATCAACACACTCTGTGGAATCAAAATACGACAACTGTCATCTGTAATTAGACATGTTTTAATTTCAATAACTTATAAACGATTACAACACTTCTAAATACATAGACAGTGAAAAACTATAAGCTTCTACCTAAGCCCCAGTTTCAGAGATGCTAATTAAATTTAAAAAAGCTTTTAAATACCAATGTCTATGCAACTGTATACAAATTTATAATTCATTTGTGTTTAAAAGCTTCTAAATATTTAAGGAACTTATCTGAAATTTTATGTAGGTCTTTATCTATATAACTAGTAACAAATAGCTCAGATTGACATCAATGGAGATGATATCCTTATTTGCTTTTTAAACACCTCAGCTTATACACTTAACAGGCAATTATGATTAGACAAATTTACAATAAATGAACATAGTATGTGGTCTTACCAGAATCCAACAAGTCATTCAAAAATTTATAATTTTCCTGTATTACTTTTGTATCTGCCACAATATACCATTTATCCAAATTCAGATGTGGTGATGCTAAATGTTTTAATGCGTTCAGGTCTAATCGTTGAGATTTATCAAGATACCGATCTGTTTCCTAAAATTAAATTAAACATAAATCTATTGCGTAACATGATAATACTATATGAAATATAAATATATATATATTTATAATGACTACTTCATTTCAATGAAATTATTAATTTTAGTCAGTAGGGTTTATGACTTATGAGAAAGAAATTAAGCTTCTCTGAAACAAGTGCTGTTTATACTTATGAATTAATGTTTAATCTTATTTCATTTAAAAATTATTAAATATTTGCTATATTGGAAATTCTCAATGTTCAAAATACAAAAGAAATTATAACATAGTCATAAGATTGATTACCTGGCAACTATGATCTGCAATATCTTTACAGGTTTCTTCACATTTATTATCTTTATCACCCTCAACAACCTTGATATTCATATTAATATTGGAGCCCCAAACCATTTGGTTTTTACTACTAAGTTTTTTTCTTAAATCCTTATGTGCTTTGGGATAAAATTTTCTATTCCTAAAATTAATCTGATTTCCTCCCACATTTGCTATATTATGCGTAGGTTGAAATGGTTGGGTCTTTTCATGCATAACATTAGAGAAACCGGTGGTTCCTCCCACTGCTGGACTTAAAATATTACGAGAAAAATTGGGATAACCAACAGGTATCACTATGTGAGATTGATCTATCAATAGTTGTGGTTGTTTAATTATTGGTGCTACAATCAATGGAGTTCCTGTAGATATAGGCCACCGTTCACCACTATTTGTAGCAATAGATGGTACATTTACTGACATATAATTAAATGGGTTGTACATGTTTGAATTAGTTCCAGATATTGGGATAGTAAAGTTTTGATTGGGAAATTTATTGTTAATAATTTGTTTGTTATAAATACGAGAACCACTATTTTTTCTACTTGTTTCTTGTGGTGGACTGTTCTTTGGTTCAGGAGGGTGATCACTCTTCATGGGAGACTGGTTTTGCTTAGCAGTTTCATAAAATTCCACATTTTCAACCTGTCAAATATAATAATGCATGATAAATTAGTTTTTTTTTTCATATATTAGGTTCTTACATATGAAATTGGCGTTTTTCGTACTGGCCACTTTAATCACAAATTTCTCCTCTTTGGTAAGGAATTCCAAATTCAAATTTGTACAGCTATAGACTCATGTATTTGTGCTTCGATGATCGTCATTCATTTGTTTTTTTCTTCTGTTTTTTTCTGTTTGCGTCACTCATTTTACAAAATGGAAAACTTAAAATATCGCATTATTTACGAGTACGAGTTCCGCCGTGGCACTAGTGCTGCAGAAACAACTCGAAGGGTGAATGATGTGTATGGCGGTCGTGTTGCAAAAGAAAACACAGTTCGTTTTTGGTTCCAACGTTTTCGTTCTGGAAATTTCGACCTGCAGAGCAAGCCCCGTGGACGGCCTGAGACTCAAGTTGATAATGAAGAGTTGAAGGCTATTGTGGAAGCGGATCCATCGCAAACCACGTCCGAGTTAGCTGCAGGCTGCGATGTTAGTGATAAAACTGTTTTAATTCACTTGAAGCAAATTGGGAAGATTAAAAAGCTTGAAAGGTGGGTACCTCACGAATTGACTGAAGCAAACCGGCAAACGCGCGTCGACTGCTGCGTTACATTACTAAACCGGCACAATAATGAAGGTATTTTAAACCGAATCATTACCTGTGATGAAAAATGGGTTCTTTACGATAATCGGAAGCGCTCAGCGCAATGGTTGGATCCTGGCCAGTCAGCCAAATCCTGCCCCAAGCGAAAATTAACCCCAAAAAAGTTACTTGTAAGCGTTTGGTGGACTAGTGCCGGTATTGTTCATTACAGTTTTCTCAAATCTGGCCAGACTATTACGGCTGATGTCTATTGTCAGCAATTGCAAACCATGATGGAAAAGCTAGCGGCTAAACAACCTAGGCTGGTCAATCGCTCCACTGCTGCTTCACGACAACGCTAGACCACACACTGCGCAACAGACGGCTACTAAATTAGAAGAGCTTCAATTGGAAAGTCTAAGACATCCTCCGTACTCCCCGGACCTTGCTCCAACAGATTACCATTTTTTTCTAAATTTGGATAACTTCTTGCAAGGGAAAAATTCAACTCAGATGGGGCAGTCCAAATCGCCTTCAAAGATTTTATTGATTCCCGTCAGACTGGGTTTTTTAGTAAAGGGATCAATGAACTACCTATGAGATGGCAAAAGTGCATAGAAAATAATGGTTCATACTTTGATTAATTAAATATATTATTTTAAAAAATATTCGACTTTTTGTTCCTCCCATACAAAACGCCAATTTCATATGTAAGGACCTAATAATTATTTTAACACTTAATGGGTGGGCTTAATAGACGTTTTTTATTATTCTGACTTCCTAGGACGGGCCACGTAGAACTCAGTTTTTGCTTAAATTTTAGGTATGTTGCATTAGTTTTTTTTTCCATACATTGATGTTTATTTAATTCCCCTGAAATATGCCAAGAAACTAGGAAAGACAGAGCAGATTTGACCCCTCCATTATGTGTTAATGTTAGGTTTGATTTTACCACAACCAAAATGAATCAACATGACTAACAATATTATCGCACTAGTAAATATCTTCACTTATTGGATGGAGTTTTATACTGTTTGCAGAAAATGTAATATTATTTATAGACTTTAACTTGTGTGGAAGTGAGATTATATTGTATTGGATAATTGTAGTTACTCCTACATTTCAGAAAACTGATATAAGTGAAATAATACATTTTAATATAAAAAATTGCAATTTATAATATTGCACACCCTACATTCAATCTTGAATTTTATAATACAGGAAGAGATAACTTAAATTTAAATTCAATTTTTTATGTTTAATTTTATTATGTTTAAGTTTATGTTTTAAGATTAATTTTAAATTCTTATGTATTAATTTAATAAAGTTTCAAGAACATTCATAAGTGAAAGTCATTTGAAGACCATCGGTGGCTGTATCCACATCTTATCTCTGCTCACCCCGAAAGAATAACATATTATTATTTTAATATACTCTTAACAAAGCCACACAACTCTAGCATAAGCCGAGGGGTGGCACATCTCCTACATAAGCACAAGTGGCTCAAGATTAGGAATCTAAACACAATTCAGAACAGACCAATGAACAATTTCAGTAGTATCACAAGTATTTCTTATTAGCTTTCTACATAGACTCCATCAGTTTTAATGAATTTTATTATTATTAAAAACATGTCCCAATGAGCTATTGTCTTATTATGTTTAAGAAAACATTGCTGTTTCATGAATATTTATTGCTAGGTAGCATACATAATGCTGGCCTCAATCACATGAAGTTCTCAACCTACCTACCTGTATAGATTGTTGCTAGCATACAACAATCAAGTACCCTACATATACAAACTATCTGTAAGGTCTATAGTATTCTAAAGTGGTATTAACCACACTTCAAATACTGCCTAGCAACTAGTAGTAAAGTGTGACTTAAAAATATATTCTTACTTGTGTATTACAAGGTAACCACTTCGCCTCCCGGGCCTCAGTATCATAATAATATTTCCAACCTGGACGTGATTTTGATTCATGAACCGGCCAACTTTGTTTTATCATTTTTCTTTCATGGTTATGATCTTGATGTTTTTCATCTTCCTCCATAATGACAGTAAATAAAACTACAACAATTTTCTCGTTAGAACCATTTGTTGCTTATTAATACTCAGAAAGTCTCATCAAGATCAGTTTAGTAACTTCAGTGTAATGTGCGAACAAACATATGAATTTACTAAAAACAATTGATTCATGTTCAGGAACCTAAATAGTAGGTTTCCCTTTTTTTATTATTATTAGTAAAAAAAAATTGAACCCAATTAATTTAAAGTAGACATAAAGGAATAATAATATATTTAAACAATATCCAGCACATATAAAAAAGTTAAAATGTGTTTGTTTAAATTCGTACATTTCCGAAATAATAATAAAGCAATGGATGAAATATGTATAACATGTAAAGCCAAATCAAACATGCATTTAATTCAGCATTAATTAACATAAACAAAACACTTACTTAATAGTAAGAGTGGCAAATCGTGTAATATGGATTGTTTACACTTGTTTTCTATTATTTTAATACATTGAGTGCGTTCGTGGTTCTGTTACAAAGATTTTTTTTACATCGCCACTTTTAAGAAAATATTATAGTAACCATCAACAACTTATATATCCAATAACTGGAGGCACAGGCTGGAGTTATAAGTATATGTCAAAATTGCTAAAAGTTTAACCTCCATAAACAGTGATGTCTATATGGTCTGTGAGTGATATTTAATGACTTATTTTATATTTTCGCTTATTATTCTGTTATCAAACTGCCAGATCGCCATCAACCATAGATGGGCAAAATGTAATCAGATTAATAAAAATGATTAACTATTACATTTTCGTTTTTTACCATTAATATGACTGAATTTTGCTCATTTATGTTTTAAACATTACAAAATCTCAGATTGTATACACATTTATCATTTCTCAATGTTTTAAATGGATTTAATCGTGATTACAGAGCAAGAAAATTAAAACTACGACTACATTTTGTAATCGTTCATCATTAATCAGATTACATTTTGCCCATCTCTGCCATCAAGTATCATCGTGGCTGGTTGAAAGCATAGAACACCTAGTATAATTACAATTGGCATTATTTTTAACATCTTTTTTTAAATTTATGGCTTTAACATCGTTGTAGCTCCATGAACGTTTTGACGTTCAGCATTACCGTCGTAGTTTAATGACGAAATGAGCCTCCATGAACAATGCTATTTTCTTTACTGGTGAAAATATCAAGCACTATCCACAAGAATTCTTCTGAAAACGTCAATTTTATACTTCCATATACTCTGATTTTAAATCTGTGTACAAAATTTAAGTTTCTAATTTACCTACATTTTTAGAATATCAGTTATGTAGGTAGTAGTGACTAGGTACTCACTGTGTACAATCTACAGGAAAACTAGTATAGATTACATGTGAATAATACTATAGCGTGCTCCAATATTCAATTTTATATTAATAAATACATTACGGTTTTGTTACAAGAATATTCATTCGCGTGAAAATTACTGAAGGGAATGGATTATAAAAGCTGTAAATATTTTGGATATATCCAAGTGCCTTATTTACTTTGTAAAGATATTACACTAAATTGCAATTGATATTAAGTTTCTTTTTTTTCTTGCTACATCAGTATTAAAAAAATCACATTGATGGACTAACAACTAATACAGCTGCTTGCTAGCAAACATTCATTTATACTTGATTTATACGTTTTGGTACATCATAATTTTCATTACACAAAATTTTTACGCAGATTTTTATCGTGTATATCGTAAATTTTTACCTATAATATTTTTCAGAAATGACAGCATTCAAAATATCGCATCCATAGAATTGATTAATATGATAATTATTTTTTCACATAAATGTGCTTAGTTTCGTGAGGATCATTATTTTGAACGACATGAAAAAACTCGAAACAGTTTACAAGCATTTTCTATACAAATCTATAAAATTATATTACGCACTTGGCAACACATAAGTATTGACCTATATAATTTTCGCTCATTGTAATAACGGTTGTCCGTTTATAAAATCATCGCAAATGAAGCACAAACAAGCCTTTCTTTTTCCTATTAACAGTCAGAACATAAAATAACCTTGTAAAAAATACATGTTTTAGTCCATTTTTTTTTTGTACAACACCTACCTACAAGTTTGTACTCCTTTGTAATAGGGATGTCGAACATGAAAAAAAAATCGTTATATCGATATTTATTAAAATATCAATATCGGCGACGATATATCGAAGGAAAAATATCGATATGTCGCTTAAATCTCAATAAACACGAAAGTATTTTACCAGTATTCCATTTTATTAGACAAAATTACAAAAAATTTCAAGAACTAAAAGACTATCTTCTAACTTTAAGACCTATTTAAGATATCAAACAAAAATAAATAATAAATAAATAAATGGCGGTAAATAATATACATGCAAAAAATTCAGATGTCAATGCATGTAATGTAACAAAACATAATACTCAACAGTCATGGACAATATAGGTCTTTTTTATTCGTTCGGTCCTATCTTCTACAGTTTCAGATTTCAGCGACTTCACTGCCATAAGAATTTAAAAAATATCGTTTTCGATATTGGATATTTTCTATCGATATATGAACACTAAATATATCGCCTAAAAATAACGATATATTGAATTGAAAATATCGATATATCGATATTTATTCGACAAGCCTACTTTGTAAACGAGTCCGACTCCGAGCACATGGTCGTTATTCTATGTTATAGAGCTTTTTTTACAGATAGTAGCGTTATTACTTTTATTTTAAATTGTGTAGCTATTTTTAATCACCTCTAGAAGTTGTTTATACACAATCAACGTAAATCTACTATTTCAAAAGTTTTTAAATCATTATATTATTCACTTTTAGACAAACTCAAAGTGAGTCTTAGAATTTTTGAAATTCCATCTTCGGCCGAAGGTTGCCGTGATGGCTGATTAATTTCGGCCAAAAATGAATCTTCAGTCAAACACTAAAATTCATCTAACTATATATATATATATATATATATATATATATAAATATGTGTTCATATGTATACACGTTTCTATGTTTTATATACAGTGTACACTCTATATAACTACCCTCAAGGGACTGTGCAATTTTTGGCGTTATAGAGAGTGGTCGTTAAATGGAGAGAAGAAAAATCTGTATTAGAAAAAAAGTTTATTTCAGACTAGTGTTAGTAATTACATAAAAAACAATTCTCATTTGATCGCTATTGAGTATAGTCTGTTATTCTTGTCTGACGTCTTTTGCTGCACCAGTAATTTTGTTGTATTTTTTCCATTATTTTATTCATATCTTGCGATATTAAGTCATCTTGGTGATAAAGAAAGTACTTTTCCAATAATTTTGCTGCTTCCAGGGCTTCTTTAATGCTCGGCGGTGGCTCAGGCTCATCCGTCTATCTTCTTCATCTCCTTGGTCTTGATACTCGGTATTTCTCACCGAATCCAAAATTTCTTTGTCTGTGAATGATGCCATTGTAAGCAGGCAGTCGTCTACTTCGATGTAGGTTTGAAGATTTTCTGTAAATTTTCCTGCCATGTTGAACTGTTGAATTCACTCAGTTAATGGAAGGGCGTCGTCGTTATTAAACTCTAGTTCCGTTTCCACCTCATCACTCATAGAATTTGTACAAAGTCCAGCATGTCGAAAAGAGTGCTGTATAGTTGTGGGTGTGACTTCTTCCCAGGCTTTAGATAAAAAATTTACTGCATGCAGCATATTAATAGAAGTTTTACCCTCAGATTCGACTAGGTCTGTCAATAATTTCTTTCCATTGGCTGTAAGACACTAGTCTTATTTGAAGGAAGAAATACCAACTCTATATTTGGAAGGTTTGTTGTAAGAGGGTGGGCAGGGCAGTTGTCAACAAGAAGTAAAATTTTTCGTCCCTTTAATTCTGCATCCCACTTTCGCACTTCTTCAAAAAGTTGACTGGTCATCCAAGCTTATTTATTAGCTTTATACGTCACTGGCAATTTTTTAATGTTCTTAAAACACCGCGGATTTTTTGATTTGCCTATTACCATTAGCTTTTTTTTTCTGTGCCATCCATATTAGCACTCACAAGCACTGTAATACGCTCCTTGGAGAGCTTTCCTCCCACACACTTTTCCCCTTTAAATTTCAGAGTTTTATCTGGGGTCAACTTGTAGAAAATTCCTGCTTCATCAGGATTAAAAATGTCACTTGGGGTGTATTTTTCTGTCAATTTTGATCACACTCTATTAATCCAGTCATGAGTAACATTCGTATCAACACTTCGTGCTTCTCCACTAATTTTACCGTAGTAGATATGATGACGTTGCTTGAATTTTCCGAGCCATCCTTCTGATGCTTTGAAAGAAAGTAAACCAAGTTCTTCAGCAAACTTCTCCGCCTTAGCTTTCACGATCGGCCCCGAGATAGGCATATTATGCAGGCGCTGTCGTTGGAACCATGATAGTATAGCTCGATCCAAATCTTCGTATTTAGGTTTCTTCAATTTTTTAGAAAATTTTCCATCCTCTGATTGTAGAATTTTTTCTTTATTTTTCCATATTGTGGACACTATAGAGCGACTAAATCCAAAGCGTCTGCCAACATGACTTATCTTCTCTCCCGCCTCTATTGCGCGTATCAGTAAAACTTTTTCGTCAATACACAGAGATTTTCTCTTACTTGCCATGTTTAGAGGTTGAAAGTTTGTGAGCAACTAAGAATATGATAACGTATAGATAATTCATAACTCCTACTAACAATAGTCAACACGTGCAAACAAACCCAATTTGTAAACAAAAGAATGGATTTCTTATAAAGTTCGGTATGTGTAATGCCGACAGTCGAGTTTATTACCGGCTAGGATAATAAAGCGACAAAAGAACGTACACAGCTGCGCAGTTTTTACTAATTTTGGCAACTTCAAAAGTACTTTATATTATTAAATTTCTGTCGTTATGTAGAGTGGGTGTAACGCTATATAGAGTGTATCATTGTATGGGAAACAAGCTAAACCAACCAAAACCGAGTGATATCGACGCTTTAGGGAGTTTGACGTTAAATCGAGTGACGTTATATGGAGTTTACACTGTACCTATTTATTTTGAAAGATGTCTGTTTCGATTCTAAGCTTATAGATTATAATTTCTTTGTTGCACTAATCAAACATTGTTAAGATGGTGAAATGTTCAATACTGCTTTCACTAGTGCTGTAGAATTGATATCTGCATAGGAATCTTATAATGAATAGGTATAATCTAGGTGAATAGGGTAGACTGCATCTTACAAATCGACTAGCTAAATATGCATACAGATATTGTCGACAGTCTCAATGGACAGACTTAAAATGATATTATATTATACGCTCACGCTGTCTCTTTTGTGTTGAACAAAGTTTAGTTGTTACCATATCTCTTGTTATGCCTAACTTGACCACCAGTGCAGCTAATCGTCGTTCTTAGGGCAATTATAAATGGTATTTTTGTTAGATGCCTTGTGAGTTTCCTCACTATGTTTGTCTTCACTGGTAAACAGGCAGTTCTTTTACCGTAATCTGGAAAAATCTAAATGGCAGGAAGTGAAATGACTGATTTGTATAAAATGTATTCTGACAAATCAACTATGTCGTCGGACTGCTGATGAAGTACTGCCTGCTGAATTCCATCAGCAATCACCAACTAGCACCTTAATTTTCCCAAGTTCCATTGGCCAGTTCAACATAGTGGTGTATTATTTGCTTATTCCCAAAAATATTATTTATTTAATGGATTAAAGTTTATTTCATGTGAATTATTACTAAAAATATTTCAATGTTGAATTTATAATAACACTATATTTTATAGTAAATAATAAAAACAAACTTGTGATAAGATAAATTTCATTTTGATGGCATGTATGAGATCAAATTTAGCAATAACTTAGATGTTTTATAAGTACATTACATTCTCTTTAGTTCTAGATCTACCAGTACATATAATCAATGATCACACAATATTATTAACATTACAACATAATAAAATGCAAATAATTTTAACTAATCATTTATTAAAATGAGACCAGGAACTTCTGCTTATCTATAGCTTAATACTACATAATACTTGATTTTTTAATAGCATTACTTATAAATTTATTATTAATTCAATTATAATTTACAATAAACATTTGGAGTTTATGACATAGATTATTTATATAATGAGATCTTTAGGAAAATTATATAATTCCCAGTGAATAACATTGCAATATCATTATTTTTACACATAAGAATATAATTTTACTGCCCCTATAATAACAAATACAAGACTTAGTTGAAAAAAAAAGATTATAACATAAAGTACTTAATTACATAAAAAGCGTAAATTAATGACACAATAAATTGTGAAGTTTTAATAATCATCCTATTATTTGCATATAATGGTAATATACAAATACATAAAACAAATCTACCTACACATTGTATTTTAATGAGATCACCATCAAATATTGATTTGCATACACATTTTATATTATGTATTTAGAATTTATATCCAATATTATGTTGTTCTGCTTGTTTTTCTTTACTTCATTATCAATATTTGCTTGTATAAATAACAGTTATATACTTTATGGAAAGATATAAAACTATGGATTTTAAGTATTATCTTATACCTAAAGCACTATTATTTGGATTTAATTGTTTTTTATTCTTAATAAAATTATTTCTTTACTTCTATAATTTATATGTTGTTCATCTTCTGGTATTTTCTCCACAGTGAAAATATCATTTAGTTTCTTATAAAACATTTCCCATATAACTTTTTGTGTCTCAGAATCACGTAATTCTTGTGTCAAATATATTACTGGTTTTGATGAAGATATTTTATTTATATTTTTCAGAGTATCAATTATTGAGCAGATTGCCTACAAAAAATATATTAAATGAAATGTCAGACCTGTATTAGTAGATTCCTATTACACAATGTGTGTTGAATATTTACTAAGGTAGAATACAAGCTAATTTTATTTAATAAATTAGTGTTTGTATATTATTTATACTATTATCTATGACAGTAATTTCATAATTAAAATAATTAGGTTTACCTCTAGATTTAATCAATATAGATAGATAAATGTTGAGAGCAGTATGGATGTAAATAATTAAAATTAAACAAAATTTACCTCTTCATAATAAACACAATCAGCTAAAACTACCATGTCAAACTCTTCTGTAAATAAGTCTGAACCAATATCTCCCCACACAAGTGATTCAGCTGTAGCGTAGCCTCCCATGCTACATATCTTTGCCTTGTTTTCATTTATGTTTAATCTTAGTAAGGGTAGTGCCTCAGGAAGATCTGTAAGTGTAACTTGTGCTCTGAAAATAAACTTTTAATTTATTTATAGACATATTTTGTTTTATTTAATAGGTCCTTAAACTATGTCAGAATCATGTAAAACTATACTGATCCTTAAAATTTTAAATACTTCAAGCTCCTTTACGAAATAGAAAGGAGAAGAATAAAAAGATAAATAAAGATTAAATAAAAAAAACATATCTTAAAAGATGAATTTAAGCATAAGGCTTATTGCAATGAGTTGTTCAGTTGTTAAAAGGTATTCTATCAAATAAAAAAGGACCAGTTAGCCTGTGGAGCATGGATATAAATAAATCAGTTTATATAATTCAAATACATATTACACACCTATTATATATATTTTGACTGATGGTGTGTTGTTTAATCAGAACAACAAGGCAGAAACAGATAAACATTACATAATTTATTTTAGCAACAAAATTGTCCAAAATACTTAAGTTGAGCTGGCTTAAAATATTTTTAACTCAATATAGTATTATTGTTCTGATTCCTAACTCCTAGTCAGAAGTTATGACTAACAATCAGCAGTAAAAATACTTGAATCAAATATTTATCTACATCAATAATAATGCTTGTATCAATTAATGGCCATTATTGTTAAGTAAAAATATAGTAAATTATAGGTTTATGTAAGTAGTATGTATACATAATGAAACTATTTCAGCACCATAAAATTAGATTTTATTAAAATACAAAATTCGTGAGCATTATACAAACCCTAACGTTGCAGCTGTAAGTCCAACGATTCCAAGTCCGGAACCCAGTTCCAAAACTTTAACTCCACTTAAAAAATCCGATTTATATTGACACATTGTTTCGAGATACTTTGCTAACACTAACGAAGCGTCCCACACTACACAGTTAACATCACCTTCCAGTTTTTGATATATTTTCAAAGTCTTCAAACATATTTCTATATCAATTTCTCTCGGAAACAAATCATTTATCTGGAAACTTGACTTTCTATGCGACATATCTTTTCGAATAAGTTGTCAATACAACCAATAACTAAGGGGATATTAAATATAAAAAAACATATATTTTAAGTACGAACTGATATTAAATTAAAATGTAAATATGTAATTATTTTACTTCAATCCTATGTATTTATGTAAGCATTATGTTTCAATTTTCAAATGTCTAGACATTTTCGCAACTGGTAATGTCATTAATGACAATAACGATTACCGACATGAGGACCTGACGCATAGATGGGCAAAAAGTAATCAGATTAATGAAAATGATTAACGATTATATTTCACGTTTTTTACCATTTATGTTTTAAACACTACAAAATCACAGATCGTATACACATTTATGATTTCTTAATGTTTTAAATGGATTTAATCACGATTATAGAGCATGAAAATTAAAATTACGACTACATTTTGTAATCGTTGACCATTAATCAGATTACATTTTGCCCAGCTCCGACCTGACCACCAATAATCCGCAAAGTAGAATAGGTGCATTTACACCAGTAGACATTTTAGCTAGTAGCGAAAATAATAATTTTCATGTAGGTATATAACATTAAACTTGATAATTTTGGTTATTAATAACAAACATCAAACTGTTTATGGTACTTCAACGATGACGAAAATAACGCCACTTTTAACCTATCTCGGTAGATGAAAATTTGTTGGCGATATGTCAGTTTAAATGTAATTAGTGTAACAACTGTTTGAATTTCTTGCACTTATACATTTACTTTAGTACTAAATCATACGAGAAAAATTGAATCATTTGATCGTGATAATAGGATAATCAAGAAAATCCATAAATGAAATAAAACAACTGACATTAAATAACAACCTTTTCATTAATTCTTTTTTCATAGAGCTTTTCACAATTCCAAAAGCACTACTAATATTGTCAGTATCTAATATCAAATTATATCTATATTTAAAGTTTTTAAGGCTCTATAATTTCATAAAATCTAATCAGATAAAAACTGCTGAATGCCTTTATGTGAAAGACTATTAAGTTTAGGTGAGAATGAATGTCACCCAGGAATGTTCGATCCCACTGATCCCGTAGAGCGGATATTGTGTTGCAATATCAGAGTCAAAATATTATTATCTACTGAAAAAATTAACTTCTGAATTATGCTTTATATTCAACTATTTTTTACACTAAATTGCAAAGAGTAAATACCTCTTAAGCGGCCTTCTTATCCAATCCAACCAACACGGATAGCATCTTATAAAGGTAATGTGGAACACAATTGGACGTAAACTACAAGGTGTCTCAAAAGAAAGTTCACATTTAAATCTTTTTTTAAAAGAAAAGTCTTAGCTTTATTGAAAAAATGTTTATTTTATATTGAAGTACACTGTTTGGGAATTTATTTTTTAAAAATAACATCGTTCAAATGTAAACCGTTGCGCTCTCGGCATTCATTTAGTCGGGCACTAAAATTCCCTATGACAGTTCGGTAGGTAGTCTCCGTGATGGCTGCCATTTCATGACGGATATTTTCTTTTAATTGTGCCAGGGAAGTCGGTTTATTAGCGTAAACTTTTGATTTAACATAACCCCACAGGAAGAAATCCATAGGCGTTAAATCGGGACTCCGTGGAGGCCAATTTATGTCACCTCACCTGGAGATTAATTTGTTCGGAAAAATTTCTCGAACTCGAGGCAGAGATCTGTTGGACGTGTGTGAAGTTGCTCCATCCTGCTGGAACCATGTTCTTTGGTTGTAACCAGGAAAGTTTTGCAGTTGGGGTACGAAAAACTCGTCTAACATCTCCACATAACGCTCTGAATTCACTGTGAGTGTGCGTCCCCTTCCATCTTCAAAAAAGTAAGGGCCGATAATTCCTCGCGCCGACATCGCTGCCTATACGGTGACTTTGGGTGAATGTAGCGGTTTCTGATGTTTTTGTTTTGGGTTGGTTGCACTCCAGTAACGACAATTTTGCTTGTTTACATGCCCATTCAGGTGAAAATGGGCTTCATCGGAAAACAAGATGTTGGTGAACGTTGGAAAGCGCTCAATCATCTGATTTACAAAGGCAAGCCTCTGACCAGAATCTTGAGGCTTCAGTTCTTGCACTAACTGAATTTTGTACCGGTGCAGCTTTAAATCTTTGTGTAAAATGCGGCATAATGAAGATCTGTGCACATTTAAAGCAACAGCACGCTTCCGAATCGAGAGGTTTGGATCATCTCGAATAGACTGAGTAACACTGTCCACGTTTACGGCTGTTCTTGATGTTCTTGGCCGCCCAGATTTTGGTTTCTCCAGAGTTGACCCAGTCTCTTCAAACTTCTCAACCCATTTTGCAATGAGTCGAGTGCTAGGCGCATCATTTAAGTGACGAATATGTCGAATACTGCAGAATTTTCTACGCGCTACAGTCGCCGAATTACCGTTTTTGTAAAACTCACGTACGCACAACGCACGGTCCGCACCAGAGAAACGCTCCATAGCGACTAAATTCCCAAGAGCCAGACTACCGACTGAGATACCCCCCGCGCCCCTCAGAATAGTTGCTTTCGCGTAATAAGATAAGCAAATGTGAACTTACTTTTGAGACACCTTGTACTATGTTTCTGATTTAGTAGTCAGAGGTCAGATTCCGAATACATTTTATTTTTTCAACCTAAATTAGTACGTATGGTGTTTTTAAGCAAAAAATATTTACATTGGCAAGGTTTATATATTACCGCAAATAATTGGCAAGACCTTAATCATATGACAGTCAGTCATTTATTTTCGAACAAAATGGCTGTGACCATGGTTCCTTTCTGGTTTTCTATTGTATTATCAATAATTGGTAAGCAATATCCATTACACAATATTTTATACTAGCGCTACCTTGTCTTGATTGATTTTAATAACTTGAATCTCATTTTAAGGTACTAATGCTGCAGGCGAATTCAGCGTACTGTACAACCCTGATTCTTTGAGTTTTACAGGATCAAACAGGGTCTTGGAAAGCTTCTTAAAGGAAATATGTTCGGCCTCATTAGGTCTTTCTGTTGAAGAGGTAACTTCTTACTGTCTTACATATTTTACCCCTTTAATGCAGGTAATTCTGAGTACGTTGGTTTTAGAATTCTGAGTGGAATGGACTATTGGTCACAGACCCCTTTAACACACCGGAAGCTATAGCTGAAGTATACATTGATGGAGTATCTGGCCTTGGAGATGTTGTAAGTACAATCTATTAATTAATTATTTTTTGATAAGTATATTGAAAAATATGCAATATTAAGCTATATTCTAATTTCTGGCTTGATGTAGATATCCTTCTTTATGTGCATGGTATTTCTATACTTCAAGTTAACATAACTTGGGTATTTGTGCCCAGTTTTGAAGCCTAGGAACACCATTTTCCTCTATTTTGGCAAACCCCTTTCATTTCCTTCTTTCTTTCATGTACTTTAAATTAACCTATTTGTCTCCTTAATCTTGCATCGGTTGAAATATCTATACTTATAACTGTTTTATTAATGTGAACTATAATCCATTTTTATTATAAGTTTACAAAATTTTTACATTGCCATTATGACAAGTATAACACTTGTGAATATTCAGTGACCCACTTAATTGATAACAATCCTCATTTCTCTCAGTACAGGAGTGAGCCTAGTGTGGGTATAAAAATGTAATGGAACAAAAATGATACTATTATTATTACACATTCTGTCTGTGATTGTTGTTTTTTAGCAATGATAAAATTTCATAGTTTAAGTAGATATCTTAGTCCAACAATGACAATAATAGAGCTATCTTTCTTACATATTTGCCACCACTTAAAACATCCAAATCGAAATTAACTTTCAAAAATAGAATTAAAATGATATTTATTTAATAATCTATTAGTTACACATAGTCTATTTCATTTATTTTTACTTATACTTTTGCTCTTATTTTAGGTATTCATATATTTTTACTATAGTATCACTAATACACTCTGTAATCTATTTATTTATTGTATGTAATAGTTTATTTTTCAGTGGGTGTGTTGCTATTGTTTAAACTTATTATTATAAACACTTATATTTAAGATTACTTAAACTAGATGCTATTTCCATTTATTTTTTTATTGCTTATAGATATTTCTAATTAGATGTAACACGACTGGGCCCCTTCACGAAAATCAGCGCTGCAGGCTTCCTCTGTGGCTTTAGGCTGATGAAGGTCCCATTTTCGCCATGTTTATATGTTTTGTATTTTCCTTTGTATCTATGTGTTGTTTGTGTTGCTGCATTAAAATTTCTGGTTTTTTGTTGGTTTGTGGCGAAATAAATACATTTTCATTTCATTTCATATTTCAGGCAGGTCTTAAGTCAAAAAACTTTCCCCTGACAGTAGATGAGTATGAACCTGACACATATGAAGCTGTCAGTCACAGGATCAAGCAAAGATTTATAAATGGAGGCAATAAACTGGTGAACATTAAGCTGAATGATCCAGAAGAGGTATAGTTTACTTTAAGCTTTAAGTTATTTAATGAGATTTTATCTAGATTATCTAGGATACAGTAACAAAAATCATCACAAGTATGACATTTGATGCTATTTTTTTATCTTGTAAATTGTATACAGTAAGTTAGCCTCTAACCAAGTTTGTATATTCTCCCTAATGGAGGTGCTGATGATAAAGTTTATATAGCTAGCTATTTAAATCCTGCACAAGGAATGTAATTGTATGTTTTTTTCTTTCTCCTAATAAATTTTATTAGAATACTTTGGTTTATAACAATTTAACATTTTTTTATTTCATAAAATATATTTCAATCTAGGTGTCACTTAAAAGAGACTAGGTGTCTTTTAAATGCTACTAAACTATGGACATAAATCAATACATTATAAGAGATGAAATATAAAATTAATTATATTATAATCTTAACTTGCATGATGTAGGTCACTTTAAATTTCTAAAAGAATTTACTATTTTAACTAACTGACCTGGTATACTTCTTACCGCCTGATAGTCAATAAATGTCGTGTTAATTTTTAGCTAACTTTACTCTCCTCTCCTACTCCCATTCCTCATTCCCTTTCTTAAATGTAGGTAATATTCCATCCTCTTTTTCAAATATTAATAAACTGAACATTTGGGGTTGCATAACTTCCTGTGAAACTAATTTTTGGGATAACGTCTAAGATATTAAAAAAAAAATTATGTATGATATGCATAAAATGTTTAAGGTAACTAATGTATTTAAGTTGATAAGAAGTTTAATACTATATCCCTTTAAATTGCTCTTTTCCGATTACCACACTGAACATGACCATATTATTAGTTACAATGCGTATAATAAGCTAACCTTAAATGACATATATGTATGCCTGTTGTGTGACTTTTCTGTAGACCTATAAAAGAGGAATAATAACACCATACAATGTTTGATTTTAAAGGAATAACCGCCAATTTTGGTAAAAGTTCCCAAGGGTTTTAACTTTTTCGGCCATTATCAACAATTATCCTAACATATACAACCTTTAACAACTTTTCTCCTGAATCTCTCTGTCTATTAGTGAAAACCGCATGAAAATGCGTTTACTAGATTTAGAGCTAATTCCAAACAGACAGAGACAAATGCAGTGGGGTATTTATTTTATTATATGTAGTTATTAATCATTCATAAAATTTTAAAGTGATCAAATCGCCTTAATGTTATATTTAATTTGGTGTCAGTAGATGGCAGTATTCATACAATTATATTCCTCTAAAAATATACATTTAGGTAAACTAGCATTTTAAAGGGGTTAACGAGTATTTTCTGTTGTAAATAATACATGAACTAACATATTCTAATCTTTTAATTATACTATTTTTTTAGCTAAGTACATACTCAAACGTTTTTGGCTACATACCTGTACCTAAGGTTACAAAGCAATCTTTACAGCACTTAAAATACTCAGTTGAAGAAGACTTTCAGTTTCTCAATGAACTTGCTGTACTAAAAGCGATTATTCAAAAGGTAAAGTTTCCGAGTTTAACTCCAAATGCTCTAATAATATATTTTTTTAGATTCTAGTGAATAAATAAATATACTTACTGCTTTTTATCATTCCATAATTTTTTAATGCAATTTTTGGCACAAGTTCCTAGGATTATTTGATTTATACATAATATTGGTTCAACTTTTTAGGTGAATGACGGTGCAATAAGTGCTGACAATATCATTGATTTCTACAATTTCCGATTCAGCTCACTCCATGCTTTGTCCGACTTCCACGGACCGAATTCACTACAGACCAAAGAGGCCAAGAAATTATTAGGTAACTTACATGAATGATGCATTATTTTTAAGCTATCTCAACTAAGTGACTACAAAGCACCTGATGGAAATTAATATTGTAGTCCAAGAATACATTGACAGTTGTCATGCTGGCTCATATATATCATAACAGGTATATGAAGAACTGTATATAAACGAGGTGATCCCGAAACACGACAGCCAGAAGCAAGTCACTATGAGAGGTTTTGCACTTATGTACATGCCCATGACATAGTTTGGATAACGTCTTCGAATTTTAATAACTATTAATTATATTTATAGCTGGAATATATGTTTTAAAAACCTTATAAATTGTTTTTCTTTTAATTTTATATTTTAACAGCAAGGACTTAAAAGGTACATGTTTTTATTTTAAGTTTTTTACGTGGCTTAGTGCTGGCTTATTCTCTATAGAGAAATAAATAAAATAACATAACTTTTATTCACCCATTATTTAATTTGGTATTGTGTAAAATACAAAACAATAGCGAAATAATATGGTTTTTAAGCCTTATTGGTCTAATGTTCAGCAATCAGGAAAAATAATTCTAACTACTATTTGAATTTAATTGATTTTTAGGTGAAACTTTAGAGAACTTTACAAAGGCGTTTGTGAAGGCATACGATGGTGCTGTGATGGTCATTTTTGTCTCAACTGACGTCGCTCACACGCGGCGCCCTATCCGTTCAGTGCCTGACAAAGTTGAATTAAAGAACACCGCAGTATGTATATTATTTACAGTATATATAAGTATGTCATAAGGAAGATTTGTCTTTTTTTATTAATTTATTATAAATTAACTTCGTGGACGGTCATAAGTTCGTATACCGGCACGTACCCCGGGGTTTTTCTAGATTAAGTACATGCTCTTTGGTAAAGGAAAACATTGTGAAGAAACCAGTATGGTATCTAAGAGAAGCGTCATGTGTAAATGCCATGATAACGGCGAACAGCTGCGCTACTGGTCACGTTGGGCACAACATATAAGTTCAAAGTGGATTTAGCCACTAATGTGTCTCTGCTTACCCTTAAAGAGATATAGCGTGACGATATATTGCTATAACAAATGAACTATTAATAACTAATTGCAAATAGTAACAAACTTGAGATAAGTTATTGTCTTCTGCTGAAAATGTTTTAGAAAAGAAAATACAAAAGTAAATAATTATCAATGTTCTTGTTTCAGCCTGATGAGGACGCTTACTCTGCGGATTATGCCGCCATCTTTAATATAATCCTATGGTTCGGTGTCGTATTTACTTTCACTTTAATCTCGATCGTGTACGCCCTTATGGACATGGACCCCGGCAGGGATTCCATAATTTACCGCATGACTAACACCAGAATGAAGAAAGACAACTAATAAGTGTATTTGATGGCTGTTTAGAACTTCGTGAATATTCGTTAATAAGTTCTGCATCCAGTATTGTAAATGTTTTTGTTGAATGTTAAGTCTAGTAATATATATCTATAGTTAAAATTTCTTCTATACCAATATTAATTGAACTAATATAACATGGAAGCGAATTAGTATACCAGACTTCGCACCATTTGTTAAGTAAATAAGTGTATTGTTAAAGCTTGGAAGTAGTTTGATGAAAGCGTATTAAACCATTCCGTGGGTATAAACGATATTTATTTGTTGTAAATAAAAATTATTTTACTATGAAGATGTAATTTATTGAATCCAAAATGTTTTTGCTGGTTTTTCTAAAATAGCTCAGTAGGTACCCATTACTTTATTCTTAATAACTATAGTGTAACCAAAAATAAATTCATTCCGTCTCTATATTTGTTTTTTCTTTAATGTTTCTAAAAATTTTCCCTGCCACAAATCAATGCAGTTCTTGAAAAGCAATATTTATCACAATGTACAAGTGTAAGATAAATATCACAGATGGCTTTAGCAATTTACATACTACAAACAATTATGTGAAACTTTAGTTTCAAAATAAAAAATAAGTATAAATATACTTATTTAATCAATGGTAATAACATCCATGCACTGCAGTTAATCCATGGGCATAAATAAACACTGTCATCAGTTTGCTTGTTGCCCTATAAGTCTTATTTTACTAGGCTAAAGGGAAATTTAAATAAAACGAATTCAGTCCAATTAGTAATGTATAATTTTATTTAAAAAATAATCTAAAATGTTAATAAATAATTCAACATCGGCGAACTGTTCTTAACTAAATAATTATTAATCTTATATGTATATAAAATAGAATCAATAGCAAAAGCTAAATTATTAATATTACTTTGTAAAATGCTTGTTATAATAACCTCTGATTGATTAAATATTTTAAAAACTAGTCCTTTATATTATTATTAATAAAATTGTAAACGATAAGGCACTGTTAATATAATAATATTTTGTGGATAGGCAAACGCTTATTTACTTGTCAACTAAAAGAAATATGATATATAAGATTTCGTTTATTATAAGTAAACTTTTATAAATTTATAAAAATCTATTATAAACTTGAGACAACATAGTTTTCAATGCGATAATGAAAAATTGTACAATACAGTACTGAATTCTTTCAACATTGCCAATTCAATGATCCAAACGGTAAATTGTTATTTTTTTATTTCGGTAGTCAATCGCATTAAGATTCCTTCATTGCTGGATCGTGACTTATCTCGTGAATTTGAAAAGAAACACATTAATAAATAATAAGATCATATTTAAAGTGGAGAAACATTCTTGATTGATCAAAATAAGGATTATTCTAAAAATGTTTATATAGAAAAAGGACCTTTAGTAACAGCGTTTTTATGAACACCGGTAGTAACATCTCTCAATTCCAATACAAGAGTACAAGGTGAGCGCAACAAGATGTACGAAAGCCCCAAAAAATTATAAGCTGACGTTGCATGATGCTCGCCCCATGATGGAAAGTTAACCTCACGTGGTTCGCCGCTAAATAATTAAAAGTGAACGGTGTATCGCCAAATGATAGGGTGGTGGGTTTTGTGGTGGCAGGGCGGTTTCCCGAACTGGGTCATGACCACAGTACACGAGTGTAAAGACCGTCATAGTGACTCGCCTTGACCTGTCGCGTTTCGGGATCAGCTTGCGTATATCCGGTAACTCATACCTAAAGACCTTTTGTCGTGGTATATGTGGGCCGAAATGACGATGGAGACTGTTAATTGATATTCTTCCTTTAATAGTCGCTTTTGTTTTTGAATTACACGGTATCAGGTGCACTGTAGTCACTTTATCGAGCCAGTGTACAAAAAAAAGATAGAAAGTTAACGTCTGACGGTGTAGTGATGCGCCCTACGCAGCCGGCGACGCAGTTCAGTGGGGAACTTCTCGTAGCAGCGGCGGCAGGCGGGACGTTCGTCGTACTCATAGAACTTGCTGCGCGTGCTTAGCGCAGCGTCACACACCGAGCACGCGAAATGGTGCACACACCACGCCTTGTTCAACGCCGTGAACACTGAAAAGACGAAGGCGTTTTAGTCATCAATGCCATCTTACTTGTAATGACATCGAGTTTAGACATGGGATGGTCATGAATTAGTTGTTTTGGACTCTTGCCCATTGGTGTTCGCCCTTGTTTTTAGGATCAATATACTTACAATCACGTGCGATCTAGTCACTTTATGTTGTCACTATAATTTTTTTTATAATTTACTTAATTTAGATAATCGCTGTTATCGACATAAATATTTTACAGGCATAAATAATTTGATAATATATTAAAATTTATACATACCGTCGCCAGCAATGACTTGGTTACACACGTAGCATAGGTTTCCAAAAAGTTGGTGATAGTGCTGTTCGCAGTAAGCCAGACCTTTCTTCTCGTAATGGCGATGGCCGTGGAACGGTTTCTCGCATTTAGCGCATACGAAATGCTAAAAAATCAAAGTTAATTAACTGGTTTACACTTTTTTGGTTGGTTATTTACAATTTCAGTTTCAGACTGTTATCCGCATTCAGAAACAGAGATGTCCTAAATATAACTTATAAATTATTATTATATTTATAAAGTTAATAGTGTATGTAACGGTAACGATCAGTTGAATTCTTACCTCAACATGCCAATGTTTTCCTAGTGCAGTCACAATCCTCTCTTCAATAGGGCGACGGCATGCGCCGCAAATGGGAATACCCATTTTATCGTGGCAACGTAGGCAAAACAGATTATTCTGAAAAGAAAATTAAGTAAGTATGGGAAACAGATAACATTAAGAAATTCAGAAATATTCAACAATTAAAACTGTTTTTGGTAGATTGATGTATAAACTAATATAATATAGAGGGGTGAAGGCTATTTGTTTTAAACGAAATTGTTTGGCGATATTGACATGAAAAAAAGTTGAAAGTCAGTCATAATACGTTTGTCAAAATATTAGGTCCTTACATATGAAATTGGCGTTTTGTATGGGAGGAACAAAAAGTCGAATATTTTTTAATATAATATATTTAATTAATCAAAGTATAAACCATATGGAATGTGTCCGATCTGAACCTGTGAGGGAGGCGTTTGTGAGTGCCTTTGCTCTGAACAGACTTGACATCGGGATGTTTAACAAAATCTTAACAGAACTATTATCTGATGAGGCGTCTGGCTTTTTCAGATCAATGGCACCATATGTAATATGTTAGGTATTTCTGTATTAGGGTACGATGGGGCTGACATACGTACACACGTAAAAGTCCCTTAAATAAATAGAATAAAAAAAAAAAAAAAAGTATAAACCATTATTTTCTATGCACTTTTGCCATCTCATAGGTAGTTCATTGATCCCTTTACTAAAAAAACCAGTCGGAAGGGAATCAATAAAATCTTTGAAGGCGATTTGGACTGCCCCACCGGAGTTGAATTTTTTCCCTTGCAAGAAGTTATCCAAATTTCGAAAAAAATGGTAATCTGTTGGAGCAAGGTCCGGGGAGTACGGAGGATGTCTTAGACTTTCCAATTGAAGCTCTTCTAATTTAGTAGCCGTCTGTTGCGCAGTGTGTGGTCTAGCGTTGTCGTGAAGCAGCAGTGGCGTGGAGCGATTGACCAGCCTAGGTTGTTTAGCCGCTAGCTTTTCCATCATGGTTTGCAATTGCTGACAATAGACATCAGCCGTAATAGTCTGGCCAGATTTGAGAAAACTGTAATGAACAATACCGGCACTAGTCCACCAAACGCTTACAAGTAACTTTTTTGGGGTTAATTTTCGCTTGGGGCAGGATTTGGCTGGCTGGCCAGGATCCAACCATTGCGCTGAGCGCTTCCGATTATCGTAAAGAACCCATTTTTCATCACAGGTAATGATTCGGTTTAAAATACCTTCATTATTGTGCCGGTTTAGTAATGTAACGCAGCAGTCGACGCGCGTTTGCCGGTTTGCTTCAGTCAATTCGTGAGGTACCCACCTTTCAAGCTTTTTAATCTTCCCAATTTGCTTCAAGTGAATTAAAACAGTTTTATCACTAACATCGCAGCCTGCAGCTAACTCGGACGTGGTTTGTGATGGATCCGCTTCCACAATAGCCTTCAACTCTTCATTATCAACTTGAGTCTCAGGCCGTCCACGGGGCTTGTTCTGCAGGTCGAAATTTCCAGAACGAAAACGTTGGAACCAAAAACGAACTGTGTTTTCTTTTGCAACACGACCGCCATACACATCATTCACCCTTCGAGTTGTTTCCGCAGCACTAGTGCCACGGCGGAACTCGTACTCGTAAATAATGCGATATTTTAAGTTTTCCATTTTGTAAAATGAGTGACGCAAACAGAAAAAAACAGAAGAAAAAAACAAATAAATGACGATCATGGAAGCACAAATACATGAGTCTATAGCTGTACAAATTTGAATTTCCAATTCCTTACCAAAGAGGAGAAATTTGTGATTAAAGTGGCCAGTACGAAAAACGCCAATTTCATATGTAAGGACCTAATATTAATACACATTTTATTAAAGTTTAACCGTTACTTTGCCAAACATTGGTAAATTAGTATATTGAAGGTAAGTGCGAGGTTCACGATGCGTTGCGGCGGCGGAACGCTGTCACTCTGTCATTTTACATAAAAATACAAATATCCATGGTGCGTTCGTGCTACGCCGCACGTGCCCGGTGCTTCGCGAAATGAAGCACAATAAGGTGCACACGTTGTAATGCTAGGGCAGTACCACTCTGTAGCATTTTATAATACATTTTAAACAACAAACTGCACTAAGCGGTGCCGTTCCGGCGTCGCAATGCATCGTGTGCACCGACTCTAATTCTTGTAGCTTAAAAGTGTTCAAAATCTTCTTTTAATCTAATTTCAGCCTTGTATGTGTCAAAAATAACTATGATGTGTGTTTCAAACGTGATATGAGATTTTAACACGTTGAACGCCGGCCCTTTTTCTCAATACTTCCCGTTCAAGCCGTTTTAATCTCTTTATTCTACAATAAATCTTATTTCGAAATATGTTTTTCTTATCAATTCTAATGTTATAAATTTGCGTTTTATCACATTTTTTAGCTGGGGGTCACCGGTGCGCCCCCCCAGGCCCAAACAGAAAGTTCACTGAGGGTCACCGGTGACCCCCACGGCGTTCAATGTGTTAATAAGAGAATTGGCCGTTCGATCATGCGGTACTTACGACGTCATTGGCCGCATACCCGGGCCGGTTCTTGACCTCCCTGGCGGTGTGGTCGAGCTCGACGCCGCACGTGGCGCAAGTGAAGTGGTACCCGTGGTACACTTCACCACGGTAACGCAGCGGTTCGCCGTCAATCACACCACTGTACGATTACATACTTACTTAATGTTCGCGCCAAATGGTCGCGAACGACCTACGCGGAGGCGCAACCTCTATGTTTTATATTTTAAAACAGAAAGAAGATTGTCATTCGTAAAAAGGAGAGATGTCAAATATATATGAAAAAATACATTACCTAAAAACGAAATAAAATGTTATTTTAGAAAACCCTAATTACAAACCCCAAAGGGAAGGCGCTAAGCTACCCGTTAAGCCAAACGGCCTTCCCACTTAAAACATATATTGTAGTCTAAGAACAAGCATGTTTTTAACTATGCTGCTTGAAAGATATGTGGAGATAGATATGAAGAATGTTTCTGCAACTGGGTATATATTTATATACATACAAAATATATTTCAAAATCAAAGAAATTATATCGAGGGGTGAAAGGTTATTTGGTTTAAGCGACATTTTTTGGTGATATAGTAATATATATTTTCGGAATCAGCGTTTTTTTACCGACCCCAAATATATATATATATATGCATATTTTCAGAGGTCTATTTTGGCATTAAAACGAAACTTTTGAGCGTGGTTCCGAGGAAAAAATTTTTTTTTTTGAAACGCCCTAATATATATATATATTACTATATCACCAAAAAATGTCGCTTAAACCAAATAACCTTTCACCCCTCGATATGTTGTTATAATAGTTTTAAAGCACAGTTTAATATTATAGATAATATCATTTATAGATTTAGTGAAATGTGTTGTAGGACCAAAAGTAAAAATTTAATTTTGTCTACCAGAGTACAGAAGAAGACCTAGAATAAAGAAATCTAATAGAAGACTAAAATTATCAGAAAAATGTTTTTTTTTTTTAAATCAGTACAAATACAGAGTTTTTTGCTGTTGTGTGAACTCAAAAAGATACAAGAATGAACATTCGTAAATTGTGAGCTACATTATTATCCTTTTTAAAAACTGTGTTTGTGCAGAAATTTCATACTTACATATACAAACATACTTTTGTTACAGTTAAAATAAAAACAAAACTTGAACACTAAATCATCATTCATCAAAAATCTGTGATACTCTTTCCAGAAAATGACAAGATGTACTCTATGTCGCTAAGGACTGGAGCAAGTGGCAAACCGTCATACGACAGAAAATATCCTTAGACCCTCAGCATAAAATAAATAAGCAAGCGGGAGGAAACACTTACTGGCATTTATGGCACATGTAATTCTGCAGTCCGTCTGCCTTGATGCGAGCATTACAAGAGTGGCAGAGAGCACGACCACCATGCTTGATGAAGCCAGCATCAGCAAGCTCCACATTGCATTCCTCACAGCGGAAGCAGGCCGGGTGCCAGTTCGCATTCATCGCTTTTATTACACGACCAATCACAAATTCACCTAGCAAATTTTATTTTTATAATACACAGGCCAACATTTTAACTTAATTAAACTATATAGTGGAGTGACGTGCTTGTCATAAAAGCATAAAGACACATTATCTTGTGTCTTGTATCATATACTTGAATATTTAATACATATATTGATTTAAAATTTGGTCTAAATTGGGTTCTGAAACTCCTATTCTGTTAATTACCAGATTTTAAGTATATTCTTAATTAAGGTAATACTTTTATGCTATTATAAGTTGCATGCCACTGATATCTTGTTTTAAGATGATGATGGAATGTGTTTGCCTGATGTTATATATGTAGGGTACCTTATTGTTGTTCATGAGAAACAATCAAAACAATAGGTTATAAGATTGGTGGAAAAACGAAGGCTGAGATTTATAGACGTTACTTCGACATTGCTTAGCAAAATTCTCAAAAAAAAATGTTTTGACAAAAAACTGAATATTTAATAGGAACTTGTATATAGCCATAGAGTTTGCAGACCCAAATCCATGTTGCCAAAATCAGTGATTAACCTAATCCTTTTACATTCATTGAGTAATTGTAATGTTTTAGTAAAATCTAAGCACTAACTAACTTAAAGTTGCATCTATAAATCTCAGCCTTAATGTGATTGACGCTGGTAATATGTATGCCACCAAGCAATAAACATTGATGTAACTAAACAGTGTTTTCTTAAACCTAATACATAACAAATGCTTATTCACTTTAAAAATCTAATGCTGTTGCATCATAAAAAAATCTCATCAAAGCTGAAAATGCAATGAATATACTTTTCATGATAATCACATTTTTGATATTATATAACACATAGAAACAACAGCATATTAATACATTTATTTAGCAAAGTCTATTAGATCATATACTTTTCAAATATTGTTGACTAAACTCATTTAATGGGCTAACGTTTTGTTAGGTCATATTGTTTACTAGGTAATAAAAACTCTACTGCATAACCTGTTTTTAACTTACCACATTTACCACAGCATGGAGCAAATAGAACTTGGAAGTCACGCTCGCAATATTTGCGACCTTCAAACTCATAAAATATTCCTTCAGGAAAAACACGGAAACATTGTGCACATCTGTATAACAATCATGGAAATTTTAAAACTATAATAAATAATTAATAAAATAATAAAACAAAGACAGATTGTTTCAAGTAAGCAATTATTTTATAAAATTACAAATAAAACATTATGATATTTATAAATAAGTAATGGGTGTATTTACTTACACAAAACAATTAGTATGCCAAAGTTCACCATTGGAATTGACTATTTTTTCATTAGTTTCAAAACCATCTCCACAGCGAGTACAAAACATGTTATCAAGAGACATTGTTGGTAGTCTGCAATATAAAACATAGAATTTTATTGAACTTTGTTTACCCACAAAGGAATGTTCTTCAAAGGTAATTCTTTCAACTGCTATAATAAACAGCTTATTTGAACTTAAAAATTAAACTTGATACAGTCTAGAATATCTTAGATAATTTCTTATGAGACATAAAAAGCATTAAAAATTTACTTTCTAACAACACTAAAAGACAAAAGTATTGTACCATTCACATTTGATAAGTTGTGAAAGGCTCTGTAAAATATTTTATTTAATAACTAATTAGACCTCAGTTTTTAAAAAATATATTAAACCTTTTTATGTATCTGAAGAGGTACTAACTTAAAAACTTTTAAATTTTCTTTTCAAATCCATTTATAATAAAGTTTTGTGTCCAGAGAGTTGAGGATAAATAATACTAACAATTTGTTAATACTGCAAAAGGAAAATGTACATAGGTACAAATGATAATTGATTAAGCAGGCATACAAGGACAAACATTTAATATTTATGATGTCATCAATAAACTTAAATTCCAAAATGTAGTATAATAGTAAGATACTTTTCTAAATAACAATGATTAAAAATCGAGATATTATTAAAAGTACACATTTTCATTACCTTTAAAATAAAAAAGAACATTAGAATTTTAATGGCAACTTAATATAGTTAATAAATTAATAAACAAAAATACTTATAAACTATCATTGGTGCATGAGAATGCAGTGGTGTGTTATTTATTAAAAGTTTTATACAAATATAAAAGGTTTTTGCATTCAAGTATAGTTTAGTTGCGGCAAAATGCGTGAGTGTAAGATGATTATGAATAATTTGTATAACGTAAAAACCACTCCCATTTTACCAGATGTAGCTTACCCTGGCATTTTTCACTTCTAACGTACGTATTATCTAATTAAAACGTGGTCTTCATAAAAACCTATGCAAAAAACAAGAATATAACTTAGTAACAGACCATACGAAAAGTTTAAACAAAAATGTGGACAACTATTAAGAAGTATTTATACAGTGATGTAATGAGGTAAAAATAGATAGTATCATAAATTAAATACAACAAGAAATATTACTCACTATTTACACGTCAAAATTTACAATAACACCATAAAATTAAAAAATATAATCTAATTTCAATTTTGTTATAAATTATAAAAAAATAAAGAATAACATGAGCCAATAACCATTTCCTAGAAACTGTTAAAACTGAAAAATAATGTTGCTATTTGTATTCATAGATGGGCAAAATGTAATCACATTAATAAAAATGATTACGATTACATTTTACTTTTTTTACCATTATTTTGATTGCATTCGCTCATCTATGTTTTAAACACTATATAATAACAGATTGCATACACATTTATGATTTCTTAATGTTTTAAATGAAATTAACCATGATTACAGAGCAAGAAAATTAATATTACGACAACATTTTGTAATCGTTAATCATTAAACAGATTACATTTTGCCCATCTCTGTTTGTATTATATACTCAAGATATACTTGTTTTTTCTATCTTATGATCACAGAACAAAGATACCATATAGCTTATTATACCTTCGCAGAAAATATGTCGTGTTTTACTTGTCTGTTTCTTTTAAAATGTGTTTATGGCGTGCGAGAAAGAAAAATTAATTGCACATACGTTTTCCTTTACCTTTTTCACAGAACCCGAAACATTTACTCTAGCTCATTCTTTTTAAAAAAAAATATGTAAATCATAGATCACTGACAAAGTTTTCCAAATTCATGGTTAGAAACTACCAATTCAAACAGCTGAAAGCACAAGAACTGATCATGAAAGTAGACAGGTCAAAGCGAGTCACTATAAAGGTTTTCGCGCTTGTTTACTGTGGTCACGATTTTTTGAGTTGGTGGTGGGTTGATTACCCGAACTGGGTCGTAAATAAATCTTCCTTGGGAATATTCCCGGGAATTTACGAAATGTTCTCGGAAGTTTTGGGCACTTTGGGAAAATTCCCGGGCATTTTCATCACTAGTCGTGACCACAGTACACAAGTTCAAAGACCGTCATAGTGACTCGCTCGATGAGACGATGTTCTATGTCAGCTAGTTCGAAATAAGATAGATAAAAAAATTAATTAGTATCGGTCTCTCTTCCTCAGTCAGTAAGAACTCAAAAGTAATTATTAAAATAATCATGATTAATTGAATAGAATAAAGATTATGCATGTAATCTTGATTAAAAGTAATCAAGATTTATATAATGTAATCATGATTACTTGTAATCTGATTAATAATTTGATTGAAAGTAATCATATAATTACGCTTCAAATATAAATTTATATATTATTTGTTTTGTTAAGATTGTTGGTAATTTTAACTGGTGATTATAGAGAGTATAATCGTGTATAATGGTGATATGTAGAGTTATTATTCCAATTGCTAGTACTCTAGGGTTCAGAACCAGTTATTTTTGCGGGTATACAACCTATGGCCCCATGGTCATAGTTCCGATAAATAAAGGTTTTCTTTAGCACATTCACATGTTATGGGACATTGCCTTTCCCACTAAGGGGAGAATAGAACAAAAAAAAAATGTTTGGCGGTAAAAGATCAACCCGGAGTGGTTGCATTTCTTCCGCACTCTCGTTGAATAATTGTTGTTTTCTTGTTGTGGCGGTCGGCTGGGTGTTCAATTGTTGTCAGAGCTTGTGTTGTTGGCTTGAGCAACGATGAAATGCTCGGCCGACTACGTGCGATGGGCAATCAATGGTTTATTTGGCGAGATGTTAGCGGAGTGATAGGTCCCTTGGGTCGCTGAGTATTCCCACAAATCTACAAAATCTTCCTCGCCATTTATATTGTATGTGTTTAGAAATGATGCAATAAACAACAAATGAAGATAGATTACATTGAATCAAAACTACGACAGAGATATTGAAGTGTGGCAGGAAGACTACAGAAATTTAATATGACTTTAAAATAAATTACATGGCTGTATGGCGTAAACGCCTTTGCCTATCCCACAAAGGGGAGAATGTAACAACAACAAAAAAAAACAACTACAGCTTATTATCCCCATCTATTGAAAAGCGCGTGACAACAAAGCTCGGAACAATCAGTTACGATTTTTTTCTTAAAGTACTACCTATATCTATTGTGTGAGGCTATTTTACGAAGTTTAGCGGTTGAAAACTACAAAATGGATGAAAATATCTTTAAATCCAACTTAAAAACACTAAAAGAAATCATTCTAGATGAATCAAGGTTAGTTACATACATAACTCTTAGTAAAGAATTATGTGTTCACGTAAATGAAGCAAAACTCTTGCTTAGTAAAGTTGTGGATGAGTTGAGAACGAATCAACCAGATATTGATCTAAATGTTAATTATATCGTATCTGGATTATCAGATAAATTCAGCGGCCAGACGATAGTATGCTCTGAAGCTGATTTAAATAGAATAAAACAAAAACTTGAGATTGTATTTTATGAGCACATATACAGTCTAAGTAAAGGGGATTCTTTGATAGATAAAATATACCTCTTAGCGTCAAATAAATTGGAAGATCTATCGTTATGTTCGGGCTTAATTAAAAACAATTTTTGTTCGAAACGTACACTGGATGATGTAGGAGCCTTAAAATTAGAGAACCCAAAGGCAGTGAAAGATTTAAATATTAGAAAACCCCCAGAAAAAGATCAACAACAAAAGATCCAGGTTAATAAACAAACAATATCTAATCTAAAAAACATAAACGTAAATATAAATGTATCAGAGAGTTATAAAAACAATGAAATAAATAAAAGTGACCCTGAAAACAATATTAAATCAGAAACACCAACACCAAAGAAAACTATAAAGGGTAACAGTTTATTAAATAAAAATGGTGGAAAATCTAAAAGTATTGAAGTATTTTTCAATAAAATAGATGTATCTAAATTAAATAACCAGCAAAAAAATGAGTCAACTGTACAAGAAATAGACAGTAAACAAGAAATTAAAGTTAAAGAAGAGAAAATGGATATAGATGACATGCATACAGACAATAACAATAAAAGTGCTCAAACTAAGGCAAATATACATGTAAAAGATGTACTTCGTCAAATAAAAAAGAAACCAAAACTTGATAAAAAAAGGAAGAGGGTGTTACATGTTTCAGACAGTGAAAGTGACAATGAAACTGAGGATCCTTTTAGAGATGAAACACATCAAAATCATGAGTCTGAGGATGAAATACCTCCAACACCCTCAGTCAATACCATCAAAATCACATCAGGCATTGTTAATCCAAAAAAACGTAGAAAGATTATAGATAAAACATATGTAGATGATGAAGGGTACATATTGACAAAAAAAGAAGAAGTGTATGAAAGTTGTTCTGAAAATGAAGAAGAGTCCCATAAAAAAGAAAATTTAGAAAATATTGCATCAATAAAAACAGACACATTGCTCAAGGAAAATAAAACTGTAGCCAAAACAGAAATATCACCTAAGGATAAAAAAACTAAAACTAAGAAAAAAAGTCCACCAAAGGGGAATCAACCGACTATTATGAATTTTTTTAAGAAAAAGTAAAATCACTGTTTTTACAAATAGAACTAATTTTATAGTTTTATTAAATAATCTTATTAATTATATTTTTAAAATATCGTGTAAATTGTATTGTGTATTTTACCTTTACATACAAACTCTTCAAAACTAATCATATATTTTTTTCATGTATTAATCATTCTTTCAAGACTGCTGGATTTGGTTCTAAATAAAAAAAGGGATATTGTCGTTTAATTTTTTTTAACAAAAACATAAATAACCATTTTTATAACTACTTCAATTTCTTATTAAAGAACATGACCCAAAAATTGTATGAGACCATACTGCAAAGTGTCCATAGAATTTGTTTAAAAAGTGAAGACCTAATTAAAGAAATGTTATTATAGTTTAAAAGTTAGGCATTTTGTCACAATTTAATGAAGGTCATAAATTATTTTAGAAAGAAATAAAAATCATTGTTTTAGAAATCTACTCATATTTATTTAATAAACTACATTCAACATTTCATCTTATAGTTCCAATAGCCACAACCCAATCTGGATGAACTTGTACATCTACTAAATATGTACACTTTGTGTTGAATGTGGAAGAGAATACATCTTGATTGGAAACCTGTCTGTAAATAAAAAATAGAAATGTAAAATTTGTGTTATCATTGAACTTAACATTAAATGCCTTTTCTGTATGGAGTTTTCTACTTAATTTCATCAATTGTTTTTTATATTTACTTACTTGCTTTTAGACTGGCCGTCACATACCATTTTTACAATTCCATCCATTCCAGCTGAACATAATAATGAATTTCCTATTGAAGAATCGTTTGGGTTCAATAATATTCTGTTTGTCAAACTGGCTTTACCTACAGCAGACCAATCAAGTGCAATGACTTTACTGTGATGACCACGATATTCATTAACACATGTGCTTGCAGCTAGATCCCATACCTTTATTTTTTTATCATCACCTGTTGAAAATAAAATAGATTTCTTTACTCAATTTAAATCCGTAAATCTTTAAATCACGTTTTTCGTTATTGTCAAGATAGAAAATAACGTTTGAAAGTGACTACGGGATTGATTTTGTAAGAACAAATTTAATAACCACTGTAGTTTTATAAAATTTAGCAAGATTCTACATCCCCAATAGAACAAAAACCCTAATTTAAACAATATTAACTAACATAATATACAACATAGAAGAATAGGTTATTCAAGGTAAAAAAGCAAATGTGAAGATGTTCCAAATAGAAAACAAAGCAGACATTTCACTATAGCTATTTAGTGAGGCTGGTTTTTGTGTCACGCTGACGGTCGGCGCTGATGGGTCAATTTGTATGTAGTTGTATATGGCGTTTTTGAGTCGCGCTGAAGGCATGTATCGACAAATACAGTCATGGACAATCGTGTAATAGATACCAGTCGAGTAATTGAAGAAGTGCAATTAAAGAAATGTTTATGGGACGTAACAAAGCCTGGGATGACATCTTAGCTTAATATATTTAACTTTGTTTCTTACAATAAATAATTACATAATATTTTTGTGTACTTATTTTTTTTTTTTACTTTAAATTAACCATCAAGCACTTAATCGGCTGTATAGGAACATTACGTAAGCTGCAATAGACCAACCTATTTTGTAGCTTTGCTAGTAATTCATCAAAACTTCTTGATGACATAAAGAAATAGTTGAAAAACTCACACCTAGTAGTTCTCTGTCTCAGTCACACCTGAGTTTTTATATGTATTGTATAAGGCCCATGTTAGGCCTTGTATGGAATACTGTTCGCATCTCTGGGATGGTTCTGCCCAGTACTTACTTTACGCTCTGGATAGGTTACAGCGTAGGGCTGTCCACATAGTGAACGATCCAGACGTTTCTGAACATCTTGAATCGCTCGAAATTGCGCAGAGATGTTGCCTCATTAAGTGTTTTCTACCGTCTGTATTATGGCGAGTGTTCTAAAGAGTTGTTTAACCTTGTTCCACCCTCTCCCTTCCTGAATAGAACCACGCGCGCGGGTTTGCGGTGTCACAGCTATACGGTATCTCACATCCCGGCTAGGACTAAGAGGTTCTCTAAGTCCTTCTTTTGCCGTGTCGTTGGGCTGTGGAATGGTCTTCCGGCGAGCGTGTTCCAACATTCTACGATATGGGATCCTTTAAGCGTAACGTGAAGAGATATTTGTGCAGGCCGGCATGATCGCTGCGACTACCTATGGGTTTTTTCTTACCTTTCGATAGTCGTTGGCGTTTTTTTGGACTGCACCATGCTTACCATCAGGTTTGATGCAGTCACTGAACCGTGTCAGTGTAAAAAAAAAATTTTTTTTGTCGTCGTCTCTCAACTGGTCGTATAATATATAGAATTCCCCTGCGAAGATTCTCTGCTCGATCAATGGATGAACATGTATTTCTTTTTGCAGACGTTTTCTTTGCTAAATAGTACGCGGTAACAATTTTCACTACCATCGACATTGTTTGCGTCTGTACTTCACGGTGATCAGCGCGATACAAAAACGATACGCGCCGACCGTCAGCGTGACAGGAAAACCAGTCTTAAAAGTACGACAGAATACACACTAACAAGTTCAATCATTTGAAATAGAAATGAAGACTACCGCAAGATGGTGGATTTACTTTAGAGAGCACACTCGACATCAAAGTACTCTTATATCAACGTATATTCTCTCACCCCTTAGCTCTGTCACCACCTAAGGCAGTTAAAGTGATTATTTTCACACTATAGCAAACAATTTAAGAGATTGGGTAATCATTACAAAGTTTATGTGGATATTACCTGAGCTAGCTAAGTATGCACCAGAAGGGTCAAAAGCTAGAGTTCGTACTACATCGCGGTGCCCCCACAGGACACGCATAAGACGGGCGTCACACACCGCAAACAGTCTGACACTGCGGTCTGCGCCACCGGCCGCTATATACGACTCGTTAGGATGGAATTTGACACACTGAAATATACAGAGGCGTTCAACCCATAATTTCATACCTTACAATAAATAAGTTAAATAGGAAGAAAGAATACATTCATATCCTTATAATGTACTTTATTTTCACGCCATCTATCATTCCAAGGTCAATGTTAGCTAATAAATTAATTACGCCAACGTAGCGTCGCTTACGAAACGCAGAGTGAATTTTGCATAGCCTACAATACAACTCTCGGATCTCTTCGCAATTAAAAGCAGTGCTTTTTGTAAACAAAGGACTTTAAATATATTGTTTATTTAACCTAATAAGCATTTCTAATTATTATTAAATATTAAAATAACAATATGACTAAACTTTTATGCTTATAAATTGTAATCATAACAAATTATAAGTAAAAGTATTTATTCTGCGTTTATATTCCATTTGCCGTACGCGTGCGTTTTTAGAATATACATTAATATATACCCTACAATTTCCTTAATAACATGAATTGTGTACTTCAGTCTCTATGTCATTTTTTTTTGTATCCGTGGTGAAATTCTACATTGGACCATCAGGGATGCTGTGAGGGCAGCGACCCCTGTGTCTCTTACTGACTAAAGCCGACCAGACCAGACCAGAAGCCGATCCAGACGCCCTCTATGTCATATTTTTTAAGTAAGTTTATGTATTCTTATGTCTGAATTTAATGCAATATGTCATATTAATTAGAAACAAAAATTTATATTTTTATACGAACTTTTAAAATATTTTCCTGTAAAATACTTGTATGTAAATATTATTATATTATGTGTTATATTATTATAGTATATCCTATGAATTCTTACAGTAACATCTGAAGTGTGCCCAACAAATATTCTGACTGGGAATGTTCTGCTGAGAGACCATAATTTAGCAGTTCGATCATGGGATCCAGTCACTATAAAAAGACCGCTTTTAGATATATCCATACACCAAATGGGATAATTATGACCTCTGTAAATAAAAATAAAAATTGTAATAAGGCTGCAAGTGTTTTTATTTTTTATCAATTAAATAACCTCCATTTGTACCTGTATATAGCAGCACAAGAATAGTCAGACAGCCTCCAAACTCTCATTGTGGTATCATGAGATGCTGACAAAACTAAATCCTCTTTTGGAAGTATACCAACAGCCTGTACTGGACCAGAATGGCCTCTCAGAGGTAAGCCTGCGCCTATTTGTCTAAAAAATATAAATTAATTAACTCAATTTAGTCATAGACACTTTGAATAGCAAAAAATGATATATTTATACATACAAAGAGTCATCATCTGGTAAAGAATCAATTGGCATATAACATGCTAATGCCACTTCAGATATATTCTGGCTGGCTATTCTTTTAACATTATTTTGTCCAAGATTCCATAGCCTAATTTCTGAGTTACTGAAGCCGCCGCATAGTAAGTTACATTTTGGATCAGTTGTTGCACATACTAAACTGAAACATTGAATAAAAAAGAAATTAAAAAGTTATTTTCAAAGTTACAGTTTTAGTCCAAATGTAACTAAAGCCAGAAAACTATTTACAGCTGTTTCTAAAATAAAAGTATGCTTGTGTGTTAATGCCGTTACCAAAGTATGTTGGAAAGGTTGCTTGAATACCATTGTCAAACACTAAATCTTTGATGTTATGACCCTATTCATATGGTGCTTTTTTATTGCAAATGGTGAGAAATAAGCTCGCTCTAGAAAGATAATAGCTCATCATATATGAGGCTACTATAACCTGTAAACAGCAGCATCGCTAGAGTGCCTGTACATGGGTGACATGGTCACTTTGTGACAAAACCTCTCTTAATTAATAAAGAGGAAAAAAAATCACTAGAAGTGTTGCTGTCATCTTCCTATATACATTTTTGAACAAAGATAAAGAACAACAACTTAACTAACTTATCCTTAACAACTTCTTAAATTATAAATTTGGTAAGATGTATTCTAGAGTTACACAAATACCACTTAATAGACAACTATAATTCTAAGCTTACTGTGTATCAGGCGCGGCTATCTTATACAATTTTAAAGGCGCCATAGATTCTCTAACTCCTCTTATCGCATCTTGCAATTCCAGTATTTCTTCATCTACACACTGATATTCAGCATGTCCATTGCACTTTGAAAATATATCTAACGAAAAAAAGAATTGATTATTTTATATAAAAAACAACTATAAAATAAAAAAAAATGCTTTTGTAAAAATATGAATACAAAGGTTATTAATTAAGGTGAGACATCAGAGTTTTAAGTTCCAGATATTAGATGTTGGGTGGAAGAATAAACGCCTTTAAAACAGAAACACGACGTATTGACAACTCCTATAATAGCGAAAAAATTTGTGTTTTCAGAGTGGCTCAGTGCAGCTTTCTGTCTCATGTCAGTTAAGCGAGCGTATGCCTTCAGGGTGCCAGTGCAGTGCGCGGGGTAAGGCCCGCATCGTTCTCGGAGCGAGTCTGAGATCCCTGGGCTAGAGAAGCATGAGGGTCCACTACAAGATTGGGGGGTCCTGTTGTTGTTACATAAAGTGTCCAACACAAACTATCAATAGCACTTTTAGTCTAAGTATCGAAGTATCACTTTGTGTCTAAAAGGATAACATTGTAAGTTTAGTAATGAATTTGAGTGATTCCATTGAATAGGATAGTAGTAATAATATGATCTCAAATTGAGGTGCTCTTCAAATTTACTGTACCTGTAACTCCCCTAAAGAGAAATAGTTCTAAAATTGAAATATTTGTATAAAAAGCAATATTATTGTCACTAACTTTTATCCATTACCCTAAATTTTCTCAGATCTTTGATATAATATTAAGCGTACAATAAATTAATGTAAATTTTCCGCCGTTTTAGAGATGTCATGGCACGTGGCTGACATGAGAATTCGCAGATGATAATCTGCTTCAAAATTAGTTTGCTCATTCAAGAATAATATGTTATTGACTTTGTATTAGCATCATATATTTTTAAAATCCAAATATGTCTAAATTTGAGTGGAAACAGTGTCATTTACGGGAACTTTTAATTTAAAAAAATCTGTAGGTTAAGCGCATCTATTGCTTATAGTACATGTCGTGAGTGGTTGCAAAAGTTAAAAAAACGGTGATTTTCTCTTATAAGACAAAGATCGCAGTGGAAGGCCAAAAATTTAAGAGGACGCAGAATTGGAGTAAGATTCGTCTCAAACACAAAAGAAACTTACACTTTAGAAATCACTCATCAAGCAGTCTCACATTGTATCCAACAAGGTAATTGGGTTTGATTCAAATTAAACCCGAGAGATGTTAAACGCTGATTATGCATGAGTAAAATACTGCTAGATATAGGCACAAAAAAAGGTTTTTTTTTAAATCAAATCATCACTGGTAATGAAATATGGAATGGATGAATGAAATATGATAATCCAAAAAAGAAAATCACAGAAACACCTCAACATCCACAGCAAAACTGAATACTCATGGGAAAAAAAATGCATGCTGTATATTTGATAGGATCAGCTGGGTGTGGTGTATTGCGAGTTGCTTAACCCAAGTGAAACAATCACTGGAACTACTGAACACATTTGCTGAGATTGAACAGAGCTCTAAAGGAAAAATACTCTCAATACTACTCAAGACATGACAAAGTTATTCTTCTTTAGCAGTTCCTGTGCAACAATATTTGAAAACACTAGATTGGAAAGTGCTACAAAATTTGTACTCCTAATATATTATGTGTAATTAGTATATTAATAATGGGAGTCTTATTTTTATTATACATTTTTATATTTTACCCTTTGTATCTGTCAATTTTTCTTCGCAGTGGTTTATTGTGGCCTGCAGAGCATCTTCTGTTTCCTCTTCATCTTCCTAAAATTGATATATGGAAAACATATATTTTACATAATATAAAAATCTGACTATAATATATGATATTTGTGTGTTTACATGCATTTGTGTTTAATGTGTTATTGAATAAATACAGTCAGAGTCTGTTATAACAACATTAAAGAGATTATTCATATTTAGTGCTAAAAACTGATAGTCTTAACAACCAGTTATGTTTTTAAGATACAAAGTTATTTTTTTTTTGCCTGGATTTTTGTTCTTGGTCAATATAACTGGTATGATATTCTAAAGCATGTTACCATAAACAATATTGACTGTAATGCAATTAAAATGAAAAACTATAGTAATATTATTTGTTTAATTTTATGATGGTGTGAAATTCTTTTATAAGGGAATGGACATAGGACACTTATCATTACACTCAAAGTCACAACAGGCAGACAAAATCACAAGTAAAGATATATCTATTTTATACTTACAGAGTTCTTTTTATTGGTGTCATTATTAATTTCAATGTGGAACCATGTTTGTAAAACTTGTATTAATAATACATGACTATGTTTAGCCATATAAGCTTTTAAAATATTCAATGCATCTTGTGATAAATAAATGTCAAATTTACATGATCTGAAAAATAAAATTTATGCATTTTATTTCTCATTCCACTTAAAATCTAAAGAGTTAATTATATATATACCTGAATGCAGCTATTGATGGTCTAGTTTCTATTTCTTGTAATGTGTATATAGAGCCAATATCATCAAGTATTTGATTCATATAATCCTTTTCTGGTGTTTCATTGTCAATAGTTCCATTTTGTAACGAGTTAAACAACTGTTCCAAGCTATTTGGGCGGTATAAGGCTGATGGTAAATTACCATCAATAGGTTGATGGTAGGACAAGTCCTTTTGTGGTAATGTTGTTAAATGTCTTTTTAAAAACATCTGTGCTGCCCCTCCATGTCCTCCACGAAGCATTTCTAAATACAAATGGCACAATAAAGGACTCAGTAGTCCTAAGAGTTCATTCTTTACTTTTTCAATTTTAATATCCTTTATAAAGTTGGCTAATCTGAAAGTTTTATTAAATTATTATCTGAGAGACATTTCATACAACTGATAAGTACCTATATCTTGTTATTTCGCACTTTAATTAGGTTTCTCAAAGTATCTTTATTAAAAATAGCATCCAAATGTACTTTAATTTGCATGCTATTTTTTGCTCTGGATATGAAACAATATTGGCAAAAGTGTATTTAAACTAAAAGCATTTTTAGTAAGAATTTGTTTCTGATGGCAATATGAAAAAATAATGACAACCAATACATTAAGAATCGACTATTTTAAATCCTACCGAAAGATATAGATTTACCTTGTGTACTGTACATCATATTGTCCGGAATCGTTATTAATGCATGAGAATAAGATTGAGTTGGCTCGACTCGCTTCGCACTGAACAATATTTGCTACAGCCATTTGCTCTGCGCTGTGACTATGGGAATTATTGTTATCATACACATCTACATCCTGTAATTATCAGAAAATTTTAAATTTCATAGGCTTCCAAACAGGTTCTAAAGTAAAAATAGTATCAAGTACTTACTGGATAATTCCGTCTTTCTAAGTATGAAGTAACGGCTGCTTTGATTGCATCGTTTCTAGATTTTTTCGTTAAAGACATTTAAGTTTAAATCAAATGTGTTTTATTAAATTAATTAATCTAAACTAACTTCAAAAAAATTACAACTATAGGTTCACGCTTCACAATAATAAACAAATAAATTATATCTGTCACTTAAGAGGGAACTTAAGAAGTAGGCATAACAATCTAAAATCGATTAATCTAAAATTGATTATTTAGAGAAAAATAATCGATTTCTCAGATCCATTTGGAATGCTACAACGATTCGATGAATGATGCACACCCCTCGAATCGGATCGATTCAATTCAATTCAAGAAATAGCAAATAAATCCCTAAACTGGCTACGATATTTTAGTTTTCTTAAATTTTTGCTGTTGTCGGACGTATTGATAATTTGAACACATAAAACTAATATTTATGAACGCATTCGAATGTCAGTATAGAAGATGGCGTTACTTACTAATAAAAATAAAAAAGTTGTCTCTACTGTCAGTCACTGTTACTCTAACAAACCTATTCATTCTGGAAAGTCTATCCTGCTCTATCGCGCCACGCATAGCATCGCTTCGTCTCGCGCTTCGAGTGTTATCGTGTCGCTGCGTACGGAACCCCTCGCCTCAGTCACCACACCGCGCGCAATCTCGCAGACTATTCTGTAATAGTTTTTGCAAGATTGTGCCTACGATCTCGCAAGATTTCGTCACGAGCCGCTTTTGTGGGACCTAGAAGATCGCCGGGAAGAGGAGCATTCTTCTTTGGAGCGTACCCTTAGTACCCTCGCGGGGAAAAGGGAATAGCACCGGGAACAATGTGACCCCCCTGGGTTCACGCACAGGAGAAACCCCATCGAAGGACCGAAGACCAACCCAGTGAAGAAGAGGAGTCTGTGGGCAATGCCGCAAAGGCTGCGTTCGCGGAGGAGCTCGAGAATACCACCACCTCGAGACCGATGTCCTCTCGAGAAGACGTGGAGTGGATGACCACTGCCATTACCCAGAGCATCCAAAGTGCCCTACAAAAATCATCTTACACCATTCCATCCGGGGGGCGGCTTCCACCGCTTCCCCGGTGGATTCAGGAGCTTATAAGCAAGAAGAGAGCACTGAGGAGGGAATGACAGTCCACACGGAGCTCTTCCACGAAAACTAAACTTAATTCGATGGTAGTGCGAGTTAAGGCAGCCCTCGATGACCATGCAGCGGAATCGTGGGAACAGCACATCGACAACATAGGGGACAAGATGTCCTCAATACACAGGTTGTGCCGGCGTCTTTCGAAGACGCCTGAACCCATACGTCCCCTACAGGATACATACGGTCACCCACGATTCTTAGCAAAAGATCGGGCGGAAATCTTTGCTACGTGTCTGGAGCGGCAGTTCTCCCCGAACCCAGTGTCAAATCTCCAGCACGACACTGAAGTCAGAACACTATTAGACGAGTACCTGGCGAAGCCGATAGAGCCTGTCGCCGGTTGCAGCGACGACGGCACCGCTCAATTTTTCACTCCGCGACAGGTACAGCGGGTGATCTACAAACAGAAGCCTCGTAAAGCCCCCGGCCCAGACGGCATAACAAATGCTATGTTACGTCACTTGCCGTTTAAGACTGTAGCGGCAGTGACTAGATTATACAACGGAGTCCTGCGATGTGGCCATTTTCCTGCGGACTGGAAGCAGGGAACGGTCATAATGATACCAAAGCCGGGCAAAAACCTGCAAAAGCCAGAGAGCTATAGACCTATCACTTTACTGTGTACGTTGTCTAAAGTGTTCGAAAGGCTACTACTCACGCACTTGAAGCTATATTTCACTCCGAGAGCCGAACAGTTCGGGTTTAGAGAGGAGCACTCAACTGTCCTCCAGCTCACAAGAGTCATCGACACTGTTGCCCGTAACCATGAAGAAGACAAACACGTCGCTGCCGTGTTCTTAGACATGGAGAAGGCGTTCGACAAAGTATGGCACGTGGGGCTGCTGTACAAGTTGTCGACGTCTACGGCCCCCAATAGATACATCCACATTATTAAATCTTTCCTGGAAAACCGCCGCGTCAGGGTGGCAGTGGAGGGCGTTTCCTCCCGGGACATACCCGTGAGGGCGGGAGTCCCGCAGGGCAGCTGTCTGTCACCGTTCCTGTACGCCGTGTATACCGATGATGTTCCGCTAGTTGGTCAGGCGGAGCTCGCACTTTACGCAGATGACACCGCATACTATGCCACCGTGTACAAGGCCAGAAGGGCCGCAAAAAAGCTTCAACCCACACTCGATGCTCTGCCTGAGTGGCTGGTGAAATGGAGGTTGTCAGTGAACGTAGGCAAGACACAAGCTATCATAACCAGAGTGCGGTCGGTAGCACTACCACCGCTGACGCTCCAGGGAAAGACAATACCATGGCTGAGTAAAGTCAAATACCTGGGTGTCACGATAGATCGAGGCCTGACATTCAAGAGTCACGCTGAAGATGCGATCGCGCGGGCAAAAGTCACGAGGAGAATGCTAGCTCCAGTGCTCAACTCGAGATTACCGCTTCGCACGAAAGTTGGTTTATATAAAACGTATATCCGATCGCGGCTCACGTACGCGGCCCCGGCTTGGTACTCGTACCTTTCCGAAACTAACAAAAAAAGGCTTAGAGCGCAGCAGTCCTTGGCCTTGCGGTCGATCGTAGGCGCGCCGCGTTACGTGAGAAACGCGACCATTGCCCGCGACCTTAAAGTAGAGAGCCTGGATGACTTCGTAAGCAACCTCGCTACACGAATATTTAAAAGAGCGGATTCGTCGGCGTACGTCCACCTCCAGGACATCGCGCCACTGCACGCAAGACCGCCAGAGAGTGATAGCGATCGAGGTGGACGTCGAAAGAAAATGAAGCCAAAAGCGCGCGATCTAGTCCGTCCCTAGACTGCCCTGAAGAGGGCATCTGGAGAGTCCTAGGCGGATGTGCGATACAGATTTGCACATCTTCATTACCCGATCACGCAAGAGGAGATACCCAGACGCAGACTTACCGATAAACCACCATGAAGGACGCATGTGCGCCTCAATCCAGCGACCTGTCCGTAGCTGCGGACAGCGATGAGTGCCACCGTCAGAAGCTCCGGCTTGAAACGGTTTCCCCACATCCCCTCAAACCGTCCCTTGATACATTTCTATATTGTACAATATTTTTTCTATAATTTGTAAATAAAGGCTTTGCCCATTTTTTATTTTTATATTAAATATTGTAAATATAGCACGTAAGATTTGTCCGTCCCTGGATTAAGTTTGTGTCGTAGTTTAGTTTAGATTAGTGTTTCAAATGTATAGATTTTAAGTTAGTTTATAAGTTAGAATGTATATATTTGTAAGCACTTTTTTAAATAAATGACTTGCCACTGTCGGGTATTTGTCAAACTATTATTTTGTATACCGTGTTTAACGTAATTAAAGTCAGTTCGTAAACCGCCGCTCGTCTTTCATTACATATACTTAACTGGCGACGAGGATTAACTTTCTAAGTATTTTAAAAGTGATACAATGCCTTTCGGAAATATTGAGTGTTTCGAGCTATCTTCAAAAAAATGGACAACGTATGTGAATCGCGTAAAGCAGTTTATAGCCTTAAACGAGATTAAGGAATCGCTACACACGGCCACGTTAATCACCTTGGTCGGCGAACCGACCTACGAACTTATGTGTGATTTGTGTTCCCCGGCTAAACCAGAAGATAAGACTTTTAGTGAATTAGTAGGCATTGTGCAAGAACATCTAGAACCCAGGCGTTCCGATATTGCAGAAAGACATTTATTCCGTTTGCGCCGTCAGATGCCGAACGAAGATTTAAGCGCGTACCTTCAGCATTTAAAACATCTCGCGAGTACCTGCAATTTCGGTGATAGGCTGGAAGAGAATCTTAGGGACCAATTTGTATCGGGCCTGGCGAGTGACGACATGCGTAGTCGTTTATTCGCGGAGAGGGACGTGGACTACAGGCGAGCGGTGGACTTGGCGCTGGCGCTCGAGGCTGCGGAGCGGCACGCGGAGGCGAGCCGTACGGGCAGCACGGCGCCGGGCGCACTGGACGGCACGGCGAGCGGCACATCGGGTGCAACGGGCACGGCGTCGGCGATGCCGCTGCACAGGATTGGCGCGAAACCAACAGGTTTTCGGGTGAAGGACACGCGGCCGCAGCATTGCTGGCGGTGCGGTCAAGGACATTCACCAGATAAGTGTCGCTATAGACGTTTTAGTTGTGATGAATGTGGGGTACGTGGGCACCTTAAGGTGATGTGCCGAGGCGCACGTTCTACGGGAGAACGTGTAGCGGGCAAGCAGACAGATAAAAATCAATTTTATATCGAGTCTGACTCTGACGACAGTAATTTTTATAATGTGTACGTTACCGGCAATAGTGATAAGCCTTATGAGATTGAAATATTAATTAATGATATTCCTCTTAAGTTTGAGATAGACACGGGTAGTAAAATTTCCGCTATTAGTGAATATTACTTTCATAAATATTTTAGAAATAGTCCGTTATCGCTTTGTAATTTGAAATTAAACTCATACACGGGGGAGAAAATTTGTCCGCTCGGTTTCTTAACTGTTAACGCGTTATATCACGATAAGGGCGCCGGATCGAGCGCGGGGTCGGCAGAGAAGCGCGAGGCGAGCGGACTGCGTTTGTACGTAATACCACAGGGTGGCCCGCCGCTCCTCGGTCGCGCTTGGCTGCGTCAGTTAGGATTTAAAAATATTTACATTAATAAAATAATTGATAGCGGTTTAGAAGCTCAAGATGAAAATACACTAATAAATAATTTAGAGAAAGATTTTCCGGATGTTTTCTCTTCCGGTTTGGGGACATGTACTAGAATGTTTTCATTAACGTTGACAGACAACGAGCCAATTTTTTATAAAGCACGCGCCTTGCCATTAGCATTGCGTGTTCCGGTTGAAAATGAATTAAATCGGCTCGTTAGAGAAGGCACTATTGTTAAAGTAAGCAGTTCAGAGTACGGGACGCCTGTCGTGCCTGTAATTAAAAAGTGTGGTAATATCCGAATTTGCGGCGACTACAAAGTCACAATAAATAAAAAATTAAAACGTGAGCCATATCCACTACCGCGAATAGAAGAACTTTACACAGTTTTAAGTGGAGCAAAAATATTTTCCAAAATCGACTTAGCCCACGCTTATGAGCAAGTGATGTTAGAAGAGAAATCGCGCGCTTGCACCACTATTAATACACACGTTGGTTTATTCGAATACATTCGCACACCATATGGTCTTTCCTGTATTCCGGAAAAATTTCAAAAGTTAATGGATGACGTCATGAAAGGCGTTCCGATGACCGTGGTGTATTTAGACGATATTTGCGTCGGGGGCTACTCGAAACAAAACCATATTAGTAATTTACGTGAAGTTTTCCGACGTTTACAATCTGTGGGGTTACGAATAAAAATAGAAAAGTGTGAGTTCTTTAAGCCTCAAGTAAAATATTTAGGTCATGTGATAGATCAAAACGGACTTCACCCAGATATAAATAAAGTCAAAGCGATTTCGGATGCACCACCCCCCAGTGATGTCCATAAACTTAAATCCTTTCTGGGACTAGTCAATTATTATGGTAAATTTATACCACAATTGAGCACAATGTTGTACCCGTTATATCAATTGTTAAAAACAAAAATTTCATGGAATTGGACACGAGAGTGTGAACAGGCATTTTGTAAAATTAAAAAAATATTATGTAGTGACAGGTGCTTAGCGCACTATGATCCAGAGCTGCCGCTGGTCCTTAGCGTGGACAGCAGCGCTTATGGCATTGGCGCAATTTTGGCGCATAGATACGCTGACGGCTCAGAGAGGCCGATTTGTTGTGTTTCTCGTACGCTCAACGAAGCGGAAAAATCGTACAGTCAGCTAGACAAAGAAGCATTAGCTATATTTTATGGTGTTACCAAAAATCACCAATATCTTTTCGGAAGGCGTTTCATTATACGATCAGACCATAAGCCACTTGCATACATTTTTGGTGAGCGGGCCGGCATACCGCAGACGGCAGCGAGTCGTCTTCAGCGTTACGCGGCGCGTCTCGCGGCGTACGATTTCTCCGTGGAGTGGGTGAGCTCGGCGCGCAACGCGCCTGCTGACTGCTTGTCACGTTTGCCTTTGCATCGTAATTCTATCGATAGCGAATCCGATTCTATGTTTTACTTATTGTATTTAGAAAACGAGTTTCCGGTGAATTACAAAGATATTGCGGAGGCAACTAAAAACGACATAGTACTACGCAATATATATAAAAATATTTTTTTTGGTTGGCCTAGTGATACTGATGTCGAACAAGAAAAACCATATTTTAACCGTAAACAAAATTTGTTTGTTGATCATGGATGCATAGTATATAACTATCGCATAGTGATTCCGCCAAAGTTTCGTAATTATATCTTAGGTGAGCTGCACGAAGGTCATTTGGGGGTTGTTAAAATGAAAAATACAGCTCGTAATTATGTTTATTGGCCGGGCTTAGACGGCGATATTGAGAAGTTATGTAGGGAATGTGTGACGTGCCGTCAGCAGCGCGATGCGCCCCCGCACGCGCCCCTCACACCCTGGGAGTTCCCCTCGCGGCCCTGGCAGCGGCTGCACGCTGACTTCGCCGAATATCAAGGTAAACATTACCTTATTATAGTTGATGCACACAGTAAGTGGATAGAAGTGTTCCCCTTAGGTAGTACCACTGCTAAAATTGTTATTGAGAAGTTTAGAGAAATTTTCGCACGCTTCGGGCTACCGCGGCAGATAGTAACCGATAACGGTCCTCCATTCACATCGAGTGAATTAAAATATTATTTTGACAAAAATGGAATAATACACACATTAACCAGTCCGTACAGGCCTAAAGGGAACGGAGCGGCAGAGAATGCCGTCAAGACAGTGAAGAAATGTATAAAAAAAGCTAGTTATGAAGGGGTCGATGTGCATCAAGCTATACATAAAATGTTATTTAACTACAGAAATTGTGAGCATGCCACTACCGGCGTCGCGCCGGCAGAGGCCATGCTGGGCCGACGGCTGCGGGGCCGCCTGGACGCACTGCGACCAGATACTGAGGGGCGGGTGCATAACAAACAACGTCAACAAATTGAACGCGCCGGTGGCACTGAGCGCTCCGTCAGTATAGGTGACACGGTGCTCGTAAAAGACTTTACGAAGAGTAAAGACAACTGGGTAGAAGGGCAGGTTAGCGGTCAGCGAGGACCGTCATCTTATAATGTTAAATTACCAGATAGCACTGTAAAGAGACACATAGATCAAATTTTAGATATAAACCAAAGCAAAAACAGATATTCGCTATCCTGCACTTCTACGCACGATGAGCAAGTTCATCAAGATGACTTGGAGACTGTTCCGCATGAGGACGTTATTACTCAGTCTCCAAATGTCGTAACCAGTGCCAAGTCACCTGTTAAAAAACATAACTTGAGACCGCTGCCGCACAGGGTTGGTCTAGTGTAATTTTGTATGTAATATGTTGTATTATTATTTATTTTAATTGTATGTATTTAATTAAGTAAGGAGGTGTCGGGTATTTGTCAAACTATTATTTTGTATACCGTGTTTAACGTAATTAAAGTCAGTTCGTAAACCGCCGCTCGTCTTTCATTACATATACTTAACTGCCACAAACCCTTTTCAGTGGATGGACGATTGCGTGATGTATGTAAGGTTGATTGGAAGGCAGTGGAATGTGTGGCGAGTGAAATCGAAATCTATTCATTCTGTCTGTGCAGTCAATTTATTTTATTTATCAAACATATCGTGTGAATAAATATTATATTTTAAAGTTACGACTTGACTATGATTGACCTATTTAGGTTCAGACAGACTGCCTGATTGGTCTCCTACAATTCCTACATTACTTGTATTAACGGTAAATTATCATGAATAATGCTCTGCGTCTATATAAGGCATGTTTGAAAAAGTGGCGATTAATCGTAAATTGATCTTTTAATACTCAATTTAATCGAGATTCGATTCTAGAATTTCAATTCGAATCGATTCAGAGATGGATTTTTTGTCAAGTGAATCAACATGCCTATTAAGAAGATTAATACTCTAGATGGCGCTTTAACCGCGCAGGCGCACAGTACTCCGATTTGAATTTTCGTGGACATAGAAACTAAAGTTGAGAATATCGATCCGTTATTTTTTTTTATATTGTTCCCTTTATGGGGAGGGCAAAGGCGTTTACGCCATAAAGCCATGTCGGAGGTAGTTTATTTTAGTCTTGTTAAATTTCTGTCTTCTCACCACGCTCTAATATCTCTATTGTAGTTTTAATTCAATCTAATCCATCTTCATTTGTTGTTTATTGCAGCATTTCTATACATAATATAAACGGCGAGGAAGTCTATGCAGATTGGCGGTAAATTGGTAAAAATCGCTGATTACGAATATATATCTCCAAAAAATGTCGCTTAAACCAAGTAGCCACCACTCTATATAATCAATGTTTGTCAGCCGCTTTTCCAATATTCCATAGATGCTGTAATTTGCAAGACCGTACATACATACATATATACGAGTGACTAGAAAAAAAAAAATTATCCGACGTAGGCATTTAAGGTAGACGTTAGTAAAAATGCATTGGAATCTTTAATTAATATGCCCATTATATCTATTATATTTGTGAACACTAATCTCAGAAATTGCATTACCGATTTGTTTTGGCTGAAATAGATATTATAATTTTAATAAAATTGTAACTGATTATAATTAGGAATAAATTAGAAAAAATATTATTAAAGACCTTTCTTAATACCATAGAACCAAAAACAATGATTGTTATGAATTTAGCATTTTAACATACAATAACTTATACTCCTAGATTATACTACACAATTAAAATGTGTGCTTAAAATATAATAATATATAGTCTCAATCTATCCCTATCGGTGAGAACAAAAACATTAAGGGCTTTATAAAGTTTGCGCTTATATGCAAATGCCCAGTCACCAGTAGCACAACTGACCGTCGTTCTCACAGTTTTTTAAATTAAGCCTATGAAAAATATAAGACTTTACTTTTGACTTAAAGGCGGAAGCGTGCTGTTACATTTTGTGCAACTTAAGACTGTAAATAATATCTATTGTCGAGTATTGTAAGTCAGTAGTACTTGTTAATTTATGATTCGATGACATTTATATATTTTTTAAGGATTCCAGCTTAAAATAATAAAGGTATTTCTACGCGAAGTCGCGGGCGCAGCTAGTTACTAATACAAGTATTTCTATAAGCTTATTAGTTAACGTTTAATATGATTTGTGACGTAATTATTTAATAATAAAGCTCATTTGATAAGATGTTTGGAAAACTTTAATAAGCAGGAAAATAATCATATTGGAGTTAATTAAAAAAGATTGCGTGCTGGCGTTTTCGTCGGAAAAAAGTGCTGATTGGGTTTTAGTGTTGTCTAGTAGTTTCTTATAACGTGATTATATTATATTACCATGTTTGGATACCTCATAATAAAGTAAAACAAAAGTATTATAGATAAATTGTTATAATTAGGAATCATTTTAAAAATCAGTGCAATGATTTTTGCTTTAATTAGTTCCCAAAGTGGCTATCTGTTAGACAAATAAAGATAAAATTCACCCGAATTTATATCTTAACAAATAATAACAACAATGTTTATCAATTTAATAGCAATTTAAGTAAATAGGATAGTTCACATGATATATAAATAAGTTTACAACTGCAAGCTATGTTTTATTAAAAGTGAAACAATTTTGTGAAATTAAACAAAAAATTACAAAAGTCAGATGACATTCATTGAAAATAATAGATTCAATTATTTTTGAGAGAAAGAGGATATAAGTTTAATATAATAGATGAATTCAGTACTATCGTCATATACCACTCATTTACTAATATATTTTTAAGTTCAATATCACTCATTTACTGATTATTTTTAAGTTCAATAATGTCTATAACTGAAAATAGGCAACTACTCTTTGCCTTTAAAATAAAATTTAAAAAAACATAATTGGCACTGTAAGTAACCTTTATGGGGTCATATAAAAAACTTAATTAAGGCATTGATGGGGAAAATAAATCTGTACTATTTAGTATTTCATTAATCAATTCTCCATTTTCATTCCTTAGCTCTACAATTGGAGTTGTTTCTACATAGTTAATGATTGCGACATCAAAAGGACCTTTGTCCAAGAGTACTTTTGCGTAAGCCTGCGCAACAGCCTCCATGTCCGCATTAGAATTTATGTTTACATCATATAACATGGCCGCTATTGATAACGGTGGTAAATGAATCCATTCTTCTTTTGTTTCTTTTACATCATTCACAGATATAATTGCTATATTACCAAAATCAACATATCTCACTTTAACTTTACCTTTACTCTCACTGTATTGTAAAATTGCAGCTCTATACCACAGTCCATCTTCTGTGTACAAAGCTATACAAGCCTTATTTTCAAATATTCCATTTAAGGGTTGCATTGTTGCACTATCTTTTTGAATTGTTTCGAAAATTTCTTGATATTCTTTTTCTATATTATCATCAAGAATATTCAATGGAATAATTTTTGAATCATTGATTAAGCATATGTTGCATTTAAATTCGGATTTGTTGTGTTTTGGATATGTCATATAACTGATTTCAAGGGAGTCACTATCATCGTCCAACATTTCATTCCAGTCTTTGCCTTCCATGGCTTTTATATCTAAAGAATCGTGAGACGTTGAAAGAAATGACGTAGATTCCGGGTCTTCTTCCACAATAAAATCAGGGCCAGAATCGGATTCAACAATGATGGCAATTTCATTGTCATCTTTAGATGTATATTTTGTGACTGTAGGTTTAGTTCCATTACAATAAGTTGCCATTTCAAACTCAATGAGGTGATCGTTGAGCCATAGCTTGTTGTATTTTAATTCTATAGGTATTTTATCTCCAATTGGTTCTCCTGCTACTTTAACATAGCATTCTTTTTCAACTATTGTCTGATGAATGTAGTCCAGGGTTTGCCTGCTCCATTGTTTTTGTATAGGTTGTATTCTATCTAGAATACATTTAGTAGCTTGAATCGGAATCTGGTGTAAAACAATATCTTTTCTTAAGTTAGAAAAGGAACACATTTCCTCATTACCATAATCTATGTAGTGAATAAGGCAACTTGAAGATTCCTTGTTTACTTCTACTATTCGACCTCGATAGTAGCGATTATCCAAGAAAAACAAAGCTATGCAAGGTTCACCGATAGTCCAGTTAATGTATTTCGTTTTTGGATTTGTTTCTTTAAAACGAACATCAAGCGCTTTGCGGATTATATTCAATGTGTCTTGCTGCGATATGTCATGTAGATAGATAACTCCTTCATTGTCTACGTATCTAATAAAAAAAGAAAACAATTACTAGAAACCAAACTACGTATTTGAATGTTGGTAAGTTAATTTAGTAAGTTTAAGTACTACTCTAGTAAGCTATTTCTATATTCAGTGTAATTAAGATTACTGTTCATGTTTTATTATAACAGCGACACCAGTATATATTATATAAACATTTGCAGTAGATTGTGCTTCTTAAGCTCAATTTAAAGATATAGCTACATAATTTTACCTATTACAAAAAAACATATATCCGTCAATTCAGAGTTTAAGGTTTCGTTATTTTAGTAAACATTGTGCCTTGAGGCAGATATACTTTTATTGAGAACATACATTTTACATAACGAAATTAAATAGAGATAATTAACGTACGTGGGCATTGCTGTGAATTCTTTATTTGGTAATGGCTCGGCAGGTAACCAATCGGATATATAAACGACGTTAGAAGAATCTGAGTTTTCATCAGTTTTTTCGTAATTATCCGAAGATTCACAATCGTCTATGTTTGGTTGGCTGGAATTCGTATCAACATCTGGTTTAATCTCTGAAGGTTCTATAGGTATAGGATCTAATTGCAACCAGTCGTGTATTGATCCAGTAACGTTTAAAAATGAAACCATTTCATTGTCAGCATCACGAGTTGTATCTATATTAGTTACCTGCAATGAAAATAAGAATGTTTTATATGTTTTATTAGAAACAGTATAAGGACCAGATAGATTCCTGTCTAATTAAATAGTCATTTTAAAGACAACGGCATTCAGCGGATCTTGGTATTTTACTTATGTCGTTATTTTCTTTAGAATATGATTCACCGTCAATTCAAGAAAAGTGTGACCGCCATTAGACATATAATAACAACAATATCACGCTACGCTACGTCACGCTATATCCCTTTCGGGGTGAGCAGAGCTACATTAGTGACTGTATCCGCTCGCCGGGTCCGTAGGAAGTATACGGATACCCAGACCCGGCGAAGGCAAAGAGGGGACCGAGTTGGCACCCCGGTGGTTTTAGTCGGTGCAAGTCCGAAACACCGGGGGAGTGGCCCTCACCACTTCCCTGACGGTCCGGAGGGTTTTCCACCGGGTTAGCAAAATGGCTGTATCCACTTTGTGCTTGTATGTCGTGCGTAACATAACTACAACGATAACGACGTATCGAGGTCGTGTGTTAAGTATTTATTGCAGTCAGTCGTCTACGTGCAAAAAACTTGATGAGACATTGTAGTGAAACAGATTTATATAGGTAACTGAATGTATATTGAACTTAAAACGCCTGATATTGTATTACTAATTCGCAAATCTAATTGAATAAAACTCAGTGAAATTCAGGAATTAGAATGATAATGTATTTCATGTAAATTTACCTCGTGAGACTTGTCTGGAATACCTAATCCCTGTTCAATGATTTTCTTATTTAAGCATCGCCACTCTGATTTGTTTGGTTCTAAAGCACCGCCTTGAATTGTGTGATAGACCCAAATTTCGATAGGCATACTTTTGTTCTTGAAGTTACCGAGTTTAGTTATGAAAATTCGTCTATATGCGTCAAGTAACTCTTTAAGAAACTCTTTAGTTAATGACGGCCATTCTTCACCAACAGCCGGTATTACTCCGCACAAATGGCATTTTATAGCAGCGTCCCCAATGGACGCAAATTCTGCAGTGAGGTCTCTCAGATCACAAAGCGGAACAGTCTCAATACTTGCAAAATCAGAGTAAAAGACCTTTGCTGTATCCTTAGTTAAATCTAATATGACAGCGCGTCGCCAAGTTTTTGATTGAATACACAAAGCGCAACATCTATCATTCACTAGCCAGGTCTTGTCGCTTTCAGCTTTCGTTTTTTTATAATACTTTTGCAAGTTATCAAACAATTCATTAAATGTTTTCTGTTGATGAACTAATGACACGTAGATAAGCGACGGTGATTGATAATTGAGTACTTTGGCTTCCAATCGGAGAGGTCCTTTGTCTTTAGCTTCTAAATCAAGATCCTTGATCTTTTTAGGTGTTTGTTTTTTTAAAATAACAGATTTTTTTTCCTTTTGTTTTGGATGAACTTCTGCTTCATCAAATGGATACTTATCTATCATTACTTGATCAGCAGTGTCGTCATTTTTATTGAAATTAAATAATCTGTAAATCCGGAATTAGAAATAAATTACAACTCATATTAATTTTCACATGATTCAACAATCAAAATGGCGTCATTAAACTGTTATCTTCAAGCCAGTGTATTCCATTGCTCTTATATTGGATCCTTTTAACTAAGTGTGAAGAGAATTTTCAGAAAGTCGGCATAACCAGAACAACACTCGGCAAACAGTATTGTTTTTACATAGTTACGGTCAATTTCTGGACTTCGCTGTTCTTAATATTACGTGAAGTGTTGACAAAAATATAATAGATTAAAGTTAATTTAGTTTATATTAACACTAAATTTGCCGGCAACGAACAATTTATATCCATTTCAAAAGTAGGAATAACATGGTTATTATGTTTTGTTATAAATACAATTAAATCCATAATATTTATCACTATCTTGTACTAATAAAGTGTATGTTATTTTTCAGAATGTAAAAATATTAGAAAAGAATTAAATATTAAGACAAATATAAAGACCAGACATCTGACCGGTTCGGTAAATTTACTGTTAATGATCACCATTATACAGGGTGTGTCAGAACTACTTCCGAAAACTGAAGAGATGGAAACAGTCCATGTTTCCGAATATAATAAGGCTGAATTTTTTTTCTTTCTTTATCACAATTTTTGACGATTTTTTATTCTTATGAATAAAATTCTAATGCAATAAAAACTAGTTCAGCTGCTGGGCGACCCAATTTCACTCAATGTCCGTGAATTTGAAGGATCTTGTGTACTCGAATTTTAAGCCTATGTATATAGGAGCCTGTCCACTACCATAAGCGTTTTGAGAACGTATTAGGCAAACGAAAAATTGTCAGAGTTTTTCTTATCTAGTAAAACGGATTAACAGGGTATCTTACCCATATATAATGGTTTTGGTGACTAGCATGAGTGTGCCATATTCGTATGATCAGATAAACCGAATTAATATTTTATACTGCTACTTAAAAAATGACCCATGAGAGAAATAGTAATGACAGCCATTATTGTAGACGAGGAAGGAAGAGAAGACAGTAACATTAGAGCATGGGTCGGCAACCTTTTCTTTTATAAGGGCCACAAATATTATGAATATATTGGTTCAAGCCACATTCCATGTAATAAACTCAATTTTTTGGATAAACTATTTTTTTCATTTTTAATCATATTTATTGTTACTCTCATTTTACTGACCGTTATCGCTTGAACTGAATTTCCAGCTTCCGCGCACACAAAACAATGAAATTGAAACTTTTATTAACAAGGTTTTTAATTTATTGCGGTGCGGCGTTCTGTGGAACGGCTTTTACTTGCGCGGGCCGCACCGTAGTGGCTTACGGGCCGCTGGTTGCCGAGTTGCATTAGAGGATTAAATCGTGACTTAGATCATGCCGCGAAAAAAAGAACTCAAGGTAGAATAGGTTTTATTTAAGCACGTTGTTTACCCGACCGAATCGAAGAAAACGTTTTAACACAAAACCGCTTGGGCATATCAATTTGTGCCAGTTAACAGGTTGCGACCCTCGAGAACTCTGTGGAGTGGCGTAACGCGCTCAGCCGTAAAACATAGAGGTATTGGAAGGCAGCGCTTTCGAGTCGTATGCATAGGTGCGACACGGCGAGGTTGTAGAGTATTAATTATGTCCTCGTGAAATTGTAGAAGTAGTCACATTTTAAATCCTGTACAAGTCCAGCACACCTCGGATATACATGTCGAGGGGTGAAAGGTTATTTGGTTTAAGCGACATTTATTGGTGATGTAGTAACATATATATTTTTGGAATCAGTGTTTTTTACTGATTCTAAAAATACATATATTACTATATCACCAAAAAATATCGCTTAAACCAAATAGCTTCTCACTCCTCGATACCTAAGGTATGTACATCGTGGGTATGTTGATTACAGTTATAGTTAACAATGATTACTAGGAATCAATAGGTAGGTAGGTTTTTTGTTCATATTTTGTTATTGCGGTTATCATGTTATGATAATGTTAGTGATTACGTTAACGGTTTTCGACGTGCCACTATCCATTGCTTGCTTTACATTATGGCATAAAACTGATTTATCGATTTTCTCAAAAACTATTATTAATCTCAAAGTTTTTTATTTGTTTTTATTTTAAGTATACTAATATTTACTTAAATTTTGGGGAGATGTTTTGATTCACACTGTATAATCTTTGATTTTTTAGTGTCTAAATATTGCATAATTGTAATAAAGGAAAATTTACCCAAATGTAACAGCATATTTGTATTTTACCATCTCATTGTTAATACATATAGTGTCTTCGGGGTCAGATTTGTCATAAAGTGTGACGCTAAGTGTACTGCGATTGCGATTCTCTTCAACATGCAATTCCAAAAGTTGGTCCTCAAACTTTTGTAATAAGGCAACAGCGCCTGCACTCCATTTCTTTTTTAAAGGTGTCACTCCCGCCAAATGACACTCAGTTGCCTGAAATTATTATTACGAATAAAACATTGATAAATTGTATATAGTAAAAAATAAGGAAAACATTTGAGAATATTTATTCAGATTTTTTAGGGTTCACACAATTAATTTCCTTCAGTTTTATACCTTAAAACTAAGGTATAATTAAATATATGTAACTCATGAAATGAATGAAAATTAATATAACATGAAACCGAGATCACTACTATGAAGTTTTTTATTTATTTATTTATATTTGACCAAAATATTGAACAGTGCTTACTGTATTTTCAAACAAAAAAGTGCTAAAGCTTTCTAAGAATGTAATAATGCATATCTTATAGTTTGGGATTTCCGCATTATGTCCTACTTAAAAAAACATTTAGTGTATTATGAAAACAAAATAACTAACCAGTGCATTAAGGATGGTGAAGTTATGATGTATATAACGAAGTGAGGAGTAATGTAGCTGCAGGATTTCTCCAGTGTCAGGAAGAAATATTCGTATACGTGATCGTCCCAGCATCTCACACACTATCCCACGCTCCCACGTGTGTGATTCGCCTTTCACGCGGTATTTTGCAACATTCGCGACACACACCATATCTGTATTTTATATAAATTATTTGTTCATAAATCAGGGTAGAGAAAATCAATTTTATTGACACATGCATTTATGAACATCTTTCTATTCATCAACAACGTCAGTATAATAATAGGTTGACAAAAACGACAAAGAATTTTTGTCTGTTGGAATTATTCTTAAAAGACAAAATGTGATATTGGACTTTGTTATTTTATCACTTCAAAAGCATCTATAAGTTTTAAATGCACTAAAACTGTTATAAAATGATTAAGGTTAGGTTACATGAAATTTTCCGTGCTACTTTCTAATACAAAACTAGCTATCTGAAGGACAGAACTAGCTAATATGTTGCCATTTACAATTGGCGAATTTTTTAAGACAAGAACACACAGCAATACAATTTACATAAAGGTTACAAAGAAGTTACAGACTAACCGACTTGTGGCAAGTAAATGATTCCAGAATTATTTTGTAGGCTGTATTCTTTTTCCATATCTTCAAGAAGCTTATCGTAGATTTTTTGATGATGAGCCTAAACCGAAATCAAAAATGTTCAAATTTGTTTGTGAAAATAATGAATGAAAATCAATTGATTCGCATACCTTTCTGACGAAAAACTTATCTGGGTTCACAATATGTGTTATGTATACCTCTTCAACAGATTTTGTTTTAAAACTGTCATTGTTTGTAAAAATTTTAGGTTTTTCTCTAGTACTCTTTGGTGTTACGTACTGCAATAAAAGATATTATAATGTATATTACACAAATTAACTGTTTTTCTTCCAAATATATCAAACTCATATTGTACATGAAAAGCAGATTTAAGTAATTTGATGATTATGTGTATGATTTGTGATTTATGGTAAAGAGAAAAATAATTTATATGATAGATGTTTTGCGAAACTCGAAATATTAGTAGGAGACTAGGTTAAATAAGAAAAGGGTTAAATATTTGTATAATATATAGGTAGTTATTTGTTGGCCATAATTAAAAGTATCTTGAAACGAAGGTCAATTACTGAAATCTTGACTTCATACAGTTAACAACAAATTACATACATAGTACTTGAGAGTGCACAAATGTATTATCACTAGTGACGCCTCTTTCAAAAGGGCTGCAACTTATTCTCATTTGTAAAATAATTTTATGAGATATTTATTTATATTTACCGGTAACCTAGGATTCGGCATTTTTGCCCTTTCATGGAAAACCAGAGCATGTGCAATACTGACTCCATATTCTAATGTAGTTATGTCACACTCTATTTGCATTGTGCAGTCTTTGGGTGCTGAACGTATATTACGAACGTGCATAACAGCTTGCTTACTGAAACATGCAATTTGGAATTTAGAAAACATTTTGTGTTCAAACTTTTTCTATATTTCTTTTTTCGTCTTTTAAGACGTTAAAAATATTTACTAGTAAAATATATTAGTTATATACACACAGTAAATAAGTGTATAAACCGTCACAGTGACTCGCTTTGTCCAGTCGCGTTTCGGGATCAGCTTGTGTATATCCAGTTACTCGTGTACCTAGAGACCTTCAGCCGTAGTATATGTGGGCCGACATGACGACGGAGACTCAATGGATTTTCATTCTTTGATGGTCGCTTTCGTTTTTGGACAACACTGTACTTACCATCAGGTACACTGCAGTCACTATATCGAGCTAGTGTAAAAAAAAAGTTATCGGAAGAACATAGAACGTGTCGCCAAGAACAAATTATTGAGAAAAAAAGAAATGCACTTCCTCGATGATGCCTTGTGATGAAATTAATTTACAAAAGTATAACAACTTAACAGATTTTTTTTATCTTTTCATGTAGAAAAACTCGATTACTAAATAATTAGTAACTATAAGTTAAGCAATTTGGTTTGACTGATGGTTGCAGTGACTATTTTCCACAATGAAGATCCTAGGTTCCAAATCCTGGTACTGGCAAATTGCACTGTGATCAGCAGATTAAGTTGTCTCGAGTCATGTATATAAGCAGAGATGGGCAAAATGTAATCTGATTAATGATTAACGATTACAAAATGTAGTCGTAATTTTAATTTTCTTACTCTGTAATCATGATTAATTCCATTTTAAACATTAAGAAATCATAAATGTGTATACAATCTGGGATTATGTAGTGTTAAAAACATAGATGAGCGAAATGCAGTCATATTAATGGTAAAAAACGTAAAATATAATCGTAATCATTTTTATTAATCTGATTATATTTTGCCCATCTATGTATATAAGTATTTGTATCTTTCTCTGGTATCTATAGTACAAGTGCAAGCTTAGTTTACGACTAGGTCAATTGTGTAATTCTTCATAAGTGATATATTAATTACACTATTTACTCCTACATTTTCACAAGATTTTTTATTTAAATATATAATATATATATATATATATATATATATATATATATATATATATATATATATATATATATATATATATATATATATATATATATATATATATATATATATATATATATATAAAATGTTATTTTTGAATTATATAACTGGGTAAATATTGTCTAAACTTACTTGTCAATAATATTTTGAATGAGAAATGCATCGTCTTTGGTCCAGGAACCCGTTTTCGGTACACAGTTAGCAAGAAAACAGTGAATGGCCAACGGTTCGGGAGACTGAACTCTTGCTGGTGGTAGAAGTCTTAAGCTAAAGTTAAAAATTATAAATCATTTGTTTGATAATAATTCGAAAATGAAAATATTATATTTTTCTATTTTACCAAATTTTAACCCAACGACATAGCAAAAGTAAGAGAAAATTTCTTGTCCTAGTCGGGATGTAAGTTACCATATAGCTGAGAACTTGTAAACCCGCGCGCGTGGTTCTATTATCTTGTTATATATTTAATACATATATGAATTTTTTTTTTATTTTAGCCGTGGTGTCTGCCGGCAGAATAGAATAGCACCCCCCTCTTCTTGCTGAGGTGTCGTAAAAGGCGACTAAGGTATCTCTTTAACACCGGAATTCAACCAGGTGTTCAGAGAAGGACAACTCGACCAAACCTGCATCCCGCTCCCTTCCGATCGTACTGGTTCTCCTTTCCATCGGGCCTGAGGGAGCTCGGACGAGAGAGTGCTTTTCTGGCAGCGCGTCCAGTTATGCACTTAAATATCTCCTGCGCAATTGACTGTTTCCGAAAACTGGGCCTTGATTTTCTTAATCGGCGTTGAAACAGTCGCCGTGGCCGAATCCGGCTAGGACATCATCATATGAATTTAAAATTTAGTCCTATTCGAACTCTGAGACTCATGATAATTATAAGATTTTAAGTAAATATATTTATTAAATGTCCAAGGCTAACCAGCTAATGCTTTTATGGGATTCTCGTAACTGGTGTTATGTACTTAAGAACTGAAAAATATTTTCACTTATTTATTTTTTTACCGATTAATTCTGAAATTATTTATGTAAATAAGTTATCACCACTCACTTGTCTATAGTAACAACTTCAAAGTTACCAAAATCAATGCACAATACTCGTAAGATTGTCTTGTTCATGTCACTTCTACTGATGTTAACTATTTTACATCTGTGCCACATGTTATCGGCTTTTTGATACACTAAATAGAATTTACCTGAAAATATATTTGTGTGATTTAATAATTATAATGATAAACATCTATAATGCTGTCTATAAGGTATGAAAATTACAAAGCTACAACAATATTAATAACAAAATTTATTATATTAGTAAAAAATGTAACACAAATCAGGCTTTAAGATATTTTTGGAGAACATTTCTGCAACAACTTATTTATAATACATAACAAAATAATTTGGGCCTCTCAGCATTTAAAGGCTTCATATTATTATGCTATATCACTTGCGAGGTAAGTACAGCTACATAAATTGCTGTTTCCATTTAATCTCTGATAGTTAAATTTAAAAATAGTAGAGCCATCGTTCTCTTATAAAGACGGACTGGGTCTGCTAACAGTAGTAAAAAATATAAATTTATGTGATATTTTTTGGTAGTAATAGAACTAACCTTCTGCAATGTGGTTAAGAGATGGCTTAGGATAAGATATGGCATTACGAAATTCGACCATCATTTCTTTCACAATGCTCTGATGACACGCCCTTTGCACATAGAAGTCATGAGGATCGACGATGTGTGATATGTAAATTAATTCTTGAGTACCTATAAAAAATAATAAGCTTTCAGAAAAAAACATCTCTTAGTATGTATTGTTTTAGCACAGCAATAATAATCTTAGAGTTATTTAGTAAAAACAGTTTTGCTAATTAAAATGTATTATGATAAAGAAAAATGATTATATGTAGTTTTGGGGATCTTCAGATCAAATAAAAACCAAAATAAACCTGGAAAACTTGTATATTTCACTTTCTAAATTAATTTTTCGTCTTAACACTTTATCTTACGTCTTAATCTTTTCGAGCGCTAGCGTCAAAAAAAAACCGTTTATGCTCTCTCTCTTTCTATCTTTCACTCCCATAAGTTTCAATCTACGCATTTACTACTTCATAGATAATAATATTTCACACAATAACATCCATCCTACATATATATATTGATATATCCAAGCATTGCCGTCTAAGTTACCTCAGCGCCCAAGTATCACCGTCTCGTCTTACAATCTCGTTAACTAAAAGTGAAATTTAAGGCATGAGAGACATGATGTATATTAGTTTAGTAAGTCAAAATTGTGATACCCGCGTAAAAGCGTTATCATCTCTATACCGTTTTATTAAAATATACTGTCTCACACAGGTCTAAAGTCTAGTCGCGCCAAAATGCGCTACCCCAAAACATTAAATAACAAATATGTAAACGCACCCAAACGCAAGCGCCATCTAGGGTATAACACCTTTTTGTTACAGATCTCACTTTCAAAACTCTCAAATACATCACACTCCACATCATACACATATACAGTGAGTGATTTGTGAAGTGTCTGATTACAAGTAAATTATAGATTTATAAATTGTCTCAATTATAGCAAAAATTTATTGTAAACATATTCCGTCTACAAGGGTGCCTTTATGCAACGACATAAGTGAATAACTTATGTCGGCCCGAGTAAAGTCTATTTATAATTAACCGTTGCAAGGTGAAACGGCGCTGAGGCGCTCCAGCGGACCGACTTCATAATACTTTCATTGGTATATTATTGATTTAATTTTATTCAACAGCCTATTATAGATAGTTATTGGTCAAATTTGACCTAGTAACTTTCGTGGTCTACGGCACTAATAATTTATGTAAAATAATGTCTTGTACCTTCTTCAAGTCTCTTGGTATATTGACTGTCTGGAAACGGTAAGACGCGATGCACTGCAGGTTTTTGGTGCTTATTATCTAAAATACATAAATTTTACTTATGGTACACAATATATAGTTTAAATATATATATATGTCGTGTATTATGAAAATATATATTACCATATGCGAAACTCCTATAATTGGAGTCACCACTGTCACTAGAGTTTAGTGAAGCCATAGAAATGGACTTGCTTCGATATTTTGGAGCGGATTTGTGGAAAGATTGACCCTTTAGTACATCTTGTACTACTTTAGGTTTAACTTTTAGACGAACATCTGTAATTTAAAATTTTATAAAATATTTTTAGGAACGAAACCACAGAATGAATTATATATATATGTACTAGAATATATTTTTGATTGTATGAAATATTGATCACTTTTTCTCTTTGAAGTAAATAAAAAAGTTTGAATTGGTCCCGATATATACCTCTAGTTACCCCTATTTTTAAAATTGCACAAAATTTGTGATAAAAGTCTATACATTACTTGTCTAATGGCCAACCTCATTCAGGCGTCAATAAAATAATAAGGGTGTAATATATAATAATACTACAATGGTATCAAATGTAATTATTTAGAGCCCTGTTTTAAAGTGGAACTGACCTTTGGGCAGTTCCGGGGGGTAAACAATACTTTTGGGTACTGGCGGTAATTCCACATCACTTCCTAATTCAGACGTAGAATTAAGTTTATATGTATAGTTTGCATTTCCTTCCAAATGTAAATAATCACTTATTAATGTGCATAAGTCTTCATTAATGGTCAATCTGAAAAATAATTGCAATTTATACAAGGGGTTGCTGAAGGATTTAATAATATATAGATAAACAATATTAATCTATTTTCAATTTGACTGGAGACTTTAACCATAAACAAAAACAAATATTCTATGCAAGTCTTGTACTGGAGCGAAAGGGGAAAGCTTGTTCTGCCTGACAGTGAGCCAGGGGTACATGTGTCCATCAAATTCTTGGCTTCTGCAGGGAGAGGCAGAGGCCGGTCCAGCATGCATGGGCGTTTTGTGGAAGGCTAAAATGCAATAGCTGGCCTAACAAAAAAAGATAGAGCCTAGTCCGTAAGGTGCTCCTCGAGACGTTGCAGAGCAATCGTCCCCTCTTCCCATCACGCCTTTCTGGGGCGGATCCCTTACATGAGGGCGAGTCAGCATACGCCTTCAGTGTCTTGATTTGCGTCAACTCCAAGAACATTAAGGGTATTATAGCCCAACGAAGTGAAGGCCGCTGTAGTTCCTTGCTGTATTTATATGTTTCTGTACGAATTTCTTACATATTTTTTTAGATGACCATGCTCCATACAATTATACTTATTCTCCATTTTAGAACAGAAACTATTAGCTAAAAGCTACAATTCAGTGTATCTTCTTATAGTGGCGTTAAAAATATAGTAACATAAATAAAATTATTATCATATTAACATACTTAAGATTTTCCTCGCTCTTGTCGTCCTTTTTTAAAAACCAAGGTGTTTCAATGGTCTCTTTAGCCATTTCCAATAGTTGTGTAAGATTGAGCTGAAATGATTACAGCTGTAAAGTTTACACTTTTACAAAAAAAGAAAACATTTCCACCTACTTTTGAGTCAATTTGTACAAAAGATAATATTGAAACAATTTAATTAAGGTAAGAAAAAAAAACATTGTTGTTTTAATGCACTTAAATACATACATACATATTTTTTAAGTATGTAATTAAGATATTATTTTACTGGTATTTTTTTCACAAGTTTAAGAAGTAACTAATGGTTAAGTCCTCAATCACTTGCTTGAGAAATATCCTACACTTTTTTTAAACCCTGGGGGAAAATCCTGCTTAGGACCATCAGGGACACTGAGAACAGCGACCCCGATGTGTCAGACTCCTACTGACTAAAACCCCCGGGGAGTCTCTCTGATTGCTCCACCCAGGCCTGGGAAACCAAATTCACCCAGACAAAATATCCTACACAGTATAAGCATTTTTGTCACTTGTTAAAAAAATTAACCTGTATATAATATTAAAATCATACCTCTTCAAGTTTATTATAATCTGATGTAATTTCTATCATTTTCATTACATTATTAACCTTCTTAAGAGAGTCAGCAATATCTTCTTTTGCTTTTTGCAAGGATTTTTTTTCAGAATTCTTGAGTTTTATGATGCTATCCATTACTTCTTTTTTATGTTTCTGTATTTCATAGCAAAGCTTTGAAAAACTGTGCTCTACTTTTGCCATTATTTGTGTAAGCTCCGTTGCCGACTCATTTTCATTGTTAATGTGTTGTAATAAATTACCTATATCCTAAAAATATATAATCACGCTGTATTAATATTTCATCATAAGCAGATACAATAATAGTTATCCAATTGGAAATTATATGTAATTTTTTTAAGATTCACAGGAAAACATTTAACCTTATTAACATCTAGTGGAAGATGAACGAGGCCGTTGAAGAAACATGTTTGCCTCATGAAAGTCTATTCCTTATTTCTTACAGGATTGCAAATCATAAGGTGAAAAAATAACGAACAGTGTTTCACTCCTTGGTTGTTAACATTATAAATGAAAAAGTGAATCTTTTAGTGCAAATATAAATAATCAACATATAAGGGTGGTAACTTATTAGTTACCATATTTGGCTTCTTGTGGTTTTATGGTGTAACAGTATGGTGAAATAAGAGAACAGTGTTTTTGTGCCCACCCGCTAAGAGTGCAGTACATATAACTGTACTAGATATATATTTTATACCGAATGGATGCACTTGGATTGTTTAGTCTAGATCTTATTAGTTCAAAGTGTGATAAATGCCACATTATTTTCTTCTAATATTGATTCACTTACCACAGCACTTTTTGTTAGCCTCTTAAAGATTTCATCCACTTTAGGGGTGACATTATTAAGGTCTTCCAGCAAAGTAGCATTCTGTAAATGGTTTATTTTTATTGAAAAAAAAGGAATAAAGAATGTAGCTAGAAAATTAAATTATATATTGTATACTCACAGCTTCTTTCATAGTTACCATATTATGGCTTTTACAGGACTTTTCGTTACCAACCATCAAACAATCCATACATAGTACTTTTAAACAATCATTACAATAATAAGCTAATGGTTTTTGATGAATTTTGCAATTGTTTACAATAGCTTTTTCTGAAATTATATTTCATATTTTAAAATAACGAATAAGAGTATTATTACTTACATGTAAAAACACATTAATGAATATCAACATCTTTACTATTAAAGATATCAATTGTTATAAAGCCATTGAGGCATTTATGAAATAGTTTTCAAAAATTAGTCACTTCTTTGCCTAATTTACAGAGTTACAGATAGAAAGAAGATATCAATTTCAAACATTTTTATACATTAAAGTTAAAAAAAATAGTCTGAATTATAGTTATCAGATATTAAATCAGAATCCAACAGAATGTTTTGTTTCACAGCAAATAGGGGTGCGAAGTTGGTCTCACCTCCTCGTGGTGCACCCTGGGCAACAATAGGCAGCAATGTTTTTAGGCATTGCTGGCTATTGGCGAAGAGGACCAACAACAACCAATCTAAGGTGTTAAGCGAACCGTGCCGAGAGATGCGTGGCTGAGGGTGAGCTCAGTTGTGAACGGTGCCTCTCCGATACCTGGGCACCTCGGAGAGTATTATGCCCTTCTGCCGACATGCGGGGCTCTGTCGGTTTGTGACCTGGATTTCCCTAGCTACTCGTGGGAACAAAATGGAGAAAAATTTTTGCACAACAGAAAAAAATGAAATAAATTTAAATTCACTTGTTGACGCCCTGGGTGAAACCAAAGGTGCCAACACACTTGAGGCGAAGGAAGGTACTACTACTTCTACAACGCCCGGTGTATCTAAAGAGACTTCTAGCCTTCCGGAACAGGGGATGGACACGGCCACGGCCAGTGCAGCACCCTTGAAGACGGGGCTAGTAGATCAAAAGAAGAAAGGAAAGAAACAGAAAATGTCAGGAGCTGCAAGGAAAAGACTTCACAGACTAATACAAGCAAATGTCGATACCACAGAAGCACTAACCCTCTGCAGGAAACCCTGGACTGAAATTCAATCGAAGATTCCAGTACAACAGAAGGCAGTCAAAAGAACCCGCTCTGAAGAAGAATCTCCAAATGCTCAGCCCAAGAAAACCTTTAAGGCTGCTCCTGAAACCAGAGCTAAACCTACCTTTAAGGATGTGGCTGGATCTTCTCGCGTGGGTATACGTAACATCAATCCCATGACAGTTGAACAAATGAAGCTTGTTCATCGCGCCCTAACTGCCGAAATTATAAAGATAGGAGTTAGAGGAGCAGGACCTCATTTCCTGGGTCTTAGTCACAGACTGGGCTGGATCCTGATAACCTGCGCAGATGAGTCAAGTAGAAAATGGATTGTGGACACCGTGCCTAATATAAAACCATGGCCGGAAGCTGTACTCTCTGTTATGGCAGAGAGCGAGCTACCTAAACCGGCGACCGGATCTACTTTCTTCCCGGAATCAGAGGCAGCAACACTCGAGGAAGCACTTGACTTACTCAAAGTGCAGAACCCTGATTTATATCCAGAACACTGGAGGGTTTTGCACACTAAGGAGGAAAAGGGCGGTCGGTTTGCCGTTTTTGCCCTAGATGATTCCTCAGTGCAAACGCTACAGAGGAATAACTACAAAGTGGATCTGGGCTTCAAAAGCCTCATCTTAAAGGTTAAAATCAGTTCTGAAAGTAACCAAGAGGCAATTCACCCAGAAGACTCTGTAAATATCATGGAAAAGAGAGGAGAGCATCTACCAGATACAGAACAGCCTCAAAAAAAAATATTTATCAAGCCAACGGACCCTGGTGCAGATTATTCTGTGCCCTTTACCTCCACCTCTTCTGGGCGGGGAGAGAGGCCATCATCATCATCGATGAATAGGCCCTTTTCTCAAACGCCCTCAAGTGGTGTGAGTGCTAAGGGGGATAGGCCCAGTAAACCTAGCGGAGCTCGAGCCAACAGTGGATGTACTCATCCCAAGACGGTGAGGGCACCCGCAAGGCAAACTAATGCACAGCAACAATGACCCAAAACACCAGGGATCAGGCGAGGTTCCTCCAGATCAACTTACACCATGCGAAAGCTGCTACAGCGGTTCTGGAGAATGCCTTTCCGAGGGCATTGTGGACATCGCCTTAATACAGGAACCCTGGGTCCGTGACACCAAAGTCATGGGTCTTAACAACGTAGGAAACGTTCTTACGTACAACTGCGGCACCAAACCAAGAGCTGGGTTAGTATTCAACAGAAATGTTAATTTTTTATCTGTTCCAGAGTTGTGTTCAGATGATCTGGTTGCAGCATACATCAACCTCGCGGGACGGAATGGCTCTAAGCTACTCATCTGCTCGGCCTACCTTCCTGGAGAAGACAACAACCCTACGGAGTTAATCGCGCGAGCTGTCAACTACGCAAAGCTACATAACGCCGAACTAATTGTGGGGTGTGATGCCATTGCACACCATACAACGTGGGGAAGTACAAACATTAATGACCGTGGTGAGTGTCTTCATGAATTCCTTACTACTAGTAGTCTAGTTACGCTAAACATAGGATGTAAACCAACCTTTGTAACATGCGCTAGGCAAGAGGTCTTAGACTTAACATTCGCCACTAACAATATTGCTAGGAGTATAACCAACTGGGTTGTCAGTGACGAAAACTCTATGTCTGATCACAGACACATCTGTTTTAATCTTTCTTTATTTAACAAGAATAAAACTGTTATGTACAGGAACCCTAGGAATACGTCTTGGGCTCTTTATAGAGAAACCCTACAACAAAAACTAGAATCAGTTTCAAGTACCATAAAGACAATTGATAGTCTTGAGCTTGCAACAACAATTGTAACGATGTCAATTGAAGAAGCTTTTGAACACAGTTGTCCTTCTCAGACCAAATCTTCCAATAGGCAAGTTCCTTGGTGGAACTCTAAGCTCAAAAAGCTCAGAGATAAAGCCAGGAAGTTATTTAATAAAGCCAAACAAACCAAGGTCTGGGATGTTTATAAGAAGGCTTTAACTGAATATAATAAAGAGATTAGGAAATCCAAACGGGCTTCGTGGAGAAGGTTCTGTGAGGAAATCAACGATACACCACACACTGCCAGAATCCACAAAGTGATGGCAAAAGACAAACCTAATCAAATTGGACTCCTAAGGAAACCTGACAGAACATTCACTAATAGTGAACAGGAAACACTGGAGCTGCTTGTTATGACCCACTTTCCCGGTGCACAAAGCACAATGTCGGCTGAACCGCTCTCGTCAAATAGACCTTATAATGACGACTGGCGCATTGCGACACAAATAATTAGACCGCAGATCGTGAAGTGGGCCATAAAATCGTTCAAACCGTATAAATCAGCTGGTGAAGATGGAATACAGCCTGTATTACTACAGCAAGGTCTGGATATTCTTCTGCCTATACTGATTAAAATATTTAGGGCGAGTCTTGCATGGGGCTTTATACCTGAACCATGGACTAAAACGAGAGTTCTGTTTATACCTAAGGCTGGCAAAAAGGATTACTCAATGCCTAAGTCTTTTAGACCAATCAGCCTTACATCATTCTTGTTAAAATCATTAGAAAAGATAATCGACAAGTATATAAGGGAAAAAGTACTTACTGAATACCCTATCAGTTCCAGCCAACATGCCTATAGCAAAGGTAGATCTACCGAAACTGCTCTACTTTGTCTGGTTGACAGAATAGAGAAGGCGTTGGAGGACAAACAGATTGCTTTATGCGCTTTCCTGGATATTGAGGGTGCCTTTGACAATACACCTATTGAGACACTCATACAAGGTCTGATTACCAAAAATGTGGACTCAACAATTGTTAATTGGATCAAAGCATTGCTCTCAAACCGAACCGTGAAACTATCATTACACGGCACTACTTATGAGGTTGCAACCACCAGAGGTTGTCCTCAGGGTGGAGTGCTATCACCTCTTTTGTGGACATTAACAGTGGATCAACTGCTGTATAAGATGGAAGGGCTTCGTATTGACACGCAGGGTTATGCTGATGATCTTGTGGTGACTGTGCGAGGCTTCTGCCAAAGTACGATATCGTACCTTATTCAGAAAGCCCTGAATGTCATAGACAAATGGTGCAAAGATAACAACCTTAGAGTAAACTCAGATAAAACTGTCTTAGTACCATTCACAAGGAAAAGATGTCTTGAAAAGTTAACACAACCTTCTCTTAACGGCAAGGCAATATCCTTTTCCACAGAGGTCAAATATTTAGGAGTAGTCATTGACCAAAGATTGACATGGAACCTTCAGGTCGACACTTCACTACAAAGAGCAAGGATTGCAATGGGAGTCTGTGGTCGTCTGGTAGGCAAGAGGTGGGGATTAAATCCGAAACTTGCCATGTGGGTCTATACCGCGATTGCTAGACCTATAATAACATACGCCTGTGTATTGTGGAGTAAAAGAGCAAACCAGACAACCATTAAGACCAAATTGGCGTCAGTGCAAAGAATGGCAACCATGATAGTGACTGGAGCCATGCTAACCACCCCTGGAGCGGCTTTGGATGCGTTGTTGGATTTAACGCCGCTTCATCTACATATAGAGCAAGTGGCGGGACTGACAATGCATCGGATGTCTGCCCAGGGGAGGAGACAATGGCTATCTAAGTCTATTAGATCCCTTCAAGAAACAGTGTTAAAAATTCCTATACTGGGAATGGTTTCAGATACCATTACTCCCATGAGTAATTTTAACAGGTTATATACAATAGACATGCCTTCACGGGACAACTGGTTGGACGGTGTGATAACGTGGAAGCCCGGTAGCTTAATATGGTATACTGATGGATCAAAATCAGGTAATAACGTAGGATATGGGATATACGGAGAACGACCTAAAATTAAGCAATCGTCAAATCTTGGAAGCTTTGCCTCTATCTTCCAAGCTGAAATGTGTGGCATTTTGGAATGCGCCATCATTAATCTGAGGCGAGCCTATATGAATCACACCATCTATATACATACGGATAGTCAAGCCGCTCTATTGGCGCTGGATTCGGATTCGGTGGATTCGAAGCTGGTTTCCAACTGTGTGGATCTACTAAATAGCCTAGGCTTGAACAACAGCCTTATTCTTCGATGGGTTCCAGGTCATGAAGGAATCCCAGGCAACGAAATAGCTGATGGACTGGCGAGATCGGGAGCGGCGATGGTACAATATGGTCCTGAGCCATTTTGTGGCATCCCCAAAAGCCTGGTACGATTGACTTTAAGGAACTTATATAAAGGAAGGAAAAAAACCACTTATATAAACCACTGGAACACAATACCAGGGTTGAAACATTCCAAAGAGTAAGTCAAGGCTTTCGACCAGCGTAAAGCTGTAGAGGCTCTGATGCTTAGAAAAAATCAAATACGAGTATTAGTAAGAGCACTGACTGGCCACTGCTGTCTGAACAAACATTTGTTCAGCATTGGTGGCCGGAGCACTAGAGATTGCAGATTCTGCGAAAGTGCGGACGAAACGCCCAAGCACCTCCTGTGTGAATGTGACTTACTAATGCCCAAACGTAACCGCATCCTGGGCCGCCACGTGCTATACCCAGGAGAGGTTCAAGATATCTCTGCCAATAAAGTACTACAGTTCTTTAAAACTATAGGCCTTGACAGAGAGCTTTAAATGGTAGGTGGCGATCACAATAGATCTTCTAGGTCGCGGTGATACAGGCTGAAATAGACTGCATAGCCCCACACTGCATAATAATAATAATTCACAGCAAATACTTAAGTCTATATTGATGTTTTTAAATAAATTCATAATGTTTTCTATTTTATAATGGTTTTTTCTTGCATATAATAATGCAAGAATTTAATTTCATTACAGCCAAAAACCCCTTGTACACACTCTATACATAAAAAATATTGGTAGGTTAACAATTTTTTATTGCTCTATTTATTTTAAACCATATTTTTTAATTAAAATACGTTAGACTACGAATTATAAAGAAATTTGCACCAAATATAAATTTAACTCACCTATGTCTCCTAGAACATGACTCTTGAACATAATGAAATTATTGTGGCTTTTATTAAAACAAGATTCACATAGGATAAAATCACACTGCTTACATTTCTTTGTGGTTGGAGAGTTACACTCCATACAATAGCCTGAATATAAAAAGATATATTTACTAGACAATATTCATTACTTATATTATATTTCAGGTCACCAGAACTAGTGTCCTAAGCATTGTTACCAAATTATTAGAGAAAAAGGTTAAATAGTCATCATCATCATTATCAGCTCACATTAGTTCACTGCTGTACTTAGGCCTCTCATAATGAACACCATTGAGATCAGTCTTATGTTATCCTCATCTAGTTAATGCCGATTATCATTAGCTAATCATCTCTCTATATTGCATGACTACACTACCAGGGGCACCCTACACTACATTTGTAGAAAAGTGTAATTTATAAAATGTGCATATAGGCCACAATAGTTCTGATGGGCCCATTTATTATACACACAATCATAGCATGTTGATGAAGCAACAGCAGACCCAAAGTTGTTAGGCAGCACATATGTGCAGTATTCATTGTAATATGATCTATACAAATCCATGCAAACCAGGCATTCTGCTTATTGCGGGCAGTAGCAACATGCTGATACTGCTACTACATTATCACTGTTAGTGTACTTACTATTTTCCTGGTTTCCATCTTTTAATATCATTTCCAGATTGATATAGTAGTCTTCATCATTTTTAGTTGCTATGCCAGGACTCTAATGCAGAAAATTTTGAATATAAGAACATATATATAAAGTAAGAATGAAAGCATTATTCCTTAAAAACAAAGCAAATATGTACATGAAGTTGAGAAAAACATCAGTTATATATAAAACTTTTATTTGTGCATTGAATTTTGAACCATAGGTGACAATATGAATCTACATTCATATTTTAAATATGATACAGTATTAAATTTTTCATTTAAAAACAAGTTAACTTCAGTATAAGTCACAATAAATGACAACCAATCATCCAAAATAAAGCAAGTAGTCTTATACAAAATATAAATAATTATTACCTCAATCAAATCCAAAAATAATTCTCCAATCATAAATGTATTTACAGGAAAATAATCACGTAAATTCAGTGGCGCCAATAATATCAAAGAGGGGTCAATTTCTGTGTCTTTGTGGCATACTTTGCATTCAATGGGCTCTTTGAATTTAATAATGTTTGTGATGCACTTTTCACACATTGAATGACCACAGGCGAGAAACAATGGCAAATTACAATTTTGTGTTTTTGTAAGACCTGAAAACAATGATACATAATTTTTTTTTGCATTGAAAAGTCAATGCATAAAATTAAGAAAGACATAGGTTTTTTTTAAATTAATTCAATACAAGTTAATTTAACTTTATCTAAATGTATTTTCAGAATAAAACTTAATTTGCCATCACCAAAAGCTTCAGCTGAATCAGAAGCCGGAGGTTTTAAGCTTCTAAGATATTTTATTCAAGATTGATAGTGAGTAATTGATATACTGTAATGATTTTAAATTAAAACTCTATTTTGACTGTATAAAAACCACTTCTGGAGATAATTAAAATAGTTCTAACCTGTTAAAAAGCAAGTGTAAGTAAACTACCACAACAAGGGTTTCATACAAGCTTGTATATTATCGCAAAAAATAATTCACAAGCATAAACCAGACCCAGACCTTGAAATTTTTCAAGGCAGGGCAATATCTTCCATCTGCCCCCATCTCCCAAGTTCTTTTGTTTTCCAATTATATAATTGGAAAACATTGATTAATCCAATCCAATCCAATTTATTATTTTCATTGATTGCTATGATTTTGAATTTGTTTAAGTATTCAATAGTATTTAGTACATTAGTTCAATAGTATTTTAGTATAATGCTTAGTAGTTAATACAGCTAACAAAAGACTGAATACAAGATGTAGAGGTGATCTAGGATGAGTAATTCACCCATTTTGTTTGAATACTTATCTTGGGGGGACAATTTCTTTTATATTATTTTTGCTTTACTGTGATATTTAATGCAAATCAGCTTCATGAAAATGGTCTAAAACTGTAAATGTTTGTTGTGATCTTTCAATTTATGTGAGTAGTATAGAAGTACGGATAGCTTCATCATTACATCAAGCCTTGTAGTTATTGTTGCAGCCTATTCTATTATGAAATCAGTAAATGTAATTTTTATATGACGGACTAACTACTGATCGCCGGGACTGGCCTATACTGATTAACCGGGGTTAGGCGGCGAGCACAGAAGGTGCTCAGCCATACTCCGTAAATGTAAAGTTTCCTTTTTTATAGCACCAATAGCGGGTAGCAACATGGATTCAAAATTATGAAAATTCTCCGAACGAATATGAAAATACAAATTGTAATAAATTAATTATGAAATATACTTACTCTGTACAATATATAATTGACTACAGTTTGGACAATATTTCTTTACTTTACTATCCATTGTAGTTTATTTAATTTTGCTGTTGTAACAAATATGCACGTTGTAGAACTTTTACAACAGTATTCAATAGTAATGACGGACGTAAGCAAATATGTAAACAGTGAAACGACCTAAAAATCTGAAAGGATAACAATTGAAAAAGAAGTAATATAGAAAAATTTTAAAACCATTAACATTAACAAACATCTTACCGGTAACCGCTGTACTACATGATCTTTACATGATATTATTATATTCTCTTTGCCAAAGAGTATATCAAGAGGGGGGAATTTAGGGTATTTCAAGTTTATTGTTTTAAACGTGGTGCCATCTCTATTTTTTGAGAGTTACCTCTTATTTTCGGTATATATGTCACCCTTAGTATTATTCATGTAATAAAATAGTATATAATGGTAATATTATAAAAAATACGAACTATTTTTGATGATTTCTTTTATCTTATCTGGAAATTAATAAATAAAAACAATTTAATTTATTTCTTCCATGTTGTCTGGGCTGCATTTAAGAAAACATGACATAACAATAACTTCTATTTTGAATTTTAATGAGTATTGTGCTTGCAGTGATGTTTTTTTATCTTAGTCATCTTTTAATAATAATAAGATATTTAGTAAATTCTATTCTAAAAGTACAACAAACTCAGAATAAGAATGTTTGTGGTAAATATACCACATTCAACTATCTTGGTATCGTACCAAAAATATAAAATTTATTGGATTAAAATACGCATAGGCACACATTCAAATTACACACATTGACGTACATAAGCGTAGCATTAGTTCTAGTTCGGACAGTCAGGTGACGTTTCAAATTAGTAAACAGAAAAAGACAGCAAATTTGCTCTCTTTGTTCCTATATTACTGTATTCTGTGGAGCTGGGACCGTTGGGAGGATATAATCGATGTGGAGAATATAAATAAAAACAGAAATATAGAGAACAGTGTTACCACTTTGCAAATGCCCAGTAGCAGTGCTACCAGTACCCGATAGCTAAAAGTTACGCGAGATTACCAAAATAGGAACCCTTTAATCACAAAAGTAGCATATGTTTAATTTCCCTTTTTTTTTGCCAAAAATGTGCCTTTTTAATTTATTTATAGGCAACCAATCAAAAATTCTTCACAACACTTAATATTGATAAATGTAAATAGTAATTTGAACAGTAGAAATATTATTTTGCCAATTAAAATATTATCTATACTAATATTATAAAGCTGAAGAGTTTGTTTGTTTGTTTGAACGCGCTAATCTCAGGAACTACTGGTTCGAATTGAAAAATTCTTTTTGAGTTGAATAGACCATTTATCGAGGAAGGCTTTAGGCTATATAACACCACGATGCAATTATTAGGAGCGAAGAAATAATGGAAAATGTGAAAAAAACGGGGAAAAATATTCATCCTTTAGGGCTTCCATTGCGTGCGCTGCAAAAACGGTTCGAGATACCAAAAATATATGTAAGAATGAATTATTCCTCTTGAAATGATCTAAAAAAATGTCCGCGACAGTATATGTCTATCTTTGAAGATTAAGTCACTAGAACCGTTTTTATGGTAAACAAATTTGGTCGAAATTAATGCATTATTTGTTAAGAGTTGTATCAACGTAATAATATTAATTTTTATCCAAAAAAATGTGTTGTTGATTAAGAGTATTTAATTGTGAACAAAATTGTCTTTGACATCACTTAATTTCAATGAATATCTTAGAAGATATTACAAAACCTTATATAGCAAAACAACGTTTGCCGGATCAGCTAGTCCATAATATGTACCCTAAGTATGTACCTTGAATATTTAACTAAACTTTTCCAAATAGACACAGATATATGTGTATATGAAGATGTTTATAATCGTAATCTAATATTGTTATATATGGACCGTTTATTTTAAAAATGGTGTAAGTCCATTTTCCTTTGTTTCGAGAAAATTAGAGGTTACTATATTTGTTGATTTAAAAAAACAGGTAAATTATATGAGGTCTGGCATTGTTTCTATTGTTTTATCAACATTTAATTTGTTTATATAAATTTGTTTTTGGCTAATTAGACTACGATAACACATATTTATGTGCAGTAAATGGACTTACACCACTTTCAAAATTAGACAATTGTAAAAATCGTTTAATTTCAATTTTGAAAAATCAAATATCGCTTAAAATATACTTCATTTTAATATAATTTTGTTTACAAAAACGCATAATAACACAAAAAAAAAAATTTAGACGCCAATTACATTGTCATAATTACAAGATACTGATAGATACTGATTACAAGAATTTACTTATTCTCTGCATGTGGTACTGTTTCAAAATATGCATGATGCACCGGAGGTATATAGGGTAGTAGCTGCATCATATCTTTATACTTTTCGTACGTAATAGGTCTGGCATTTTGGTACAAAGGCTCCAGGGCGATTTTTTTTTCGTATAACACCTATATACCATTTACTATAATAATATTATATTATTCAAATTAAATACGCGATCACTGCCTACCTTGTTAGAATACCATATGCACGTCACTGCCTAATAGTTACAGATATTCAAATTTATTTTATATTAATATGAGTAATAGCAGTAGCGTGCATTCCACAGATGCATGAAAGCATTGCATGCCCTTATGATAAATAAGTTTGGAATAAAGTGCTTAAAGTTAAACAAAAAAAGGAGCCATTTATATTCATGTCTATTCTATATTCACGCCGTCTATCTTTCCTATGTAAGTAATATAATATTAGCTATCATAATATAATATTCAAATTAATTATGCGAATTTTGCCTACCCGGTTCAAATATCCTATGCACGTCATTGAGTAATAGAATCTTATTTAATGAATTTTTTTGATTGAGAAATTAAACACGGACTAGTTATATATAAAAAAAATTACATTAAATTAAGCATGAAGTACGTGATAGCTCATTTTTCTCAAAAAATGGACTTACACCACTTTCAAAATAAACGGTCCATATAATTATTTGCGACGATTTTTTGCTTCTGACTAAAAAAATGTTGATTATATATAAGTTCAACTTGTGAGGACTAAAACTATTGCAATGAATTAAATAGTCAACAACTTTATTCTCAACCAACTAAGAAAATTAAAATATAAGATCTATCAACAAAAAAATTGAAATTCAAAATGGCGCCTAAAATATAAGTGGAATTTGGTCGCAATAATAAATTGAGAATACTAATGAATCACGTAAATGTTAGTCCACTGTAATAATGCCAGGGATCTTATGCAAGAAAAATTACTAATTGACGGGCTTATAGAAGATTCAAATCATTATGAACCACTGAAAATTTTACAATTCTTAGTAATAATATATTATCACGCTATATCCCTTTCGGGGTGAGCAGAGATACATTGGTGGCTGTATAAATTTTGCGTTTATATGATGTGCCCAACGTAAGTAGTAGCGGAGCTAATCGCCGTTCTCAGGGCATTTACACATGACATTTCTGTTAGATGCCACTACAATTTACAATTTTATATTATTTATATAAAAGATTTTGAATTCTCTTCAAGAAAAGTAATATACAAAAATAGCAATCAGATGCGTGACACACCATAATAACATTTATTTTATAAACACAATACGACGAGCCTCCTAAGTGACAACCACAGAATACAGTTATACAATGACAATTATCATTCATGAGAAGGATTGAGTATATATATATCCATCCAATTCATTAAACATCTGCACGATTAAGCTACATCTAGACATTAAATAATCTTAGCATTTAGCGCAAGGACTATAAATTGGTAGGGGAATAGGAGTGATAGTTATGTATGAAATACTTTGAGAAAAAAATATAATGAAATAATAAAATATTCTACATGATCTCTTCGCTTAGTCACTAAATGTTAAAAAGTAACAATCATCAATTCTGCAAAACAGTATTTTTGTACTATACTGTACAATAAATCATACAATCAGATGAAAAGAGGTAACTGTTTAATATAATGCAAATCCAGTTCGATAGAGTTAGAAACTTGGTTTTACAAGAGGATTCTTTTATAACATAACCTTAGAGCATAACTTACGTTACATAACTAATGACTTTTGGAAAAAGCTTTTGATATTGTTTTGACATTTGTACAGAAATCCATGTTCGATGCCGTCAAAATATTAAAATAGTACGTGACATTTCTGTTCACTGCGATCCACTAAGTAAATGTAGATCTTCATAATATTTATGATAAAAAGGAAGATATTCATTGTCTCGACTTCTACTTATTGTAATGTGATCCATTAAGATAAATAAAAGTTCCTATTATTAAAATAAATTTATTGTGTGTAAACATTTTACTTGACCTCCGCAGACTAGATTCTGTACCACACTGTCGTTATTGAACTGGTCTTGAGCTTGGCGGGTCTTTTTCAGTAAATTTAATACCATATTTTTCAACATAAAACATGAAAATGTTTATTTATTGTTGGTTGAGCATAATCTTAGATATAGCCTGAATATATACATATGTATATTGTAAGCGATAATTAAATTGATTGTAGGTTAACATAACTGAGGAGGAACTTGTAGTCTACATTCTTATAAGTGTTATTAGAATGAGTTGGGTAGAAATAAAGATACAACTTTATATATTACTCCGTAGAAGATTCTTGATATATTATCGAGATCAAATGAAAAAGTTATTAACTAAAAATGTGCACATCTAATTTCATTCAAATATCATAATTCGACATGGCTAACTCAAGCGAAGTCGCGGACAGCATTTGTAGTTATAATTATGAATATACCAAGTAAAGATTCCTCTATTTAATCATTTGAAAACATCAAGGATTCACTCGTGCGTGTATTTTTTTATTATAGTTACCTACTGTTAAAGTTTAGAGGTCATACATAGGCTTCGTGTTTCTATCGTGGAGTCAGATGATCGTGCTCATTGTATGGACATAACGCGCTCGGCCGTCTCTGAATGCGAACGCAACTGTTGCGTTGATGCAATTCCTATAAACCAACCGAGCACATTCAAAACACATCGGCAATACTGTATTTAACTATAAACTTCAAAGTAAAGTCATTATCTTATTTCGCAATTCGTCAAAATTGAGACCTTTAGTCCACGTCAATGCTGACTAAAACCTTTCCGATTGTGATATGGTTAAATTACATACGATTGATTACTTATAAATGATGTTTTGGTGATATAAGAAGTTATTTTGGATGAAACTTTTATTTATAAATAAAAAAAATGGAAGTTAATAAAGTTATACGCTTACATGTGTTGGTGTTATCGTTCCTAGCGATGACGGGTATGTATCTAGTTTTAAAGATTTTTTTTAAGTTTAATTTTAGTCAATTGTTATTTTTTAGCATTTCTTTGGCTACCTAGAATGCGTATACTGCATCTTTTTTTTTTTTTTTGTTAATCTGTATTTTCGCTTTTTATTATTTTGTGTCTGAACCGCTACATATTTATTGAGTCTATTTGGAAATATTACGCTCAAGGACCTTAAAATTGTAAACAAATTTTGCACATGGAAGTTTCACTTTAAAAAATGTTGGTGATGGGTATCTATAATGCACTAGTAAAAAATAAGTACTATTTTGTTCGCGGAGTGGGTAAGCGATTAGCTTTTGAGCCATGGGCTGTAGGATCGATTCCCTAATGGTACCAACAATTTTTTATGTTTTTTCTATCCAGTTATTCTGGAATTATGTCTTTAAGCAGGTTTCAATTGTTTGCAAACACTGCCAGAATACACGGATAACTTAAACTATGAGACAAGGATTTTATATCATGAACCATAGCTTTATTATCTTGACCTATCAAAGTGCTTGTAATAGACCTATCAAAACAAAATTCTTCGTTCCATCTTCTACTAAAGCAACCTTAGTGTATATACCATTGGTTAAAAAATATTGTCAAGAACTGTCTATGGATGACGGAGATACAAAGAGAAAACTGTAAATTTTTATGTTGACAGTTTGAGTTATAGTTTTATATCTCCGAAGACGTTAATTAAAACTGGATCAATTCTGTGATATACTTGCTCAATAACTTAAAAAACGAGTTATTTATACTGGTCAATAAATGGAGGTGTTATTGGTAAACATAACAAAAAAGCATACAACTGAATAGAGAACTTTTTCATTTTTGAATTCGGTTAAAAATAATAGCTTTTAGAGACGGGCGATTGCTCGACTGATTGTGAGTCTTAACTATATACAGTACACAAGTGTAATGACTGCCATAATGACCTTTCGTGTTCCGGAATCAGCCTGTATTGGTACAGATGTTTTATTTTTATACTGGGTCAACAAAGTGACTTCATTGCACCTGATTGACAGTATATTGTAGTCTAAGGGACGACAACGACCGACGACCGAGAAGGACGAAAATCTTTTGACAGTTGCCATCGCCATGTCAGCACACATATATATAGACGGATGGTCTCTAGGTATATGAAAAACTGGATATACACAAGCTGATTCCGAAACGCGGCAGGCCAGAGCGAGCCACTATGACGGTCTTTGCACTCAAGTACTGTGGTCACGACCCAGTTCGGGAAATCGCCCTACCACCTCAAAACTTATATAACTAGAACCCTGCTCTCATGACGTATGTGGGCTGACATGATGACACCAAATGTCATTGGATTTCCGACGCTCGACGGTCGCTGCTGCTCTTGGATTACTACTGTACTTTTCATCAGAATCGATGTACGAGATATGTGAAGCCAGTATTCAAAAAACTATGTTATAGGTGGATTGGAGGAAGGTGGGCGCGTAAAGCGTGTCCGAGCGGATAGTGGAGCTGTGGCCAGAGACCCAGCGCAAGCGTTAGATGCACCGGAACCGGAACCAGCCGAAGGTCCTGCCTTACACGCCTTTTTAAGTCCCTCAGTAAAGGAGTACCTTGTACTTGGCATGGCCATCCCAGGTAAGCGGCTCTTAATATACTAAAACTAAGCAATGTATATATTATATCTTTATCGGTAAGAACCTAAGCAGTGCAGGTTGAGCGTGCAAGCGCACAAAATAAAAAGATGTACTTATCATTAATTTATAACGATGGATAACACTGGTCACCCTGCCCACTGCAATCGACACAGGATTTTGAATTATGCTTTCTATTTGTGTTTTTTAAATGCTACTCTTATAGGTATATAAAAAAAAATGTATTACCTCATAATCGATTAAAAATTGTTGTAACATAAGTTAAAATAGACCAACGAACACAATACAATGACTCGGGTAATCTATGAAGCGCATCGATTGCACTAAGGTAAGCTCTGGTAAAAACAAAGTAACATATTAGTCCGTATTTACCTTGTACTTATATCCACATTGTGACCAACCTAATCATTAGCGTAACTCATCACCAATACAGAGTACTATCTATACAAATTGATGTTGATAACATCCTCTTAGTGTTTTCCCTCAACATTAAGTATGGGATGACACTAAATAACCACAAAACGATATTATCATGTATTATATTTAGTTTATTGGGGCTTACACCGGGCGACGAATTAATAACGCGTGATATTTTTCTGAAAATTCTGTACGAATTGACATAATGTGATCTCGCACATACAAAAAAGAATCCGCACAAAAAGTTTCACTAAAATAAACTGCAGGGCAAAATAAAAACCGGGCGAAAAATTATCATTGCGATCTGAGTCCAGATTGAGATAACTTTCTGTAAGTTCAGACTTACAGTAGGTACGCAATCTATAGGCGCTGCAGTGTGTAATATGTAGTAGTGTTTTGGGAGTCGAAGCTGCTCGCATCCGTAGGCTTTACCCTAGTTTCCCTACACGTGATTACTGGGTGGTGCTAAACGAGCAGCAGCGAGGTGGTAGGGCGTCGGTGCCCGTCTGGATCGCGACCACAGTACATGGGTGTAAAGCCCGTCATAGTGACCAGTTTCGGCTTGTCGCGTTTCGGGATCAGCTTGTGCATATCCAGTAGCTCATATACCTAGAGACCTTCAGTCGTGGTATATGTGGGCCGACATGACGATGTAGACTATCCATGGATTTTCATCCTTTGATAGTCGCTTTCGTATTTGGACTACACTGTACTTACCATCAGGTACACTGTAGTCACTATGTCGAGCCAGTGTAAAAAAAAAAGTGTTCCGTAGCTGAAAATTATAATATTATAATACTTACCACAAAAATAAATTATTCATAGTTGCGTGAAAAGTAATGCAATTATAAACCTGGCATATTTCAATATATTATGTGCGAACAAAAATCCAGTTGTTATTTAAATATACAATATATGTCAAAATGTTCTGGAATAGATAAGTTCAGATATGCTCTAAACTTGTGTTATATTGGATTTTAATTAATTAAATATCAATGCCGTCGTAAAATAATACATCAATATTGCACTTATCTTTAAATGGTAAAATATTTAAACAAATTTTGGCCTCGACATTTCTACAATTTATTTATATATTTACGGATATTATTAGAGTTAGATTGATGGATGTTTAATTGTAAAATTAATATTAAATATATTTAAATAACGATGATAGTGATTATAAACGTTGTAACTTAGAATTATATTGTTTTCAGAGGCTTAGAATTATGATAAAAAAAGGTATTTCTGCTATAGATTTTCATTTGATATCAATAACACATAATGAAAAAGGGATGATAGAAAGCCCTTCGTCAATATATAATAACAATTGATAATTCTTGGAGACTATCCTTTTGCACGATAACAGAAAAATAGATGTGCGAACGATTTTGCTCATTATGCACAAAAAAATGTGGAGTCGAATATGTTTCTGTGAATTGATTGTATGTATTTACATTAAAACCTTACTCGTGGAACACCACATATCGCCTTGTAACTTGTTTATTGGATATATTTAAAATTGGGGCCTTTGGAGTAGGTTTCTTTTAAGTAGTTTACCTTTTCGGGATAAACAAGGGCTACCATTGCAACCTCTTAGAAACAGCGGGTAATGAAAAAGTCTGTTGTGAAATGCTTATAACAGGAGGTTAAATAAAACAGTTACCAACTGAGAGGGGGGAGGTTACTCTGGTAGTTACTTATGATGCATTATTACCGGGTTGATAGGTCGAGGCTATTCATAAACCTATTATACAGTACATGTTCAAGGTACATACTTCATTACCTTATGGTGTAGATAGACATAAGTTAGTTGCAATTAGCTTACTAAACCTTTTTATTTAATCTTACTTAAATTTCTTTATTCCACACCGTAGATAATATACACATGTAAACAAAATTATGATACGATATTTATATTCCTCTGCACGAAATATATTGATTATTTTAAGGATTTTTATATGTATTCTTGTCAGTAGGTATGTCTGCATATCACATAAAACATGTGCGATACCTTTAAGTTGATTACTGATTTGAGTTAAACGATATTAGAGTAAGATATGGGTAATTTAAATCGGAGAATTATATCATCATGTGTGTCTATATATCTATATATGTTCTCGTAACAGTATTCTCATGTTGACCCTAATATGGTATAGTTAATAGCTGTAGCAGAATTGTATGAATACAAACTAGATGAGACGACATAATGCTTCTAAATGAGTAACTTCAAGTCTGTTCTATCAACTTACGTATGCATGTTAATAAATGACAGATGAAATACAGGCTGAGAAAGTATAGCGCAAAAACTTTAACTTTAACGAACGATACTTTGAATCAAATTGTAAGTAAGTTTTGAAAATGGGGTCTAACGGAAATAATTTCATAAGACTATAGTATCGTGATACACAAAACCTTGATCCTTCGTGGGTCTAATATATTCTTATAATGTATCAAAGTTAATTTTGTTAACAATCGCACGTTAGGAACGAGGTCATAATGCAGCACTGCTTTGGGCAACGCACATAGTGTAAGTCGGGCTCTTGCTCAATTCATTAGCATAGTCCATCAGGACTGTACGAAATAAAATGTATATTATTTCATTTATTGCTTATAGTTATATCTAATAATACATTTTTTATGTTACAATTAACATTTTTGACTGTATTTACTTGACAAATTGTGGATATAAATATTAGTACACGCATGAGGATTGAAATTGGCACTGTAAAATTCATAATTTGTTTGTATGATTCTGGTAACTTGTATTATTTACAATAAATTATAGAGCCTAGAAAAAATAAACGTAATTTATGTATTTAACTTAATAAACCTCTAATGAGTATGTAGATATACATAGATACTTTTTGGCATATAGGAAAATATTTTGAGCTTGACAAAATTACAATAATAATGTAGATTACTCACTGTTGATAAGTCAATACAATAAAAATAGTTCGATAGTTTTTTATGTTTAGGAAACGGTAATGGAATAGGTACGTCTGGTAATAAAATAGATGAATCACGCAATGACTTAGTCATATAAATATTTTTATCGGAAATTTAATAATTATATATACTACTCTAATATTATATAGTATTAATTATGTTGCAATAAACCTAATTACTATAACATTGAAAATTGTCAACCACTTGTGTTAAATAAGTTTACAAGTATTCGTCCTTCCTTATAGGTAGTAGTACTTAAGGGAGTCCACTGCTCATGCATAAAAAAGATAGGGTGTGAATGTTCCCACACACTGATTAATACGACGTTATTCGGTGGTCAGTTGACTACCGAAGAACATCGATTGGAGTTCCATTCACTCTCCATAATTTGCCTGAAAGGCTTGATGCTATACGGTCTGAGAAGTTCTTCTCTGGCAGGTTGCTTAGTTCGTTCTAGCGGTCGGTTTTTCGCGATGCAATATGAACTTCTAGTATAGGGGTTTTAGTCAGTATGAGTCTGACCCAACTCAGGCCCTCATTCTTATGATTACCGAAAAGCCCTATGATGGATTTACCGCTGGTAAAAAAATTTCGTCTTTCCTGAAAAATATTATGATTTGTATCGTTTGCGATTATTTGTAATATTATAAACCTTAAAAAGTCATAATTATATTAGTGTATCTTACTGGATGTTAAAATTAAATTTAAATTCAAGTACATATTTTATATGAAATCATAATTAAGTGTATGCACAATACAAGATAACATAAATAATTATGTATCTATCAAAAGTTATAGGTATCTATAACCTATGTAACTAATAATACTAATGTAGGTGTATACCTATACATAGATGCAAATACATCATATTATATACATTATATATATAGATGATTATATTTTATAGCCTACCTATATGACACAGGTTCATTTTTTAATATTAAAGTTAATGTAACACAATAATCAGCGGAACATGTTATCACGGAACGTTATTGTTAACCACGAGAAGGTACGTTGCTTTGAAGTAAAATTTAATGCGATAGATGAATTACGAAAGTATTTTACGGAAATATTGCTTGTAACTATGCTTATGCAAGTACTTTTACAGGCTGACCTCTTGTGATCTTTGATGTGCTGTTGTAGGTTGACCATAATTGCATATTTCAAACAGGAAGTTTAGCTGAAAGAAATTGATATTTATTATCTATAATAATTTCAATAACTTTTTGTTTCAATGGAATTGGTACTCGTAAAAATATAAATTTAGTCATTATGAATTATACGAACAATTTTTCTTCTCAGCGTCTAAAATTTGAGAAACAAGAGATCTGCGCTATTAGTTAAAAACTAATTGTAATAAACAGACTAAAACTATTTTTTTTTGTTATTTATGCTAAAGGCTGATAAAAAGGCTAACAGCGTGTTTGATGGTAAGTGGTTACTGATACCTACATGTTACTACAAATTGAAAAGTCCCATGATTGTCTGGCTAGTTTGGAAGACCATTTAAACTTGTTTTATAATATGTCCATGTCTTATGGGTGGCTTGCACTAATAAATTAAATCTAGTTTAAACTTGTATAAAACGCTGTTTAATTGAAACGGTTTAAACCGACTTCAATGTTTATTTAAAAATAGCAAATGTTAAAACTGGACCATGTTTTCGTGCAAGACAATAAGCACAGTTTCACGTTAAATAGCGTTTCATATAGGTCTGAACTATGATTAGATGATTTTATTATAATTGTGAAGTGTACAGTAGGTATGCGATTCTTATTTAACTTTTATAATTATTTATGAAGGTAGGTATTTTCAATTTTGTGTGGAAATTTGTTTAAACTGTAAAGAAAATATTTTCTTTAAATAATATATTATAACACTTAAAATAATTTGAAGCTGCGGCTTTAAAAACGAACACATTCTAACTGATCTCTATAGTATATTTTTTAAGAACTTCGGAACTAGACTAAACTTGGGTTTCATTACAAATGTTGGAGGCAATAACCTACAGATAAATCATACTTTCAATTACAATATTGTGTATCTATTTCTATTCAATCAATAATTTTTATATTAATATTATTTATTATATTATTCATACTTAATATGAATAATTATTTCTTACTGAGACTTTTTTCTTTATGTAATTTGTTTGTTGTAAAATTTTAGTAATATAATTTTTGTAACATAAAAGATAAAAAATTAAATAAAAAAGATATACTGACCTAGAGGTAATCGTAATATCGGCACGGCTGTGGACAACCACACTGTGGCTGTGGATACAAATCCACTTTGCGCTTATATGTCGTGTCCAACGCGACCAGTAGCGCTGGAGATCGCCGTTCTCAAGGTACTTACACATGACATTTCTATTACATGCTATGCTCGTTGCCTCACGATGTTTCCTTGACCTAGAGGTATTTTATAAAAACAGTTAAAATGTGTTGTGCAGACCTATCATTATTACGCAATTAAAGTATTTGAATTAGGTCTTTTAAATAAATAAACCGTTTAAATATACTGTCAGACCAGTCGGAAGTATCCGGATTCCCAGGCTCGGCGAAAGCGAAGAGAGGGCAGTGCTGGCACCCCGGTGGTTTTAGTCGGGGCAGGTCCGACACACCGGGGGAAGTGGCCCTCACCACTTCCCCTGACGGTTCGTAGGGATATCCACCGGGTTAACAAAAAAAAAAAAAAAACTGTGCAGACCCATAATGATTTTAATTAATATTTTTTATTTTAATTTGAAAGTATTTTAATTTATATATCCGCAAAAGCTTTTATTGTACCCTGTGATTTACTAGTATGTCTATGAAAGCTTAGCATGTAGGTAGGTACTGTACTGGATAAGGTGTTTATAAACATCGCTATGTACAAGTACGTGGGATTTCATTGTAAATGTTCATCAATGAATTAGCTATTGCCTTATTATTTTTTGTATTAGGCTACAGTAATGCAATTGTTAGGTAGATGTAGTTCACGCGTTTTGTTCCTTTGTTCATTTATGAATTGAATGAACATATTCATTTTTTTTTATTAGGTATCTACTATTTGTTTTTGAATATGTTATTATATATTTTTATGTCAGTTCGTTTAATTAAGGTATTTTTTTTAAAGAATTGGGAACTATTTAAGCCTATTGTAAAGATTGTTATAGTGACAAAATATAATATCTATGTATAGGTATCTACTTTTTACCATATTGGGTTTCTATTGAGATAAGCCCAATATAATTTCACCAATCTAGGGAGGAGCTGGCTGAGCGCCTTCTGCGGTCGCCCACCAAGCCCTGTTTAGTTGTGAAGACCTTTCCCGGCCGCACAATACGGTCACTCAGAGAGAAAAAAAATTAGAGAGGTTAACGATGCTCTATTTATAATTTGAATATAACAGAGATTAAATTACATTTGACTTCGTTTATTAACTAATTGACATTAGTTCTGTACTTTAAAGCACAGAAGACATATTAATATTTGATTTTAAACTGCGACAATAACGATAGAGATTAAAGTTAGTTACAATACTTGCGATATATATTAACAAAGAAACCGCCTAGTAAAAGTAGTGACACAGTAATTTATTAAATATTAGGATATCACTTATTTTAATGATGTAAGTACTAATGATATGTCTACCACGTTATAATTCTTTTTTAAATTTAATTTATGTGTTAAAAGAAATACAGTTTAAAATCGTGTGTAGAATAGTAAGCATTTTAATATTGACTTCTCTATTAAGCGGGCGTACGACGCGATGCAGCCTCGGTTGCCTTGCGACACAGCGTTGCGCCATTCATCGGACTTACATGTATAACCATTATTAACGAAAAAGATAAAGCCGTGATAAACTTAGTTTGTTCGATTCATATCTTAATTTTTTTTTGGTCTTAAAGAATGGTTAAAATTATAAACACACAAAAGTGTGAACTTAATTTACGTCTATAACTAATTTAATGTCTAGCTTAATATATATACTTGGAGGCTAAATTATTAAAGTACTACTAATGAAATAAATACACTAAATTTTGTACGACCAATATTTTGTAATCACTAATTTATGCAAGAATAAATAAAAGCTTAAATTACTTGGCTAAATTGAAATTATTAGTATAAGCAGAAATAAAGCTCAAACCATAGATTGGCAAAATGTATTTAGATTAATGAAAATGATTAACGATTACATTTTACGGTTTTTACCATTAATATGACTGCATTTTGCTCATCTATGTTTAAAACACTACAAAATCCCAGATTGTATACATATTTATGATTTCTTAATGTTTTAAATGGATTTAATCATGATTACAGAACAAGAAAATTAAAATTAAACATTTTGCCCATCTCTGGCTCAAACGACAACAACTAATTCATTCGTTATTGTGGAATTTTTCTTCGATCGTCAAACGTATTTTATTATATTACAAGTGACATGAAATCACGTCTAAATTTATAAGGAGAAGCTTGTTCTATTAAAATGACTCCATTTGGAAATCCAGTAAATCCGGTTTTGAGTTTGAAGATGTACAATAACGATGAGCATCGTCTCGACACGAAATCATTAACACTGAATGTAAATGAATGTGCAATATTTAATAACGATTACAAACGTACGTGTAGGTAAATAATTGGTTGTCGACATACACCAGCGGCTTATTATTTCTAATACATATCAAAACATCTAAGGAATAAACTTTACGAACACTTGAAATAGTGTAATTTATGCTGACATCCTTCTTTGGCTTTACATAGATTCAGTTTAATAAAATCAGGTTGTTTAGATTTTATTACAAACAGACTGAAGATTGACCTTTGTCACACTTGAAGGCAGGCAATGATAAAGCCAACGATGTTGCACGCTTGCCCAACAAAAACCATTCATTCGTTGCTTGATGTCTCCTGTATTATATGAAGCTTGAAAAATAGACGCTGCCAGCGATTTCCACTTGTTGACGATATGCAAATGGATATTAACAATAAAAGTGAAATTCTGCAAGATGCAATGTCTAGTTCACTTATGGGAAAATGTAAAGGTACTATTAAATTGTGTTATTGAGCCACATACTCCCGAAAGAAATCCGAAAGGCAGACCACTTTACGCTGGTGTTTCAAACTGAGTAACTTAGGAGACATGCGAACCTTATTAGAAATCAGCCGCTGTACATATCAATCGAATTAAATAACAAACTTTAATATTATAATTAAACAAATTGTCGTAGTACATGGGCCAAGGTTGTGTAAATGTATTTAAGTATGTATATCTTTGTCTAGTACCCATAATACTAGCGCAAACTTAGTTTGGGGCTAGGTCAATGTGTGTAATAGGACAATTATTCTCCGTAAATATTATTATACTATTATAGTTAAGAAATTGTGCTCCTATTAGCTAAATAGAAAAAGTATTGCTAAATCAAAATAAAACAAATAGGTGATTGCTAATTTTTCTTTGACTGAAAATATAATTTTCTAATAATTATAGTTCTCGTAATTAAGTGCATATTTGTGCTAGTATGTAACCATTATTTAATAATATGAGTTATATTGTACGCATTTAATTATTTTACTCGTACCTGTAGTCTTCTTGTATCTTAACTGAAGTTCTATCATTTATTCCCGTTACGTGTGAAATTTTATGCGTTATCATCTAGAGTATTGTCACTAAATAAGTTAATAATAATATATGGTCACAATATAACACATCGCGGCTAATATGATTCCATTATTGTTTTTATTGCCGATTAGATATACATATCTATCATAATGAAATATTTTCAATATGAAGTTAAGTAATACTTTGTTTTCATTGTCATTATAAATATATAGTCAGTATAAATATTTTACTTCAAATAATTATGTAAACATATTGTGGCTGACCTTATATCTGTAATGACCTTAAAACTTTTAGGGTCGATTCGTTTCACACCTCGCCTGTAACATGTGGCATCTAGAGGCCTTAAAAGTTATTTCCTAAAAGACACATATATATGAATGAGTTTATTTCACAATTTGAACATAATTGACACGAAGCGGAAGTTTTTAAAAACATGGTAAAGCCTTGTGTAATTTTAAATAATATTTTATTTATTCAGATTTTTATTGTCATAACAAGAGTGTCTTTTATACATAGTCATAACATAAAAAGAGTAATCGTTGCTTAATACTGAGACATACGTTTTTTGTTGTTGTAATTTCTGACCCAAAGTTGAGGCAAAATATGTAGATGGAAACATTATGTTTCATAAACTTGTAAACTAAATGTATACTTAATTTATGTATACATTGTGTGTTTTTCGTTCGCCTATAAGCACATCTATTTGTGTACCCTAAACATCTGCGTCTTCATATTGTTTCCTTTAATTTATTGTTAGATATAAATAGGTATAATATTAATGAAATCAGATATAAAGAGATATAATAAGCTATTATGAATATTAAGATGAGATATTGAGGCTGTTTCAGATTGTTTTCCTACTCTGTACAAAACGTGATCCGTTTTGTTTGAGGTTTATTGTTCAATGATGCTATGAACATTTGTACCTACTTTTGCATCCATTGTCATGCCTAGGGTTGTGTGATATTTCCTAACAGAGCCCTGAACTCAATTTGCAATTATTAAGTGATGAAAGTACGGGCTCTGGTGCACGAAGATCATTGTTAGGTTTATTGTCAAATATTGCCTATCATTTCTTATCTCCGAGTTCTTTATGTCATATTTTTTTTCTATTCTGTAACTTACCATGTGTGAAATTACCTTTCTACGGCCTTTCGCTCAGAATAAATATGCAAACAGGATTAGATATTATGAGAGTTAATATCTACTAAGCTATATGAAATAAATAAATAAATATATGATTTCCATAGTATATAAGTACGATGTAATAAATAAATTACGTTTATTTTACCTTTGATATTTTAGAAATAAGTATTAATAGAGTATGATTTGTATAATTAGCATTTTGTATTGTCAAATTATATTATGTCTAGGTAGCAGATGGTTTATTACAACTCATTACATCAGATAAAATTATTCATCATATCAGAAGTAATTTATCATCGCATAAAATAGAATTAAATAAAAAGTGCGTTGCGAAAAATACCATCTTAGTTTGTTGAGGTGCTTCGAAACCAAGTGGTTAGATCATAGATCACATCATTTGAGTCTCACCGTCATGGTTACGTGATCTGATTATACTCAGGCGGTCGTCTTCAATGTAGAAATTATATCTTCATTAAACAAAACTATTTAGAACAGCGGCAATTTTTGAATTGAATATTTAAATTTCACCTAAACCATATACTTTACGTACAAACTTTGAAAATATATGGTTTACAGTAGTTACATTATAACCATCTTAAGTTATTGTAATACTTTTATGATTAGGTTCATTCTAACAACGATATTGTTTGTGATTATATCTATTACTATTGTACTTGTAACTTAGAGGTATTTAGAATACCTAAGTTTGCTCAGTAAATTCGATAAGAAATTTCCTAAATATTTTTTATCCATATAACGTTTGTCTCTAGATTTTTAGAAGATCCCTTACTTTTTATTCAAAAGTTGAGCAATTTAGTTCGATATGTTGATATTGGTAACTTGTCGGGCATTTAACACTCATTAGTGATCGCAAATGAGCAATATGCTTGCTTAATATGCTATCTAGATTCGTGAGCTCTTTTAGAACAAAATGATAACTGAAAAAAAACGTTTTTATAACCATATGCATATATTTATTTTTATACATATATCCATATAAAACAAAGATGTTAACCACACATCATTTGCTTCGCTTTTTGGTATTCAAAGAAACCGCCAGGAAATGATACTTTAATCATGTATGAGATCACTAGTTTACGACTAATAAATAATATGATGGATACACTACGTCCGAATAGATTTCTGTATTCTCGCATTAAATTAATGACAATGAATAAAAAATATATAAATTACAATGTTGATAACTAGCTGAATAACAAATATGTAAAAAATAACGTTAATGTTCTTTACAACACAGATTTTTTTTTGCGTTTAAGTTAACACGTTTTGACATAATGCAATATAATTTTACATTTTGTAACGAAGCATATAGTGCTCTTTTACTCCTTCCTTATATGTTTAAATTAATTTTAAGAATTGGCATCGCCTCAAATAAAGTATAAGTGCATAAAAGTTCCACTAAACCAAACTTTAAAAATGATGTAGAAATATAACTTCTTTTCTTACTAGTTACTGAAATAACTTCCATTCGCAAATCTAATAGATATCAAAATATTTAGGCTGCTTTGGTTGATTAGTGACTAAGCAACTAACAGTAAAACATTTTTAAAATAAGTTACAATTACATTTTTTCCAGTTTAATCAAGTATAGGTAAACAAATAATGTTACATTTTATTTAAAAAATTACTAACAGTAAATAACCTGTCAAATTTCTAATAGCTAACGTTATCTATTCATCAGACAACACTGTTTTAGAGAATTGAGCTACAGCTCAGCTTAACGAATTATAGAGTCAATCAATTTTTTTTTTTACTTTTAAATCTTGATGTGTTTGAAGTTTATCACGTTTCCTGGGTTAAATTGCTCATAAAATATCTGGACTTCCTTTCATCAACGATTTTAGTGCAAATTTACTAAATTTTAAATCAATTAATGTTATTATATACACACGGATGAGTCGGTTGTTCAAGGTGTTCTTTTATATGTAATAAGGTGTGTATAATCAGGTTATCTCTAAATGCCGTAGCGAATAAACAAGCAGTCACAAACTACAACAAAGTTAGTCGTCTTTGGTTTATAGAATCAGTAAAAGACAAGTTTCAGTGGAATAAAATGACGTGATTCTAGAATAACCTATTTATATTCGCCAAGAAATTTTTAAAAGAAGTCTTCTGGTATTGATTTAAATAAAATATTTCTAAAGTTGCACTAATTTTGCAATCTACTCTTAGCCACTTTTTTTTTTTTTTTGTTAACCCGGTGGAAATCCCTACGGACCGTCAGGGGAAGTGGTGAGGGCCACTCCCCCCGGTGTGTCGGACCTGCCCCGACTAAAACCACCGGGGTGCCAGCACTGCCCTCTCTTCGCTTTCGCCGAGCCTGGGAATCCGGTTACTTCCGACGGCTCGGCGAGCGGTAGGCCTTGGGCAGGCCTCCTCTCAGGGAGGGTACTCTTAGCCACTTAAAAACGATGAAATTTTGTTATATCCTATTTAACTTATAAATATTTTTTATTTGTTATTGGCTCGACGTTTTTTTTTTTTTACTTGGGGAAAATCCTCATAGGACCGTCCCGGCTGCGAAGGGGGTGGCAGCCGGGATGTGCCGGACTTTTACCAGCTAAAAACCCCAAGGTGACTACTTCTGCGAATTAGTGGGGACTGCAGGTCCTGTAATCAAATCGCCACTACGCCGCGCCTGACAGGCACAATCACGGGGGGGAGACGCAGCCTCCCCCGATACCACTTAGTATACGAGGGTGGTCCGATAAGTCTTTAGCCTACAAAAGAAAAACAAAAATTTTGGAAAAGTGGCGATTTATTTCTCTACATAATTTCCTTTTAGCTCGATACACTTGATCCAGCGATGCTCCAACTTTTTTAACCTGTCTGAAAAAAAAGTTTTCGGAAGCTCTGCAAAATAGGCTTCCGTGGCGGCGATGGCCTCCTAGTTCGACCAAAATATCTACCCTGCGAATGACTTTTTCAAATTTGGAAACAAAAAAAAGTCACACGGGGCCAAATCCGGGGAATATGGTGGATGGGGCAGCAGTTCGTAGCCTAATACGACCAATTTGGCAGTGGCGACGGCGGAGGTAAGAGCCGGTGCGTTATCATTGTGGAAGAACCCTTTTTCTTCGCCAAATAGGGCCGTTTTTTCTTCAGCTCGACATTGAATCGACCCAATAATTCAGTATAGTAGAGCCCTGTGATCGTTTTGCCCTTCTCCAGGTAGTCGGTGTAGATCACACCTTGTGAATCCCAGAAAACGGCGGCCATTACCTTTCCGGCCGATTGGACAGTCTTTGCCTTCTTCGGAGCACGTTTTGACTGTTCCTTGGTCTCTGATATGTACCAGTGGATCCATATTTCGTCTAGGGTTATGAAATGACGCAAAAACTCCTTCGGATTGCGCTTAAACAGCGCCAAACATTGCTTTGAAGTGATTTCACGATTTCGCTTGTTGTTCGGAGTGAGCGAACGCGGCAGCCATCGTACCGACAGCTTTCTCATGCCCAAAATTTCATGCAAGACATGACCCACCCGGTCTTTTGAGATGCCTACAGTCTCAGCTATTTCGCGTACTTTCAATCGGCAGTCTGCCAATATGAGATTGTGGATTTTTGTCACCTTATCCTCCGTGGTAGCCGTTTTTGTGGCACATGGACGTGGCTCATCAAAAACCGACGTGCGACCACATTGAAACTTGTAAACCAATTTTTGATGGTCGCCATCGAAGGAGAAGAGTCACCGTACACTGCATCCAAGCGCTCTTTGATTTCGCTGCGCAATTTTCCTTCCAAAAACAAGAATCTTAACACGGACCAAAACTGCTCTTTCTTCATTTTTTGAAATTCGCCAAAACGCTTGCTTCTACACGGAGTCAAATCAAAACTATGAGCCGCATGTGGCTGAAATTTTGTCAGCAGCGGTCTAAAAGAATGTATTACACGATGGTAAATTTCCCTTGCGATAGTGGCGCCATAAGGCGGTGAGGCTAAGTACTTATCGGACCGCCCTCGTACTTCGGCAGAGCGCGTCACAACGCACCGTCGTCTTCTCGGGGGTTGCTGACCGGTCGCTCAGAGCCCCCACCCTGAACAGCCACAACTCCTAAGGCATCAGCTGGCCGGTTGTGGTTCGACCGATCTGCTGGGACTGATATGCCGGGGCGGTTGCCGACAGCCCGGCGTCTTCTTCGAGCGGCCTTCTGCCATTAACAATCGCCATCTTATTTTATCGCAAATTCTAAACAATTGATTGTTATCCACGTTTCGGCTGAGTAATTCTAGAAATATGATGATTTCAAAATTTGATTTATTATTATCGTCTCAACATGCTCGTAAAATAAATTAGTTTTTTATTAGCAAAAAATTCGATAGAGGAATTATTTATCTAATACTTAATAATTTAATGGATTGACCAAAATTGGTACATACTGCACAAAAAAAGGAAAATGTATGTTAATATTTACTAGATGGTTTGGTAGGTAACTTATAATTTTGTATTATTTAGTAATAAGTTTTATGTTGTTGTAATGACCATACCTTATGCTTAAAGTGAAAGTAGCCGTTGCAAGTGGTCTTTAGTTATTTCAATAGTAACTAGGAACTTTCCATTATGCATAGATCGTGATCCTTGTTCCTTTTGGATGACCTTTCGGCTAAGCCTAATATCGATACAAATAATAATACAATTAACTTGATTACTGCTGTAAGATATTATTATTAGTAGTAAATGTAAATTTATGAATTTAAGTAGCTAAAGAAAAAAAAATTACCCGAACTGGGTCGTGACCACAGTACATAAATGCAAAAACTGTTATAGTGACTTTCTTCGGCCTGTTGCATTTCTGGATCAGTCTGAGTACATCCAGTGGTTTATATACCTTTTTACTTAAGGAAATTCCTCATAGGACAGTCCTGGCAGCACATTAGGGGTATGGCAACCGGGCTGTGTCAGACTTACTGTGGCTAAAAACCACAAGATGGCCACTTATGGAACCTGTAATCAATTCTCCAGAGACTCGCCGCGAGTTGTTCATGTGTATATCTAGTGACATTCTACCCTGGTATAAGTATGCTGATATGACGACGGCGATTATGTCGGCGAATGTTAATGGATTATCGCCCGTTGGCGGTCGCTGCCGTCCTTGGACTAAACTATACTTTCCATCATGTGTGATGTAGTCTCTTTGACCTAGACCTAGTATAAAAAAAGATAAATGAAATTCTCAAAAAATTATCAAGAGCATCTATTCAGATTTCTATACAAAAGAGTTAAACGCACGCAATATATCTCCGTGTATGTGGGCTGTCTGTTGGTGTCTTTATTATAAAAATTTATGGGTCCAATTCTATTCTCTCACGATAATTGAAAAGAACTGAGTGCGATCAACTAATTAGAGGCTTTTGATAACTAATAAATCTATTTTAGATTTTTTTTTGTTTCTGTAGTTGTTCGGGTATCGTTTTTTAAAACATTTTTATTTTATGATTTTCAGGAAAACCTGGAACCGACTATCCAGTGCTGGGGGCAGTTCCGTACACCAACTTTTACTGTGACGAACAGCCTTATCCAGGCTTTTTTGCTGACATGGAGACACGTTGCCAAGGTAGAGTTAAGAAAACCCAGTATATAATTTTCGTATTAAACAGAAATATATTGTCAATTTTATGAAAATCAGAAGACAATAATGTTTGTTGTTTGATATTCGATGTCATTCATGGTATTTACTTATCGCGTTTTGTTAAGTAGATTAGACAGGCTCACTAACTAAATAGATATTTACATTGAAACCCGAACCAAAAAAATGTTATATTTTAGAGTTAGTAATAGTTCAATTAGAAATGTTATGCTTAATAAGAAATATTTTAATTAATTGTCATCGTATTCGTAGAAAAACAATCAAATAATATACAATACAAAAGGTACCTATCCTGAAGTGGATAAAAGTGACTCTTGAATATTGACTAGCATTCAATTGTTGAATAAAAATAAATGGGAATGTAATTTTATATGTTTGTGTAGCATAAGAGTGTCTTTCGCATCAGTGGTCAATTACCACTAAAAATATGAATTAAGTATTTAATAAATATTTTTAGTGGTAGTTAACTACAGTACACAAGTGAAAAAACTGTCATATTGACTCGCTTAGGCCTGTCGTGTTTCGGGATCAGCTTGTGTATCCAGTTACTCATACACCTAGAAATCATCAGTCGTGGTATATGTGGGCCAACATGGCGAATATTATCAATAGATTTTCGTCCTTTGATAGTTGCTTTCATTTTTGGACTGCATTGTACTTACCATCAGGTGCACAGTAATCTCTTTATTGAGCCAGTAAAAAAAATATTTGGTTAACTTTCTTTACGATAGCAACCTTAAATATAATGTAAGTATGATCTTGCTAGTAATACAGGGATTTTGGTAACCGTACTTAAAGCGAAACAAAAGAAATCATTTTATTAGTAAATACAAAAGAATAAACGATTCAAATAAATTGTGTGGGTATTTAAAATTTATAGGTTTGAATTGTTGATTTGGCAGCAATATAAATGAAGCCCACAAGACCTTGGCTGCGTTGGCTCGATGATTACCCGTCTGACCTTAACTACTGATCATAGGTCAACTAATTATAGCAAAAAAATACAGCCCGGAAAATGTTCTAAACATTATAAAGATGTGTCAAAAACGTGAGATCCGCCATTTAATTGATACATATCTACGCTCTTTTACATTTATGTGATTGATTTATTGAAAGGTCCGGTATAAAAACTTGATGAATTTGTGTTTTTTTAGATGCGCTAATTGAATTTGTTGATATTAATAATATATTCATTTTATGGTTATAATATTCATAGATATATTAAAATTATTTAACTGTCTAGTTGTATTTCTTGATAAATAAAAATATATTAATAATTTGCAATTATTTTTTTAATAAAATATATATTAGAGGATCAGAGTGATAATTATCCATTTTATATAAACTCATTAACTAAGTCTAAGGCTGAAATTTATAGTCGCTACGTTCACTTTGCACATCATGTGGTTAATACGACCTTTATTCAGTAAATACATTGTATAATCCGTGTTTTCGAATTTAGGGCGGCTTGCACTAACAAATTAAATCTAGTTTACAGTTATATAAAATGCTATTTAGCGCTGATCTGTACTTATTGTCTTGCACTAAATCAAAATCTAGTTGTAACAACTCTTAAACTGAAATCATCATTAAGATGGAATCAAACCAATTCAATTAATAAGCGTTTTATACAAGCTTAAACTAGATTAATTCGTTACTGCAAGCCGCCCTTATAGTCACAGAAATGCTAAACAGAGTATAGTCTGTCCGTCACTTGTCTATCAAAAACATTCTGTTATACGCAGTTTTTTCTGGAAACGTTAAATAAACATAATTTTATTTATTAAGTATACCCTAAGTAAAAGTACGTTAAGACGTTGTATAGACATTTAATTAAGGGTACTGTACAGGGTCGATTATTTTATGCTTAAAATAATATAATTTTACACATTTTTTACATGAGTTAACAAAAACAACGCATTTCACCTACGTCATAATAAATAAACACAAGACGAGTTATCTAGTGCTACCAGCCTTGGAAAAGAACACCCCTAAAAATATTTTAGTTACAATGAATTTTAAAATCATATGCATTTATCAAAAAATATATGTGTATAAAAGTATAAATAAATAAATCATCGTCATTCAACAACACAGAACCGAAAATTATCCATTTTCGGACGATCCAACAACACAACGGCATCATCATTTGTTGGTAGCGTCATCGATTTTACTGACTTGAGACTTTGCTTAACGCGCAGCCCATGATTAAGACACGACTGTAAATTTCGTTATCGTCAAAGTCTACAATATAATTTAAATTTTAAGTAAAGTCAAAGAAGTATCTATCCATTTCAGCCTTAGACTTTGTGTGTTAATTTGTCGGTCGTAAGGTGTTATACTGAGAATATTCTCTTAAACAGCGGATTATGTCGTATTTCCTTACTTAGAGTAACTCAGTAATCCGACAGAGGTTCTAAACGTAAGGTTATATAGAAAGTAAGCTCTTTTTAAATAAAAAAATACCCACAACTTAGTCATTAGTTACATCTACTATCCATGACTAGAAAATAAAATTTCTACACAAACGCGGTTGTGTAAGTAAAGTTGTTTTGTGTTTTTCCCTTACACTTTTAGGTTTACGTACCTAAAAAGGAACTTTTATACTTTTACTGATACTTTTAATCTTGTCCTGTTTCTCAAAAAAGTGTGGAGGTATCAAGTTGAAATTAATGTGTAATACTCACTTGGCTGGTTTTAGTTATCTATGTAACTATTACAACATATACCCTTATCCTATTCCTAAACTATTGTTGCTGTTGTTCTGTAACTTAATCAAATGAATCCACTAAAAGGAAATCATAATAATACACTTGGAAAAAACACTAAAAAAAGTTTTTTTCTAAAGATTTTTTTGTTTGTCTTTTCTAATTCAGAGTTTAAATATTTAATTACATTGGAAACACATATAAGTATAATTACCGTTGAAGGAAGCGCAGTTCTAAAATTATTGTAATTTTCAGATCTCAAGAAGTAATTTATCCATAAATATCTAAACTTTGTTTTATACAATTTGGAGGATTCATTTTTAAAACATTGAATTGCACAACTGTTTATTATAAAAATAATAATATTTTGTCACGCTATATTTCTTTCGCGGTAAGCAGAGATAACTGTGTGTAACTGCTTATATGTAGTTACACAAACCCAAATGGGATTTTGGTTTGAGAAGTCAACCACCAACCACCTATAACCTTTATTATGCAACCCCTTTGATATTCGGGCCGAAGAGCCTATCAAGTAAAAACTTGTTAAAACCATTTCTAAATATAGTAGATATGTTAAATTGCAACAAAATAGTTCAATACTTTTTACGTGATGTGTGTTCAATGGAACAACAAACACACTAAATGAAAATGTTTTTTGGTTAATATTTACCTCAGAGTATTATAATTTTCAAAATTATTTAAAGTAGGCACTGACCCTGTTCCAATTAACTTTTTCTTTTAATAATACGTCGAATTATTATTGTAAATGTAAATAACGATAAAAAGGATATAAGTGCCTTTCTTGGGAGTTAATTTATTAAAAAACATATTTATTTAATTGCACAAAAAGCGGTATACATCTGTTTATTATTGCAAATATATACATATAATATATGCAATGCGATATATTATATGATTGTAATAGTGTATTCCTTCTGTTTTCAGCTTGGCACTACTGCGATATAGATGGGCGACAAGCGTCGTTTCTATGCCCCAATGGCACAGTATTCTCGCAGGGAGTAGCGTCTTGCGATTGGTGGTTCAACGTTCGCTGCGCCTTGTCTCCAGCACTGTATCCACTGAATGCAAGGCTTTACCGGCGCAAAAGAAAACAAAGTAGGCCGAAACCTCACAGACTTATAGATAAGAAACTTATTGACGAAATATTTGTGTAAATAAACTATTTTTATCAAATTGTGTCTCAATTTCTGTAACAATGCATTCGTTCTAGTAGTATTAGTTCACTTCTGATAGTTTCAAATAAAAAATAGTTTATTTTTATACTGACTGCGGAAATGCGTTTTTTTACGACCACGATACGCTTTTGCCTAAGTAGCTAGTAATCAAAATTGGTACTATGACGTTGCGTTTGACATTGCTCTGTGCCGTTTAGCAGGCAAAGCAATGCTTTTTAGATTTTTCATCGCTTCCATCAATTACGGAATATATTATATAAACTACAAAATAAAATTGGTTAGAAATGAGAATTTGTAATAACACTATAAGAATGTAAAAAATATTGTTGCCCGAGGAAAAACACGCTTAATCTAAAGCTCGCGATAAACTGAGCGTTTAAGAGAAACGTAGCATTTGCGGCGAGCCTGGTATGTTGCGGGACATGCCGGTTGATTGGTGCGTATCACTCAAACGGATCCAAGAAAAAATGCTCGCTATACTAACGTGTTACGTTACTATGTTCTGTGTTATTGTAACAGATGACATTCTTACTATTAATGTTATTCGTCTCTTTGGCACGCATAGTTTTGTAATAGTTGTAGACTTAATCTCAATTCGTGTTCTTTAATTTTCTTTGTTATTAATTAACAGATAATTTAATGTTAATCCCCATCTCTAGTTCTTAATTATTCAGTCGTTACTGTTTTCGACCTTTTAGCTTTTAATTCCGCAAGTTACTTTTAAACAATAAGATCCTGATAACAATCAGGATATAATGGTTTTACGTACAAAAATACGCACGACAGAACACGATTTGATTGCTTCAAAAATTAGATTATGTTTGTCTAGGCAATAAGTTGATCAGAACTTTGGGTAGACGGGTATTTGAAATATTATTACTATTTTTAAAATTTGAAACATGTACAATGTTTGGTTACGCTTGGCTGTGCAGAACCTAAGACATAGCTTGACCAATACGTAACAAGGACATACATAATTCCAGACTAGTGCATTATTTTTGAGAAAGTTTAATAAATAAAAATGAGGACCTATTTATTTATAGACGTATAATTCACTTTATAAAATTGACAGGATAGTAGCAGAGATTTAACTTTCCGTGATAATGGTCACTACACAAGAGTGATAAAGTGAAATGGCTTTCACTGTAAGTATACGCATTAGTTTGTCAAAATGTGACTTGTCACAGGCAGTAACTATGGAATATTATTTGTCATTATTTCATCGAAATTCAGTCAGGTACAACAAACATATACCTCGGCTAATACTAATGATTTCACTCATTTAGCATCTTCAGCTAGGGCATTGCCGATAGCACCTACAATGCGAAGAGTATTGACATCTAATTTAAAACAAATCACAAAATATTAACGCAAGAAGTGCTTTTTTACTATATTTGTGCCATAAGAGTAAGCAGGAGATAGCTTATAAACAAAACTACGTTGGATTCAGATATGATAGTATTTTTAATAGGTGCAAAAATAAAAAGTTTGGTAAATATGTAGGTTGACGACTATCAGCTCTGTGTAAAAAAAACTAAAGTGCCTATTACACATTACATACATTAATGCTTTATGGCGCTTCATCGAATTTTCTTCTCATCAGGCGTTTTGCTTCTGGTGTTATATTTAATTATACATAACACTACTCAACAATTATTAGGTTTTTTGTGTTATCTTGGATATCTCTAAGGTTTTCTGTGTTTTCAAGTCCCTACTTTTCGAATATATTCAGGAAAGCACTAAATTGGTTTTGGTTTTAAAATTTAGGCGCGTATTCTATTTTAAATAACACCCATTCGCAAAAAAATCATTTTTCTTTAAACTCCTATTTTGTATGCATAATATACACTGTAACTACACTGGAATGGCTTACTTCATAGAGCTCAAATACGTAACACATGTGATGTACGTTAGTTCTTTTTTATACCAAGCGGTGTCCCAAAAATTGTGAGTCCGTTTCAGAAATACTGGCTTATATTATTTATATTCGAAAATAATGCTAGAAGTATTGCCATCGTACCGCCAACCTTGAAAAGTATAATGAACAAGGCTTGCCATACATAGCCTGAACCCGAAATGCGACTGGCCGAAGCAAGTCTCTCTAATGGTCTTCCCACTCATGTACAGTGACCGCGAGTCGGTCGAACACTTACGCCCTACTATCTCACTACCCTACATCGAACACTACCCTTAAGTATTGTTTTGTATTGTTATTGAGTGATCGAGTATTGGGACAAAATTTGGTTTGATAGCCACTGATTCCGAAACGGGAATTTGTCAATTTGCCTATTGAAATGAAGTGGGCTAGTCGTGGGAACTTTTTAGTGGTCACAATTCACGAGTGTTAACGTGTGTTTTTGTTCCCCTATTGTTTCCGTTCGGAAATATGGAATTGCATCCAACTACAAGCCGGCCGCGGTCTTGACGCTGAGACTAACCAGTAACAACCGTGTCATTTGTATCGTGAGGCGCGCTACACGCACACCCGCCATCAGTGATAGCGATCATACGCGCATTTATATACGAGTGTTTAATTAAATATTTCAATATTGCTTTCACGTGATTAAACAGGAATATTCATAAAAATGGATCATGTTATAGAGATTTTCTTATTTATGTCATGTGGTAAGTACCCAGTACTTTATTATATTTATATAAAAGAAAATCAATAATTTTATAAGGTTAAAAACTTATTTCATTTGAAAGTAAATTTTTAATATAATTCTTTATTTATGAAGGGACTTATATTAATGAGTTGCACAACTTTTCTAAGCATGCACAACTATTCTAAGGTAGTTTTTAAAATATATTACACAATAATATATGATCACTAGGAACTAATTAATTGTGTATATAGGTACTTAAAAGTTTTTAAAAAGTGACTGAAATAAAATAAAATAACATTACGTAAATACCACTAAATAAAAATGCAATTTAATAAAATGGGCTATCAATTTAGCGCACTTTTATATGTGTTTTTTTATAATTGCAGTAAACATACCTATCAAGGTTTAATACATATCATTCCATTCATTACCGCGTTGAGTTGTGACTTGTGACCTCAGTAACTATGATGCCGAAAAGGTTGGTAAAATGAGATCGCGATCAATGCCAATGTCTTTTTATGAAACCCCAGCCTTAATGCAACATGGGTTACGTGCTTCGCAGTTGTCACGTAGTAATAATTATCAGTACACACACCTACCTCTTATTTCGTTACACTTTCTTGTTTTTTTCTTCTGTCCTATTTGTAAATAATTTCCATCGGTCTTTACAAATTAGATAATACTCTAAAGGTATAATTTGTCATTGAGAACACAATGTGGTAGATTAAACATAATATAAACTAGGTTCTACTTTCATACTTATTACACATTTTAATATTCACACAATACGCGTCTTTATTACATAAATCAATTTGCAATTTCTTTATAGGTACTAATTATCATTGAAGGTTTAGTATGTACAAATGGTCAAAAGCAAGTGTATACCCTAGGGTTTTATTATTAAACCTAGACAAAACAAAATGCACAATTTTCGCTAAAGCAGATGCACGTACCTGAGACACTATTTGCTGTACGATTAAAAAGGAAATTATGAAAAAAATTGCTAAAGACTGCAGACGATGTTTATATAGAATTCCAATGGAACTAAATAAGAATTGCTTGATCCACCGGCTATACTATTTGCTTGCTCACTGAGCAAGCACCTATTAGGATAAGAACGATTATTAAAAAATGGAATGATTACACAAACATTTCAACGAAGTTGTACCAAATGTATTAATTTCATAAGTTCGTTTGTGTGGAATCGTCTATGACTTATAGGTTGTTTGGTTAAAAGATAAAAAAAAGACCAGGGTAACAAAAATATGTGATTATCGTGAAAAGGCTACAAATAAATATAATTTTTATGATTCTGTGGACATAACTTTGTGGTTACAATTGCTTAAAATTAGATCACTAAACTTTATCAGTAATCTGGATATTATACAAATGTTTTAATACGTTGTTTGTTTCAGTTTTTTTGTATCGCTTTTCAATGTGTATTTTCATTATTTCTAAACTTTTATATTTATTTATAACAATTTAGGTAACAATATGTAAATTATTTAAATCACTCAGGGTCGAAAATTTTCAAAAATTCGCCAATTTTGAGTGTAAACCGCGCCCAGGCGAAGCAGAACGCATCTACTAGTCATTCTGTGTATTTGTAGTCTGAATTGGACATATTTTCCGAAGAACGAATAATCATTTCAAGTAGTGATATTCATAGTGTTAATACTAGAAATAAACACAAATTAATGTTACCTAAATACCGGCCTAAAAAGTTCATGCTTCTTATATGGGCCTCAGTATTTGCTTATACAATACCTAAAGACATCTTGGAGCTATCGAAATAAAAAAAAAAACGATTAAACTAAATTGCTAAAAAGGAATATTATGCCATCAATGACTGTTTGAGTGATAAAAGTGCGTAGTCTTAATATATGCAATCTTTCTCACGGGGCGTTCAATTCTTTGTATGTTATACCTGTTATTGTACTTCATTATGTTAAAAAAGCAACCATCAGAGTTTCTTGCTGGCTCTTCTTGGTAGATTCTGCTTTTCGAACCGGTGGTATATTCATTTTACTTTATTTTTTGACGATTCTATAGTGCTTGGAACTAGGCCTGTTTGAATAAAGTTATATTTCATTTCATTGATTAAGACGTATTCTTGACTCTTGGTAAACGTAGAGCAGAACGTCGCGCCTTCCGACTAGATGGGTCGATGAGTTGCGTTAGAAAAGCCGATGATCGCGCTCAGTGATGAAGCTTGGACGAAGCATATGTTAGGCAGTAAACAAACGCCAACTGATAATGATCCGGTACCATGGTAACAAAATATGCACTGTAAAAAGGAATGCAACTATTAATTAACGATTTAAATTGATATTAGGATAATTTGATAGCGGCCCTGAGTAATCCACGCTACAATAAATTCAACGGTAACGGATGTAATCAAAGTAGGTTGATCACATTCGCTCTCGAAGTCGTTTTTGTTTGTCTGTCGTCATCTGGGGTTTCGTATAACATAAAATATAATATGTTGCAAATAACACTGCTGTTATTAGCCAAAACTACGAAAGAACTGACCTTAAATTACATATTAGCAAAAACTTCAACAAGGCTGTTGAAATACTCAGGTAATACTTTAAAATATTAAACAAAAATAAAAGATGAAATAGCTTATTTTAATAATATCGAAGATATTCCATTGATTACATGGTCTTCGTATAATAAAATTAATTAAATTAATTAAACTATTTTATTAATTATCAACTAAATTAACTAAAGTCATTTAAAACCAATAACAGCGTGGGCCAAAGTCCTTTTTTTACATTACAGTACGAAGCTAGAATTTAAAAGAATTTTCACATATTTGTGTTAAAAGAACAGTGTACGTTTATGAAAAAAAAAAGAACTGAATAAAAATCTCATATAATAAAACTGTATCTTTTTATGTTATATTATATTCTTATAGTATATTTTTATTTTATATTGACTGGCTTTGGTCTGTCGCATTTCGGGATCAGCTTGTGTATATCATGTAACTCATATACTTAGAGACCTTAAGTCGTGGTATATGTGGGCCGACATGACGATGGAGACTATCAACGGAATTTTCATCCTTTGATGGTCGCTTTTGTTTTTGGACTACACTGTACTTACCATCAGGAGCACCGCATTCACTTTGTCGACGCTGTGTAAAAAATAAAATAAAATGTCTTATACACTTGCAGTTGCGAATTAGGTACACTATTTACTATATTATAGATAGTGCCTATTTTATATTATACACGAACCTAACTTAAAACAAAGATTAAGCTAAACGATTTTCATAATCTACATACATCACCTACTTATTAGGAATCTACATAACAGTAAAAGTTGTATTTTTGATGAAGCGTAACCTAACATTAAAACATCGATAACATAATCTTTATTCTAATGATGTTTCACGCAACAGTCAGAAAAACATCTTAGAATTCATGAGAAGAAAGTTACGATTAATTATTACTTAATAAAATATTTTTTCAAAGAATATGTCACAATGTACATTCGTATCATCGGCATTTCTGCCCACCATGGTCCACTGCTGAACATCGGCCTCTTCCAAGGCTGACCACTTATCAGTACGTATATTGTAATTCTATGTTCAGTGAGCCGAGCATGAAATCTTGCGAAAAAAATATTCATGTAGGCAGTAATAAAAACCAATTTGTATGTGAATTTGTACAGTAGAATCGGGCATGAAAATAACTTATTTAACGAGTATATGTAATTCTGTAATGGTATTGTGTGGAACCCTTACATACGGGGTATTACATATTTATTTAAATCAAATTTTATACTAAATGTGGAATTATCTTGAATTACATACAAACTTGAATTGCAAATAGTGAAATTAATGCAAACTGTGTCCCTACGGTGTAGTACTGCGCTTGCGAAAATTGGTCGCGCTCCTTAATCGGCTGTTTGTTATGAGTTCGCTATTAGAACGCGAGTCACTCAGCCGGCCTGCCAGACGCGGAAGTAAGCAGCCTACAGTATAAAAATTTAAGTAGATATTATATAGATACTCTATGCTTTTATAATTGGGCGATAAGCAACGATTGGTAGCATTTATAACGTTTTCAATATTCTTTATTCATTTGACTTTAAAAGGAATGTATTAGGTAACTAAACGAATGGCTTTTACTGTTTTTTTCGGTAATCAAAAATTGAACTTTATAAGTCACAGATAATGTCAATAAATCTTTTATATCGATAGTGTATTTGTTAAAAGACACAGTGAGCATATGAAATAGAATACCTATAGATAGTATTCTATAGAGAAAAGATATTATCATGAAAAAAAATTGTACGAATTAGTCAAACTAGCTTTCTTTCTAATTTTGTAAATGTCAAGGCACTATAGTTATGGCGACTTATGAAATATAAGTTTCGGTAAGCTAAGCATTTAATTATCATAAAGGTTTTTTAAGTACGCTTCGTATGAAATCCATCTCCTCTTCAAAATATTTTTTGTTTTTATTGGATCAGAAGTTTCGCTCAGTTCAGTTTATTAGAAAGACCAGAAATCAGTATTTATTATGAAATATTATTAATTACTCTGTGGTTTTCATTTCAAAATCAATGAGGTTCAAAAACAAAAAAATCTCAATAATCTATTTATTAAGATTAAACGTGACATTTGAAAATGTCTTTTCAAACAAGCAGCGAACCGAAGGAGAGGCGAAACATTTTCATCTTTGTAATGTATCATATCACACAGAAATACGAAAGCGAACCGGTTCAAACAATAGAAAGTGGTATCGTAGAAGTAAATGAAATTGATAGTGATGCAGAACTTGTTTGTAAATTTATCCACTACATATAAATAAATTATAATCCGATGAACGTGGTAAATGAGTTGCCATCAATTTGCTATTGGTCCCTTTTAAACGAAGGGTGAAGAGATAATTATGTACGCCGATATGATCACGGTTGCTGACAACAGGTTTTGTTGTCTCCATAGTTGTTGTCGGGATTTTGGACTGTTCTGTGCTTACCATGACGTGCAGCGTAGTAATAATGCAAAATAAAAAACACTTCAAATGAGAAATAAACCTTTCTAGTTAATGTTGGTAGTTATGTTAGTTTGCCAAGACACTGGTCATCGCAGAGGTCACGAGGGTCACAAGAACGATTGACGGCACGGTGAAAGCGACTAGCAATATTATGGTTATACACTTCGCATAGATTCCTTTTCACAAAAAATACTACGCGAGTATGTATGTGATGGGACTCAAATGTTTAATAGCCGGAGGCCATAGCGACAATTGTTGCGAAAAAATCAACGGAATAGAATTATGAGTTAAAATTAAGTCTTTGAAACTAAAACACACTACACATTTCACATATATCTTTTACTAACTTAATAACTTTTTATTTCATAACAATTATGTTAATCGCATTTAATGCTCTCATATAACCTTGTTATACAAATCATCTTGGTTAATCTGATTTTTTTTTGTTTTTCTGTATTAATAAAATTATATACTGTAGATTTGTAAATAAATAAATAACAATAAATAAAATAATAATATACAAAAAAATGTATTTAGCCATAAGTTGGTTTGGTAGTAGGACGATTGCCAAAGCTGAGCACAGTACACAAGTGTAAAGACCGGCATAGTGACTCGTTTTGGCCTGTCGCGTTTTGGAATCAGCTTGTGTATATCCAGTCACGACTGAAGAGACCTTCAGTCGTGATATATGTAGGCTGACATGACTACGGAGACTGTCAACGGATTTTCATCTTTTGATAGTTGCTTTCGTTTCTGGACTACATTGTACTTACCATCATGTGTGCTGTAGTAACTACGTAGATAATGTAGTAACTACGTAGATAAAAACAGTGTAAAAAATGTTTTTACCATTTTATATGTTTCTATGTAGTTACTATAACAATTGATTCTGAACATATGTTAGATTAGGTAGATGTTCATCCTCCGCGTTTAATAATTAGGTCTGTTTGCGTAATTGAGTTGAAATAAAAATATAAGAATATTTCCTACTTACAAAATATCTCGCAACTCAGTTATGTTCCGATTAACGTAAATAACTTGTTCTTACTACTTAGATGATATTTTTGTATTGCCAAAATTAAAAGTTAGGATTTACTGTTTAAGTATAAACTAGCTGTCCCGGCAGACCTTGTTCTGCCCTATTTCTCTAAAACAAAGTCACATTGTTTTTTTTAATGTTAATAGCTATTGGCCTGTCGGCTGTTTTTTGAAAATTGTTTGAAGGAACCTGGCCTTAATGCTTTATGTATAAAAATTGACTAATATTGACATTAATATTTATACGTCACTCAATAATTGTTTTGCCTTCCCGGAACCCGTCCACTAACATTTAAACTTTATGCTATGGTGTTAAAGTTCAAATTGACTTATAACAAATCTTTTGTATGAGAATATAGAAAAGTGTTGTTTTTAGACTTTTTCAGATAATTTTTTAAAATCTTCTCCACTTCTTCTGTTATAACCTTCCCCAGACTTCAACAAACACAACAAAAAAGAAATCAGTCAAATCGGTTCAGCCGTTCTCGAGTTTCGCGGTTATCAAGACACTATAGCTGATCCGGCAAACGTTGTTTTGCTATGTAAGGTTTTGTAATATCTTCTAAGATGTTCATTGAAATTAAGAGATGTCAAAGACAATTTTGTTCACAATTAAATACTCTTAATCAACAACACATTTATTTGGATAAAGATTAATATTATTACGTTGATACAACTCTTAACAAATAATGCATTAATTTCGACCAAATTTGTTTACCATAAAAACGGTTCTAGTGACTTAATCTTAAAAGATAGACATATACTGTCGCAGACATTTTTTTAGATCATTTCAAGAGGAATAATTCTTTCATACATATATTTTTGGTATCTTGAACCGTTTTCGCAGCGCACGCAATGGAAGCCCTCAAGGATGAATAATTTTGCCCGTTTTTTTCACATATTCCATTATTTCTTCGCTTCTAATAATTGCATCGTGATGTTATATAGCCTAAAGCCTTCCTCGATAAATGGTCTATTCCACTCAAAAAGAATTTTTCAATTCGAACCAGTAGTTCCTGAGATTAGCGCGTTCAAACAAACAAACAAACAAACAAACAAACAAACAAACTCTTCAGCTTTATAATATTATAGTATAGATGACAAATCAAAATTGTATTTATTAAATATATAAAATATAGAAAGTTGAAAACAAGTGAAACTGATTTGCATATTTCATAAATATATGTATTTATTTTAGTAAAATGTATGAAAGAGCAAAAATATTTTGAAATTTTCCATAACAATCCTGAGCGAATAGATAACTTGTTCTCTGTTTCACCTGCTATTTATTTTGACAATAAAGTGATTGTAAACTATATTGTTACCAAAAATTAATATCTAATTATTAATTATATTAAATTATTACTAGTTTTTTTTTTGGTTTTACATATTATACTATTTTTTAATATTATATACTAGCGTAATTTCTTTATTTTTTATATGGTTAGTAATACTAATATTTAGTTCTTAATTACGTAAATAGAATAATATTTCCTATTCTCGGTCAACTTCTATTTCAAAATATTTGCACTGCTTAGTTATCGTTTAAATTCAAATCTGTTGACATAGAAACCAACAAACAGTGGAAAAGGAATATTTTACTATCAATGGATGCGACAGAATTAAATACACAAGTACAAAGTAAAGTACATAAACGCAATATCGTTTCAGTGACTCGCTTTAGTTTGTCGCGTTTCGAGATCAGTTTGTGTACCTGTGTAGAAAATGAAGATCGCTTTGATAGGAAGCGTAAGTAAAATGTTTGACGCCAGTTAGCCGTGTAGAGAAATTGCTACGTTTTCAGTCTGCAACCACGACATTGTTAAACCATATTTTGATTAATAGTCTACATGGCTTTAGAACTAAGCCGCAGTTTTTTTACACTGGCTCGACATAATGACGACAATGCACCTGATTCTAAGTACCTACAATGTAGTCCAAAAACCAAAGAGACCATCACAAGATGAAAATCCGTTGATAGTCTCTGTCGTCATTTCAGCCCACATATACTACGACTGTAGATCTCTAGGTATATGAGTTACTGGATATACACAAGCTGATCCCGAAACGTGACAGGCCAAAGCGAGTCACTATGATGGTCTTTAAACTTGTGTACTATGGTCAAGACCCGGTTTGGGAAATCGCCCTACCACCAATATCTCCGTATTGTATATTTTCGGTGAATGTTATGGATAACACTGAACATTCCCATCCTGGTTCGAAATATAAACAATATCCGCATACTTCTTCTTTATATGAATAACACAATGTTATCTGTTGTAAATAAATGTTGCCGTAGCTAACTCTGATATTCACAGGAAATTGAGATAAAATGTCAAAATATTGTGCTTGTCTGAATTTTAATGTTTCCAAATCACATATTTTGTCCGAGTGCCCCCCCCTGTAACTATAGTAAGATCTAATATGGATTACGTTTTAGGCGACATAAAACAGGCCATGTATATCGAAAAATTTAGATCGTCAGTTCAATGCACGCCGTTCATCAAACTCATTGAATTGTTTCAGACACAAGTATTGATTTAATTACTGTTTGCAAAAGAACGTAGAATGCAATGCGTCTACACTCAACATCCTTCGAGATTGTTGACAAACTGAGCAAAGTCTCAATGCGTTTTATGTCTAATATTTTGCGTGCTATAATTATCCCATTGAAATATTTCGCGGTGGGAAAGTGGAAATATGTATGACATTATCATCTATTATTGTTACTAGACGCACATATTTCAGTTTTTTTCATTATTATAGTGTCTAAGTATATATAGTATACAAATAAACAAATTTTCTCCAAGGTTGTGGATTTTATATTGATGATTCACCAATAGTAGGTGCCGGGATACAAGTTAATTGATACATGGCATTAAAAAACGTCTGCTATAGCATGATAGGTCTGTCGCCATAACCAGTTCCAAATTTAACACACCTATGAAGTTTGGATATTTGAGTCAACATCTAAAATTTATTATGTATATTGGTACCAAGTTATACAATAGTTACATAAGGGTTTTCCCTTTATATATTAATAAGTATATATTACACAATAATTTACATTCGCATATGTAAACTTAGACGGCAGTGAATACTGACTTCCACAGCGACACATATTTTTATATGGAATCAATTTCTCTGATCTAGGATATCCTATATCTCCATAAACGTAGTTATCAAGACATCCGACAAATTAATTAGCTTTAACTGCATTGAAGTAACGTGAACTATCTATAAATATTTAAATTGTAATCATAATTTTCACTTTATAGCATCGTTAGGATCATCCAAACTACGGCTGTACTACGATTTCTTGTAGCAGTATTGTTTCCATTATACTTTTATACTGGACAATAGCTTAGCGAGGCGTGATAGTGACAACGCTATACATATATTATACTGATGATGAGGTCTTCACCGATTTCAAGGTTTGCGACGATTCCATACCAAATCAAGTTGATACATGTTGCGACCCCAAAAATTACACTGTCTCTTTTATTTCAACAAAATTATAAATCAATTTCATGTAGGTCGCGGTACAGCAGCAGGACCGAGAGATTCGTTGTAATATTTCTTTCTCATGATTTTGCAAGGTAATACAGTAATAGCAACCGACTATGTGCTAATGTAGGATCAAACGATGTGTGAAAGTAGTACCTCCTAGTATCGAGTTAGCATGAATGCACACGTATTAAAAAACAGTAACGTTTCCTAGACGTTACGATACCAAGCAACATTGATTGCCTGAAGCTGAGTTATATCATTTGAATATATGAACTTAACAAATTTAAAAATGAGGTTTTATCTGTTAGTTGCTGTGAGATTTCCTTGAATCTACCGATATTTTAAAATTTTGAAACATTATATGAAATATTTTTATTACCTAATGTTTTTTTTTTGGTGTCCCGGGGTAAAATCATACATTCCTCATCAGGGCCGCTGTGTGGGCAGCGACCCCGGTGTGTCAGACTCATACTGACTAAAACCCTCGGGGTGTCCCTCTAATCGCTCCACCCGAGCCTGGGAAATCAAATTCATCCAGACGGGGAGCGAAATGCCTTGTTGAGGCTTCATCTCCTGGTAGAGTGAGTGTGCCTACTCCTCCAAACCTGTGATATGACTTTGTGTGTGATTGTGATATGTAGTGTAAATTTCAGTTCTGTTTCTTTACCTATAAAATATAAAGTTGTGTCTATTTCTGTTTTATGTTGAAATATATTAGCTAAAGGGCCGGTTGGGGCTATTGCGAAAGTAATGCAATACCAATATAAATGAATTGCAAACGAGGTTTCATTTAGTTTTAATATTTAGAACAATTTGGTTAGAGCAACTAGATATTAAATCGTATACCTAATGTAAAAAGGAATACCTACCTCCATTTGGTTTGTGTCAAGATTGTCAAGTGTCAGGGACAATTTTACTCTTAGATAATGCGGAGTATAATAGGTACATAGTAAGATTCCTGTGCAAGACAGAGCTGTTTCGTCATATTACAAACAAAACAATGGCGTGGATAACAATGGAGAAACAGTGAACCACTCTTACTTACACCCAGCAATTAAATATTTTAGTAGCGTGCGATATGAAAACGGACTTTACGAATATTTTAAGAGAATTCTAAGTTTGTTTTCCGAATGGATTCATTCATTACCAACCTATCAATTAAGCTAAATTATGAGATAGGAATAGATAGACGGAGAAGATATAGTTATGATCTTGACCCGGTTGGGCACACTGTACTGCGATTGTGGGAATGTTTTAATTGAAGTTTCAACATTTAAACCACAATGTAGATTAATTTCATGATAGTAATTTGGAAAGCATTTGTTTTTTTTTTATTTTAAGCAATTAAGATAAAAAAATAATAATATACTAAATTATTATGTATTTTATCTATTTTATACATAGGCCTCGTTACGAATGTTGATTTTATAACAGTATAGTGAAAGTTTACAGCGATTTATTTATTTCGACTTATCTACTTCTCCACGTATCTATACACTATTAATACAATAAAAAAACAGTATTCTAATAACCAATAATAGCCTAGTAGATAAGGGACCGGTATGCCTGCCTGGAGAGGCGAAAAGTCGTAGATTCGAATCCCAGCTCGTTCCTCTGGGTTTTTTCAGATTAAGCACAGATTTAGGCACTACTTGCTCGCCGGTGAAGGAAAATATCGTGTGAGAGAACGCGCATGACATTTAATAGAAATGTCATGTGTTAATAATGGCCAGAGAACGGTGATCAGTTGCGCTCCTAGTCACTTTGGACACGACATATAAGGGCAAAGTGGATGCTACCACTAATATATTATTATATGGTGGTAAGCCGTGGGGTGGCTGCTGGCAGAATAGAATAGCATCCTCCTCTTCTTGCTGAGGTGTCGTAAAAGGCGACTACGGTATCTCTTTAACACCGCAATTCAACCAGGTGTTCAGAGAAGGAAAACCCGACCAAACTTGCATCCCGCTCCCTCCCGATCGTACTGGTTCTCCTTTCCATCGGGTCTGAGGGAGCTCGGACTAGAGAGTGCTTTTCTGGCATCGCGTCCAGTTATGCACTGAAATATCTCCTGCGCAATTGACTGTTTCCGAAAACTGGACCTCGAATTACTTAACCAGTGTTAAAACAGTCGTTGTGGCCGAAACCGGCTAGGACATCATCATCATCATCATATGGTGGTACAAATAGCCATTTAAAACTAAAATCAGATTTATTTTAGACGTTGAACGCAAATGGTGCTATCTTTTTATTTATTTGCTTTTAGATACATAACGAGGTGTATATAAGAGTAAGTGAAATTTACTAATAAATATATCTATAATATTATATTATAATTAAACTGTATGTCAAAATCAAAGGTTTCATTAGTGTCAATGTACGAATATTATATTTCTTAATAAAATAACCTCAATTCTTATATCTCTCATTATATTCTCACCTCAATTCTTATATTTCAAATTCATTATATTTCTAAATAAAAATCTCAATGTTATAGTAAACGTGTGATCTCAGTACATATACAAGATATTTGCTACGTTTAAATGGTAACAAAGTAAATGTGAGACATGTATTAACACTAGAATTACTAAACCAGTCAAAATGACTGATTCTTATATTTGTCTTCGAATTATCTTATATTTTTTAATTCTGATAAATACTCGTATATCCTTTACTGGTCCAAGTGGTTGATTAATATTATGGATTTAATTTGATAAATAACAAAACAAATAAACCATTTTATACCTATTTCTAAAGTAGAAATAAATTGTTCGCCGGTAGATCTAGTGTTAAACATATTTAATAGTTAGTCAAAATAATATTTCGTTTGATCATTGGGTCATTGTCATTAGTGATCTCGGCGAGCGTCTGTGGTCAGTGGACACAATTTCACAAGCCGCTCAATCTCACCTAATCTGTAAACAAGACTCGATTTATGTAATAGCCTTTAGCGTCTGTCCCGTACATTGTGGTCGAGTTTCGCTTTCACATTATAATACTTTCTCAATCATTGAATAAGTGTGATTCAAACAAACTTGTGTTATATTATTATTTCTTGTTCAAGTAGATCTGTATTAGCAATTGTCACATTATTGAAAAATAAAGGAATACAATGTGGTAACACGTTTGAAACTTTCATGTTTTGTATATGTATTCATTATAAATATTTTAACGGGCCTTACATCTTATCGGCGCGCTGCTTCGGAACCTAGGCCTGTGTATCCAGATTGAAACCATAAGCCATAAGTAAAAGTAAGTGGCTTTGCATATAAGACCCGTTAAAGTATTTGTAATCTACATTTGTGATATTAATTTTCGCTTAGTTGAACTCAATTCGTATTAAGAATATTTAATATAATCATAATATAATTTACAAAAACTATGAATAGTTGTTTCTCTCCTGATTGAATAGCATTCATCAATATTTTTATATAATAACTAGCTGTCCCGGCAGACCTTGTTCTGCCCTATTTCTCTAAAACAAAGTTACATTGTTTTTTTAAATGTTAATAGCTTCCCCGTCAGATTTAATTCTGCCAAAACCTATTGGCCTGTCGGCTGTTTTTTGAAAATTGTTTGAAGGGACCTGGCCTTAATGCTATATGTATAAAAATTAACAAATACTGACATTAATATTTATACGTCACTCGATTATTTTGCCTTCCCGGAACCCGTCCACTAACATTTAAACTTTATAGTATGGTATTAAAGTTCAAAATGACTTATAACGAATTTTTTGTATGAGAATACAGAAAAGTGTTGTTTTTAGACTTTAACAGACAATTTTTAAAATTTTTCTCACCGTAATAACCTTCCTCAGATTTCATCAAATAAAACAAAAAAAAAATCAGCCGAATCGGTTCGGCCGTTCTCGAGTTTCGCGCTTATCAAGACATTTAGTGATTCATTTTTATATTATAGATTTGTAAAACGAGCTGTACTTTTATAGTAGGTAAAGCGACCTTGAATGTAGTAGAACGTATGTTTTGTGTTAGCCCATTTCATAAATTCTGATTCATATTGATAATGTAATAATGTTATTGTACCGAGTATTGATAAGTAACTACAATAAGTTCATCTGTTGAAGTTATGTAAGATTCTGAAAATTGTGAGAAAGCTCTACCTCCGCCGCTCCGCTATAGCACATATCGGTATGATTGATATAAGATTTTAGCAATATCTTTAATGGGGTGCCACAAAGTTTATGAAATTCTAGAGGAGGACCAGAATTATATAAAAAAAGCATTTTGTGTTAAAGCTTTTTATCATAATATTATAAAAACATCACAGCATTACACTCTTGTGTAATCGGTATTTACTGATGTTACTCAAAAGTATTTGTTTATTAGTTGACAAACTATACAAAAATAACAAACATGCTTGTTTTTGGACATTTTCAGGTTAATATAGGTTGCGATGACAGACATTTCAATGGTATTTGAAGCGAAGTGGGCTGAAATGAACTTATGGAACCCTGAACATACTTATCCACACATTTATTTGAAAGCAATTAAAATAAATAATATATTTGATTAATTTCATAATAATATGTCTCAAAGTTCCCTGGATCTAGATAGCCTGGATGTGTTCTGGCATTTCGGAGGTTTTGTAAATACCTATATAATGTAGAAAGCACAGTAAATAAATACTACCGGCTCATGAAACTTTAGAGGGCTGAGGGGGTAATATCCGTATTACCCACTATACAGGTGTTGCCCCAATACTTGGCAAACAATCAATTCAGCCCGCATTGGTCCATGGATAAACATATGCATATTGGAAGGCAAACAACATCTAAAATAATTTTTAGCATTTAAATATTTTATTGTTTTAGAAAATAGTTACCTGATAAACTCACGTATACATAATATTTATATTATACATTCTGAATTCACTAAGCAACCTTGACCTTGCTTGATACTAACAACACGGATTACGTACACTTCAATTCCGCCATTCACAAAACAAAAATTACACTCTCTTTTATGAATAGGACACATAAAGCCACAATGCAATTTATAAAATGCTTTTTGCATGTATATTTAACAAAACAAAACAAATATAACATAATATATAATATGTATATTTAATATAACAAAAAAGCAGCATACTGTAGGATACATACATAAATATGTATCATATTGAAATAAGATAATCCATTATCTTGTATCAAGAAGAGATATTTCAAGTTTCAGTGAGATATGAATGAAAACAAGATAGGTAATTAATTGTACCATCGTGGTAATAGCGTTCGGCCTATGCTATAAAATCAGCAGCTTGGCGAATAATACCCAGTTTTAAAAAACTCACTACTAATGGTGTACTTTTGAATAATAATCACGTAGAATTGGTATCTTGACCAGAACGCGAGGGTTTTTCACTCCACATCAACTGTATCTATTGTATAAGCCTCAGGTCAGGCTCTGCATTGAATACTGTTCGCATCTCTGGGATGGTTGACTTACTTGACTCAGTACTTAGTTGACGCCCTGGATAGGCTACATCTGGAAGACTGTATGCAATGTAAAATAATCCAGAATGACTAAAATGAATGACCATGTAAATGACTAAGCATTTTGAACTACTTCAGTTGCGCAGAGGTATTGTTCCACTAAGTGTTTGCTACTGTCTGTAGCACGGCGAGTGTTCTGAAGAGTTATTTAACCTTGTTCCACCCTTTATCTTCCATTAAAATACCATGTGCGTCGATTTACAGAGTCACGACTATAAAGTAATTCATATCCCGGGTAAGACTAACAAGTGCTGTAAGTCTCATTTTTGCCGAGTCATTTATATAAGGGATGCTCTTCCGGTGAGCTCGTTCTCATCGTCCTATGATATTGGGTTTTTTAAGCGAACGATGCGTGGTACTTATCATAAAAAAATTAATTTTCCACTAATCTCAGGAAAAAAAAAAATTATACAACCAGTCATGTCGTGTATAATTATATCAATTTGAAAATTTATTTATTTTTATTAGAATAATAGATCTGACATCAATTACTAGGTCGTGACTTTGCCAGATTGGAAACATTGTTTTATTCCGTAGAACTAAACATTCTAGTTTACAACTCTGTAGTTCCTTTTTCTTACTTATGTAAAAATTAAATACTATATGCGACACAATTGTATAAAAATTTGTAGGATATTAATACTTAGTGAACTTAGCTTCTCATAAAATATACATACTTATCTGGTATCTATGAAAGTTAAAAGGCATCAACCATTTAGGTCAAGGTCCATCAAATATCAATATGATTGATATTAAATGGATTCAAGAATTATTTACTACCTACTTTTAGCTTAAATGCATTATTCATGTAGACAGATTTTTGTGGAAACCTTGATTAATAAATGGATAAATATTTTGGATGTTTTATAAATAGAAAAGGTATAAATAAATGGGTGTCAGCTGAAAATCAGCGCTGGGTGGCTCGGCTGGTCACTTAGTATTTGCTGAGCTGACTTCCCTTTGGCGCATCATCACAACACAGGGTATATGCTTTTGTTGTTTTCTGTTTTTATTTACTTATTCTGATGTGTTGTGAGCCAAAACATTTATTATGTTTTTATTATTATTTTATTTTATTATTATTTTGTATAAAAACTACGTATTTGAGTATTTTGTAGCCGGATGCTGTAGACATAATGTTCAGTAACATAACAGTAAGTGAGAGTAGTGCGCAGGTCCCGGCAGTGTGCCGAATTGTGATACCAGTCACTTCCACAAGGCTTTAGTAATTGATTCACGGACGATCCAGTCATTCTTAAATAGCTACTATACAATTCTCTTTAGTCATTCAGATTTGTTTTGGCTTTAATGAATTATCTATTCTTTGACCTATACGTATTTGGTAATCTATCATTGGTACCAATCTTTTTATATTTGCGGTTTCCATTTGTTCAAATTTTGCGTAAAAACTGTGATATCAAGGTATTTTGAAATATAAGTTAGTAAAATTATAAATTAGTTCAGGATATAAACCTGTTATGTTAATATATTTAAAAAAACTAAGATTGACTATTTAGAGCAGTGTTTCCCAACCTGAGCTAAGCAGACTTCCGAGGGATTTGCTATCTGATATCAGGAGGATTGTGGACAAATAAATAATAATTGTGGTCTTTTTATTAATGATAAGCAAACACTGGACCCCAATCACACCTGGTGGAATGAGAAGATAAGGTCGATGATGGAACGCGCTTACCGTGTTTCTTTACCGGTGAGAATGTAGTGCCTGCGGTAAGTCCGTATTTTATCTGGAAAATCCATATGTAGGTATATGTTGGCTTTCGAACCCACGGTCATTCGCGTTTCTGCACATGGAAAGGTTGACTTAGAGTACGCTGGAGGCTTCTAAATAGAAAAGAATGCTTATTAGAAAACAAATCTCTTCGCACATTACTCTGAAACTATTGAACACCTTGATGAGTCTTTCGCAGTATTAATGTATTGTAGCGTGCACTCTGCCGGCCCACTCTCGCGGCCGCGGTGGACGGTGGAAGGGTAATCGTGTGACGTCTAAGTGATCGACCCCTCGTCGTAATACGTAGCTCGCTAGTTCATAGATATTTTCTAGTTTTGTTTGTTTAATTATAAGTTTTGGACAATAAACGTTTCGTGTTGGATTAATCGTGTTTTTTACTGCCTGTGAACATTATAGTATATTAAATAATTTACTACCACTATACCATAATTACTCTAATTATGGTAGAAGTCCATATTATGGGACACTGTCCCTATTTGTGATACACAATGTGAATAAAATAATGTATAAAAAGAATACCAAATTATACTTTTAAAAAATATAATAGACACATCATTTTATCGTTTTTGAAAGAAATTAACGAGTCTGATTGTTAATTATTACTTGTATGTTTTAATAAATAATTTAAAAAGTATGAGGTTTGTTGTTGGAATTCAAAACCATGGCTTAAAAGAGTTGAACGATAACCACTGTACAGTTTTTTACTTGGATGAAATTATATATTTTATTATATTTATATACATAATGTAAGTGTAATCTAAAAGCTTATAAATTATAGATATTGTATGTTATTTGAATTTATGTTAATTTATAGCAATATTATTTTATTTTTGAGTGTCTCACAATACCGACATTTGTTAAAGTAGACGTACCGGTATATGGAACACTTTACACCGCGTATCACTCAATACGGACATCAAGTCTTATGATTGTCCCCATTAATGAGACAGAGTACTGTTATGCGTTTTTAATTAAAATATCAATAATTTTTAGTATTAAAAAAGTAAAATTATTAATTATAACAAATTATTTATCAGCATAACTTCAAATAGTTATTTCTGAGTAAGTATTTTCAATTTAATTACGTTAATTTCAAAACCTAACCTACAATCAAAACATTAATTTTGCATGTTTTTTTTTCTTAATTTTTTATTTGAATTTATTGAAATATTTAAAATATGTTTTTTTATACTTTTATGAATTTGTGAAATATTTTAGGTTACGTTTTTTTTTACACTGGCTCGACATAGTGACTACAGAGTACCTGATGGTAAGTACAGTGTAGTCTAAAAACGAAAGCGACTATCAAAGGATGAAAATCCATTGATAGTCTACATCGTCATGTCAGCCCACATATACCACGACTGAAGGTCTCTAGGTATATGAGCTACTGGATATACACAAGCTGATCCCGAAACGCGACAAGCCGAAACTGGTCACCATGATGGGCTTTACACCCATGTACTGTGGTCGCGATCCAGACGGGCACCGACGCCCTACCACCTCGCTGCTGCTCGTTTAGCACCACCCAAGAGTCACGTGTAGGGAAACTAGGGTAAAGCCTACGGACGCGAGCAGCTTCGACTCCCAAAACAACAGTGAACAATAAAAAAAAATTATTGAAAATCGGAGTAATACGGGGAACAACAGCCGTCTCAATCAGAAAAAAAGAAAGTGTTGTGTTCAAAAGTGGTTGATAAAAGACTTACATATGACCCAATAGATGTAGAAAATGCTTTAAAAGCATTAAAAGATATTGGGTCATCATTACGGAGAGCAGCCGTTGCCTTCGGAGTACATGTGGCTAGTCTAAGCAGGAAAAAAGTATTGGGCTAGATGAGATACAAAAAAATCAGAACCAGAAACAGTCTTATCGTCTCAGGAAGAAGATGATATTGTCAAACGGGTGCTGGACAGGGCTGCAATGGGAGCACCTGTAACAAAAACTGAGTTATTGGATTGTGTTCAAAAATATGTCCAAAAATTAGCTATAAAAACTCCGTTTACAGATAGTCGTCCTAGTCGCCACTGGTATGAAGGGTTTAGAAAACATCATTCAGAATTAGCTATAAGGAAACCCCAACATTTGTGTGTTACAAGAGCAGCTGTCACTTGTGAAGAATTGCAAAAGTGGTTTAAAAAGTCTGGAGCGTATTTTAAAAGTAAAAATGTATGTAATATTTCTTCTACAAGAATTTTTAACTGTGATGAAAGCAGCTTACTCCTCTATCCTGAAGCAGAGAGCGTGTTGGCAGAAAAAGGTACACCATTCCACCGCAAACCACTTAGACATCGTGTGGGTATTTGGTGGATGTTCCTTATATTCGCACGAAAAGATTCGCTTCTACAATCATCATACGAACGGCTAAAGAATGGAATACGCTTCCAGAGGCAGTATTTCCGCGATGTTATGACCTGGGAGTCTTTAAGAGAAGAGTGAATAGGCATTTGCTGGGCAAACGCGGTTCATCGTCGGACTCATCTTCACCTTCCACCAGGTGTGATTGAGGTCAAGCGTTCGCCTATAAGTAATAAAAAAAGTTACAAGAAGAAAAAAAAACTGATGGACAAAGTAAAAGAACTGCAGAAGAAAATTAAAGAAGAAAAGTGAATTAAATATTTTTATAATTTTCATTTATTTCTCATTTAATTTAGTAAAGACTAATTATTTGTTATTTCAGATTCAAGTTTATTATCTATTTTATAAGTATTGTGATTTAAAATTAATAAATAGTTATTTTAAAATGAGTCTTATTGATTTCTAAACTGTCTCAAAAATAGGGACATAAATCATGAGACATTGGGGCCATCTACTTTTTAAGTGTCTCATAAATAGGGACATAGAGGTTCCTCTCATAAAAGGCTATTAATATTATTTTTACAAATTAACATTCAATTAAAACTAGCTATATTAATTAAATAATCATAAGAAAATTGTATGATACGATTTAAATAGTATTTTTGACTTAAACAGATTATATAATAGCGGTAATGTACGACCAACCTGAAAATGTGTCTCATAATACGGACTTTTACCATATCTTTTAACGTAAGTAGATATACATTAGTAGCTTTTTTAGTTACTTTATTTTATACGTCGTATTCAACGGTATCAGTAGCAAAACTAATCGCCGTTCTCATTTTATTCCCCATCATGTTTATTAATATACATACCTGGTACCTAAACCCCACAAAGCGTATCGTACCTCAACTCAGTGGTACAGGTAAACTTTAGAACTTACGATTTTTGTGGAGATTAGGTTGTAATCCAAATGAGTTACCATAATTATTGTGACTAAAAGAATGTAAATATATACAGGCCGACAATTCTTTGTTCTCGCCAACTGACTCAAGGTAACAGTCATTAATAGCAGGAAAAGTAAAATATGTAAGAGTATATTTTATATTTAAACATACATAAATTAACATATTACTAAACTTCAATTGCCGATATCTCAGCGGAAAAAAAAAAGATTTTTCAAATCTAAAATAAGGATTTTGAAGGGTAAGAGTAATACTTTAAACTGACTCAACTCGATTAAAAAAATATATTCACAATATTACATTACTTATATTACATATAGTAAAAATGCCGTTTTTTTGCACTTTTAGGTTAAGATATTTTGAAAACCTGACGTGATAGAGCAATTCTGACGCTGGATTCTGATACTACGCAAAAAAATATTTCTTAAATGATCCTTAGTTGGTCAACAACAATCGCAACACATTTTTTTGCAGGTTTGTGTTACGTTCCACTCCGACGCTGCCTTGAGTTTCTTCTCAAGGTAGTGGCTTCCGAAACGCTAGTAGATCACCGTTAGCATTGGCATTGGGGCTGGCGGCCCAAGTCGAGGTCGTACCCACAGAGGTGCCCTTATGTTGCCACCCAACCTATAAATTTGCCGGCTGAGTACCTCAGTGTTCGCCTTCTCGCCTGATTTAATTGTGTCTGGTGCCTGTGAATGTCTATCTCGGCCATCAAGGTATTGTACAGTTAGAAAAAACAAGGATAATTATACTTTTATCTACTTTCATAACAATTTTTTTACGCTATTAGGTAAACATAATACCTAAGGAAAATATATTAGGTGCTTAATAAACAAATCAAGAAAGTCTAAGACTAAGGCAATCTATTGTCGCCTAAAAATGACGGAAGACGTTCATCATCGAGCGTGTGGTATGTGCACGAGCATTGCCTTGCATGAATAGAAAATCTTCGCCATTTTTCTACTGGAGTGGAGTAACAAGATGTTTTACCAACTAGTCGCAGTATTTTTCGGCAGCCAAGGTGCCCCGTATCAAAACGAGATCAGTCCTACTACAAACTCGAATTTCGGCTCAAATCATGATTGTTCTGTCTTGATAGGGATGAACTTCCTGTTAACATCGAAGCCTTTCACGACGTCTTGAAGCTGGCAAACGCATATCCATCTTGAATCCAGGCTGAAAGTTGAACTTAGATTCAATTTAAAATAGGACACGTGCATCTGATCTTCAGACCATTGTTGGTGAACCCGGTGGCTACTGTGACCGTCGCGCTCGATTGCTGCGCCGAACAGCTTAGACCCACAGTGGCCTACAAGACTTGTGACCGATTTGGTGCGATCTCCTCGTCGAAGTTTGAGTGCTCACAATCACATGGTGTTTTATCACAGCCTTTGTGCAAGTTGACGAGCCGTAGTCTTGAGTCTCTCTTCTGGCTATGTTTTATAAAAAAGGATTTTGTCGCTGAGGTGTAGAACAATGTATTCCAGTTTTGAGCATACCCGCAGTACATAACATTCTATCCTATGTCAGACTCGAGAAGGAATCAAATGGCGACGCGACATTATGTTAACAAAGCAAAATTTCTTCCTTAAATTTGTTCTTTTGACAAATATATGCAAATTCTTCCAATTTGACGCTATTTTGTTCTTTATTCATACATTTTTGTTTTTTATTGTTATATGTTTCTAGGGTTACGTACCTTATAAGGAAAAATAGAACCCTTGTAGGGTCACTTTGTTGTCCGTTTGTCTGTTAAGAACTTTTTTCTCTGGATCGCGTGGAGGTATCAAGTTGAAATTAATATCAAATACTCAGGTCTGTGAACCTGAAGAAATCACATTTGTAAGTCAACGCGTTTAAAAAATATATGCGTTTAAACTTTTTTGCTGTTTTCTCAACAGAATCGAAACCTATATAATTTATATAGTATGCTTCCCGTTTACCTAATATCATAAAATTTGGCACGAAGCAATATCTTATATCACGTGTATAGATAGGATAAAGTCCGAAAGACGCAAATTTCTAGTTATATTTTATTCTCTTATTTTTATGGAGTACGGTACGGGAAAGTCCTAATTTACAAGTAATATGACAATACAGTGTTAGGAAACTTTAGCGTTTTTAATCTGAAAATAAAATTGATAAAGTAAAAAATTTGGTCAGGCGTGAATTTGAAAAAACCAACTAAATAGATGAATTTTTTTAACAGAGACGATCTGATTCATTTGAGGATTATTATTTTGTAGGGCATGAAAAAACCTGTCCAGTGAAAGTCAGTCAGATTCGATGATAATCTTTTTCATACATTTTGAGTTTGTACGGAACCCTCAGTGCGTGTTTCTGACTGGCACTAGGTCGGTGCTTTTTTCTTTATTTAACGATGAAGTAACATGTAGATAGATCAATAAACGAGTAGAATACTACGCAACCAATATTTAGGGCGTGAAAGTGGAAACTATAACGTACAGTCTGCAACACATACATATTAACAAAACTCTTACACATTGTAGCGTGCATAAGTCGCTAAACAAGATTAGTACCAAAAGTAACTGACCACCCGAAAATATCGTAATTACCAGGTAAAGACTAATATGTCAAAAGTAAATTATTAAAATCACGGAATGAATACGAAATACCGCCAATTTTATTTAGTAAACTTGATGGAAATTATAAGTGCATAGGAATATTTTTAGATATTTCAAAGGCTTTTGATTCAGTTCATGTGTCTACTCTTCTGGCCAAATTAGAAAGCATTGGAGTACGTGGTGTTCCTCTTAGTATTTTTAAAGATTACTTATCTGACCGTACGCAGAGAGTAGTTATAAATAATTATTGCAGCTCTGATGTAGAGATAAAGTTTGGGGTTCCACAAGGCAGTATTTTGGGTCCTATTCTTTTTCAAATTTACATTAATGACATCTGTCAAATTTGCTTTCCTCAGTCTCACTTTTTCACGTATGCAGATGATACAGTAATTCTAGTATATGATCACTCATGGCCTGAAGTTCAGAATAGATCAGAGACTGTTCTAAGACTTGTCTTGAAGTGTCTCGCCCAAAATTCACTTTCTCTTAATATTGGAAAGAGCAAATATGTAGCTTTTCATGTTAGCCCATCCTTCCGTCCGACAGATAATTCTATATGCATTAGGGGACATTCATGTCTTTCTGATTTAGAATGCAAATGCTTGCCGCTAACAAGAACTGGTGTGGTGAGATATCTGGGAGTATATTTAGACGAAATGTTAAGTTGGAAGTCTCATATAGATATTTTGATCAATAGAACTCAAAAACTTATCTATGTCTTTAAGAAATTGAGAAATTCTGCTGACATTTATACTCTTAGGACTGTTTATTTCTCTCTGTGTGAATCCTTGATATCTTACTGTATTGCTGTTTGGGGTGGAGCCTCTAAGACCACTTTATTGAAACTTGAGAGGGCTCAAAGAGCTGTCTTAAAAGTCATGCTTAAAGAATCCAGAAGGTTTCCTACTGAGCTGTTATATTCTAGATGTCAAGTTTTAACAGTAAGACAGCTCTTTGTCTTGAAACTTGTCCTCCGCAAACATAGAGTGGTCCTTATAGGGACAGATAGCAAAAGGAAACCTCGCAGAATGAGATATGTTTGCCATATGCCGATTCACAAGTCTCATTTTGCTGAGAAACAATTTTGGGTTCTTGGTTCAAGGATTTATAATAAGGTTAATCATGTATTAAATATCTTGAACTTATCAAAATTCGAATGTAAGATGAAGCTGAGAGACTGGTTGTTGAATCTAAAATATAATGATACAGAGGAACTGTTGCAGGTGTAGATATGCTTGGGCTTTAATATTAACATTCTTTTGTAATTGTTATTCACTTTGTTTGTATAGTCTGTTGTTTGGTATATAATGTTGTTTTTTTTTTTTTTGTATTGTTTTGAGTTATGATTGGTGCTACGCAGCAGTAAAAAACTGTAACAAATTTGTGTGAAATATGCTGACATCCAAGATACAGGGTGTCCTAGTTTGGGCGTCAGCTGATTTTTAATGTGCTGCCTTGTAGTTGTTTGTCGAATAAATAATTTATTTATTTTTATTTTATTTATTTATTTTTATTTTGTTTCTGCCAAATTGGGATATATGGGCGAAGTCATAACAACAGTTAATACGATAAAACTAAAATATTAGGTCCTTACATATGAAATTGGCGTTTTGTATGGGAGGAACAAAAAGTCGAATATTTTTTAATATAATATATTTAATTAATCAAAGTATGAACCATTATTTTCTATGCACTTTTGCCATCTCATAGGTAGTTCATTGATCCCTTTACTAAAAAAACCAGTCGGACGGGAATCAATAAAATCTTTGAAGGCGATTTGGACTGCCCCATCGGAGTTGAATTTTTTCCCTTGCAAGAAGTTATCCAAATTTCGAAAAAAATGTTAATCTGTTGGAGCAAGGTCCGGGGAGTACGGAGGATGTCTTAGACTTTCCGATTGAAGCTCTTCTAATTTAGTAGCCGTCTGTTGCGCAGTGTGTGGTCTAGCGTTGTCGTGAAGCAGCAGTGGCGTGGAGCGATTGACCAGCCTAGGTTGTTTAGCCGCTAGCTTTTCCATCATGGTTTGCAATTGCTGACAATAGACATCAGCCGTAATAGTCTGGCCAGATTTGAGAAAACTGTAATGAACAATACCGGCACTAGTCCACCATACGCTTACAAGTAACTTTTTCGGGGTTAATTTTCGCTTGGGGCAGGATTTGGCTGGCTGGCCAGGATCCAACCATTGCGCTGAGCGCTTCCGATTATCGTAAAGAACCCATTTTTCATCACAGGTAATGATTCGGTTTAAAATACCTTCATTATTGTGCCGGTTTAGTAATGTAACGCAGCAGTCGACGCGCGTTTACCGGTTTGCTTCAGTCAATTCGTGAGGTACCCGCCTTTCAAGCTTTTTAATCTTCCCAATTTGCTTCAAGTGAATTAAAACAGTTTTATCACTAACATCGCAGCCTGCAGCTAACTCGGACGTGGTTTGCGATGGATCCGCTTCCACAATAGCCTTCAACTCTTCATTATCAACTTGAGTCTCAGGCCGTCCGCGGGGCTTGTTCTGCAGGTCGAAATTTCCAGAACGAAAACGTTGGAACCAAAAACGAACTGTGTTTTCTTTTGCAACACGACCGCCATACACATTGTACGGTACTTCGATAGCTCCGCAAGTGGCACGGGCTGCCTAAAGAGTTTCACTTACCGTGATCACCAGTTTGCCAACTCCTCAGGGGCCCCTGCTTCTCCTCCAGGATACTGGTGTCTTTGAGGATCTTCCAAGCACACTTATACACTTTGGAATCGGATATTTTGTTGTATTTAGGAATATTTGTATGTTTATGTCGTTGCTCGGCGGATCGGTTCGAACGAGAGCAAAACTCAATTGACAACCCGTACGGTGTTGCCAGAGCATAATCGAAGTTGTCCGCACATTAATTAGAATACGGAACATGCCGCCGACCTTAAAATACGTAGGATTTTAATGAGACCAGGACGAGTATCCTAGTCTGAATGGATAAGTTACGACAATGTCCTAACTTGGAAAAGATTGAAGCAGAGACAGTACTCATGCTTCCGAAAAGAATGTGGTTTGTAATTGTAAATGATTACCTACGTATAGTGCGAGTGGAAAGTAGTTATATAGTATAGTAGTAGTTATATAGTAGTAGTAGTTATGTTAGTAGTATATGTGTACAATAAAAATAATATTAATATGAACTTAAAACTAAAGTTATACCAACACGTAGTGATGGTGGAAATATTGTTTAATTGTCGATAGGAAGTGGAAATACCTTAACGACAGGCCGTTTGGTGTAGGAATTGCCCACGCGCAGCGTTACAACACGGACAACGCCGTCGTGGCCAGGGTGTATCTGGTGTACACGAGCTAGTTGCCACTGCATCGGTGGCAATGCATCGTTATGTAATAGTACGATAGCGCCCTCGGTAATAGCAGGCGTTTTGTTGTGGTACCATTTACCTCGCTGCTGGAGTTGTTGGAGGTATTCACGACTCCATCGTATGCAATGATGTTGTAGCATTTGTTGTAGCATTTCCCACCTCAGCAAAAGGTTGGTTTGCGAGTTGGACCAGTCATACTCGGGCAAAGAGGTGAACGGACCGCCCACCGAGAAGTGCGCTGAAGTTGCAGGCAAAGGATCCGATGGATCCTTGCTAAGCATACACAACAGTCGGAAGTTAAGGAATGCGTCGATCTGATGTACGAGTAGTAAAGTGTTAAACTCGTCGTAAGTTAGGATTCGAAAACCTACAACGCGGAATAAATGTTGCTTGAAATTTTTCACTCCGGCCTCCCATATACCACCAAAGTGACTAGCGTAAGCAAGTAGAAAATGCCAATTAACTTTTAAATCAACGGAGTGTTGTTTGATATCTGATTTATTGTTATTCAAGAAAGCGTACATCTCTCTTAAATACGAATTACACCCTACAAAATTACGTCCGTTATCAGAATAAATGTCTGAACAAAGACCGCGTCTTGCCGTGAAGCGGCGAAGAGCTGAAATGAAAGCTTGTGTAGTTAAGTCGGGAACCAACTCAAGGTGTATAGCCTTGGTGGACATGTATACGCAAGATTTGAAGGTTTTGGAATAACGAAGGGGAATAGTTTTCATTAGAAAAGGACCGACGTGTAAATTTAATTTAAGAAAATGATTGATTGTTGAGGTGATAAGTAAGTTAGTTGGAATGTTTGACTTAGATAAAAGTAATTGATATTTTGCTTTATAATGTAGTTTTGTATTATAGATGCGGCCGCCGACCCTGACGAAACCGGCATCATCGATGAAAGGCTTTAGTTTTTGTAAATTAATTTTTTGAAGGACCATGACAATATCCTCTTGTAGTTTAGGACCTGTCAGAATATTGTAATTTAATGATTGTCCGTTAGTAGTGGGACAGGAATCATCAAATACAACTCGAGTTTTCGTAGCTGCATCTTGTGTTTTCACCACGTAGTGATGAGGAAGGTAGTACCTTTCAGAAACAGGTAAGGTCTCTGAAGAAGGTGGAATAAGTAGCATGTGCCCAAGATCTATATATTCTTGTAAGCATCGATTGTAATCTTGTTGTAAGCAAGAGTTACGGAAAAACGTTTTTGTAGTATTTTGAGACTAAGTAATGCGGTATCTCGCGATTCCCCGAGCGGTGGTACGTTAAGTTTGAACGATAATAAAACTGAATATCTGCCGGAGGAGTCTCTTGTGTGATGAGTGTTGATGAAGATCGATTTACACAAGGCCTCGTCGGGCGAAAGTATTGTAGTTGCTGGAACAGATTGTTTAATATTGTTGTTAATTTGCAAAGAGGTTATACAAACGTTAAGTGTTGTAGAAGGATTTTTTGATATTTTACCCGTAAGACCATACCCAAATGTTGTTTTTATCGCAACTGGAGTACAGCAAGAACCTCTGATGTTGCCATCGAGAAGAATCTCGTTGCTGTTGTCTGCTTTTAATAACAGCTCGACCGGACGCGCGGAAGAAAATTCCGGATCGGCTAGTTGTAGGTTGCGAATGTGTGATAAAGTTGTGTTGTTGATGTTGTGAACCTGCGGTGTGTAATTGGTAATTTTAGGAATTACTAACGCGTTTATACCAATGCATGGCTTCAGTCGGTTATGAGGTGTGACATCACAAGAAATGACACCGTGGGGGTGTACGGCTTCTCCTCCTCCTACGCCCGTAATAGAAATAATTGACCGAGCGCTATGACGTTTCAGTCCCAACCGCTGAGCACAAGCCTCCGTGATTAATGAAGTTTGAGAACCAGGGTCGATAAGCGCTCGAACGGTATGAGCCGTCATAGAAGTGCTGCCGCGGGGACGAATGTTGACAAGTGCGGTCGCGAGGAGTACGAAGTATTCTGTGTCGCAGAGTTGTTCGTGGTCACCATCAGCGCGTGCGGCTGAGGCGCAGCTCACTGCTGCTGACACTGCGATGTTCGAAGTGGCTTGTTGGTCGTTATACGAATTTGCCGACGTTTCTGTATTAGTATGTAAGGACGTATGATGTCTTTGTTGACATATCTCACATTTAAAACGCGAGTAACATTGCAACACCGTATGTCCATGAATGAAACAATTCGGACAAATATTTTTAATAGAAATAAAGTCTTTACGTTGTAAAATAGGCAAATTAAGAAATTCAGAACATTTATCCAATGAATGTGCATTAGATTTACAGTAAGGACACAAAAGCTTGATTTTAGTAGCAACTTTGTTAACATAGCGTGATTGTTGTGTGGCCGGTGAACTATGCGCTATAGTAGCACTGAGCGCGGGCATCGAGCGGCGCGGTGGATACGAACGGACGGGCCGAGCTGAAGCAGGCGCGCTAGGTTCAGCGGACGGATTGACGGTGCTCGCGCAGGCGAAGGTATTGCGTTCGAATCCCGTTAGCGACGTTGCGGAAGAGCCTTTTAGTATTGCGCTAGTATTAAATTCCTTTTGTTCACACTTAGTTGTGTGGCCGTGAGACCGACGTAGTGGGAGAGGTGGCAGATTTATTTTCGGACGCATGTTATAACAATTTTCTGAATAATTTACTGTTTGATTACTAGTAGGCGTAGATTTTTGTTGTAGTTTTAATTTATCAGCGGACAATTTGGCTTTGTAGTATAAATCTTTAAATTTATTTCTATGTTCAAGTTCCAGTTTTGAATTAAAAGAATCATCTTCAAAATATTTTTTTTCCAATTTGGACTGAACACGCGTAAAATTATTTTTTAATTGTGTTAAATCTTGTGCACGACACATAAATTTATCGATATCCATGCACTCGTCCTGTAGAAACTGTAACATTCCCTCTAAATCACTATAAATGACATCGCGTTCAAAAGTTAATTGTTTGATTTCTGTCATTTTAAATAGAATAACGTGATATTTGGTAATTGAATAAATAATACAAGTTTCTATCACGTTATTAATAGAAAAGTAGAATTTATTGTTAGTTGAAGGTAGATCTGGGTAGTCGTAATGAAAAGGTTCCAAGCAACACAAAGTAATTAAATAATATATCGTAGATATAGATATGTAGGTATAACGTTTGTAGGATAATAATGTTGTTTTACGGATGTAGTTTGATTAAGATTGATTCCAAAATGTATGTATTTGTTTGTAGTTTTGTTGTAAATTGTTGTTAGAGTTTGTAAGTAGTTGTAATGAAATTAAATTAGAACATTCGAACTTTTGTAGGATAAATGAAAATAATTAAATGTATAAGCCGACCGAATGAAGGTGACTACACTTTGTAGGTAAGTCAGGTGCCTTCTTTCACGTAGTGAAACTGGACGGGTTATAGCTAGTGCAGCATTACGTTTATAACCGACCGAATAAAGATGACCGCCGGTAGTACAGCAAGTCGTTTCTTTATTGTAGTAGTAGATTTGGACGGATTATAATTTCAAATACCTTGCACGTTATGGAATTAAATTTTGGATACGTTATGAATGTTCTGGATTGTAGTAATTAGCACGAAATATGTGCTATTTTCGAAAGATTCGTATCGTAGGAACGAAATTATGAAAGATCCGTCTCGGAGGAACAAAATTGTGTACGGTACTTCGATAGCTCCGCAAGTGGCACGGGCTGCCTAAAGAGTTTCACTTACCGTGATCACCAGTTTGCCAACTCCTCAGGGGCCCCTGCTTCTCCTCCAGGATACTGGTGTCTTTGAGGATCTTCCAAGCACACTTATACACTTTGGAATCGGATATTTTGTTGTATTTAGGAATATTTGTATGTTTATGTCGTTGCTCGGCGGATCGGTTCGAACGAGAGCAAAACTCAATTGACAACCCGTACGGTGTTGCCAGAGCATAATCGAAGTTGTCCGCACATTAATTAGAATACGGAACACACATCATTCACCCTTCGAGTTGTTTCCGCAGCACTAGTGCCACGGGGGAACTCGTACTCGTAAATAATGCGATATTTTAAGTTTTCCATTTTGTAAAATGAGTGACGCAAACAGAAGAAAAAAACAAATGAATGACGATCATCGAAGCACAAATACATGAGTCTATAGCTGTACAAATTTGAATTTGGAATTCCTTACCAAAGAGGAGAAATTTGTGATTAAAGTGGCCAGTACGAAAAACGCCAATTTCATATGTAAGGACCTAATATAATATAAGTGTAAAAACTATCGATAGTGATACCCAGCGATCATGCCGGCCTACAGAAATATCTCTTCACCCTTCATTCATTTACACAATATTATATGAGAGACGATTACACAGTCCAATGTCTCTGCAAAAGTAAAAGAACTTCCTATTTTTAGGCGGTATATAGGTTATAGTGAAATTGATTTTCGTAAGCCTGCGTGTGTGATTCTATTATCAAAGGGACAGGCAAAGATATAGAACTTTCGGTGAACGAGTCCATTTCGCACTTGGCCAGTTTTTTATTTTATATCCAGTCGAAACTTTGTAATAATTTTTAGTGACATTAGTAACGCATGGTGCTAATGCTAAGATATTTTTGAATCTTGTAATTTCTGTTTTTGACATATTTTAATATTAAATCCAGCCAAAACATGCATTTAATGATGTTCAGTTCGTATTTGGATCTAGTAATGTTCAGCTAATTTTGACATATTAGTATTAAGACAATTTTTTCTGATATTTAGTTAGTTTTGGTGCTAATCTTTTCTTCAGCAACTTTTGAAGTCGACTGTACATCATCGTTGCCATTGAACTGTTTGGCTAACTTACTTAACATGATACATCTTGATTGTTGTTAAATGGTTTCGTAATCATTAATACTAGAAGGCCAATCTACGTTATTTTTACTTACACATATATTTGCGCTATCTTTTGCTTATTTGCGAATATTAATTACCCTGTTGTAGCTGTTCCAAATCAATTTTGTATCTCTACTAATATTATAAATTCGAAAGTGTTTATGTTTGTATGTTTGGAATTTACACCAAAATATTGTAGTTGTACCAATTCTGATGAATTTTATTTAGCATAGAAATATACTAGATCTTCAAAACGATCACGGGCTCTACCTTTCATTGCTAAAATAAAACTTGAATGGGTTTAAAATAGGGGCTGTAACTTACTTCCAAGTCCGGCTTGCAGTGAGAAGAATACCATGGTACTTTTTATCGAGTGACAGTTATCTACATGACGTCCGAGACGGTCAATGAGGATTTTCACTGGGATACCAAAAACAAAAAGTGAGATGCAACTAACGAGGAAATATTTATAAGTTAGAAATACAAATACGAGTTTTTTTTTTTAACAAAATAGAAGTTATTCCAGGGGTATGAGAATGGGGAGTTGCAGGGGAAGGAGTAGGTTTATTGAACAAAAATCAAGGATTTCAGAAACTAACTAAAATCTTCAAATACGCGTCGAGCGCGAGGCATTAAAAAGGATTGGCAGGGCGGCTGGTGGAATTAACCTTTTTTTGACATGTGTAAAATCATCATTGTATCGCCCGGCCACACTTAGAGATGGTAGCCGTGTGTCCTGGACTTTTATCGGCTAAAAACACCAAGGTGTCTTCATCAATACCAAAACGGGACTGCAGGCTCGGTAATCCATTGCTCCACAGTGCCGCCGTGTGCTGCATTAATTAAATACTGTCTCGGGGGAAGTCTTTGTATTGCCTCCCCAATAGTATCACAGAATTCAAAGTGAAACGAGGTCAGTCCTCCACAAGTATACCTATTGAGTACGGAAGATGTGTAATAGACAAGTGGTATACTTTAGCTAAAGTTATATGTTAAATTGAGTAGCTATTGGGAAGTGTTTTTTTAACTATTACGAAAAAAAATAAAATAGGTTTTATTATAATAACTTTATGAGTATTAAAACAACTTTTTTTTTCTTACAGTGCTCGCAAGTTTAGTTACACCAATAACTATATCACCAAATGGTAACAGCCCGGAGATAAAAATGATTGGTGGCATAATGACAGATTCACAAAAGAACCAAGACATAAAAAAACCGATAACTGATGATTCGTTGGCTAAATCAAAGCAAACACAAGAAAAATCTCAAATTATTCCAACAAAATTAGCTATAAACGAAAGGTATAGAAGGTTAATACCATACATGACTTTTTATTATGCAAATGATCTTATCACACCATCTAGGGAATATGCAAAGATTGTCGAAGTAGAGAAAGCAGAAATTGTTGAAGCGAAAGAATTTGAAGAATCTAATCAACGGCAACCGAAGAAAATAGTCCATTCTCTACCGAGTAATATTCCAAGATATCAAGGAAACAGGCTGACACAGTTCAACTTAGCCTCAGCAAATCCTACAAAAATATTTTATAAAGATGGGATACCTTACTATCGAAATCCTAATAAAGTGACTCCTATTTACAACCCTATTTTACATGAAAATATTTTATATAATAATGATTATAATACCGGAAGGATTATTTCTAAACCGTTTGCTCCTACGCCGTCTGTTACTCCCGTATCTAGGAAACCTTACTTAAACATTTATAAATCAGAGGAAACACCAAATGTAAGATATTATCTGACTGAAAAAGATACAGCTCCAAGGTACCAGTTGGTACCTTATCAACAAACACCTCCAGTGAAAGTTAAACCCCACAATGAAAATGTGCATGAAACAAAAAAAACGTATGCCGTACCTGTATTATTACCTCGAGAACAAGTATATATAAAGCCACGACCTACTAGGCCTCACTATTTTTATGATACAGTAAACAATCCATCTTCACACAAAAAGCAACCTGTAACAGTTCCTGATATTTTTTACGAGAATAAACCATTATCGGCTCCACCTTTAATAGATGATGGCTTTAAGCCCATACCGAATCCTAACTTTATTTACAGTACTGATTTACCTGCGTTTGGAGCTACAACATCTCAAAGAGCTATTACTAATTCTGAGTATGAGACACAAAAAGAAGTCCCTGAATCACCTGCAGATGATTATATGATTAATAACAGAGATAACTTATACCAACACGTTGAACAGTCAAAGCCAGTAAAGTATACTAACTCTGATAATATTAATTTAGCCGATATCATAAAGTTTTTACAACAAAATAGATCTATTCCTAAACCTATTACTAAAGAAAACGTTGGCTCATCAATAAGAATTCTATTACAAGCTATAAACGCTTTAAAGAATGCCCCGGAGGAATTTTATTATAAGGACCCAGCAATAAGTACTCCTGCGCCACAGGTAGCTCCGAAAAATGTAATAGATGTTCCTTATTCATCATTAGATGCTAAGCTTGTAACTTCTAGTCCTGCACCAAATAAAGATAATGATGATGATATTCCACAAGAACCTTATCTCGCTAATGTAAATATACCTTCGCAGCATTTAGATGGTAAGATATATATATTTTTTTAAATATACAAGTATGTACATAAGACAAAAAATGATTAGGTCATTATGAACATAGCTCTCAACAGATAAATCAAATGTAATTTAGATCAGGGTCGTGGGTGGTGACCTGTCGCTGCCGGCGCTCGTTTGCGCGATGGTCGGCAGCGACAGGGCACGGCAGGTGATCCTCACGTACTGTGAGTAAGTCATGGCGAGGAAGGAGGCGGCGGAGAGGAACTGGAAGGCAATAACCGGCCCTGACAATCCGATCCGCCGCCCACGCAGGACAGGACAAAGGAGGAGGGCCTGCGCCAGAGGCCTTCCTCCTTAAAACCGGATAAGACACCTGGGCAGTGCGCTTGAGGGAGAGTGCCGCCCAACTTATCCAGGCGAGAGCGGTGTGTCCGCATACCGCTCCAAGATATTGAGGTTTGCGAAGGGTGGCTCTCTACACCACTCCTCTCAGTGCAGAGATGCGGCCTTACAAAAGGCCAGACGTTGCCGAGGGTCGGAGAAGAGGATGACACTGTACCTCTGGCCCCGGTCAGACGAGAAGAAAGACCATCCCGGGGGTTTTAGTCGGTGCAAGTCCGACACACCGGGGGCAGCCCTCACCGCCCCCTGAGGTCCTTTAGGGATTTCCCCCGGGCTATAAAAAAACGTAATTTAGATAAAGTATGTCATAATTTCAATTGTATTAATTCTTAATATTTTTTCCCGCTATACATAGCTTCACCGCACAAAAAGTTAAATTTTACCTTCAATTAATTTTTGATCAAGTTTATTTATTCTGTAGATCATCAAGTAGGCAGTGGAACAATTCAACATTTCCCTCCCCATGTGACATCCGATGAAGAAGGAGGTACTCCAGGGCGTCCAGGAGTCGATTATCCCATTCTCACAACAATTCCACAGACAGCTTTCGACTGCAAAACTCAACGTTATAAAGGATTCTTTGCAGATACTGAGACACGGTGTCAGGTATCTAAGTTTGATTTAAAAAATGTGTTTTAATTAATCACTATATGTATAGATATAAAACAAATTTTCACAGGTACTTAATATTTACAATAAATTTCGCATTATAAATAAAATTTAACAATTTAGTTTTTGTTAGCCACTCAGATTCCCAATGTTTCTATCATTTGCAAGACACGAGAATATTCCCGAGGGCTACAGATTTTTCGGAGATCTGCGTCATTCAGAGAACACATGAATTATGCAAAAGAAACAAATTAATTAATTCGTTAACACCACTTAGAGCTGGGGGTTTACTGCATAGACTTTTATATTGAAAACCACATTACCTACTCTTAAAGGAAAACCGGGTCAGTCAACTGTTATTTTTATCCCTATATAACAGACTTGACGTATGTATCTATTTGTTAGTTGTTTTTACAAATTACGGTATTTATCTAGTTAATAATGTAAATGAAAATGAGAGTGGGGTAATCATTTTCACCTTATCCTAATTTGAAGTTATCGCCTTAGTTCTAATTTTAAGTTTGCAAGGCAAATCAATTTATTTGTACTAAAACTGATAAAAGTTAAATGGCTACCGTTTTGTGTAAGAAAAAGGATTTCCTACCTACAACCTACTTAAACTAAAATAAAAAGTACCTATATCTTATAAAATATTATTTTATAAATCTCAATAATTTACAGGTATGGCACTACTGCGATCTTAATGGCGGTCAAGCGTCGTTTTTGTGCCCGAACGGAACGATATTTTCTCAAGCCGGCCTCACTTGTGATTGGTGGTTTAACGTGAAATGCTCCTCTACTGCCCAACTCTACGTTCTCAACGAGAGCCTATACAAGTTTATATTACCCCATACACCTAAGTTTCCTGAAGATTTTAGTGGACCTTTAGTTGACAAGTAAGTTTCAATACATTTTTTTTTATTGCAACTTAAATCCCTTACTGATAATCATAGCTATTAACGTAATTAGTGGTTTTTATAGTACCTAGGTATATAAATATATTGAAGCTCTAGCTAATTTATTGAACTAATGTCTTAGTAATAATGTTTATGTTCATAGTTTCAAGTTTTATAATACAACAAGCTCAAGCTTGATCTCAGCTTCACCTGATAAATTTTGAAGGTTGATAATAATGGAAGGTGTAATGTTAATTTCCTAACATGGAGACTCATTAAAGGGATATTTTTTAGCTTCCTAAAAAGTACAGAATATGGAACGTAACTTTATTCAAATAGGTCTACTTCCAAGCATTTTTGAATGATAAAAAAAATGTATCTACTACCGGTTCGAAAAGCAGAATCTACCTAGAAGTGCTAGCTACCTAGTGGCATCAATAGAGCACAACGTATATATATAACTTAACCTTATTATTGATATTTTATATTTTGCAGAAATTATCCGCAATATGTTTGTAAAAACCATCTATTAGGGGTTGATAAGTTCGGTCAAATTACTGACTACTGTTCCCGATGTGTGAATGGATATTACTTAATACCTTATCGATATGTTTAAATTGCTACTTGAAGCTAATTAGTGTTTACATGCCATTTTGAAGATTTAAACTTCAGAATCTTTGTACTTCTCTCATTGCACAAACATTATTGTACATATTCTTATTAATGTAAGATACCGCTCAAAGGACAATAGTAGGAGCTTTATTCCCTTAAGAAATCATCATTAAATGAAACAAAAACTCACTGCGGACATTAATAGATAAGTTTAATGTCGTGTATTAGCGCCTTGTAAGCTGATCTAGATATTTATCAGTTACATAATTGTTAAAATATATAAATCTGTTTGATTTCAGATACTTAACTCTAAAATTTAAAGAAATGGAGGAACAATTTAGCAAAAACAAGAAAAAACATAACAATAGTGATAATGATGAAGACAAAGATTCCAGTGATGAATCTACTGAAAAAGATTCAGGTGAAACTAAAAATGTTGAACACAGAGAAGTTAGTAGTAACACGAATACTGTCAGTGAAGCGAGCGTGATAGTAGAATCAGACGGAACTAGTGGCAATGTGGAGAGATTGGAAGATATACAGAATTAGTTTTTATTTTAAATAATATTTGCATGAAATTAATGCATAGCTTAGGATCTATGATGTATGTGTGTGGTGGATGTATAGAGGTGTAATTCACCTCTTATAATCGTGATAAGATCAGGTGCCAAGAAGATTTACAGGGATTACTACAAATGGAAACCATGAACGCTTGTACAAAATGTAGATATGTAATCGCGACTAAGTTCCATCGGTAAAATGAAATGATTTTAAGATATACTTATCACTCTTTAAGGAGGTAGGCAATAGATATATACTGTGATATTTAAATATCCATTGTTATATGTACGTGGTTGACTGAAGTAAAATTAGTTATCAATTATTCTTGAAGCATATAAATTATTTTTTTGAATTCGTATAGGTAAGTATCAACGCTATCTGGTACTGAACTTTAAATGTACCTTTCGTATCAATTATAGCATATCCACTGTTGGACATTGGCCTCCTTTCATATTTTCCGTAACTATCGATGGAAGCGGCTTGCTTTCATCATTGTCCTGCGATCTGGATTAGGTCGTTAGTCAACCTTGTAGATGTATGTCCTAAGCTGCGCTTGCCAATACCCAAAAAACCTCTGTAAATGTACCTTACAAATAAGGAACACTATTGATGTATTATTTGATAATAGAGGGATAATATTTAAGGTAAATGTGCACTTTGTTAAATTAGCAACAAAAACAGTCTTTATAATTACTTTTTTTAATAACATTACTTTACCTGACAAGTTATCCTGACGCTGAACCTTACGCATTAAGCTTGCTATAAGTTAGTACTTAATATATATATATATATATATATAATATTCTTAACTATATATGGTTGCCACTGTAGTAAGCCACTGACCATATATATAGTTAAGAATTACTGTATTAATATTGTTAGTTTTATAATTTGTGTATATATTTGACAAGCCACTATGCGCTTGCGAATGAATCACTCAAAGTGCAATAAATTATTTAAAATTCCATTAGTTGTTTGGGAAGAGTAAAATAACCAACATTTGTGTCATTAATACGATTTTATTTACAGCTTCCAATGGAGTATTATTTCCTATTTTAAAGATTGAATTACTTTGTTGACATAGAACATTGATTGAAACATTTTATTGAGCAAAAGAAACATTTAAAAATATAATTATACAGTAATAAGTTGAATATAGTATATATCGATATGAATCTCTTTAATAATTCACATGACTAGTAGCGCAATTTGTAACTGACTAATTCTAACATTTAACTATTTTTTTTTATTTCTACATTCTTAGATTGGGACTTATAAACACTAAAACTTTAGCAACTTACTAATACGGTTGTACAATGATTATGGGATATTAAGTAAATTGTTCGAGATAGCGTGAGATTCCTCAAATAATTGCTAAAATGAGAATACATAGCTGAGCACACTTTGAAACAGTAATGAATATTATTTGGACCGTTAAAAGCTATTAATAAATATCTTTATACAATTACACCTTATATATGATAAATTCGTATGTAATACTCGTTACATTAAAGAGATCACTACGTCTACTGACTTGAATTTACAGGCTAATTAGAATAGACACCTATACGTTTTTGTATTGAGGATTAAGGGTGTGAATACAAAGAATAATAATGTGTTACTAATTCATACAATAATCTTTAAATTAATAAAGATACCTGTGTTATTTTTACTTATGTATAAATAATTAATGATAAAATAGACCAAATGTCTGCAAGTTTTGGCTAATTATTTGTGACGTAATTCGTTATCTGAACAATCATAATACAAGGTTTCAAGACAATATATTTATACAAAAATATGATTCTAAGACATAATATTTTATGATGAAATGTTTTCATCATGTTTTATGAATACTTGAATTTTGAACACTTACACTTGTTCCTTAATTTTGACATATTTTTACAAATTATCCCCTACGTTTTGTATATTATTTACAACCATACCACCAAATTTCATAATTCACATCACAAGTTGTTGCCGTTTCAGTCTTATCATCGTCACGCTTCTCTTATTTCATACAATTACTTCGATACTCTAAATGTGTCTTTAGTTACTTATATCAACAAACATTTAGTTACCTAAATAACAAAGATTTATCAAATAATTTGTTACATATATGTTTACATAAACATACACAAATAATAATAAAGCTGTGACAATTGCAGAACATGTTATCAAGATTATCGAAATTACATAAATCGCAAATGTGTTTTCAATTACTGTCTTAAAAAAAATCTACAATATTAAAACATAAATGCCCCGAATAAAATTTTGTTAGTAATAAGTATTATTTTCAAATACCCACGATATAGCTGGTTTTCCTATACTTACTGTGATATCAGCATTATCACGTTGCAACACCTACTCAATACATACGAGTACATAAGGTTGTTTCTAATAAGAAAACAGGTCTTATGAAATTTTTTGTATAACCTATAAATATTGTTTAGAACAGCTTATGTATTGAAATTTACCCTGTTAGTTAATAATGAAAACACACGAAAATACTTACCTAATTAAGTTCAATAAATGCGTAAAAATATGTGAATAATTTTTTTATTCTTTTCTATAATCATATATTATAGATTAGAATGTGTAGTGTAGTGCAGGTAGGGGTCGGGTGATGTTCCTGGCGCCCGCTTCATAGGTATTCGATTTTAGGGTAAAAATATCGATATCATCATATCGATAGAATTTGTTTTCCGACAGTGAAGTACATTTTGCCAATAGTAATCATTACCAGGGTACTTCGGGTACACCATACATGTCAAACACGCGGCAGGTGTCTGAACAAAGTGCGAACCAATCTACGATGTATAAATAATTGTCAAGCCATATTTATCGAGAAAATTCATAATTTACTTGAAAGGCTAAATATATCTGTAAATTTAAGATGAAAAAAAGCTGTTAAGTCGGTTCTACTTATTTAAATCCATAGGTATATATATATATGTCAAACAAATAGTTGTAATTTGATTTCTTTGTGGGCGGAAGATCTATCAGCGACCTTAGTTATAGTTTATGGGACCCATTATACCATCGTTCCTGTCATTTTGACATGTATGGGCTACACCAATTCTAGGTTAATTTTGAATATATTAATCATTAGGATCTATATACGTAAAATCGATATATTGGTTTCGACATACAGGTCAGCACACCAGAGTCTAATTGGCCAAACTTTTTACAAAACTATAATAACCCTAGTGTAATTGGCTACTGTTGACTAAATTGTTGTTGTTCTTTAATTATAATGTACAAAAAAATGTTATATCATACCGGCATTGTTGGGAAAAATAATTATGTACCGCTCTGGCTTTCAAGTCCACATTTTTAGGGGCAATTACTGCAGCAATATTAGTATTTACAAAATGTTCAGTCGGCCATTTAGATTCTGGCGGCGTGATCATATTAAGTGGTCTGCGTAGCATCGCGGCAACAGATTAGTGTTTGAGCAGCAGAGCGGCGTGCTTGAGGCGCAGGTGCGAGCGCAAGGTGTCGATGCGGCTGTAGGTGGCCGGGCAGTAGGGGCAGAGCGAGCGCTGCGCGGTGTGCGAGTGGAAGTGGTGCCAGCGGTTCGAGACCTCCTTGCCGCACGACTTGCACCGCCACAGCGCCGCGCTCTCCGCCGCCGCCACGAACATGCTGTGGTATGAGTACTGAGCGCCGCCCGCCTGCACTTGCACCTGCCCGCGCTCTGCAAACAACAACACCTCCGCTCGCGACAGAAGCCTCGCCTCGCTCCACCTCATACTAAATCTTCAGCTCCGTCCGGCTCTACTTATACAAACAACTCGTACAACGGCCGTACCACGCTCTCTTACAGCAGCATTTTCCAATGATATTCTCATATTTGCCACAAGTCGAGCGAGTATAAACGGTAAAAGTGTCAGTGCTATACAAAAAATATACTATATATATTTTTCATTTAAACATTTTTGTTTGTAACGGACTCTCTACTTGTTGCCGGGACAGGCATATACAGCTCAACCGGGCTTAGGGGGAGAACACAGAAGGTGCTCAGCCAGCGAGTTAAACACAATTACGCAAAAATTTTATTGTATATAGGTCATGGTACGGCAGCTGTGAAGGATTAGCCACGCAGCAAGGATATCAACTGCTACGGGCCTTGCCTGTCTGAATAAGTCTTTTCTTTTTATTTTTTAGACACAGTCGAATGATTTTATTTGATTTAAAAAAAAAAGTGAAGCGTTTATGTTTTTATTTAACTTTTATCACTTTGAACTTAAACTTAGACTAAAAAAGGCTTTATCGATATCGATATAATTTGTTACGGGCTCCTTGTTGGCTTAATCCGTCAGTGGAGTGGTTTTAAGTAAAACAAACAACAATCTCATTTCACCTAACACTTAGTGATTCACGAAACACCCGGCCATAACGTAACATTCGAAGCGAGCTTGTTATGTTACAGCACTTGCCGACCGGCCTGTATCAATTTTGAGCTCCACATTCTCATCCAAAATATCGTAGAACAACATCGATGTAAGTTAAAGAAAAATAGATACGTAAACCTTGTATAAAAGTAGAAACATATAGGGCTTACCGTTGATAGTTAATAAAATTGAAAAGATAATATTTATTTTGTGCCAATTCAGAGATCTGATAGTATCGACTTGTAACAGAACAAATAAAAAAAATAAGGTTCACGCACGTGAAGTGCGCAATCTTTGGTATTGACTACTATAATGTTCTCTATATAACATTAATAAAGTAAATGATACAGGTCAATCCACACTTACACATCTGTAAATATATAGTTCGTAAATACATTGAATAACATCGATATAAAAACCGGACAAACCATAGTATTTCGTGGGTAGTGTAAATAGGTAATATTTACACGAGTGATTCATGAGGAGAAGTGGCCGTGCAGAGGTAATCGTACAATACTCAAACGATTGCAAATGTGTATGGGGCGTGTGATACGCATAACTGAAACTACACATATTTGTAACATACCACAATTTAATGTAAAAATTAGTAATAAATACAACAGATAAATGCAGGAGTTTGCAACATGTTAAAATTGCATTACATAACATCAAACAATGTGAAAAATAAAATTGCATTAACTGCTTGCATGAAACAAAATCATTTAAAATAAACTTTAACGGAGGCATCAAACCTAGACATTAAACAAAATATTCATAAACAACAAATTGTTCATAAAATTCCATGTAATAATATAACAAGAATAAAAATTGACAATTGTATAGGTACACGATTTGACACCCCCTCCCTATTAGTGTTATACTATTGTGATATTACGATACTATAACAAATTTGCTAATGTTATAAGAAACAAAATAAACATAACTAGACCATTGCTATCCTGAAAATAACTTCTCAGAACGAATCCTGCACTCCATTGATTACAAATTATAGATCACATACTCGCGATTCAAAATGTAAATTTTAAAATACAATAAATTGGAATATTCAATAGATTGGCCAAATAAGTGACTAGGTCCTCAAGACCCCAATTTCATAAGACTAAATTTAGTAATTCGTTAACCTTATGTATAAATTCCATATGGCGTAAAGTTAGCTTTCAATTAAGTTCCAAACGTGGTCACCGTTACAATTATTATTAAGTTGCATACGTTTTGAAAGCTGAATAAGAGATCAAAGTAGATATTTTCTGAGCCAAACGTTGTGATACTCCAAAATATTCTGGCCAGACACTATCATAGTATCCTAACCTAAATATCTTAAATAATATTCTATGTTACTAATCAATCAATTTGCTATAGCAAATATAATTTTAAAATTGGTCTCGAGTAATAGTAATATAAAAATGCATTTACGATTAGATTGAAGCGCAAAAAACGCGTTCGTCGCTAGTTGACGGAAGGCGTGGGCGCGGACGCGACCACGGGGCGGCCCTAGTGTCGACAGCTTCCACGGTCATTGACTCTAACTGGGCAATGGATAGCTATGATCTATTTCAACAATAGACTTGCGCGACAATAAATTATTAAATAGTACACAACTATTACGATTGGCAGAGGTAAACAAACAAGCGAATCCTTAATATTACCAGCTATAAAACCTGTACATCACTGTAACCCAAACTGCGTTCCGCTAAGTAGACACAGAAATTACGAGCACTTCACTTATGTAAATACAAATAGGTAGTAACACTCTTTCATCGATATTACTTAAATAATGTTTAAATTATCATTTAGTTTGGTTACGTAATTAAATAACTAGTAATATTGCACTGAGTATGAAATGCTATCAAATAATAAGCGCCCGCGTTACAACAATAATAACTTTATAAAACTCTGATATTCTTAAAAGTAAAAATAAAAATCTTTGCGGAAGAAGTATGTATAGTGACTACAATAGTAATGTAACGCCGGGACGCGCGAGACTGGGCTTACATATCGAGTGAGCCCCTAAATACAATTGTATATTCTATCTATGAGTTATGACTATTTTCAATAAATTGCACAAGTGGAATTGCATGTTCACAGCTACTAAACAGCACTAACGCCACAACGACTCGTTTATGGGAATCGATCACGACAACATTATTTGGATCAGCGGTATTCCTAAATTATTCGACGAACGTTTCGCTATATTTGGTAGGTAAGGATTTGATTCATGTTTATTAATGATGTCTTACGTACTCTATATTTATGCATTAGTAAACTTTGAAGATCTATGAATTAAACAAAAAGTAAAAATCTCTCGAGTGATACTGTAATCTCCAGGCGTACGGCGATCCATGTTTTTATTACCCGTTAACTGACAGATGCGAACTCGACCGGATGCTAGATGCCTTACATTTATTCACAGTAACTAATTATTAAAACATTAATATTATATAGGAGTCGAATCGTTAGCGTGTTAACACTCTTGGTTCTAGCACCATTCCATTTTATCACATTTCGGTTACCGTACCACTCTAAATGTTTAGCTAAAAATGTAACAATCTTAAATCTTAATTGAAATATACATACATACATAAACGCTAGGTTAGTCCCAATCGTAGAATGCCAATATTAGTTACTAAATGCGCAACCTCGAAACGTTCCTGCCTACATTCTTATATTAATTGATTGAAGGAGGTCTTTGACCTCAAGCACCAATCACACGTGAGTAGTGAGTGGGCGACCGGCTGCGCCCGGTACAAATAAACACCTACCAACGATAAAATAATAAAACATGTTAACATCTCTACATCGCAAGACTTCGCAGCCTCGCGATAACTCAATATAAACTAAATCAATGTTACTACTTCATGAATCAAAAACAAACAACACTAATAAATTGTAATAATTATATATCGTTATATAAATATAAAAGTATAATAAATCAGACAATAGAATATATCTAAGTTAAAAAAAAACAATCTCCGTAAATAGATCAACTAGTCTAGTATAAAATCTTTTCGTATGTTTCCTTAGGCGCTATCCTTTAATACATCACAAATCCTTAATAATTATCCATCTTGCAAAGGCCTCATAGATTTACAAATGCATCTACACTGAGATTCAGTCAATATTTATATGTCGTTGACTAACGACAGATCACATTCTCTTGCCAGTCCCCGAATATCCTGCTCCGATGTAGTTTCATTCCACCATAGGATTTATAATAACATAAATACAATTAGCTACAGGAAACTCATAATTTCCTATCTAGTGAATAAATATAACAAGAAAATGCGGACCCGCACGGGATCACCCGCAAATAGCCAGCATCACTTCGCGGTCGCACCGCTACTCGATAAATTGTATGTATACTCTTAAATATCTTAAAGGTTCCTATCGATATAATATAAAAAAATAATATGGTAATAATAAAATTAACATCATATTATTGCTTTTGCCCGTTCCCGTATAGCGATTGGTATAGAAAAACAATTTGCTTACCTACTTACACACGTTTCGAGATATCAGTTCAGTAACATTGACATAATTATAGTATGTATAATCCTGATGTAATCCTTATACAAGATCACAATGGGGCAAGTCAAACGCACAACCGTGACAACATTTAAACGAGGTGTCCCATCAAGAGAGGCCCGTTTAAGTAATAGCACTTCAGCTTAATCCTAAATAGGAAGCGGTTTCGACGCAAGACGGTCCGTTAAAATTTTGACACATAACAAGGACAGAGTCAGTGCGGGCTCCGGCGCGGATGAGCTCAAGGAGCGTCTAGGCCGAGCCAGCACACGGACAATCAATCGAAGCCCGCGTCCAGGTGGTTGGCGAAGAGAGGCGCGTGCGATGCGGGCGCGGCGGGCGCCGGCGGCGGCTCGAACTTGCGGGTGTCCGGGTTGTACGCGGGGTGTTTGAACTTGCAGTGCGTGCGCAGGTTGTCCGACCGCGTGTACGTCGCGCGGCACAAGGGGCACTCGAACCGGCCCGGGAAGTGCACGTGATAGTGGTTCCGGATGTGTGTGACCACCTTGCCACACAGCTTGCACCGGTGCAGGTTCAGCGCGCCGGCCACGCGCTCGAACGTCAGCCGCATGTGCCACCCTTTCGAGCCTGCAACGAGCGATCCGTCACTCCAACCGCGCACTCACGCACGCCTGCCTACTCGCCTAGGCACCTTGGAGTACAAACAAACCTCTCACAGGCAAAACATAACAGTACACTAAATAAGACCAAGAACATTTGTATTCTAATATAATAGGATATTGCCGTATATGTAGCAAGCTTTATAAATATTAAACTTTCAGTTAAACAGACAATGGAACGTAGATTATTCTTATATAAAGAAGTATTTCATTTTCTTAAAACACAATTTTATTTTCAGCTTCGTTCAGTTTACAGTGCTGGAACATTATATTGTATAATGTTGAATGATTAAATCCCCTTTATTTTTAAGAGAAAAATGTATCAAATCTCAGTTTTATAGAAAAACTAGTTCATATCAAAAACTTGAACTTGATGCAATATTTTTTTATTTATTTTAGTAGTAAAATATCTATAAACAATTACAAAAAATGTGAAGATTGAGCGAAATTTACTTTTAGCTACGTTTACAGGATATACGGCTTCGTAAAATACTTTTCAATGTTAAAAAAATAGATACTACTATATCTTTATTAATTTGAAGTCTATAATCCTAGACTACTTTCTTAAAAGGCATGCCCAGACTCCAAGGTTACCGCTTCACACCACACCACTTGACAGCTGCAGCGCCAAATCCACAGTACTTTTAGGGCGACTTGAATCAACAAATTAAATCTAGCTTGCACTTGTTTCTTGTCTATTTAATCTAATTTCGACCTCAACGTTGATTAAATTTGACAGTAGTTAAAACTAGATAACGTTTCCGAGCAAGACAAAAGTGTAGTTTAACGCTAAATAGCTTTTTATACAAGTCCAAACTAGATCTAATTTTACGGTGCAAGCCATCCTTTTGTATTGATCAAACGTATTAAATTTTATGCTGAAAGTTGAAATGTATATAGTACTGAATAGAGGCGATACTGCAGTAGTAAGCGGTCGGTGCGCGTCAAAATACATCTTATGCTATAATAATGTTGTGTTATATTTATGACAAAATATAATAAGAGCTATTTAAAAACATTTTTTTTTTAAATTTAGCACTATGGATTGAAAGCGTTAATTTATTATCAACGCTGTACTAATACTTGTCCTAGCTCTATTGATTAATAAAAGCATTTATATTAAATACAAAAAATTTAAACATTTAAACAAAGGCCTGGTATAATTTGTTACAAAAGAGTAACAATATTCAATGGAGATCCATGCACAAATGAATCAATGATACTGAAGAAATGGTGTTTGTTATACATGTTCCTTGCACGAATAGTTATATGTTAATTACTATCACCAAGCCTATGTAAAGAAGACGATTACAGAGAGAAATAGGTCTGCTGTTTGTTTAAAAGAAAAGCATGGATAGAGGGTGAAATGAAAAGAAAAGTGTTATAAATAAAGGAATATATTTGCAACAACACACAATAACGATAGACTTACATATAGTTCATTAGAACGTATAGTCAATTGGGAAATAAATTAATATTAAAGGTATTATTTCTTCTAATTCATAAAACTAATCTCAGTCTTGGACAATAATGTCGATAAATCGTTATTAATTACAAGGAACAAGAGATCATAGTTACAATTTTATCTAAAAATTACTTTGAAAACACCTCAACTAGAATACATCGGTAATAAATTCTGTAATGTGGATTACGATAATATTTACTAAAAATGCATAACATACAGAACAAAACGTTATATAATGTACATGAAGTTAAACGAACAAAGGACGACTGAAGCGGATTTAGACATTTTTTAAGTTTTAGCCTACTTTTGAAGTATCAAACGTTAGAAATGTAGACACAGCGTCCATATACTTCTAAATTAATTGTTGAGGTGTAATCAATTTTACTTAAAATTTACAGTCGATAAAATTGTATCACGTAAGTATGTACAAAAAATACTGAAATAAATTACTTTATTAACCTGTTAACCGGGGAATTAGCTATTGCTAAACTCGTTTTAGAATGGGGACTTTTTGTTTGCAGCGATAAGTAATATCACACCTCAAATAATAAAAGAATATCGTTTTTAACTTATGGTTTTTATTTCTTTTGATAAAATGCTTTATATATAAATATAATTCAAATGTATTCAATGTACAAGAAATTAATTGAACAAATTATAATAATTATTTCGCGTTATGATATTGCTTGAAACAGTGTGGCATACACAAGGCAACACAGCAGTCAGGACACCAGAATCTCGATTCTCTCCTAATACCATTGGAATAACACACTTTGCATCTCCTGGTTACGTTTACTCTTGAATTTTCGGATGGTATATAATCCGCAAAATGTCTTTCAATTAGTCTAGATGGTTTTGGTGTAAAAGGACGTCCCTTACTAGTAGATGGCGACTGCGACACATTTCCGTATTTTTCAACACCTTTTCTGACAATTTCTATGAGAAAATAGAGATTATCGACAATATGATGGCATATATATAACCACTCTAAGATTTAATAGATAAGAACAACGTAGAACGTAATGTGTTTAATATATTACGATTAATTTCCATGACGAAAAATGTCGTCATGCCCATTGAAGTAGGCTTTTATGTATGAAGAAATATTTCGTCATACCCAGTTAACAGGTTAATAATATCAGTAAAAAGCTAAGTTTTTTAATTTACATCCATAATAGAAACAAATGAAAATTAAATAGTTTTATCAATTTGGCCTGAATTTATTTATTAATTCCTTATTGATTATCCCTAAAACACCACTTCCAGCAATAAGCGTAAAGAATTTGAGCAAGCAGTATTTCATTGACAAAATGACGTATGGCCCCAGGTACCAAGAAAATCACAAATGCTGTTCAGTAACAAAAACTTGGAATTATTAATTATGAGCAGAGCTATATTAGTGGTTGTATCCATTTTGTTATTTATTTGTGGTAACCCAAATTGATAATATTGCCGCAGCTTGTTCACCTTTCGCGGGGCACTTACACATATCTTTTTTTGTAGATTTCTTGCATGTTTCTACTCATCACGAAAGAGATAGCTTGAAAATAAATTATTGAATAAATTATGAGACTGCTTTAAAAAAAATAAACTTTTCCAAGTGATTAAGTCTGAACAACATCAGTAGTTAAAAAGAAGATATTTTTACAACTAATTAAACATAATTTCTTCTACATTATTAGTAAACAACATCAGTATGACGAAAGTCATAAACAAAAGTATTAATCACAACACATCTTAAATTTACTTAAAAAATTAGACATATAAAACCGAAGATAAAATCTTATCATGTTAGTAGTGTTAAACTTTTAAGTTACAATCTTAAGCTAATAAGTTTCAAGACGGATAGGATGAAGAGACGGTGCATTAGGTCGTTTTTTAATTAGCCGATACCGATGAATGCGAACGGGCAAACCAGAAATACAGCATCATTACAGGTATCCAGATAACTCAGTCCTCGCGTTATGTTGAATGGGAGCGAGTCATAAAGCAAACCACGCAGGGAGAGGACGGCAGGGGAAATTTTATTTGCATGCTGGTCACTTCTGTCGCGATTCTCTTTATCGGCTTTTCCCGCTCTCTCCTAAAGTCGCCGGCGATGACTGAATTATATGGTTCACCTATAGATGCCGAAACAATATTATATGCGATTGTTACTAAAGGGATCATAATATGTCCTTTTTTAAACGCACACGTCTAAGAGAGATATAATTAACTAGTTGTGTCATGTAAGTGGTGAAGTATTATTGGTGAAAGTAATTTTAGCGGTATCGTCACATGAAAAAACGGCCCTAAGTGTAAGAGAACTTATTTTATACAGGTTGTATAAGCGAGGTCCAGTGATTCCTAGTTTAATTAATAATGTCATTTTACACTTTGTATGTTGGATAGATTGTTCGAACTTAAAACGGAACAGTGCTTCATACGGAGGTGCCTTTTCAGATTATCAGCACGAGTTAATATTATAGGACACAAGGGGCATTTATGTCTCTCCGGATTATGAGATTTCATGTGTTTCTTTATGTTGTTTACTAGTTTACCGCATACGTTACAAGGTTCCGGAATGCTATGCGGCCTGTGAGCGAGAGCGAATTTAAAAGACTTAACTAGATTTTCGACATTACGGTTTTTGTTGCTGAACGTTTCCCATGGTTTTTTATTTTCATCAACGCCATAGGTTTCACCTGTAAGATATTTTTATTTCTTCACTGCGGCTTAAGATAGTTTGGCATGCTAACTCACTCGATATCAAACTCTTCTGAAATACCATTATCTATAGCACTCTGTAGCCACTCTATTGAATGCTTAGCGAGTTTTCATTCCAGTCTTTACTTACATGCAACCCTAACACTAATATTATCCCTTATCTCTACTCTTGTAATATATTTAACCAAATCTAATTTCTTAATGAACGTAACACGTGTACAATAAATTGTTCTTTTCGTATTCTTATAAATAATGTATCTATCATTGCAAAACTAAAACCGGTGCAAATCATTAAATGCTCGACCTATATCCCTCAGGGGCGCCAAATCATTATATTTCACATGAAAGTCATGACACCGATTTCTTCATTAGATTGTTTAATATACGAAAATAAATGAAAATAATGTGTTATTAGTGCAAAATAAAGTGGAATGATAAGCAATGTTACACATGCAGCTGGGTGCTTTAACATGCAAATTAGTGGATTTATTACATTATAACATTTAGGAATATTTTCCAGTAATTCCTTTAAGTTATAAGTACAATAAGCAAAATAAAAAACAACCAGTGGGGAAAAGCTTTCACACATCCATATACTTTTATTGAAACCTTTGTCACTTAATAGCTGGTTACCGGTTTAATTAATTTTACAAATATACGTAAAGCGATTGGACTTTAATGAAGGGGGTCATCATTTAAAATTATAAATTGTGACAATGATTTCATAAAATATATAGTAAAAAATACTACGACCATCAACCTAAATAAATAGAATGAAGCTAATGAAAATTCATCATTGATTTAAAATTCAAAATAGCAGACCTTGACGAAATTTACCAGCAGTATTTGTCAAGGTAAAAAAAAAATGCATGTTAATGGTCGTTTTATTAAAATAGTACATCTAACTCACCGTCAATCGTGTCTGTTTGATCAGGGTGAGGTGGAAGAATTGGCTCAGTTTCATTGCATTCGTTGTTGATTGGATGCTGAGACAACATTGAGGCCATCTCAGAAACTCCCATGCCCTGGAACATTAAAATCAACCCTTTGCTAAGAAACACTGATCCTCAATATCATACATTTTTTATTTATATTGAGATATTACAGAAAATAAAACTATTTTATTATATTTCTTTATTATATGAGGTAAATGCAATTATCAAAATTAATGAAAAATAATACAATCACTTTATATTAAGTGTGTACTGTGTTAATACTATATGTATGGCACCTATACTTATTTTAGCAATTTTTTCCGCACTTATTAAATAAAGTCTAAACTTTACAAGGAATAAACGTTTTGTAAGGTAAAACTAGTTTCACCAGATTTATAACATTATAAATAACTTAACGTTATAGTCACATATTACTTTGTATGCAATAAACATAGCTCTATTATATTATAACAATTATTATAATATTCAAGAGACAACATTTTTATATCTATGGAATAACTTCTCTGAAAATACATTCTAATAAAAATAAAATTGTATATGGTTCAATCACAACAAAATTTCTTTAAAATATTGTGTTTTAAATAATTTAATATATTAACAAAAATACCCGTAAATTTGTAAAATATTGCGTTCACAAGAAAAGAACAACATTGTTTTCCGAAAAAATATACGCATTTTATATTAGGTCCTTACATATGAAATTGGCGTTTTGTATGGGAGGAACAAAAAGTCGAATATTTTTTAATATAATATATTTAATTAATCAAAGTATGAACCATTATTTTCTATGCACTTTTGCCATCTCATAGGTAGTTCATTGATCCCTTTACTAAAAAAACAGTCGGACGGGAATCAATAAAATCTTTGAAGGCGATTTGGACTGCCCCATCGGAGTTGAATTTTTTCCCTTGCAAGAAGTTATCCAAATTTCGAAAAAAATGCTAATCTGTTGGAGCAAGGTCCGGGGAGTACGGAGGATGTCTTAGACTTTCCAATTGAAGCTCTTCTAATTTAGTAGCCGTCTGTTGCGCAGTGTGTGGTCTAGCGTTGTCATGAAGCAGCAGTGGCGTGGAGCGATTGACCAGCCTAGGTTGTTTAGCCGCTAGCTTTTCCATCATGGTTTGCAATTGCTGACAATAGACATCAGCCGTAATAGTCTGGCCAGATTTGAGAAAACTGTAATGAACAATACCGGCACTAGTCCACCAAACGCTTACAAGTAACTTTTTTGGGGTTAATTTTCGCTTGGGGCAGGATTTGGCTGGCTGGCCAGGATCCAACCATTGCGCTGAGCGCTTCCGATTATCGTAAAGAACCCATTTTTCATCACAGGTAATGATTCGGTTTAAAATACCTTCATTATTGTGCCGGTTTAGTAATGTAACGCAGCAGTCGACGCGCGTTTGCCGGTTTGCTTCAGTCAATTCGTGAGGTACCCACCTTTCAAGCTTTTTAATCTTCCCAATTTGCTTCAAGTGAATTAAAACAGTTTTATCACTAACATCGCAGCCTGCAGCTAACTCGGACGTGGTTTGCGATGGATCCGCTTCCACAATAGCCTTCAACTCTTCATTATCAACTTGAGTCTCAGGCCGTCCACGGGGCTTGTTCTGCAGGTCGAAATTTCCAGAACGAAAACGTTGGAACCAAAAACGAACTGTGTTTTCTTTTGCAACACGACCGCCATACACATCATTCACCCTTCGAGTTGTTTCCGCAGCACTAGTGCCACGGCAGAACTCGTACTCGTAAATAATGCGATATTTTAAGTTTTCCATTTTGTAAAATGAGTGACGCAAACAGAAAAAAAAACAGAAGAAAAAAACAAATGAATGACGATCATCGAAGCACAAATACATGAGTCTATAGCTGTACAAATTTGAATTTGGAATTCCTTACCAAAGAGGAGAAATTTGTGATTAAAGTGGCCAGTACGAAAAACGCCAATTTCATATGTAAGGACCTAATATTATAAATAGCAAATAAAACTATACAATTCATGAACTTGTTTAAACAATAATGTAACAGATGATCTAAAAATCGTAAAACGTTCTTAAACATCTTCATTGGGCTAACTATTTGTATTCTGAGATTGTTCACGATCACGACAAAATTTATGTGCTTTACATCGATCATGATGATTTAATATTTCTAGTCTGAAGTTGGCGTTGCCTTCAACAAATGACGTCCTATTAACAGTGAGCTCGTGTGACCACTTTCTGCAATACGTGCAGTACATAAAGTTCTGTGATTTGTCATATCGCAACCAGGAATATAGCATCAGCCAGTTGGAACGAAATCGCCCTCCCTTTTTGGCACTGACGGGAGATTTTCTGTTCGGCGTCGTAGGCGGGTCAATTTGTGACGGCGGGAGAGTGAGAATCGAAGCGAGTATGTTGCTGCTACGATTGGAGCTGAGGTCCAACAGTGGCTGGTTAGTCATTCCCACGTCGGTTGAGCAAAACGAGCCCGAATTCTGCCGACAAAGAAGGAGAGGATCTGCTTTATAACGGCTATTTTTATTTACCTCAAAAATTTACTAAAATCGAGCAGATCCCTTCCTTCCTGTTGACAGTATAAGTTGCAAAATAAAAATTAAACAAATTATAACTAATATACATCATGTAAACAGAAGAAAAAGATCGCCCCGTCAATGAAACATTTATTATGAAGTAAACGAAATTAAACTATATTGACAAATCATTGTAACAGTTCTAAAGTCATAACGGTCAGACGGTTCAATCGCGTGATGATACATTTTTTGGGTGTTTTAGCATTCAGTCGATACATATTTATTTCATTTGTAGTTAATCTGTTTTGTTCTAAGTGAAATAGGCAAATTGAAATATAATAAATAAACGAATAATGAATCGTAAGAGAGGACCTTATTACATATTTGTATATTAATCCATCACAAATATAAACGTACTACTTTGCTAATATAAGCATCCCAGAAATTTATGATATATCGCGTCGAAATATATCAACATGATCAAGTTTGTCTGATTTATGTGTGGATAGATATACTAACTATTTTGCTAAAGATCAAGTTAGGATCATTTTAGATCATGCCATGCCCAGTTTAACAAGCTAACGAATTGAAATTACATCATTGACAGTATTTTGTGTTGTTATTCAGTTTATAAACATTGGTAAAAATTGAATCAACGCGAGTTTGGGTAAATAGATGGAAGATGTGCAAATAAAAAATATATTTGTGAGATGTAGAAAATCCTTGAACTATCATCACAGCTCCTATAATACATTGAGTTCGAATGGGGACTGACCTGGAGGTGAGAGTGGTCGAAGTGTGGCGGCGGCAGCGTGGGCGGCGGGTGTGCATGCGGCGCGTACGGGGAGTCCGGTTCCTGTTTCACTAACGGCGTGTGCGCCGGCGACCGTGCCGCCAGTCTCTGCGGCGTGTGGGCCGGCGGTGGCGTCGACGGCTCCGACCCGGACCCCGTTGAGCCCCCCTTGCCAGACTTTAAGTGACTCTACATACACATTACATTATTTTATAATGCGATAACACCGCACATGATGGTTAAGCAAAGCTTGGTCGACCGCAGCTATCGAGAAGCTGAATAATACCCTTCGATAGATGTAGGGATTACGCCGGCCTCTGCTTAATCCATATATACTTATAATTTTTTTTTATAGATTTTTGTAATTTTCGAATATATTAAAGTGAACAAAATAATGCCTTTAGTATAATTTTATAATATGTATATGTATATACTGTTATTTTATGGTGGGTTATGCACTTTTGGGTAAATATCCCATCTTTTTTTGTTATAACCCGAATTCGAAGTGCATATATGGGTTAAGAGCGTACTTCTTGTATTTAAAAATAAAACAATGTAAAGAACTCTTTAAGTATACTTTAAAATGTACTTCTTTTATGGGATTTAATTCCACACTAAGGACAAAATATTAACTGGAATAATTGACGCAAATTTAAAAAGATACGATGGAAAAATTTATTTATTTGCTGGCATAGAGATGAAAAACTCAAAAACAGTTTGGCAATACATGTGAAAATAAACAAGCAAACCAGATAAGTCCCTTAGTTGTTATCTGGTTTTCTCTCTAACGTCGCCAGCACGAATAGATCTGTCTGGTTTAGCTATAGTTTGTGCGATTATTGTACCTCATAGTGCCTGTAAGCTGTCTCGCCGTCGTCCCGAGGTACAGTGGAGTTCTTTCTGCGTCTTTTCTCAGGTGGCACGAGCTGCGATGGGTGCACCGGGTGTAGGGGCGGCGCGGATGTGAGCGGCGTGAGGGGCGCGGGTGGCGCGCAGTGCGCCACGGGAGGCGTTGCAAACGATTCCGACCGAGTTAGATTCTCAGCGCTCACCGAGGGCGTAGATCTGTCCTCCGACTGTAAAGGTTTAAATATTGCTACACTCAAACGGTCTAAATTAAAAATATCTATTGCATTCAAACCAAATCTCATTCCCAAAGTGGTCTGTATTGTCGAGAGTTAATGCAAACGGGGTTCACAACTGTGGTTCTAATTTAAGCAGGTCATAATTTTTGTGTGTTTGTGGTGAACTTGAAGTTACTTTAAATTTGATCAAAACAAAGTCCGCAATTTCAATATTTCTTGCCAGCAGTGACGTGCATAGGGTATTTTGACAGGGTAGGCAGAATTCGCGTAAATAATTTGAATATTATATTATGATAGTAAATATTGTTTTGCTTTCATGGGACAGATAGTTACCGTAAATATAAAATAGATTTTAATATAAATGGTTCCTTTTCTTATATAACTTTAAGCAATTTAGTTAGGGCATGCAGTGCTTTTATGCATCTATGGAGAGAACGCTACTGTTTGCCAGAATTTACTGATGAAGCAGATCATTGGACGAGGCGAATTATTCCAGTTTGTCAGAGATAAACTGCCAGGAACACGTAATTTAAACTTACGGTCAACATTTAGATCTATATTGGTATCTACATTATATTTAAACTTATATTTTTTTTTATATTATATATATTTAAATATAAAAATATATTTTTATATTTAAATTTACTATTTAAACTATGTTTGAAAAATGTTTAATGAATGGTAATACCGCAATGGATAACAATACATATAGTGAAATTGAAGAAACACATGGCTTATAATAGGAGGAACTCTTCGGAATAATAATTAAGAATGAACTTTAGGTACAATTAAGAACGGATATCAGCTATTTTGGCTGCAAAAAGATATACCTATTACTTATCCTATATTATGGCATACCGGTGAGAAAATATTTAATTGCTTTTCATTTTCATACGTGGCGGAAAAAGATTTCAATGATGTTACCAATCTTTAAAAATAAAAAATAACAGAAACAAATTAAACATCACTAATTGAGATTTGAAATTAAACCTAACTAAATTTATGCCAAATATTGAAAGTTTATTTTCAAAGCATCGGGCTCATCTCTTCCACTAAAAGGCAATTAAATAATAGATATATTACAATTTTGAACTTAGTGTTGTAAATTTGAATTTCATTAATAAATGTATAAAAATTAACGTGTATTTTTGTTTCCCCACTCTACCTTCATTACAGTCACTTAAAAACACATTTCAAGGTGATGAATTTGCAAAATACAATATTAGCTTCGTAAGGAGTCTAAAAAAAACACAGTAAGGGGGTCTACAAGACAAAAAAGTTTGGAGGCCTATAATGTAGGTTGTAGTACGACAACTGCAGTGTCCAGAAGGAACAATTTAACTGTTTTGTTTAAACTTAGAAAGACTGAAACTTGGTATATACCTGTATTGCCCAGAAGCAGTCAAAATGTATTTTGTAATAAAATCAATAACTGTAGAGACAATTAAAAAAATTATCTTTTAATGTTATTTTATATTCTTTACAATTATATAATATGTTTAAGAAAATTTAATTCACTTACAAAACAATTTAATAACTAAACTTTGAAAAAGTCAAAATGATCAAAGTGACTGGGCAATCTAGTGTTAAATATTGTAAGTGAACAAATTTAGTTTTTCCAGTCTAGCATTAACACAGCATAAACATTAATGTCTGCCCTATGTTTATAAATATTGTATATTTTGTTAATCTTTTATAAATCCACTCAACATAGACTCAACAACTCAATTAAAGTAATTACAAATCCTCCTTTCTCCTGATAGAACCTAGTTATTCAGGATCGTTAACTTCTATATTTTTGAACTGACATGCTTCAACACGATTCTGGTTCTTTAATTTTGTTTTTAATTTTGTGGCGCATCAACAGGCAACATGCGATCGGAATAAGTTGGTAAGGTGGCTTACAAAGTTAAGCTTACTTGTGCCGTCAGTTGTGTTTTTTTTACCTATATTTATTAACCCTTAATAACCTAGAGTTTCAATTTTGATACCAATCTTTTAAACCGAATGTTCACATTACTATTAGTTTTTATGCCTGAAGTATCAAAATTGATACCTGTTTTTTTTTTTAAATACATATGTAAAATAAATATTGTGAATTTTTTAACTATTTTTCCCTTCATCTAGACACTCAAGCAAACACAGTAATATTTTAAAAAAATCACTTTCGTATATCAGGCTACTATGGGTTAATCTGTGTGTCGATTTTGAAACATTTTAAATTAAAATGAAAGAGACAATAGTTTTTCAATTAAAACGTTTTTCAATTAAAAATGGGTTTATTACAGGTTTGGAGTGCTTATGAATACGGAAATAAAATTATGTGGCATACTAATCTGTATAATAGTTTTCTGAATAACTTGACACTTAAAAATATATTATGAAACAAAAAAAAACTTATAATACCTTAGGATTCAATGTGTTGTTCTCGGTCAATCCCCTAACTTGTAAGCTTTCGGCAGTTTTTAGGAACATCGGTAACATATTTTGGCCAACATTCACTTCACCCTGAAAGATATATTAGTTTATTAAAAATCTGTAATAACTTACATGAAACGGAATATCTTTGATAAATAAGCGCTATGTATTTATTTACCTTATACATAAAGTCCAAAAGTGATTTCATCTCTGAGAATCGTACATCTTTGAGGAATATGATAGGATGAGGATGAGAATTTTGCAGGAATATAGTTTCAAAATATGGAGAACATGCCGAGAGTATTGTCTGGTGTGCCTAAAACAAATACAATAACACATTTTCATGAGTTTAATTTAAAATGTAGCATGTATAATTTAAGCAGATATTATGTAAAACTACGTGAAGGTCTTAACAATATTGCTCACATCTTGAAGAAACAGTGTCCAAGTACCATTTAAACATATATTGTTATTGTAATTTTGTAGAAGTGTTTTTTTCACGAAATAGGTTTTCCGATTTAATGTAATTACCGTGTTACTATTTAGACTAATGCTAACACACTGAGTACTGAGTGATGCGTTTAATATTTAACCTTTTTTACTTCATAATTTAAATTCTTTATTATTTATCTTTGTGGAATTTTAATACAAGATAATTTTAATTAACGATTATTTTCATGATCATCAGCATGTTTTCGCTTGAATGGTTTCCACGAAGCACTTTTGCTTGGAATTATACTCGGAAAGATGAGAGCGCTCTTTAATCGTGTCGACATGCCATGACAATAACATATAAGGATCCTTGTATGATGGATGCATAGATTTGTTTGTATGTTGGCGTTCATAGTAAGATGTTGCGTGCATCAGTATCACAATCAGCTGGTTATTCGTATTGTTTTTAATATCAGCAGCCGCATTATTGATACACTGATGCAATATTGATACTCAGATAATGACAAAATCACTGTGGGCAGGGCTCAGCTATAGCAGTCTGAGAACAGTATGACCGCATTTAGTAGGACTCTGGTAAAAATTATTCTGCTGCATTCAATCTCTAATCCGGGACTTAAAAAAAATTATGGAAGCACAGATTTCAGTCATTTTTAGCGAGTGTTGGTTAAACATCAACAAAAATTTATCAAATGCTACTATAGAGATATATCTTAAAAAAATATATCTTAAATAAAAATAAGTTTAAATAACTATTACCTTACATAAAAATATTTATTTTATTTAAGTAATAAATATTAAGTGTTTAGTGGCCGTGGGTGCCCAGTGGATAAGTAACCGGTATCAACGCGCGGCAACGCGAATAGTTGTAGGTGCGCATCTCGAAACGTATCTAGGAGTTTCTTTTAGAATAACATATGTACAGATTTAGGCACTACACGCTCACCGATGAAGGAAAAGATCGTGAGTAAACTCGCAAAGCATTAAATATAAAAATCACGTGTAAGTGCCATAAGAACAGCGATCTGCTGCGCTTCTGGTCTGTTGACATATAAGTGTAAAGTGGATACAGCCACTAATGTATCTCTTATGTCTGGTTTCTAACTTTTATTTTTATTAAATCGGAAATTCTCGATGCAGCTTTACAAAAAAGATCGAAATTTGATTAATTAATGTGACAGAGTTCGTTGTGTATTTCAGTTTGATGAGCTTCATCTACTTTGATTTTAAATAGTAATCCGAGCGAGCACCTATATCATCAAAATTATAAGGTACCATGTATTAAAATCATCATAGCAATAACAGACATACAGTTTGAAATCACCGTACTCCTTGTAATTATGTTTTTAAAAGTAAGACAAAAAATTCAATTCAATCTAAATGAGAAAAATGATTAAATTGCGAGACCAGATGGAGCCGCGAGCAGAAAACAGTTAAATATGTAATTAAAACAATACATATTTAACAATAGAACTTTTTAAAAATATATTTATCCATTTTCATTGGGCAAGATATAAAAATTTATATCGCTTTTCAAAGAGACGTTTAGTAGTGTCGAACCCGGGTTTATTAAAGGTCAGAACAATATTTTATTCATAACTAATGTTATAAAATTAAATAGTATCATCATTTTGCCTAACTTTCATCTGCAGTTATTGGTTTATGCAAAAACATCTACTTTCACTGTGCCTTATTTATGTCCGAGACACTATGATAATTATTATTAATGATCTAATTTCGAAAGCAATAAACTACAATCACTTACAAATGTTTATTATCGGTAATTATTTTTATAATTACTGTAATTTTGCCTACTTTCCTGTTAAGGCAAATTTATATTACTAATAAGTTATTTAGATATACATAGGTAGTGGGTAGGCATTATAATTTCGCGCAATGAGCAAGACATCCCTGCGTGACATTGACCGGACAGTAGACTTGACGTTGTCTGCTGTCTGGATAAGACAAAGGCGATGCTTAGGTGTCTCGCTTGATTGAGGTCCTGAGGGGTGGGCACTATACACCCACTCTCCAGGAGAAGGAGCCTAAAAGGCTATTCACTCGTCGGGTTGTTGGAGAAATACGGATCCCCGGGCCCGGCTAGTATCGATTTGAGGGGGGTTTTTAGTCAGTCAGTAGGAGTCTGACACACCAAGGTCACTGCCCTCACGTCTGTCCTGTTGGCTCTATGCAAGATTTCCCCCGGGTTACAAAAAAACACGTAGATAAATTTAAATTAATGATCGTATTGGGTGGCGCTAACGCAGCATACAGCGAATGGAGTTCAACAGAACGGTATCAATACGGCATCGCGCTACGAAAGAGCGTCTTTGCTATAGTCCCGCTATTTGACTCGTCCCTCATGAAATATTCCTTCTGTGATTTTTCTGTAATCCAATAATTTATATCATTTCGTTTTTTAACGTGCATATATTATTGTATTAAAATTGAAAATAAAATCTCCATATGTTGTTGTTTTTTAAAAAAAAAAACCTTTTTTTAGATAGAGTTGTCACGTTTAAGTTTGTTGCATTCTAAAAAGGCTTAAGCCGCAAATGATGTCACTTGTACTAGTAGTATAATCAGGACTATTATAGCAATGTAGGGCAATCTGCAAACTAGTATGCTAAATATCAACATTATCATTACATTTATCGAAATTATAATTACTTGAAGTTTTTTAAAGATTCCAAAAATAATAGCCTTTAAATATTCACACATAATTTCTGTGCGATAGCTACACATTATAAATTCGAATGTCTAGATCTAGACCCTAAAACTTGTTTAACAACTGTTATAAAATTTAGAAAGTTAAAAATATGCAACTCTTTTGCGAACTCCTTTCAAACTACAAAACAAATTGCATTCTATTAACATAAAAGTTTAGCTTTCATAGTTAATTGTAGAATTTAAATCTAAATGGCATATAAAGGAAATAGCCATTCAATGACCTTAAGAAATTTTTGAAATGAATAACAAAAGTATTATTAAATTCTCCTTGTTACTATCATGACCTTTTCATATGAATATCTATTTTAAAATTGCTGAAATTGCCACAAATGACAGCCAATAATAAAATTAATTATGTTTTGATTACTTATTTTAGTACCATTACAAGATTTTAATAGTCCCACAAGTCGTTTCTGTTAGTATTACTTGGTATTACAATCACATAACCATACAATTAGTTAAGAACCTAATTAATTTTAAATATATAAAGATTTATTGTAAATTGACCATGTTCATTGAAACATGTGATAGAAGGCTTATAACATATGATAGAAAGTCAATAGTTATTGAGATATTTCAATTTTAAGGGTTTCTTGTTATTATTTGCCAGATTTAAACACTTAAATCAAATTGTGGAAAAACATCAAATTAAATGGATTGTATTTGAATGTATTTGAAAATTTTAACAGAGGTATTTTATCTATAAAAATACAATTTTCTATCATAACTCTAGATTATGATAGAAAATTGTATTTTTGAATGAACCTTAACAGAAATAAATTTAATACCAATATAAAATTTATGTTACAGAAAGTGTTGTTTATTTAAAAACATACTATGACACAAAGTTGGCAAACTACTCAAAAAATATGCTCATCAAATAAACTATCCAGTAAGATACATAAAACTGAGCTCAGGTAGAATGTACTCAATTAAAGCAAATCATTAATATATGAAATTGTTATAATATTTTCATCTATTTTGATTGAAATAACTTAACGGATTAGGCTCCTAGGACCTTTTTTCACTTATATATATTATTGTTATTTACTCCAGAAGTAGGAGTTGCTCTTACCTGTTCCATAAGGTTTCTTATTATCCTTACAAATTTTTCAACCAATATTGACTAAAATTTCATAAATCAAGTATTTTATGAAACTACAGTTGTAAATTATAACGGCATAAAATTTTGTTTTTATGCAAGTCACGGGAATATCAGTTGGGCTGACTTCCAGGACTCTATTCACCAGTGAATGGATGACTTACACATTGATTGTTGCTCTTAGGCTGGGTCTTTAATTCCATGGTCGGCACAAAGCGCAAAGTTCACACTTTTAAAATTTTAGACTTAGGTGATCATAAAAGATTAGGTTTATGAGCTTTCAGGCTATGTGTTTAATTTAATTTGAGTACAAAATAATAATTGCCATACAGAAGAGTCATTTTGGATAATGAAAAACTAAACACACCCCATACACATATATGGAGAGAACATAGATGAAAACAGAAGTGAAATAGTATTTAGATCTGTATTTTATACAAACAGTTCATTTCAAGTAAAATGCATATTAACTTAATTTAAACAACATTACTGCCAATATTTATGGTTACATTTTTAAAAATATTTACATATCTTTGCTGTAACATTATTCCTGTAGCTTAGAAGATGAACATGTTTTTCTAATAGTTTGCAGACTTTGTGTCCTAGTATGATTATGAATTAGACAACACTTTCTCTGACATAAATTATAATTTGAAATTAAATTTGTTTTTGTCAAGGGTTATAACTTTAGTCCTAGAGTTTTGATATTTTTATAGATGTAATGGTTCAATTAAAGTGTCTATTATACAAATATATTTAAATACAATCTATTTCATTTGCCGTTTTTTACAATTTAGATATAAATCTCAAAATTGGGCACAATATAAAACAAATCTCAAAATCTATAGACTTTCACCCCTACATTGTGGAGTGGTCTAAATTGTTGTATTTTATGTCCTCTATCTCATGTTTTAATTAATACAGCAAGATAAGAATAACTGTTATTGTGTTACAAACCTTAAAACAAAAACATAATTTTAGCAAACAACAACCTTCAGAAATTGGCAAATATTTAAATAACTAAAATGAAGACTACCTTGACTTGACGGCCTAAGGTAGTAATTTAGCTCTAATGACAATCAAGATTTTTGTGTCTTATCTCCATCTACACTTATACATTAGTATGTATTAGATTTTGTTGTCCTTGGAATTAATTAAACATCAGTCATAATAAAAAAGAGAATAATGCTAGTAATTTAGTGTTTTGTTTACAAGATGCAGCATAAAAAATTAAATGCTAGAATTTTAAAGAACTATAAATAATATAATTTTCTAATATTATATGTTTAAAATAATCATATCTTTGGGATTTTTTTTAATTATATTATTTCTAATACCTATCCTTGATCTCTCATTATTACTTTTAAATGAGAAGCTGCCAGAGTTCTGCTCTATTACATGTTTTAGTAATATTACCACTAATTATTTGACCTCCTATATGAATATGTATACTACAGAAAGGTCAATCCACACCTGCAGTTTTATTCAAACCTTTGACACAAAATAATTTATATTATTATATATTATATAAGTTTCAATAAAATCTATAAAGTTGTGTATATTCACCAAGAAAATGAATATGCATAGACAATAATTAAAAAAAGAAAATATGTTTTCAATAATACAGTTTTAAATATTCTTCGTCATCAATGCACAAATTATGACATTAAATTGATAAAGCTGGGTAAATTTTTTATAGTAATTGTAAGTACTCCAGAAATGATAATCCTATATTTATGTTTAACTAATTAGTCTCAAAAATTTTAATTTGTCTGTTAATAAAACTTCCTTGTAAACTATTTCAGACAGTAACACAGCATGGTTACATTACTCATATTTGTTTACTATATAACTGCATTTGTTGTGTCATAATAATAAAAAACTGCACTCACATGTTTCTGTACAATGTCAATATTTACATATGCTACCTATAATATTATATAACTTTGACACAGGATTCAAACTAAATAAGATACCAGAGATATGAATAATTTAATGAATTTATTTTATAGCATAAAATTATTCTGAAAAAAGGATAAGTTTACTTTTAAATAATGTTTGTTGTAAATTATATTAGCTTGAAATGTCTGTAATATACAACAAGCAAAAGTAAGTAAATGGTAAATGAATGTTTACATTAATAAAATGGACATACATACCTTAACTGTCTCTCCATCACATGCCAGTGTGACATCGCACAGAGCTTCCCTTTGCAACAGGCTTGCTAGTACATCAGTCAGGTTATTGGGATGATTGTTCCAGCGCAAGCAAAATTGCTGGTCCATTGTAGGTGCTAATGTCAGTGACCGTGCTGCAAACATCCATTTAGTTTGAATAATTATACTTCACTACTTGATACTATAGAAAAAATCGCAATAAAAATATTTGCAAGGTTATTTCAATGTATTAAATTTAAGTTGGTGGACAACTGCTGAAAACGATGCTAGATGTTGTTCTTTGTATTTAAACAAGTGGTAATTAGAGACGGGCGCCGGTTATCAAATTTACATTAAGATACTATGTGCAAAAAATTGGCGGCCATAGGGCCTAGATAGGAGAGCGCAGAGATAAGTGACATCAGCGGCTCGAATTAATGGGGGCCGCGGGCAGTGAGCTTACTGTACTCCACATTGACAGTTAGCCCGCCGACACATATCTACTTGTTGCATGATCCAAACAACGTATATATATTATGTAATTTATCTCCTGAAGACGGAGCGCGAGGCCAGCGACCCTACGGGACGCGGAAACCTCTAGCCGCCTCTGTAAACGAGTTTAAAAAAGTAGTACCGCTGGCCAAAAAAATCGCAACATGCTGACACCGTTATATTCGCCAAGCTGGATGTCCCAATTGCTAGGTCCATACGTGCGATGTCAGGAATTTTGGGATGCACCAGTATTTGTTGTCTAACATAGGTCATGCCGCGTGCCTAGAATTTGGTAATCATACATATATGGGATTTCTAAACGCGTCGTTGTGTCAACTTTAGCTATTCGTAGCGCCATTTGTCGATTCCGTATCACAAAATCAGAGGATTTCAGTATTTATAAACACCATAATTTTCTATCAACACTAGTTAAACCACTATCACTATGTACAACAAATATCTGCGACACAACAAGTCAATATTTCCTAACTCACCATTTGCAAAATTTTTGCCATCACAAACGCCACCCGACCCCTACCTTGCACTGTCTTTTTGACCACACACACATCTCGATTTCCGTGTTCACTCACGGCCTTCGGAATATCTTTCACATCAATCGGCCAGATTCGCAACGCGAACTTCATGCGTTTCTAGGTTAAAGGCGGTAAATTCAAATTTTGCAATGTGTCTATTATCGTGATTATTCAAATAATGTAATGATTTTTTAAAATACATTTTAGTCAAATGATAAAAAAGATATCATTGAGTATCTACAGAGTAAATTATTAGGATATATCAACGAAATATTGTTGAATATTTACCATTCCTTTTTTCACAGTAGATACTATTGTTGAGAGGTTATAAAGCGGAAGCAACACTTGTGCACACAATTAAACCTTCAGAACACAAATTTCTTACAAACTTGGTTTAATTACTTAATCATTTGAGTTTTCTTAGTGAAAACTAGTATTAATGGCCCACAGTTATCGAAATTTTGCTATTTTTTAACATTGGCCTTGACATTATTTATCATAATTTCGCACATGCAAGTTTGGTTGTTATCAGAGCGCCATCTACAATCCTTATCAACTTGACCGAATATATGTCTTTTGTTGTCTTAAGACGCGGAAGATGGCGTTACTTACATTAATAAAATGTTTTATAACAAAAGTGCAATGAACCTGTTAGTTGATATAACGCGACGTACACTGTATAGTGTTTTAAAAATGCCTTCGGATACAGTTACCAGTAGTTGCGAATTAAATCAATTTTTTTTAACTACATACATATAGTTTTAAATTTAATTTTTAGTCTCGTAAGTTTTTGAACGTGAAAAGGTTTACTAAAAATATATTATTTGCATTGTGCGCTGCAATGATTACTACTTGTTTAATAATAGATCCTATGATATGTAGTTACCCACATTGTACCAACTCTGTAAGTAACAATTATTATTAAATTAATAATATAACTAGATCAATTTTTAATATTATATTTTTTATTTTACAGAGAGCAAAGTCCACTGAAAATACATTTTAAGATGCCTAGATAATTGAAGCAAAATGCGTCCTAATGATTATGGCGCATGAGTCGTTGAACTCGTAATAAATCACTGGATTTGGCCTTCTACTCTACAAGTAGGTGATGTCAATTAGGACATGTTTGCAGCTATAGGTTTGTCTAGACGAGTACGTCATTTCTTTCTAAAAACTTTTTATCATACTGAAAATAGATATAGGAAAAAGTATAAATAAACACACCCCAGAGGTATATTCAAAAATACCTGTTACTGAAAAGAGATAAGTTAATTAATAAATTTCATAATTTAATTTTTCATAAACAGATTTTTATTTATGGGGTTGAATTTAGAACATAAACTGGTAATAATCTCTATATGTATAAAATTCTCGTGTCACAATGTTAATTACCTTACTCCTCCGAAACGGCTATACCGATTTTTACCAAATTTATATGCATATTCAGTAGACCTGAGAATCGGCTACTATCTATTTTTCATACCCCTAAGTAATAAGGGTTGTTCATCCTAACATTTTTTTTTATTGTTGGACAACATTTTTTGTTTTTATTTTTCTATAATGTGGCATTAAAAATACACACAACCCTAAATTTTTACTCTTTTATCATTCCCATCATTTTTCTTTCATCATTTTTCATCCCGCTCGATAACTGATCAGTTATCGTCTTTTTTGTAAATGTTAACTAGAAATAACTTATATGGCAAAACAACGTTTGCCGGGTCAGCTAGTAATAATAAGTGATGCCACGAATAGTGAATTGGCCGAATACCGAAGCGCCGAATATTCGGCCGCCAAATATTCCTGGAAGTAGCGTGTTTAGTGAGAGGTTATTTTCTGAGGCTGGTAACATTTACGATGAAAAGCGTAATCGTTTGCTACCAAAAAAATGCTGAAAAGCTTGTATTTATCCATCACAACTTACCACAGATCAATTTTAATTGCTAAAGTGTTGTAATCTAAAAATATATAACTCAAAGGTGACTGACTGACTGACTGACTGAAATAGTGATCTATCAACGCACAGCCCAAATCACTAGGCGGAACGGGCTGAAATTTGGCATACAGGTAGATGTTATGACGTAAGCATCCGCTAAGATCGATTCTCCCCCAAGGGGATAAATTCGACCCCCAAGGGGATAAAATGGAGGATGAAAATTTTGTATAAATCTTCTTACATTTTCACTTCCACTGGACACACACACACACACACACACACACACTGCCTAAACCACTGGACGGATCGGGCTGAAATTTGGCATGTAGGTAGGTGAAGTCTACTTTGCCATGACAATAAACAAGTTTCATGGGCAAAATCTCAAATTTGTGGGTATTGACTTGAAAGAACATTGCTTCTCTCAGGAACAGTTTTATGTTGCTTGCTCACGAGTAAGTTCACCCAATAGCTTGATACTTTTAGCACTTTTAGCGCCTAATGACAGATTAGTTAAGAATATTGCATACAAAGAAGTTTTAAAAAATAAAGCCGCAAAAACTATACCTAATTAATAATAATACTTCTTAACGCGAGCGAAGCCGCGGGCAAAAGCTAGTTAGGATATAAATACATAATTTTGAGTAATATAAGATGTCTTTTTTACATGATTTGGTATTCGGTATTCGGCCGAATAGTACGTATTATTCGGCCGAATACTGAATAGCAAGAAAAGTGGCCGAATAGGCCGAATACTGAATAGTTGCCGAATATTCGTGGCATCTCTAGTAATATTATCATCAGGTTATATTCCTTTTGGGGGAGCAGAGCTACATTAGTGGCAGTATATATTTTGCGCTTATATGTCGTACCCAACATAACCAATAGAGTTGCTGATTACCATTCTCAGGACACTTATCCATGGACATTTTTATTAGACTTATTTGATATTATAACCTGGTGATGGTTATACGAATAACTAAAACGATGGATATGTGGATTGTTGATTGATGGTTGGTGATTGGTTGGTTTTTGGTTGGTAGTTATCTGGTTCACAGCAAAAATTTGCTTAACGCTGATAAAAAGCCGCGTGGTGAATTTTTTTTTTGTAACTCGTAGAAAAATGTTGTATAGGAATATCAGGGCCTGGGAGGGGTAGTCGAAACTAACTATACACAGGGCCTTTAACTTAGCAGACAGGCACAGCGGCAGGGCTTGTAGTGTGGACGGACACATTTCAATTTTAAGATTTTGTTTAATATTTATTCTGTAAAAAAGCAAATAGTACTTAGTAACAAAGAAGGATTATAAAATAAATGTGATAACAGCTTGTTTTTAAGAAAACCAAAAATAGCAAATTGTTGCATGATTGAGGATTAATAGAGGTGAAGATTTTAAACTCAACAATTATCTAGATTCGTTACTACTATACGTAGCCCATATTGGTAAGTATTTTCAGTGAGGGAATCTAATTTAAGATTCGCAGCGAATATATGGCTCTTACTGTGCAGTCATGTCATCAAATTCAATTTATAGCACAATCCTTGAATTGGGACAAACCTTTTATTCCCATGGTTGATCCATGGGATGGATTTAATCGGCGTATAATGCAATCTGCTGATAAAGAGGATTCAGAAACTCTAAATTACAAAAACGAACATGGTCATACGTGTAAGGCAACTAATATATAGTTATATGTATATCTAGATACGCATTCCAATAGAAATGAAGTTCCGAGCTGGAGTGTTTTGAACAACAATCTGTTCATTACCGCAGTGATGAGAGTGGCTGTCCGTGTCACTCGGTAATGTAATGCAGTGCAAATGAGTCAATCTCCACGGACCGGGTAAGGGTTAGTGCTATTAGATAATCGATTCATTCAGCCCCTTCGGCATCCGAGTCTTCGCATTTGTATCGGTCGAGGGGAAGCTGGGATTAAATTCTATTAAAGAAAATTGAATATGTTTGTATAAACGTTTTCTAATTAAACAAAGCTTCAAGTGTAGTCTTCAAATTTGGGACAAGTGGTATTAACATAATAATAATAATAATATTTCATCACGTGATATCCCTTTTGGAATGAGCAGATATTCATTTTTGGTTTTAACCACTTTGTGTTTATATGTCATGCTCCTCCCTAACGTGATCAGTAACTGAGGTGATCGCCGTCCTCAGGGCACTTACATATAACATTTCTATTAGATGCCATGCAAGTTTTTTCACGATGGTTCGGTGTTAACCTAGTAAAAAGTCTATAGCCCAGTCTCAGACTTAAATATCTGCGTATTAAATTCATAGCCCGAGAAAAGTATCTTTCTAAAATTGTACCCATTTATCACTCTTAATTACAAAGGGGTTTTCATATTATTACAACCTACGTACATAAGAAGGTAATTAAGTCCATCAAGTAATCATTTAGTGAAGTGTCTGTGTCGTCCGCAAGGCCCTGTCAGAATACCAGCGTTATACAGTCTAGTACTCTGTAGCACAAGCTGAGACAGGGTCCTTATTGGCGGCGGCCTAGAGTTTTTTATGTATTGTTTTTTTTGTTCCTGTTTTTCCTTTTTTTCATATGTGATTTATTTACATTATATCGTCAATTTTGTTTGGCTGCTGCTGATTAAATGCTTTTCTTTTCTTTTTTGTTTTCATCAAATAAAAATGATATTGCCAAAGATGACATCTGATTTATAATGTTGTCGCGTTTTGATTGTACCAGGTCACTTTTTTTCAGCAGGCCAGTTTGCTGTTGGCCGGGAAAGGTTTTTACAACTTCACCGGGCGAAAGCAATTATGTTGCGTACAGTTTATGTGTTGAGTGGTACTGTTTATCCCCTGTCACAGTAGTAATCGAAAAATTCTGTGCCCCTTCGCCATTGTATTGGCGTAGTGATTGACTTTTGTGCTACAAGTTGTCGGTTCGATCTCTACACGAAAAAATATTTGTATGGCATATACGTAATTGTTCTAAGTCTGGATGTATCTGAATTAATGTTTGTAATTAAAATTCTACTAGGAAAATTCACGTTTTGGGTAATTCTATGTGGGTCTTAGCACTATAGTCTATGCGGCTCTCTTATTCTGATCTTCATTAATCCGGATAGTCTATAACTTTAAGTTTTAGATCGATCAGATGAAGGCACGAATTTGACAACAAATTATACTGATTATTCGTCTCACCTGCAATACCTAATAATCCAATAATGACGTGAGAGGAAAGTCCAACGCAGCTGCACTTAGTTTTCCAATCTAAACAATAGAAATTCAACGGGTGCATGGCCCGTGGGATACTCATCTATCTCTATGTAAATTATCCGGCAAATAACGCCGACTTGCGTTCATCAGGTCATGCACGTGGCACAATAAAGCCGCGACTTATTTTTTATTGCGATTTATAGTCCAGAGAATTGGTTTGAAGGATAATTATAAGGGATACCAGTTCTATCTAGTTCCCAACGATTCAATGTTTGAAATATGACGTTGCATTTATTTAATAGCATCTTATACGTTGTGTTATATAATTTCACATAACGTTCACACATTGATACAGATTTTATTGAAGGAAAAGAATGTTTTTGTTTTCAAAATATACAATATATTAATTGAACTTTATAAAGTAGACAGGCGCTCAAACTGTCTCATTTTTATTTTTTTCCACTTCTAATACAGGTCCACTACCTAAGTAAAGAAATTTTACAATAATCGTTTTCAGCAATTATCCTAATACGTTATTTATCTAAAAGTAAATTAGATTTATATATACTTACCAAAGGTTAGTAGTCATCATTAAGATCAATTCGCGAAGGCATAAAGCGCACAGCAGAGACGTCTTCTTCTGGTTGTAGCAGCCCATTGTGCGTGCCTTGTTCATCTTCTTATCTTCTTGTTATTTTAAATAATGAAATCGCTTAGCAATGTGTTAGATATGTGTCGTATGAACGGACTTGAGTGAGGCTATTAAAATAAGATACCTGTTTTAATTCTCTCATGAATTTAGTAACGTTCATAATTTTGATGAAGTTGTATTTGTTTGTAATTTAATTGTATATTTGTTATGTGTTCATTGTATCTTTATGTCTAGATATCGATGGATGAAAACATAAACGTTGGGAACTACATTATTGTGATGTTTTCACAAAAGATAAACTATAGAAATTGATAAACTAAACCTAACGGTATTAACGGTTTTTTAACCTGTAAGTATCCGTTGTTTGTAAGTTTTAATAAATAGACAATTCATAATGAATTCATAATGAAACTCAGCGCTGAAAAAATATTATGTTCACGCTAAACATTCGAATATGATTTTTTCCCATCGATATATGTATGACATTAGTGTCGTAAAAACTTTTGTTTATTATCTAGGATTTGGACGTTAAATTTAGAAATATTATATTATAATTAAAGTAATATCGTGGGGTGAAAGTCTACGTGGTTTAAGCGACATTTTTGGTGATATAGTAATATATATATATATATATATATATATATATATCACCAAAAAAATATCGCTTAAACCATATACCTATACCCAACAATAGTCTTTCACCTCTCAATATATTAATTAATTATAGTTTGTTTACTCTTGTAACTATATAAACACAGAAATTAGATTTATTATACCTGAAAACAAATTGCTTTATACTAAGGTAACTTATTAAGCTTAGGAAAAATTATAGGCAAGTGGAATAATTAATAAGGCTACTGAAACAAAATTATTTACGACACATACTATTTTATAAAAAAAATACAACGAATATGTGACCTACAAAGTGTGAAGTGTTATTGAATTAATAATATATTTATTTTTTATTTCTTGATACTTACCAAGTCTTTAACGCAATTAATTTAATTATTCTGAAATTCGTTAATAAATATCTAAAATGTGATGAATTTAATTCAGTAAGATATTTTTTTATCGTACATATACTCGTAATGTAAGAAATCCCTATAGATAAAATAATATCTCGGACGACAAATAATAGATATAAGAAAGTATTTTTTTGGTGGTAGGGCGATTGGCCGAATTGGGTCACGACCACAGTACACATGTGTAAAGACAGTCATAGTGACTCGCTTCAGACTGTCGCCTTTCGGGATCAGCTTGTATATATCCAGTTACTCATATACCTAGTCCTTCAGTCGTGATATATGCGGGCCGACATGACGATAGATACTATCAATGGGTTTTCATTATTTGATGGTCGCTTTTGTTTTTGGACTACACTGTACTCACCATCAGGTACTCTGTAGTCACTATGTCGAGCCAGTGTAAAAAAAAACTTACCTGTTTAATTATGTCATAGTCAAGTGTTACTTAGTAGTTAAATGACAACATTAATCTACTGAGCTTCTTATAAATCTAATTCAGAGTTCATTTAAAATCACAAAATAATATAATATTTAGAATTTGTATATGAGTTACGATTAATGAAATGCTTAAGTAATTTATGTAACGCTACTAGTAATGCATTTGCGCAGGAACATACTAGGTCCGAAAGGTAGACTTGTATTGAAGGATTCTGCTGCCCAGATGAGAGGAAGGCGGTGCACGGTATCAGGCGCGCCGCCTGAGAGTGATTTCTGAAGGGTGGGCTTTTACTCCTAACCCTCCCAGGAAGGTAGCCTCAACAAGGCAAAAGCCTTGGACGCCAAGGGAATAAAAATATTCCCTTGGAGTCCAGACGAATTTGGTTTGGTTAGGCCTGGGTAGAGCAATCAGAGGGACACCCCGGGGGTTTTTAGTCAGTAAAAGTCTGACACACCGGGGTCACTGCCCTTACGGCGTCCCTGATAGTCCTATGCAGGATTATCCCCCTGGATACAAAAAAAAAGAATATACAAGGTATCTACATCATTAAGTGCGAATCTTGTCGTAGAGATTCCTTTTGGATAGTTACGAAACTTTCTTACAACTATAATCCGTGATATTGTATTATTCTCTAGGGATATATTTGATATTATTATCTTACTGCGTCTTGTATATCCTAATATATATATAGTCCTGAACTTATTTACTGTTAGGATTGTCCAGATTTAAAGTTATAAAGTTTAGCACTGAACGAGTTCGTTATCAATAGATCTAGGTTCCGTTAGTCGACTGGCTGTAACAAGTACCAGAAAATTGTATCTCGCGTGAATTCGAGGCATACTCGTATGTCTTATTTTGGCGTTCCATACATTGACCTTCTTTTTGCTAATAGTAGCTGTAAATATTCTTTGATATCCGAATAATTGTTTTTTAAGTTCAGTGCATTTTTTTCGTTAAAAGACAATTAAACCAGTTACCGCTACATTAAGATTCAGCGGGTAATTTTAAGTATATTTTATCTATGATATGGTCATTTTACTGAATTGTTTTATTTTAATATATTATTTAAATATTCATCTTCTTTCAAGTGAGACGCATTTCATGCTCGGTTTACGTCCATTTTATGTAGTAACAGCTGAATACGAAGGTTGTATTATTTTATTTAGCGATATTCGTTACTATATACTACAAATCTATAATATATATACTTATTCGTATTGACAAATTAAAATTATTTTTTTATAAACTTGAAAATATTTTAATCGGGATAAATTTTCTTTGCAATAAAATAATTTCTTTAAAATGAACGTTGAAAATAAATAAATTCCTGATAAAGTTCTACTATTGATTTAATTTGAAAGACGTTTATAAATTTAAAGAAAAAACTGTTTAATTGAATTATTATATTGATGATTGATACAAATGGTATTTATTATGAGGTGAGAAATCGAAGAGTCGTTCAGGTGATGTAAATAAATATTAAAGTTGAAAATAGAATCAACGTGAAACTATAGTCGTATAATTTCATAAAGTTTTTTTCTTATACCAGAGTATATTGATAGTTGCAGGCGCCAGGAAAGTCTGCGCATGTAATGTCGAAATGTCTGTAGGCATTACTTCTTACAAGTAATATATATATATATATATATATATTTATTTATTTAGGAAATTGTTGTTTTTTGGTTATAGGTATTGGATACTTATAGAGAAATATTAATTTTGTGTTTATAAAAATATGTGTGTGTGTGGTATAAAAATATCGCTTTGCAATATATTCGCTAGCGGAATCCTGTAACAAAAAAGTCAATTTATTAGGGCCTCATTTAGGTACATCTATTTGTATATTATTACCGAAAGCTCCGCTTCTGGTGACTTGTCGAACCGGTCTGTGCCAAAGTACGTACCTACTGCAAGGTTTGTGAGAAAAGTTATATCAATTATTATTTCTTCAACAAGGTAACCTGTTTACTATTATTAGTTACATGTCTAACAACTATATATACCTACTTTTATAATAATTCAATAGCTATTAGCTACTAATTATTAAAACGTTTTTACTCTTTATTCATCATATTTACAACATTTTAAAATTTTAAAATATATACATATAAAAAATATATACATTTTAAAACATAAAACATGTAGACCTACGGGGGCGAGGCCTAAGGTCCAAGTCACCGGTAGTTAGGAGTTCAGACTAAGGAAGCTCCTAACAATGCATGCCGTGTCGAGTAATACTGCCTTCTGTATCCGGCCCTTGCTCTAACAACCAAGCGAGAGCCTCTTAAGATGGTAATCGAGGCTCTTTGCGACCAGTCCATTAGTCGATACAACTATCGGACAATAGTCGCAGAATCCACATCTCACATGCTGGTAATCTCGTGTGCGAGGTCTAAATATTTTGAAGATTTTTTTTCCGCTTTCAAGAGATTCTCATCAAAACATGTTTTATTGTTATGATTATACGTATTAATTTCACATATATAACTAAGTTGCTTATTATTTATTAAATTTAGTGATATCAATCATTTGTTATTAGGTTCTCATAGCTAATACCAGATTTGTGCATTGGCAGCTTGTTTTCTTCTATTGTATGCTTTCATGAACTTTTTTCGTTAAACGTGAGAAATAAGATATTTGTAGCTTGACCGATAAAAAAACTATAATTTTTTACAAAGTTTCATAAAAATGAAGAGATACTTTTAGTATCTGCATTATGACAAGTTTTATAAGCGCTGATAAATAAAAAAGAAATATACGTAAATCTTTCCTTATTAGTAGCTATATTTCTCTAGAGAGGTAAACTAAACGATTTCCTTCGTAACATTAATATGACGCTACTAACTAAATGTGCTAGGGTTGTAACGGTCCTCCGTACCTCCAACTGCGAAAATTTTTCATAAAATAAAACCTCGACATCCGATTCCGTAATTTTACATGCATATGTATAGCGAATTATGTGTTATGTGCGGTTATATGACGTGAACGGTGATGAAACGAAACATGTCTATAGTTGTCATGCTCTTTTGCGATCATATGAAAACATTAAAATAGCAAATCTAAAAAAAAAATCACAGCTTAATTTGATATTGTGAAAAGTGTTCGATGCCTGTAATATAGTTTCTAATTATTAAAGATTGGATTAATGGGAAAATGTTTTACTTCGTGTTTATTCTAAAAATCCTACTAATATTATAAATGCGGAAGTTTGTGTATATGTTTGTTACTCTTTCACGGTAAAACTACTGGACGGATTTGTATGAAACTTTTACAGTAATATAGATTATACATCGGAATAACATATAGGCTACAATTTGTAATTATTTTATGTAATTTTGGTCGTAATATAACGATACATGTCAATTAAATGGGAAAAAATTTGGCCTCTGAGAGCTATCTTGGTGTACACTGCCTAAGCCATTCGAGTTACACAAAGATGATGTACCGTAGAATTGCTTGTCTTGAATAGTTATAAATAAAAGTCCTCGACAGCATATATCTACCTTTTATGTGGAAGCTACTATGTCCAAAATTGTATATTATAATACAGAAGATATTCACTAGAAATAATTTATTTGGCAGAACAATGTTTGCCGGGTCAGCTAGTCATATTATAGTTTTTTCTTTTAATAAATATATATTATTTATTGTAATATCCCTTCGCATGTACTTTCGTTAAACCAAGCTTCTGAACAGATGAAATGCGAAAATTCCGGATCTGCATTAACTTTCGTTAAGACGTCTCCGTAACAACCCTAAAACGTACACATGTAATTTCACTTAAAAAGGGTTGTTTCATCATTTCAACCGCAAGTGAAATCAAGTGCACTCATGCGCTACAGAAACTAGTTAAAATATAAAATTAGTTACATATTTCATTGTAATTACGTTTGTATGAGTTTGGTAATATACCCATCTGCAGGCTATTCAATATGATTAAGGTTACCTATAAGTATTGTTTCTAACTATACAAATAATAAACAAAACCGAGAAAAATACGCAGAATATCTCACAAGATATGAGAACTACAGATCTCATGCATTTTACAGTACTACGAAGTGGGCAATGAGATTGTCACAGCGTTACACATAAAATACATAAACTCAGGAAATGTAGCGACTACTTACGGCCTAAGTTGTCGGATAAAAAAAACGTTTTTTCATAGCTGTCAAAAAATTTAAACACGTGATAATATAACAGGTTTACTAATATATCATGTTTCTTAATTTCTCTTTATTTTCATGCGCTCCTAATAGTGTGTATAGTGTTATAGTCGTGGTAAACCATATCGTTTACATAGTCCTTCATATATCTCGGCCTCGAGCTTGGTGAGCTTTTTCGTATGAAACAGAGCTTTATGGCTATAGTCCACTGGACTGCGGCGGCACAGTACTCAATCAGCACAAGATCAAGTTAGTCTCAAAACTCAAAAATTACAACCCATAATAGCATGTCCCTATCAAAAAAAAAGTGCACGCATAGTTATAACTTGGAGTGTGTACTCAAATTTTCCTAGATATGGCATAAAAACGACTATATTTTAAAATCATCGAAGTTCGTCGTATTTCACTTCTTAGAGCATAGATAAAAACGATGCACGTTAAATTTATTCAAAATGAGTATCCAAACATCATTGTTTCTTATTGTAACTTTATTGTTATTAAATTTCATTAGAATTTAAAACCCTCTAATATCACTATTTCAAGGGCAAAAAATTAATAAAATAGTAAGTCCTTTTCTCATTTTGATTCTATATTCCATATCAATAGCATGGTCATTAGGACCTTTTGGTACCAATTTATGGTATTTTTATATGAACTCTACCTTTACACATTCAGAGAAGGATTCAAGAAAATAAGGAGAACTGTGTCTTTCATTTGCCATCATTTGTCTATATTTTAATTAACGATTCTGTAATGAAAATTAATAAAACCACTAAAATATTATTAGCCTCCTATTTCACCTCTTCGAAGATGGGTTTTTTATAAAATAATAATACCCGTTTTATACACTTCTAATGTAGATTAAAATCGAAGTTTTAGAAAATGAGAGGAATCATATTTTAGTGATTATTGTAAATACCCTATTTTATGATTGTGGTTATCAATTTTCTATAACTGTATTTCGTTTTCCTTGCTTCGAGTAAGAAATGATTTTGTAGTACTTAGCAAACACCAGGAATTATAGTTCGATTGCATACTTTTACTGAATATTAACAGGACCTTTTCTAAAATATTTATTTAGAATACTGGAAGTACTGGGAAACTCTATATTTTTAAGTGCACATGAAATATAAACTCCAGAAAAGCAACAGGACTCCCGCAAATCTTGTGTCTTTAAACAATAAAAAGTGAATTTCAGTGGTAAGCGGGTAACAGACCGCGGCGTGAAGCAAACTCTTTATTGTATTTTCAGTGTTAACTATTTTACCGACATATGTGCTACGTCGGTGTTTTAAAATTATTTTGGTAACACGTAGTAGTACGTAGTTTTGGTAGTCTTTACTTTTAACATTATTTTTATTTTTCTGATTACTAAGCAAACTCCATTTGGTGGCAATCATATTAGTGTTAAAAACGACAGCGGATGTCAAGAAGGGACAAAATCTTTGATGATATCTTACCTATCTAAATGCTCACTAATGCTAATTTATTATTGAAACCGTGGGCAGACGGAATATAATCAATAGTAATAAAAGTTATTTTAAAGCCTAAGTGAATGCAGTTTAACATAAAATGACCTGAAAAGCCATTCTATCTATAATCAGAATGATCTACCTATCTTGTTCGAATGGCACTTTGTATTTCGCATAATTTAGGACGATTCAGCGTTATTTAGCGTTAAAGATATAATTTAAAATTACAATAAAACTTAAAACTTTCACCGAATAAGGTACATTTAATTTATTAACCGTGTCCGCGAGTCTACCTACATTCAAATAAATAATAAATTTTAGAAAGCAAGATAATATCAGTATCCTCTATTTGCATACTATACTTCTAAATGTCCCGTTACTCTTACCTGCTTCGAGATATAGGATATTAACTTCATTTAATATTCGAGATATTATGCAAGTAGTCTAGAGATGAATTTTTAGTTGAGCGGGCATTGTTCACATATCCTCCGGCTGTGATATGATTATTCGGAACAGATGCAGTAACAAGTATTACTGATGTTATATTTGATGTTATTGGTCCGACATCTGTAAGATTAGAGGATTGTACAAAAGCATTTTACTTTAAATAGTTGTATTACAATTGACATCGTTATACTATATATATTTTATTTTTATTATAATGTTAACACTTAGCTTCCTCCTTCTAGATATATATAGAGTGATTTCAATTAGTAGTTTGTTTAAATAAAACTTAATTAGTTGTTAGCTCCCTCTACAAGTAAAAATGTAAAGAGCCATACATGCACGTGTAGATGTAGCTGCAGCTAAACAATCGTTGATAATCCCGAGCGTGGATGTTGAACAGGCAATAAAAATGCTCCTATGTCCCTTAATCCTGCACCTCAAGCTATGCTACCTACGTATATACGTTTATACATATACGTTTATACGTATATATATATACGTTTTCTACCGTCTGTATCATGGCGAGTGTTCTGAGGAGTTGTTTAACCTTGTTCCACCCTCTCCCTTCCTGAATAGATTCACGCGCGCGGGTTTGCGTTGTCACAGCTATACGGTATATCACATCCCGGCCAGGACAAATAAGTTCTCTAACTCCTTCTTTTGCCGTGTCGTTGGGCTGTGGAATGGTCTTCCTGCGAGCGTGTTCCCTCCATCCTATGATATGGAATCTTTTAAACGTAGCGTGAAGAGATATTTGTGCAGGCTGGCATGATCGCTGCGACTACCGATGGGTTTTTTGTTACCTTTCCATAGTCGTTGGCGTTTTTTGGACTGCACCATGCTTACCATCATGTATGGTGCAGTCACTGTGTCGAGTCGGTATAAAAAAAAACCTGTTTTTATGAAGATTCCATTAAATTAATAGCTTCTACTGAAAGAGTTCTGGCGGGGACTTGATGTTGGGTAAACACTATATTATTTGGATTAATTAGCCATCGACACGATAGAAGAAGTATAATGTACTTATCTTATAGGGTTTTATGTGGTTCTCTAACTAGTAATATATTGTCCACACATTGGTAAAAGTAGTTTTTTTTTTATAATTTATATACGAACGCTTGACCTCAATCACACCCGGTGGAAGGTGAAAATGAGTTCGATGATGAAACACGATCGCCTAGCAAATGCCTATTCACTCTTCTCTTAAATATTCCCAGGTCATAAGAACACACAGGTTAAAATAAATAGTACAAATTAGAATGAAAATAAAATCAAACCAATAAACACTTTTAAATCATGATATATTATAGCAATTAGAATTGTGTAATGAGCAGATGATATAAAATATGGCAATAATATGCCATACATGGCTCGTCTATTATCGGTTTGAGAAAGTTACTGGGTGCTTGTGAACGGTATGTATGCGTCGAATTGAATCGCGTCATCCAACCTGTGTATATTCCAATAAATGATCGACGTGTTTTTTTAAAGAACATAACGGTTATAGTTATCAATCGATTGAAAGAAAATTAACATCATATGTTAAGTGAAACTTTCCACAATACATTAGCGAAATCACACATAAATATCTGTTAAGCCGTTTCTGAGATTAGGGTTCACATTCAAGTACAGATATGTGTATATTGATTAATGAATCGGATATGTTTTAATAAATGTCAATAGATGGCGCTATCTTACGTATTTCTTTTTCATTAAATAAAGTATATATTATGCTTTATTTAAATTATGTCTATCTTTGTTATGATGAATGATGATTATAATCAATATGCATAACAAATATATAACTATATCTTCGCTTATCAAATTATAGTATGCGTTTTTGTTTGTGAAAAACATAAATTCTTGAAAAAGTTTAAAACAAGTTATATCGCGGACGCGAACTTTTTTTCTTGATTTCGTATGTACGAGTATATAGCTTTTTGAAGTTACAAATGTTTAAATTGTTTACACGCAGGTGGCTGACTAACTAATTCACTGGATGTATTGATATTGATTGTGATTTTATTTTGTGCCACGGATAATTGCAAAATAAAGTTGCTATTATATAATAATATTATATAAATAATATTATATAATACTTAAATAGCTTTTTTATCCTGACTCGACAAAATTAAGAGTTAGAGAGCTTCTTAGTCCTAGCTGGGTCGTGCGTTACCGGGCATAGTTCTTCTATGAAAGGGAAAGGGTGGTACAAGGTTAAATAACTGTTCAGAATACTCGAAAAGATACAGACACTAGAAAACGCTTAGTGAGGCAATATCTCTGCGTAACTGGAGCAATTAAAGATGCTTAGCAAGCTCTGGATCATTCACAATATGGGTAGTTCTCCACTGCAACCTATCCAGGGCGTCCAGGGTAAGTACTGGGCAGAACCGTCTCAGAGATGCGAACAGTATTTCATGTATGGCCTGATCTGGGCCTTATACAATAGTTACAGTTGATCCGGCGTGAATAACCGTCGCACTCTGTTCAGGACACCAAGTTTACGTGATGTCGTAGATATGACAGTACCTATATGATATGATCCATAAGGTTGAGATCACAACGAATATACATACCTAAGATACTTACGCTGTTGCTCATTGCAAGCGATGTAGTCTGGAGAGAAGAAAGGGCGGGAATGTTTCTTTTTTTACAAGAAAATATACACATCTGTCTTTTCTCGGCATTGAACTCAACCAAATTCCTGTTGCCTCATAAACAAATGAGGCTCAAGAACTGATTGAGCTTATCAACCAGATCTTCTCGTTTCCTTTTTTTTATAATTTTAAGGCGGACTCTTGACTTCAATCATACCTCGTGGAAGATAAAGATGAGTCCGACAATGAACCGCGTCCTCCCAACAAATGCCTATTCACTCTTCTCTTAAAGACTCCCAAGTCATAAGATCGTAGAAATATGGTCGCTGAAAGCATATTCCACTCTTTAGCTGTTCGCATGATGAATGCAGAAGCGAATCTTTTCGTGGGGATATAAGGAACGTCCACCACATACGGGTGGTATCTGGTATGGTGTCTAGTGGTTTTATGATGAAATGGGACTGACAGAATTTAAGAATACCGGTAAAAGACTGTTAGGCAGGCGACTTTACGTCGATACTCGATGTATTTTCGTTTCAGTCAAAGAGTAATTGTCTACGAGCCATATGATCAAGCGAGTCCAGAGCCGCCAGCTGATATTTAGTGAACTCGTCCCATAGGTGACAACAGTACTCCACAACTGACCGCACCTGTGCCTGATAAAGGTTAAGAAGTTACGATAGTGAGAAGTACCATTTAACGTTACAATTTTTTGCAGCTGATTTCGCTCTAAACTCGATCGACCGCCCAAAGTTCAGATTAGCTGTTAGCTCCATACCGAGGAGTTCGAGATCATCAGTCACATAAAGTACCGTATAAAAAAACAACGTATCTGTAACAATGAATCTTTTCATTCGTAAATACACTTTGGTGCATTAGTTTCTGTCAATGATTGTATCTATTGTGACTTTATATGAATCCGTATTTCTTGGCACATTTCCAAAAATGATATAACCACAAAATAAAAGTAGTTCCCTAAAACGATTTACTATTTCAAAATAGGAAATACATAATTTTTATTTTATGTATTATATAATATTGTAAGCGTAAAAAATATAGATAAAACTTCATAATTATAGGTATCACTACGTTATTCACGTTATGACTATCTAGTTTGAAACTGAATTTTAGATTTCTCCCAGGAAAACTTGTTTTTAATGCAATTATAAACTGATTTTTTAACGCTTGTTGATTTTTTGCAGCATTTTTTTTTGTAACCCGCTGAATAATCCTGTACAGGACCATAAGCGCCATTGTGAAGACAGCAACCCCAGTGTGTCAGACTCCTACTGACTAAAATCCGCCGGGGTGTCTTTCCAATCACTTCACCGGGGCCTGGGAATCCGGATTCGTCCAGACGACCGGGGAGCGAAAAGCCAGTTTAGGCTTCATCTCTGGGAGATCTGCGTGTAAAGAGCCTACCCCTCCAAACTTTTCTCACGGGCAGCGTGTCGGATATAGCGCGCTGCCTCCCATCACTCGGGCAGCAGACTCCTTCAAGTTTACTGCCCAGATTTTTTGCAGTGTCTTTCTACCAAAACCAGTTTCTACTATCTTTTGGAATATAAGCAATCTTTAACCTGATCCATGATAAAAAAATATTTGTGTAAAAATATTTAAGAAATTTAAGATATAATAATATGAAAGCACTATTTGATAAAAGAAAACGAATAAAGGTTAATATGAGGTAATAATATATGAAAGGAGAGAAGTTAGATGGATTTCTGTATAATTGATTATAAAGGTTGGTTACGCTGCTAAGCAAAGAGCACCGTTATTATACGTGTGTATATTTCTGTACAATAGTACTTGAGAGAGATGCTCTGCAGCTCGCATGGTGTGCATTCGATCGTAGCCTTGTAAAGTTCGCTTACACCCGAGTGGACAGGGGTGTCACACGAAGCACCCTACTCTCACCCTTATAAAATCATTGCTTATTGATGTATGATTTACAGTTAATTGGATTTTATTGCACGGGTTATCTTCGTTACATTAAGGTTTTAATGATAGAAAAATAATAATGTTTTACTTTTTTCGTATAACACATTATCGTGTTTTACATTATAAATCTAATCATAATAATTACTCTGTCCAGAAATTTTAAATATAGTAAAAGAAGTTATTATTTAATTATTTTTTGGTACTGTAAAAGAATAAATCCGGTATTGAAATCGTATTACTTTTTTTGTATAAACAATATATATAATGTGCTATTACAAAACGATTTTAGTTGAGTAGTTATTAGTTATTACAGTAAAGGGCAAACGTGGTTAATTGGTAATTTTGTAGTAAGAACGAATAAAAATATTTGAAAATAGTGTTTATTCTCTTAATCTTATTCGTGAACGCAAGTGTGTAAACGTCATGTAGTATTCACTTCTCCGAAATTATGAATTATAAATTTAAAAAAATGGATAAGCTTGTATCCAACACTTAATAACAATATAGTTTTTCTCTTTGTAGTTTTGTCTATCATGATTTCAATGACAACATCTTAAATAGATTGAAATTATTAAAAAAGTACTTGTAGATTAATGTGTTAAATTGTTTATATTAGGTCCTTACATATGAAATTGGCGTTTTGTATGGGAGGAACAAAAAGTCGAATATTTTTTAATATAATATATTTAATTAATCAAAGTATGAACCATTATTTTCTATGCACTTTTGCCATCTCATAGGTAGTTCATTGATCCCTTTACTAAAAAAACCAGTCTGACGGGAATCAATAAAATCTTTGAAGGCGATTTGGACTGCCCCATCGGAGTTGAATGTTTTCCCTTGCAAGAAGTTATCCAAATTTCGAAAAAAATGGTAATCTGTTGGAGCAAGGTCCGGGGAGTACGGAGGATGTCTTAGACTTTCCAATTGAAGCTCTTCTAATTTAGTAGCCGTCTGTTGCGCAGTGTGTGGTCTAGCGTTGTCGTGAAGCAGCAGTGGCGTGGAGCGATTGACCAGCCTAGGTTGTTTAGTCGCTAGCTTTTCTATCATGGTTTGCAATTGCTGACAATAGACATCAGCCGTAATAGTCTGGCCAGATTTGAGAAAACTGTAATGAACAATACCGGCACTAGTCCACCAAACGCTTACAAGTAACTTTTTAGGGGTTAATTTTCGCTTGGGGCAGGATTTGGCTGGCTGGCCAGGATCCAACCATTGCGCTGAGCGCTTCCGATTATCGTAAAGAACCCATTTTTCATAACAGGTAATGATTCGGTTTAAAATACCTTCATTATTGTGCCGGTTTAGTAATGTAACGCAGCAGGCGACGCGCGTTTGCCGGTTTGCTTCAGTCAATTCGTGAGGTACCCACCTTTCAAGCTTTTTAATCTTCCCAATTTGCTTCAAGTGAATTAAAACAGTTTTATCACTAACATCGCAGCCTGCAGCTAACTCGGACGTGGTTTGCGATGGATCCGCTTCCACATTAGCCTTCAACTCTTCATTATCAACTTGAGTCTCAGGCCGTCCACGGGGCTTGTTCTGCAGGTCGTAATTTCCAGAACGAAAACGTTGGAACCAAAAACGAACTGTGTTTTCTTTTGCAACACGACCGCCATACACATCATTCACCCTTCGAGTTGTTTCCGCAGCACTAGTGCCACGGCGGAACTCGTACTCGTAAATAATGCGATATTTTAAGTTTTCCATTTTGTAAAATGAGTGACGCAAACAGAAAAAAACAGAAGAAAAAAACAAATTAATGACGATCATCGAAGCACAAACACATGAGTCTATAGCTGTACAAATGTGAATTTGGAATTCCTTACCAAAGAGGAGAAATTTGTGATTAAAGTGGCCAGTACGAAAAACGCCAATTTCATATGTAAGGACCTAATATTTTTGTTAGGATGTTTTCATTCATATGTATCCACAACTATTAATTAATAACTTATTAAAAAATAGTTGACGACAAGTAGGAAGGTTTTAATACTAAGTTATGTTTGAATTATTATTAAAATATCGACTATTTTTTACATCTTAATTTTTGTCATATTTTATTTTCGGTAAGAATATTTATTAATATATTATTCCTTTTATAATAACTTTATGAACCATTTGGGAGCCTGACTAGAATGATACAGTATGAGTTTTTTTAGTCACATTTAGTACTTAGAAAATAATCTAGAAATTAGAGTTCTGTACAATCTTGTATGGCGAAAAACTAAATCTACTTCGATCGTAGTCATATGCGATAAAACTGAAAACGAAGTAATAACTATCGTTAAACTTGTTTATCTATTGATAATTTGCTTTTAAGCACATTTCTATATATTCTTGCAAAGTAGAAACTGGTGAAACTGTCTGCTGGTTCGATATTTTGGTTTTCTTATACATTTGAGGATTTTATAATAGAATAGCTTGTACATAAATTTTCACTATCAGTACCAGATCCTCTTTGTCTCCGGGGATGCATGTTATTCAACTTCCTACTGCTCACTCTCCATTCTAGATCTTATTCTTCAAACTGGTTCCAGCTGCTTTGTGTAAGCCATTCCTCACTTTGGACGGACGTAATCTTTTTACAAATGATAATTTTCTAGTCCAAAGGCTCTCGAACGAATGACCAAGCCGCTGCCATATCACCTTGCTTATTTAGAATTAAAAATAATAAAATGTGTTAAATTAAATAGATCGTTGGTATGTATTTTAATTAAATTAACGATAAGCGTTCGCAGTAGATCGGATTTAAGTAATTGCTGCACAATTGTAACAACTCACCCTTTGTAGTTAAATTCATCCGTATCTCGTCAGCGTTTGCAACCAATCAGCACCGATTTACGCTCGCTGCGGCCTTATTAATTTCGGTATGCCGGCTAATTACCCTGTGAATTTGTGAAGTACTCAGTCGAGGGCCATAAATTGAGATATGCACGTGTGTGTGTGTGTGTGGTTAGCGATCCACGTAACTGAGACAAGTGGTGCTTGACGTGATTGTGCCACCTCTTGGTTACAATGAATACCAGGAGAGTATGCCGCATAGAGAGTTATACCTTAACCACACTTGTATAGAGTGGATATGATGTATTCATTCTTGTTTTGCGGTCGGTAAGTGTGCTAGGAACAGTATGTAAGCAACTAAAATGGTATAGGTGAGATTGTATGCGTGTTACGCGGAGTTCCCCTTCAATGACGTAACTTCCGCGCTTAAAGTAGAAGTCCGCGTTTGTTTGCCATGTTTCCGCATAGTTTGAATGAAAAGTAGTTTTGTGTGCTTCAGTATGGTTTTGTTAACCTAACGAAATCTGGTTGATAGTTTTTCAGGAAAGTGTTTAAGTGAATAAGTTGTGTTATTTATTTCATACGTGTGCCGAGAAGTTCTTCTCAGCGCGTATCTGCAAAGAAAAGAAAAAATCTGATTAGGATCATATTGTTTAAAATACTATAAATTACTTAACAATAAAGAATATTTTAGTTGTTTTTGCTATTTATATGTTTATAATAGAAATGTTGTTGATACGTTCTATATTGAATATTTAAATCCTAATTCTACTACGGAAAAATAATACGTACGTAAACATCAACCTTTTTTTACACTGGCTCGACATAGTGACTACAGTGCACCTGATGGTAAGTACAGTGTAGTCCAAAAACAAAAGCGACCATCAAAGGATAAAAATCCATTGATAGTCTCCGTCGTCATGTCGGCCCACATATACGACTGAAGGTCTATAGGTATATGAGTTACAGAATATACACGAGCTATACATCCTGAAACGCGACAGGCGAAAGCAATATGACAGTCTTTACACTTGTGAACTGTGGTCATGATCCAGTTCGGGCAATCGCCCAACCAACAAAGCGGATTGAATATCGGAATGAATAATATATTCAACTGTCAATCAGTTTTTAGTTAATAACTTTACATAAACTTTTAAAACTACCAACACCTAGAAGATAGGCTGTGATGGCGGATAGCTTGAATAAAAAAATCATGTTTTTAAAGGCTGTTATTAACTCATGAGTGAATCAAGACATTGAATAGATGACAGGATTTCCACAGTGGTTACTGTGTACAGAAAATGCCTCATTCTCCAACTAATAGGGTACTTCATTTGTTTTTTAGTCTTTATGTCAATTTTGTACCCATTCCTTTTTAAAATGCACTTGGAGACCTAGAGGTGTATCCACCTGAGGTGGATAACGCTAAATGGTACCTACACACTTTTAGTAAATATCATAGAAACCGTCTATGTCATCTCTATCGTCCGCTACAAACCGCAGTGGGTTTGTCAAAGGCAATCGAAATCCACTACACAAAGGAAGTCACAATAGAATTAACTAAGCCGGGTGTCCGGTTGTCTGTCCGCCAACTCGTACACGAGTGTTACCATGCGCCCCACGTATACTTGCTAGTTACATCAATTTACTGGCATCGACTCTCCCGCACACTTCCGCCTATCCGATTTAATAGTATCACCAAGATTTGCATGTCACAGGACGCATGTCACCCCGGGCAAATGCCGTTGTATTACGTAACGCAGATTGTATTGTGCTTTAATATACCTGGATAAATCAATTTTCGTTGCAAGCTTTGGGATTATTGATTATTCTAATAACACTATAAGATTAATCTAATCATTGTTATTAATATTATGGCTTTATAGATTTAAATACTAAGAGATATAATAAAAAGCGAAATATATTACAACAATTATAACAATTGGTTAGAACGTTTTATAAAATCGATTTTTATTAAATCATAAAAAATATATCGTCACGCTATATCTCTTATAGGGCGAGCAGCCGTGGTGGCTGCCGGCAGAATAGAATAGCACCCCCCTCTTCTTGCTGAGGTGTCGTAAGAGGCGACTAAGGTATCTCTTTAACACCACAATTCAACCAGGTGTTCAGAGAAGGAAAACTCGACCAAACCTGCATCCCGCTCCCTCCCGATCGTACTGGTTCTCCTTTCCATCGGGCCTGAGGGAGTTCGGACGAGAGAGTGCTTTTCTGGCAGCGCGTCCAGTTATGCACTTAAATATCTCCTGCGCAATTGACTGTTTCCGAAATCTGGACCTCGAATTTCTTAATCGGTGTTGAAACAGTCGCCGTGGCCGAAACCGGCCAGGATATCATCATCATCATCAGGGCGAGCAGAGACACATTAGTGGCTGTATCGGCTTTGCGCCTATGTCGTGCCCAACGTGAAATGTAGCGCAACTAATCACCGTTCTCAGGGCACTTATACACGACATATATATTAGATGCCATGTGGGTTTCCTTACGATGTTTTCCTTCACCGGTAAGCACGTGGTGCCTTAGTCCGTACGTAATCTGGAAAAACCTAGAGGTAATTACCGGGATTCAAACCTACGACTATTAGCGTTTCCGCACCTGTAGACCGGTGCATTATCCACTAGGCTACCAAAGCCACAGAATGAAAATAGAAGATGAATAATTTTTTTTAATTTTTCTTATTTTAGAATAATCCTAAAATATTTGTTAAACAATTAAAGCTTTCTCTAATTTCTTAAAATCGCAATTATGAATATTCTATTATAATAGGCTTCAAGAATTTCATTGTATTGGGTATAAATATCTAGCTTATTTAAGATATAAAATAAATATAACAATGTAAACACAATTTACAAGATTCGCCCGAACTTGAGAAAGCTTTTAAAAACGTTTACTTCAATATTACTACGAAAATACAATTAAACAAAACATCAACAGTGCTTCGTTGATTCGATTTATACCGAATTCTTTTATAAATCGCCAATTAAGGTTTGTATCTTCTTTGAAATACTAATTCGAGATCTCAAATAATTGATTAGATTTGAAGCGAAAGCTTGTGCTCAGTTATATACGGGTGGGTTATTCTCATAATTGACCGTTTAGCTTGTATCCCGTTACAGGTAACAGAGTCATAGCCTTCAGCGATACGAGGGACAGCCCGGCCATCAACCGAGGGGACATAGCCATGCATTTGCATAACAAAGAAACATCTGTCTATATTGTTCTATATATCGGTATGTTACTGTAACATCAGATTTGTTTCCATTAACGAAGGATAACAAACAATGTATCTAGTAACGATTGGGTACAAATTTAGATTTATGGAAAGTAAATCTGAAATGGATTTTGAGTAATTTAGAAATCTAAGTTAATTATGATTAGTTAAAGTATTATTTTATAACAGTAATGCATTAAATTTTTCAGAACTACGGCATTGCATCTTAATGTAATCTTCCATTTCATATCTACATTAAATAATAATCTTTAAAAATATTAAATTAATGAATGACTAAACTACGAAATCTGTGGTGAAAATAGCTAATTTGGCAGTAGAACCAACTAAATCAATAAATATGATTATTTAAATATAAACCACAATAGATACGACAATACGGTCTAAGGTAGCTAGCTCTAGCTCTTTTTTGTAGGAAAATAAAATTAACATAATTAAAATTTTGTTTAAACGTGGACTTTCGATAAAAATTACAAAATTGGTTAAATTTTCATTTTGCACAAATGGACCCAGTTTTATGGAGGATCATTATTTTTTAATTCTATGCAAGGTATATGGAATTACAAAATCTGAACAGAGTAAGTTAGTCAAATTCAATGATCACTTTTTTCATTCATTTGCTATACAATTCGTCACATATTTTCTAGTGGGTACTGTAATATTTGGCAAATATATACTCATCATTTTATAAAATTATAATTACAAAATGATCAATAAACTAACTTATCTTTTTCTAAGTAGCAGTCAATCATGGAAATAATTTTGTGAGAATAAAATAATACGTTAGTACATGTTTATAAATAATTTTGCCATTAAATGTTACTTTATCATACTACCACCGCAAATTGGTTAAATAAATAGATAGCTCCATACTTAAGTTCCAAATGTCAAAATCAATTCACCACATACAGAATATAATCAATTTATGTAATTTTATTTAACTAGTTTACACTGTTAACGTGATACATTTTCATTACATGGCAAAATATCTGTCAATTACAAATTAAAATCATAATATATTCTTACAAAATTATAGTAATATCTGACTGCTAATTAGAAAAAAAAAGGCTATTGTTCGAAATGGACCGTGACCTTGTACACAAGTGTAAAGATCTTCATAGTGACTCGCTTTTTTGTCGCCTTTGTCAATCTATCAGTTGATTTGAGATTAATATGTATATATCCACTTGTTCATATCGTGCTATATGTGGGTTATATAGAAATGGCGAATGTCAATTGATTTTCGTCTTTTGGCGGTCTTTGCTGTTATTGGACTACATGGTACTTTCCATCAGTTGTAATGTAGTCACTTTGGTGAGCAACTATAAAAGACTGCTCTACTTAAAAACACTATATAATATAACACACACAATAGTTACAAACAAAATTTAAAAGTTATTTGATGAAGGAAATATTGTTACTCTGGTTCAGTTAACTTTCACGTGATAGCTTAATTAGATAGAACTGCATCTAGGAGAGAAAATAGGCCAAGGGAACGGCAGTATTTATCTACCGGGTGTTCTGAATACATACACAGACAGTCTATCTCTGTACTTTTAAATGTGGAGACTTGTAATAATTGACCTTTCAATGTATAATGTTATGTAATTCTAAGAGTACAGGCTGAAATGAAGTGATAAGAAAAAGCTATCTTTTACATTGAGACAAGACAGGGATACAAAGAGGCTTATTTTTTAAAAACAAAATGCTACGAACATAAACTTTTGGGTACTATTCATGAATCATTTTAGTAATTACTAGATCCGTTAAAATATCTTACAAAATAATAGCTTGGGTTAAAAGTTTCTTCAAATTTTAAATTAAAGCTCGAGACGTTTTTTTTTAATTTAATTACAATTAACTACACTAAATTTATGCAATTTTGTTCGTCGAATTTCTGCCATTTTGTAGGTAGGGGCATGTTCCCGTTGCTGTAGAAATTTTGGACTTTTGATCATAAAAACGTGACTTGTACTTTTAGCAGTCCTCTTTTGATGTTAACCTGACGCTGTCTAAACATCTGAAGAGACCAAAACAGGTAGGAATCTAAAGGGAAGCTCAGCGCTGTATGGAGGATGCATTAACATCTCCCAGCCAAACTCTCTTAATTTTTGCTGAGTGACTAAAGTTGTGTGTGGTCTAGCGTTATCATGATGAAAGACCACACCATTCTATTGATCGTTTTCTCTCAATTTCTTGCTTTAATTGCATTAGTTGTGGCAGTAGAGATCCGAATCTATGGTTCTACTCGGCGATAAAAGTTTATAATAAACTTGTCCTTCCGATATTACCATACACACAGCATTACCTTATTGCAAATTAACCCAGATTTTGCCACAGACTGTGAAGCCTGAGCGACCTTTGATCAGGACCTTTTTTGCACGTTCTTGTCGTACATGATCCACTTTTCATCACCAATTATCAATCTCTTCAAAAACGGTTCGGTTTCATTACGTCTCAATAGAGAATTGACAATGGGTATAAGATGTTAAAGAATGTGGACTGCACGTTATCTAAAATAATACTGGCACAATAAATTATGTATGTAGTTGCTAAGCAATGTTTGTTAGGAACGTGTTTGTCACTAATTAAAATTTTCTCAACATGTGTTTGTCTAAGTATTAAATTAGGGTATTAAATAGTTGTAAAAGTTGTATAATAAATTATATTTGGCCATCTTCACCTTTATATTTCACACGCACTGTAAAACATAATATAAGACTCATAAGGTTTCTTTCAGTGAGCTCGTGTGGCATCCAAATGTCGAGCTTTTTTGTGAACCCAGTTTTTTAAATGGATCAAAACTGTTTTGTGATGAATTCCCAGTTCTTCAGCTATGTATTCAGCTTAGATTATAGTCTTCAGCTACTGATTTGCCAATCTTGCTCCACAAAAATTCCCGATTAAAAACGCTTAAATCAATTTTTGTGCTACTCTTTATAACACTGCATTAGATCCATAAACGTAACAATTTTTTTTTCGGTAGCTGTGTTTCACTTTTTCTTTTTTGTAATAAGATTTTAAAATGTATTGAATTTTTTCATTACATTCCTTCATTTTGACACAAAGAAAAACGAATTGAAAATAGCTGGAAATAACATTTTATTTTTAAAAAGTATTTTTTTTAATGTCATCAAAATTAGATTTCTACAAATAGTACAATCAAAGAGATTTTATTACTAGTTTATATATACACGAGTACTATAGGTTAAAATACTTTTTCCCCGATCTAATATAATAAATTTAAATAAATGAATCACGTTGTAATGTATATATAATATGTCGCACGAAAATCACTGTTAATGCAAACATTTTTGTTCCTGTTTGGATGGCCCTACCATGAGCACCGTAAGTCTCACCGCAAGTCTTCGAATCACTATACATGCTACACCTTTATTTACCTCACTTCTAATTACACAACGCCATTTTTAACTGAAGTTACGAAAATAAACTTGGAATCACTGGTTATATTCGTCGCCGGTATTGATTAAGGTCACTTGTAAATGGATACATTGTGGGGAAAATATCATTATTTTCGTTGTGATCCAGTTGGCTACAGCTCCCTGCCAACATATTACTGCTAATTTAGCATCACACAGAAGTTACATCACAGGAATAATACGTTATGAATATGAGGAATGTCAACCTTCAAACACCCAATCAAAGTATATCAAATAAATTGGGACTTAAATTAGTCCAATCAAATAAATAATTTTACTCCAATTTAGCCGATATAAAATCGACGACTCTGTACAGTTTCTGTCCGATACTCATATTTCTTGGTAATATTAATATGGTAATATTAATAGTAATATTTTGTATTTATCATTTCAATTTATATAAAGCTTGGTTGGACTATGCCAGTCTCTCTAGAGGTCTTTTAGTAGCAACATTTAGGATTCGATCAGGACATATCCCTTTAAACAATTATTATTTTCTTATAAAAAAGAAATCTTCCCCACTTTGTGACCGCTGTAAGGTGGTTGATGACATTTATCATCTCCTTTGGGAATGTAGTGGCAACGAAAAATTTAGGAGAAGACTTCTCTCTCAGGACTGGCGAAGTGTCGGAGAAATTAACATCATATTGGGAGAGCCGACGTCGGTTAATGCTAAAAGAATTTACAGACTTATACAGTTGTCACTTCGCCAGAAGTGAGTTTAAATAATATGACATACCTTACGAGGCTGGCATAGTCATCAAGGATGCACTAAAGCCTCATTAATATATTTGATTAAAAAAAAAAAATTTATATAAAAATTCAAGTAAAGTTAAAAAAAATACAATTGTGTTGCGAAGCGCAAGAAACTGGCATCATAGTACATACATATAGGCGTACATATATATAATAGACACTATCCATAGGTAGGTAGGTATGATTCTATTCATATTGAGGTAGTTTCAGAGATTTTGAGGAAATTAAGAAGTAATATCAAAAGCGACTATTCGGTTTTCATATTGTGACAGTAGAGCAAGGCTGTGTAAAACCATTTGATCTGGGTCGTGGTGAGTGCCAAGCCTTCGGTTAGCAAAAGTTCGTTGTAACTCTTTTGTACTGTCCGCCAACGTGCCGCTACTACCAAACATATGTCTCTATCTGGACCTCATTTATAATCCTACCTTAGGTAATATTTGTATTACACTTATAATAACAATTACTCGTAACTTTATTTCTAAACTTTATATACTTTTGTGCCAATACGAAAACATACAGCCGTATAGTGGGTTAGGTAAGGTAGGGGAGGTAAGTCAGGCTTTATGTCTTATTGCACAATAGTTCATTTTCGGCCTGTTATGTTTGTCTCAATATGCGCGAAACTGATCACTAACCTTAAATATGTATGGTAAAAACACTTATTCTGACATATTATCGTAGAGCATAAACAACTGAAGCTAGAAACAGGATATTTTGGACATTGAGATCTTTTTATGACGTAGGCATTCACTTAGTACGAATTTTTTTGATGTTATAGCCCTAAGAATGTGACATAGGGCTTGAAACTCTGTTTGAAAATCTGTTCGTTTGTCAGTGAACAGTATGAAATTGGCATTTAGCTTTTCTGTTAAATATAAAAAATATGTTTCATAATTTTGTAACATTCGACCCCATAACGGAGTAAAATAAGTGATTTCTACCAGGCCACACCGGGTCATTACAAATAGTGTGCTTTTAAATAAGTATAGTAAATAAAGTTATTGTATAGACAAATGAACAAATTTGCCATTAAAATGCAATAGGTTATACCCGTGAAATGCAATGATTTATGCACATTTTATGCAACTGCTCTGATTAATGTTACTAGTGTAGTGTCAATTAAAATCGCGAACCTCACTGGTAATGTAAAATCGTTATTTTTATCGAGTGTGACGACAATGACTATAATAGAAGTACCGTGTCCACATTTCACACGAGCCGAGTTACGTTTCATTACATTTTACTCGTGCTGTCAAATTGTGGCGGTTTATAAACGAGTTAAAATTCATGGATATAAATATGTATTGTTGTTGCCTTTTTTTTATTGCCTACGTAGTCTACCATGTTAAGTTTAACTTGGCGTTCTAATAGCTGTGTCCCTCCTTTTTTTTGTTATATCTTATTATTACCCAAGTAATCGATTGTCAAAGTCAATAAAAACGTTTTTACTTTGATCAACGATAACGCAGCATTAAATCATCTTAGAAAGCTTGCAGGTAAGTCATATGAAAGAGAATTAGATTAGAGGTAAATTTTGGAAATTTCTTCACCTGTATTATTTTACGATTACTCAAAAACCCTACGCGTATATTATGATCATGTTTAAAACTTTAGTACAACCATTTTTCTCAAAATAACAGACTCTTGATAATCACCATAAAATTGGGGACTTTTTTAATATCCCTTAATTAATGCGTCTAGTGTATTAAGTCATAGTTAAAGGCCATCAATTTAAAACACACGGTCAATATTGTATTTTTAAGAAAAGTATAATTTATTAAAAAAGTATTTATAATTCAATAGTAATAAAAAATCCTTTTGTCATGGTAAAAATGTACTTTTCCAATTCATGAATTTTCATGTACATACGTATTCACTGTTAAATTACAATAGGCAGGTGTATTTTGTAACAATGGAACAAATTGACCGACGCACCGGTCCACGAAACAATAGGTACAATCATGAATCTAGTTTGTCATCCACAACGAACCAGAAAACAATTATATTAACGGATATCGGAGAAGTTTTAAGAGATTTTTCATTTGGCTGCAGCCATTTAAAAAAAAATGTTAACCTTATAGCCGAAAATTTTCTAACATAGAATATCTAATACTTCAGTATTCAAGATGAAGTAAGGATTTGCAAAGAGTTTTTCATTGTTTAGATTGTAATTAGTACCGCGTAATTAGATTAGATACCCTGTTAAATAATTTCAAATTGAAAATAAAAGTTAAATAAAATCAAAGACAATAATAAAATAGATTATTAATTAGTCGTCAGTGCAAAACCTGAGCACGGGATAATCGACTGATGTCGGCGTAAGACTACAAGCTCGTATCATGCGCCCCAGAGTTTTCCGTTCTTCCTATCGTGTAGTATTACTGAACAGTTGGTGTAGTTAATATATCCTCGATTCAGTGACTTCAGTCCACTCATTTACTTTTACTACAACTCATTAAATACGAGTAAATGATAGAGCACTCGAGTATCCAGTGATGAAGTAACGACATTGCATAAACTCGGGGCCCTATAATAATTTAGTTCAACGTTTTTTTCGTCATTATTATAAAACAAATATGGTTATTATTTTTAATAGTTTATTACTTATATACATAGGAGATAACTAGAAGATAAAGTTTTGTCTTAACGAAAAAAAAAATTAAAAATAGGGTAATTTTACGCAAATCGTACCATCTAAGGGAAAATTGATGTAATATTTGGGGTAATTAAACTGAATCAAAATCTATTTCTACAAAGTGATTTCTATTTTTTCGATAAAAATTACTTCGGTATGGTTAAGTCACCTAGTTAGTTAGCACCCATTAGCCTAAGTTGTATTTAGAATAAAACATTAAGGAAGACATCATAAACTTTTTGAAAGTTATCATAACATAAGCTCACATCAAATCAAAAAGGATAAAACGAATAGTTACTTTCTATGATCAAATAATAATTATTTTTCATTACGTTACAAAGCTAAACGAAAATAAGCCTTAACAAATACAGTTCTAATCAGAAATGAAAGCACAAAATAATTAAGAACAAAATAAAGAGGCATAAATATATAAAAAACTCAATTCGATTTTAATATTCAAACTTAGTAATTGTCATCGTAGCATACTTTTCGGTATTTTGTATCTTATAGATGCAAGATTAAACGCAATTTCATCATTCCGATTTGTTGGCAAATATTTTTTTATATTACACTTCTTCATTATATTGAATACGTGGCAAAGAAAAAGACTATAAAAATAGAAATTAATCACAATAATAACTTAAGTATCCCTTTTCTCCCTAAGATAGCTTATGAATTAACTAAAAATTTTAGTCAAAATCATGCAAAATCTTACTTTTGAAATATATCTCGATCACGGGGTCCAGCTTGACATCCTATTGTTTTTTTCTACTTAAACAATTAAATACTTCACTTATACTGTACCAAAGGTTCCATTTTGTAGATAAAAGAAGATATATTGATATAATACGAATAGGTCGTAGTACAACTTGCTTAGTCTTATTCTACATGGCTTAGTACTGCATGAAAATGAAACTTGTAGTTGTAAGGCTGATTCAGTTGAAATTTAAATTCTTATCACTTTCTGGGCACTGCGGGCCCTCACGGAGTGGGGTCCTGGCACTTGGCCAGTCGCACCACCCTTTTGTTACGCCACTGACTTTATTAGATCCAGATGTATACTTTTGTCTATGTTCATTTTATTTTTATTTTTTCTATACTTAAAAACGATACACTGTTTTTTTTAAACTTTATATTACATTATATTTAGGTATACTTTGAGAGTAATTTTAAAAACTTTTACGATAACACCAAACTTACGAAGTGTTTATCATCTAAGTTAAATAGTTCTAATATTATATATTTATTTATGATCGACCGGAATAAATGATGGGAGAATTAGGAATTGCATGATATAGTATAATTAAGTTCCAAAAAAAATTATCAAAGTATGAAAATAATATAATCCTACATAATAATAAGATAACAATAATAAGATAAGAATATAGGTTTTACTATATCATTCCCATGTCTCTAAGATATATTAAAAAAACATCTAATGCATAAAAATAGGAATATATAGCTAAATATTTATATCAGATATAATTGTAAAATTGCCAACGGTTGGCATTGTAAAACTAGGCATCGGCCTTTTGTTTTATTCAACACGCGTGTTGTTAATGTAAAGTCGGGCCACTTTGGCGCAATTTCAAGAAATCATCAGGACCGTGCTGTATTGTCCAGAAATTGAATTTAAAATAATAAGGATTATTTTTCAATCCTACAAAATATACGACTTAGACAATTAATTTCTTTTTGCTGGATATTGTTTGCATTTATAATAACCAGATCGTTATTTTTTTAATCAATACTTGATAATTGCATGCTTTTGATGAGTATTGTTCAATGGAGTACTTGCTATTAAATAGTGAAGTTTATATGTCAATTACAAGCTATTTGATCATAGTCTGAATTAATATTTCAAATGTATGCTTTTCATAGTAAAGAATCCATAGATTGAAAAAATAAATTTACTATTTGTTCTATTTAGTTATCATAGAATTGAAAAAAAAAAAACAGAAAGGAAAATAAATGACTAATATCTAAAGATAATTATAGGAATACCGAAATAATAGAACTCGATAAATTGTTTTTCATACATATTATATTTATGTAAATCATTTAAACAAATGATTATTCATAAAATAATAACCGGCATTATCATTATAACTCAAATTATTCCGATATTAAGTTCGGCATGTGGCCAAAGTGAAAACTGGTAGCTTTCATTTATTGTTAGAATTTAGAATTCATTTCGATCCCATAAAAGTTTAAATCGGGACTGTTTACGGTTACTAAGTACTAAAATAGTCAATACGTCCGTTAATCTCCTTACATTTGAGAAAATTTTACGCTGCAATAATATTAGTGATTAATTATGATAAATCATGCAATACATTTAATACAGTACTCTAAGTAAAATAGACAAATAGTTATTATCACTATATTTTAAGCGATCCGTGTATCACCTTTTTATATTTAAAGCAAGTTTTAAAATTACACCATTTGCTAAATAAAAAACCTATATCTACTGCGGTTTTACAAAAACAATACTCATTTATTAGTATTTATTTTTATTGCATGAATGTGGTGCACTACCGCAAAACTCTATCTTTTAACCGGGCTAACTCTGCTCTAGCACAAGCTATTGTGTAACACACGATAAGGGCCTTCACCACAAGTTACAACGGCCGGCGGTGCATTTTCTATTTTGTTTTCTATTAGATGTACATTTGAACAAATAAAGCTAAATAATCTTATTCAAATCGACATGGATTAAAAAAATATTTGCTAATAAATACAATTCAACAGCCCCAATCGATTGCCAATCAAGCCTGTCAATTACTCTATCTGTAATTCAAGGATGGACGATTTATTCGATTTCAAGACTTATGCCATGCTAAATAAGACTTTGAATCGTCAATCAAAGATGCAGGAATTGTATCGACACTATCGATGTTGTAGCTTCGAATGTGCGCGTTCGTAGCCGGGCGTAGCGGTCGCGGTAGTTTAGCTTGGTTTATCGTAGCGAAGTGTAACCGCGCTTCACGGTCATCAGTGAAGAGACTTGATTGCTTCGTCTTCAAACTTACACATGTGAAATTGAATATAATACATGTAGATAAAACTGTCTATATGAGCGCTTAAAAGCAATTAGCATCAGTCGATTTGCCATTTATCTTCTTTTCATTTTTACTCTAGATTAATACTGTTTTAAAACTATCATTGTTATTAAATGAACTCGATTTAATCAAGTACAAAATTGATATAAATATAGACACTTGCTATAGTCATTATCTATATATTTTGAAAACTTTATACCAACATTTTTTTTTATACTTGACAGATAAATCATTTAAAGTCTTTCACTTCCTTACATTATTAGCTGTGCTTCTGGTCACGTTGGCACGATATAAAAGCCCAACGTGGATACAGCCACTAATATGTGTCTGCGCACACACCGAAGAGGATATAGCGTGATGATGTATTTTTATTTTTATGAAGTGTTTCGCTATTTAAAAATTATTGATCAATACTATACTATGTACTAGTTATGCCTCAATTGAAAATGTCCCTGGAAGAATGGCAGACCTATATCTGATTTTATTAGCTTTTATAATGATATTAAAATAGTCCTATTTTATCAATCATTGTACTTAATTTATTAAATTAACTGCTTATTGTTTAAATGATAAACTTGAAAATCATTCAAAAGTATTTTCAATGTTTCATTTAAAAGTGATAAAATCACACCTCAGTATGAATATTTTCTTGTTTTTTTTTTTATGTACGTATAGCACACGATACGCTTCGCTTAACTGTCAGATAAATTTTCCGCCTCAAAGTTCTCGCAAACTAGATCGTTTACAGCGCACGGAACAGAGTACCAGGAGTGCAGAATCGCGAGGGAGCTACGTTACACGTGGCTCACTCACACTAATGAATGTTGCTATAGATACAGGCATACATTCTCTATTCAATGTACATGGACAATTTACAGACGTGGCAGAGTGGAAAATGCATTTAACCGGAAAAGATAGGACAGATCAATATGTTTGCCTATCATATTTGACCTCCTATTAATCAGTAAGAAAAAGCTGTTAAGTGTAAGACAAATGAAAGCCCCTTAAAGTCTGTGTCTCACAAAAAGCTTATTATTGAAACAAAAATAACGTGTTTTATAAGAATTTGCACTGAAGCAACCTTTTATAGGGCTCAAATGCGGAATTCACAAAAGCACGACGGTAGTCTTGAACTGAAATGAAAACCTTAGAGTAGATTCTTGACTTTCTTTTTAAAAGCAAAGTTAACAGCTTTCAAGCTACGGGCGGTTTTATTAAGTAATGTAAGCCGAAGGGGTGGGACGTGACACTCAATTAGTAATTTGATTTGAAATTTTCTGCACAGGTTTCTCCGTTCACGTATATTGCAATTTTTAAGCTGAGTTTTCACTTTGTGGTTAAAGGCTTGCTGGCATTTCGTAGAAATGTTTATTTAACTGGGTTTCGTAATAAGAAAAGTTTGTTTAATTTACTAGCAAAATTAGTATTTAAAAATTAAGCACGATATAGTTAATGATCGGCGTCAAGAATGACATAATTATATTTAAGTTATATCATAGTGATATGAAGATTTTATTACTATTTTTTGATAAAAAAAATACGTTTAATTAATTTGCAATTTAAGTATTTATTTATAAACATCAAATTTGTTTTGATTTGCAAAAATAGAGTTAGAACAAAGGTACGTAAAATACTTTTGAAATTTCGAAATTTTGAAAAGATATACTGTAAATAATAATAGGCCATATTTATAATTTCTTCGTTGCTACATTTTAATAGAGGCAAATAATATTTAACTACAAACTTAAGAATTGCCATTATAAATTAGAGATATTATTAAAAATTATATTGACTAGCTTTTCATCTATCTATTTTATATTTACCATATCTAAATTCATTTTTTTTAGCTGATATTATGGGCTACAAACAAAAATATACTTATTTAAATACATATATGTACAATAATTAAGATAAATGACTCTGCTTATCATAGAAATAACTTGTCGTTATCCCGGATGAAACTCAACGATTCACACCAAGAAAATTCAGCGTCTCCAGCAGGGGCACTTCTAACGTAATTATCAGTTTAAAAAACCTGCTTTTTTACAATGATTCCCATTGCAAGATCCAGGGAATTGTTTTGCAGTAACAATTAAAAACAATTGTAAATATTACAAAGACAAGAAAAAGATCATAATATCAAGATAACTAATATAGCTAGTGGGTATTCTATGTGTTACGTATTACATAATACACATTATAGCTTACACTGCGGTTAAAAAAATAATATTCAAGTAATATATCAGATGCATATATTCTAAGTTTCCTAAATAATATATATGCATCGAGCATATTGTGAGTTACTTTTGCGTAATTGCCGGACATAGCGCTCTCGAAGCGCGCAATCTAATTGCGCCCCTGCCCTAGAACTTTCAATTTTATACAGCCACCCTCCACCCACTTGCACCCCCCTGTAACAAGAATGCGGGAGCTCCGTCCTGGCCTGCATTTGATAACTTCTGACTTGGCTTCAATAGTTCAAACAATGCTTTTACCAATTTAAATGATATAATAACCAAAGTTCTTATTATTCCTATTTTAACAAAACAATTGATGTGCTTTGATATTTTTAGATAACAATTTAACTTATCAAAAAGTATTATATATTGAACCACATTTTTAGGTATTGACATTAATTAACTTTAAAGGAATTCGTTATGGAAATTTTAACGGTAACCTTTAAATTTAACTTATCTTAAACTAGTTTAACTTATTATAAAGTAGCTTTTACACTTGAGTCTTAGAAATATTTTACTATTCATGTCTTATTTGTAAATTGGTTTTATAAAAATATTGAAATATCCGGCGCTGCATGGTTTGTTAGATTTACTGGTAGGTATTTATTGAATTGTGCTGGAAAATCTACATCCTGTTGTTGGTAGTTCCTTCTTTATTGGGTATTTCAATACAACATTTATTATTACTAACCACCTAGCAGAGAAATCTACAAATATATGTATCACTAGTCACTACTACTATTCATTGGAGCTGAACACGACGTTACAACATGCGACCATTCGACAGATGCAATTGACACTGTTTGCCGAAGTTCAGAGAGGAGCTTTGACATTTGCAATTAAGCTGTGGGTTTCACAGATTTATCAATTCTAAGTCGGTAGCTAAACCAACATTTTTTTAAACTATGACAATATTAAAACATTTAAATTAGAAAAATTAATATGGTATATTGTTTATACTTTATTTAATATTAAATTAATATTAGTACTTATACATATACATATACTGCATTAGTACATATACTTTGGGAAATGTTTTTCTTACTTTTTGGTAAGGAGCACCAGAATCAAGAGATCACTACCAGAATACAGTTCAGCGGTAGTTGAAGGACGATTTTTAATTAAATCTTATTCCATAATGCCTGAAGACTCTTTTTAACCAGTTTGTCTGCCTATAACATGTTATTATACGTATGGTGTAGAAACCTGGATCCAGAAACAAAAAGCTATATAAGGACCAACAAAACAAGCAATTACAGCGCTCGCTATTAGATTACTAGATTATTTACCTAATCTTGAAAACCGTTGTTTTACTAAATTCTTTGCTATTGCAGATTGAATAATGGCTTTCAAGTGGAATTAGGCAGAACACTTGGTCAGAAAAATGGAACATGGTTCGTCCGGTGACGAGATAGGCCATCGATGTTATAAAGATTGCTGGTTATACTGATGTTATTGACATAGGATTGAGAGTTTTGGCATGGTATCTGTGAGATCTACGTTTGACAGTAGGCTGGAATGAGCTATGGATGATATGATAATGGTGATATTGTTGAAAGTAACTGTACTCGTTTCGATGTCTTCGATATTGGATTCGTGTACTCCTATTTTCCATCAACCATTTCGCCTATTTATCGAAATAAACAAATATTCTCATGATAACCATGATAGAAATAAGTTATTTGTCGAATAAGAAAGATATTCATGATTCCATGAATGAATTTATGGTATGAAAATTCTGAACGATTAATATTGTTTGCCCAATGAAATTATATATTTTTTGTAATAATTGCTGAAATCGTATATCATAAAAATATTATATATTATATTATAGTTTGGAAAAGTATTCGTTCTCTTACGCGAATTCAGCTAATATCTACGTATTTATAGAATTGGCTTGGCACGCTCTTGTAAATAATTATTGTAACTGGATTATAGCCAAATACAAGACTTTACTTGCTTGTATTGTTTTATAGAGTTCATAAAGCTACAAAATTATCATATTATATTACATAGCATAAAAAATATAAATGCAGTAAATTAAAATAAATATTTATATATCCACATTAATTTTTATTACGTAGTGAAAAAATACAAATTTTACGACTTCTAAATTCATTTTCTAAACTCATTAAGTCCCAACACTTATACAACATTTAATATTATGAAATCTAAAGCCTCAAAATTGTAATTTTACTTTACCAAAGTATCGTGGCATAATTTTGCATAAGGTTTAGTTTTAGTGTTTCTTATCTATACTAATATTATAAAGCTGAAGAGTTTGTTTGTTTGTTTGAACGCGCTAATCTCAGGAACTACTGGTTCGAATTGAAAAATTCTTTTTGAGTTGAATAGACCATTTGTCGAGGAAGGCTATAGGCTATATAACATCACGATGCAATTATTAGAAGCGAAGAAATAATGGAAAATATGAAAAAAAACGGGCAAAATTTTTCATCCTTGAGGGCTTCCATTGCGTGCGCTGCAAAAACGGTTCAAGATACCAAAAATATATGTAAGAAAGAATTATTCCTCTTGAGATGATCTAAAAAAATGTCCGCGACAGTATATGTTTATCTTTTAAGATTAAGTCACTAGAACCGTTTTTATGGTAAACAAATTTGATCGAAATTAATGCATTATTTGTTAAGAGTTGTATCAACGTAATAATATTAATCTATATCCAAATAAATGTTTTGTTGATTAAGAGTATTTAATTATGAACAAAATTGTCTTTGACATAACTTAATTTCAATGAACATCATAGAAGATATTACAATAACTTATATAGCAAAACTACGTTTACCGGATCAGCTATGTCTTGATAAGCGCGAAACTCGAGAACGACTAAACCGATTTGACTGATTTCTTTTTTGTTGTGTTTGTTGAAGTCTAGGGAAGGTTATTACGGAGACAAATTTAAAAAAATTGTCTGAAAAAGTCTAATAACAACACTTTTCTATATTCTCATACAAAAAATTCGTAATAATATTTAAAAGTCAATTTGAACTTTAACACCATACCATAAAGTTTAAATGTCAGTGGACGGGTTCCGGGAAGGCAAAACAATTGAGTGACGTATAAATATTAATGTCAATATTTGTCAATTTTTATATATATAGCATTAAGGCCAGGTTCTTTCAAACAATTTTCAAAAAAATCTGACGGGGAGGCTATTAACATTAAAAAAAACAATATGACTTTGTTTTAGAGAAATAGAGCAGAACAAGGTCTGCCGGGACAGCTAGTTTATAATAGATAAAAAAGCTCAAAATATGCATATTACATTGTTCATTACAAAATGTATTATATAATCAGGTATTATAGCTTATATTTATTTTAAAAAATAAAGAAATCATATATTTAAGATTTATATAAATGTTTATATAAAATTGTAGTAAAAGTTAACCGTCAATCTCAAACGGAACACATCCGTTCTCCGGATATCGGTCCGAAGTTGTTAAGTTTAATATAAAAATATTTTGCTTCTGTACTGACAGCATATCTATGTTGAAAATATTTTAACCAAGGAAACGTTAACAGATTGAATCATATAATGTTTCTATAGACGAAACTAAAATAATTATGTTATTTTCATGGAAACTTGTTCAACATCTTAGTAAAATAACTTAACGTCGTTTTTAATACTAATAAGACGCTCAAATGTCTGCACGTAAGTTTAAAAAAAGAGGTCAACCTCTATCACACCTGGTGGAAAGTGAAGATGAGTTTAACGATGTACCGCATCCGCCCAACAAATGACTATTCCCTCATGTCTTTATGTTTTCTAAATCATAAGAACCCAGAAATATGGTCACTGAAAACATATTCCACTCCTTAGCTGTTCACATGATAAAAGTAGAAGCGAATCTTTCCATGCGGATATAAGAAACGTCATTATATACGTCTTTTATGATGACTAACTTTTAAGGTTATTAAGAAAACTTAAGGAAAAGTAGTGTATTTCATTAATTACTTATTATAAAGGAATCTTTTACGGCTTATCTAATCGGTCTATGTTTAAGTACAAATTTGTGTATTTTTTTTTACCTTTTATTACAACTTGCATACTCGCAGTGGCCTAGTCAAGTTTTTATAAATTTAAATATTTTAATGGGCTTTATGCGCGAATTAACTCTCTTTTAACTATGGATCGTCGTAGAAACCTGTTTACACAGGCCATGGTTACGAGTAAACAAAGAAAGTTAATTCGCCCATTACAATGTTGCTGTGGTTTTGCTACTTAAATTATTTTAAAGCCATTTTCTTTAAACTAAATTTAAAAAAAAACAGTTGTTCATTATTAATGTAAGTACATATTAATTAATAATAAACTGAACAAACAAGAATGGAGCAAGCAACGTGTGACGGAGGTAACAAATGAAAATCCTAAAATATTTCTATATATGGTAAAAGTCCGTATTATGAGACACATTTTCAGGTTGGTCGTACATTACCGCTATTATATAATCTGTTTAAGTCAAAAATACTATTTAAATCGTATCATACAATTGTCTTATGATTATTTAATTAATATAGCTAGTTTTTATTGAATGTTAATTTGTAAAAATAATATTAATAGCCTTTTATGAGAGGAACCTCTATGTCCCTATTTATGAGACACTTAAAAAGTAGATGGCCCCAATGTCTCATGATGTATGTCCCTATTTTTGAGACAGTTTAGAAATCAATAAGACTGATTTTAAAATAACTATTTATTAATTTTAAATCACAATACTTATAAAATAGATAATAAACTTGAATCTGAAATAACAAATAATTAGTCTTTACTAAATTAAATGAGAAATAAATGAAAATTATAAAAATATTTAATTCACTTTTATTCTTTAATTTTCTTCTGCAGTTCTTTTACTTTGTCCATCAGTTTTTTCTTTTCTTCTTGTAACTTTTTTTTATTACTTATAGGCGAACGCTTGACCTCAATCACACCTGGTGGAAGGTGAAGATGAGTCCGACGATGAAACGTGTTCGCCCAGCAATTGCCTATTCACTCTTCTCTTAAAGACTCCCAGGTCATAACATCGCGAAAATACTGCCTCTGGAAGCGTATTCCATTCTTTAGCCGTTCGCATGATGAATGTAGAAGCGAATCTTTTCGTGCTGATATAAGGAACAACCACCACATACGGATGTTATCCCACACGATGTCTAGTGGTTTCGCGGTGGAATGGTGATCCTTTTTATGCCAACACGCTCTCTGCTTCAGGACAGAGGAGTAAACATCTTTCATCACAGTTAAAAAAAATTGTAGGAGAAATATTACATACATTTTTACTTTCAAAATATGCTCCAGACTTTTTAAACCACTCTTGCAATTCTACACAAGTGACAGCTGCTCTTGTAACACTCAAATGTTGGGGTTTCCTTATAGCTAATTCGGAATGACGTTTTCTAAACCCTCCATACCAGTGGCGACTAGGACGACTCTGTAAACGGAGTTTTTACAGCTAATTTTTGGACATATTTTTGAACACAATCCAATAACTCAGTTTTTGTTACAGGTGCTCCTATTGCAGCCCTGTCTAGCACCCATTTGACAATATCATCTTCTTCCTGAGACGATAAGACTGTTTCTGGTTTAGATTTTTTTTTATCTCATCTAGCCCAATACTTTTTTTCTGCCTAGAGTAGCCACAGATACTTCGAAGGCAACAGCTACTCTCCGTAATGATGACCCGGTATCTTTTATTGCTTTTAAAGCATTTTCTACATCTATTGGGTCATATTTAAGTCTTTTATCAAGCACTTTTGAACACAACACTTTCTTTTTTGCTGATTGAGACGGCTGTTGTCCCCATTACTCCGATTTTCAATAATTTGTTTTTTGTTGTTCACTGTTGACACGTAACCTAAAATATCGAGAGATATGTCGATGGGGGGAGTCGAAGCTGCTCGCGTCCGTAGGCTTTACCCTAGTTTCCCTACACGTGACTCCTGGGTGGTGCTAAACGAGCAGCAGCGAGGTGGTAGGGCGTCGGTGCCCGCCTGGATCGCGACCACATTACATGGGTGTAAACCCCTTCATAGTGACCACTTTCGGCTTGTCGCGTTTCGGGATCAGCTTGTGTATATCCAGTAGCTCATATACCTAGAGACCTTCAGTCGTGGTATATATGGGCCGACATGACGTTGGAGACTATCAATGGATTTTCATCCTTTGATAGTCGCTTTCGTTTTTGGATTACACTGTACTTACCATCAGGTACTCTGTAGTCAATATGTCGAGCCAGAGTAAAAAAAAAAATTCACTAATTAATAAAAGTATAAAAAAACATATTTTAAATATTTCAATAATATCAAATAAAAAATTAAGAAAAAAAAACTTGCAAAATTAATGTTTTAATTTTAGGTTAAGTTTTGAAATTATCGTAATTAAATTGAAAATACTCAGAAATAACTATTTGAAGTTATGCTGATAAATAATTTGTTATATTTAATCATTTTACTTTTTTAATACTAAAAATTATTGATATTTTAATTAAAAACGCATAACAGTACACTGTCTCATTAATGGGGACAATTATAAGACTTGATGTCCGTATTGAGTGATACGCGGTGTAAAGTGTTCCATATACCGGTACGTCTACGTTAACAAGTGTCGGTATTGTGAGACACTCAAAAATAAAATAATATTGCTATAAATTAACATAAATGCAAATAACATACAATATCTATAATTTATAAGCTTTTAGATTACACTTACATTATGTATATAAATATAATAAATTATATAATTTCATCCAAGTAAAAAACTGTACAGTAGTTATCGTTCAACTCTTTTAAGCCACGGTTTTGAATACTAACAACAAACCTCATGCTTTTATATTTTTTTTCTAAAACATACAAGTAATAATTAACAATTAGACTTGTTAATTTCATTCAAAAATGATAAAATTATGTGTTTATTATATTTTTTAAAAGTATAATTTGGTATTCTTTTTATAAATGATTATATTCACATTGTGTATCATAAATAGGGACAGTGTCCCATAATATGGACTTCTACCATATTTGAAATTTTCACGAACAGAAAATTTATCACAATTTGTTCACCTACCAGACAGGAGTTTCAATTGTGATAAACGTTAACTATGCTCCGCAACAAATTAACAAGTTAAGTTACAGTTAACGAGCTTATTTATTTGTGTAAACTCCACTAACTAGCTTGTTTTTACGTCTGCGTCACTCTAACAAGCAAAGGATAGCATTAGTTCATATGAATTGCCACAATTTTTAATTATTCCAGATATTTCCCATAGGCTTTAAGGTAGGTAACTACTGTTAATGAAAATTACGTATAAATAAACATTTATTTCATTGCAATGAGACAAGTATAAGTACATGGTTGTAACTGGAACGATTACGAGTATAACCAATAGGAATATAATTCGTAAGATCGTATAGAACTCGTACCGATTTTTAAAGATTTCATATTTTAAATTAGATATAGTATAATTAAATGAATAGATTACTTTAATATAAATTATAAACTTTATTAATATTGCTATCAGTCTAAAAATAAATCAATAGCAGAATTAAATAGAATATATGATGATGATGATGATGTCCTACCCGGTTTCGGCCACGGCGACTGTTTCCACACCGGTTAAGAAATTCGAGGTCCAGTTTCCGGAAACAGTCAATTGCGCAGGAGATATTTAAGTGCATAACTGGACGCGCAGCCAGAAAAGCACCTCTTGTCCGAGCTCCCTCAGGCCCGATGGAAAGGAGAACCAGTACGATCGGGAGGGAGCAGGATGCAGGTTTGGTCGAGTTTCCCTTCTCTAAACACCTGGTTGAATTGCGGTGTTCAAGAGATAACTTAGTCGCCTTTTACGACACCGCGGCAAGAAGAGGGGGGTGCTATTCTATTCTGCCGGCAGCCACCACGGCAAAATAGAATATATACAGTATGATGGGCTTCCACAGTATAGTGGATTTATCTCAATCTTCTTCAAAAACGTCTATGAGATCATATGAAGATCTTTCTTCTATCGTTTGGTTGTTTCAGCAGAGCGGAACGAGGTTTCTGAGTCAAGTTGGGGCGTTCGGCAGTTTGTCCACCAGTCCGGTGCCCTAAATTTTTCAACCAAATAAAATAACTATTTGAACTATTTGGATATACTACGTGAACTGTTGCGCCTTAGCAGTTCTGATGTACTAACGGTTGTTTTAGTCCATCATTTTAAATATTTTCACTCAGCGTGCAATGGAACGAGCTATGCTAGGCATCTCTCTGAAGGATAAAATCCGAAATGAGGTTATCCGACGGAGAATCAAACGGATCTATATATGTAGCTCTCCGTATTAGTAAGTATTGACAGTAGATAAGCCAAGTCACGTATTCCGAAGAAAATTTCATCGTTGGAGAAGGCGGGATCTTGAATGGAAACCACGAATCGGCAAGCATAATGTGAGGAATCCCCTAGCAAAGTAGAGCGACAACCTACGGAAGGTAGCCCGAAAGGATTGGATAAGAAGAGCCGAAAACCGGGCTCCAATGGAGCTTGTTAGAAGAGGCTTAACCCTAATGAGTGAATTATCTACGCAACTATCAATCAAAATGATTTGTCTATGTAGTAATCGTATATAATAACAATGTATGAGGTATGTTTACATACATACTTTTAGAAATTTTATTTTAAGCTTACTACTTTTACTTTTTACTTTTATTACTAAGATAATATAATCTCCATTCCTTCATAATTATTAACGAATTATGTCTTATAACTAAGTTGCTATTATTAAAATGTATATCAATAAAATAGCAATACGGCGTATAACAATTTCATTTTGGAAACTGTTGTTCAAGTCTACAGATAAATAAGTACATTGTTAAGCTCGATCAAAGACTTTCTTCGAGGTTTACCTACGGCTGACATAACGGTGCCACATATACAGGCCGTGAAATCATGCAGCAAATATTACTCGACAGCACTCAGAAAACTTTTAAGTACTTACATACATTTATCTATATCTGTACGTACACAACTGTCGTTTTAATGGCCCACATAAATGATTCTTCGCGAAACCAAACTTATTCCAAATATCTGAATTGCCTTACACAGACAAACTTAGAAAAATCATACAAAGACCTCAATTGGAAATATATTTTAAGTACATTAATAAATCAAAATGATTATTTAAATTTGTCTTGATCTTTAGTCGTGGTTACATTGGCATACATTTTTCTTATAGGTATAAGGTTCATAATTGCTAAATGTTAAAGTGTATTTATATTGCGAAATTATTATTGTAATAATAATATATCATGACAATGTATTTTTTCCAGGGAGAGCATAGATACATTAGTGCGGAGTGCCACGATTGTGACGGATGCCCTTCCGAGAAAGCAGAGCATGTGCTAAAGAATGTCTAGCCTGAATTACAGAACGTCTAGAGCTGATAAAAATGATTGGCGAAGACCTGTCGCCATTGACAGTGAGAGGTCATACCAACAAGTAATTACATTTTGCGAGACTGTCACAATAAAGAAGGAGATGACCAAATGGGAGAAGCAGAAAACAATATCGCATCTGGACAGTCAGCAACCAAGATCAAGACGCAGGAGGAGGGAGGTGTTCGAGGGTGCAGGAGAAGGGGGCTATGGTACTCAAGGCGAAATTGACAGTTCAATGCAGGATTTTCCCTCAGGATGGCAAATTAAAGCGGCTAAATTCTATATCCACTTATATTTCGTCCCAAACGGGATGTAATTATCATTGTAAGTACATTGTATTTATGATTAGGACGCTGCGGTTTTTGGACTACATAATATTTTCCAACAGATATGGTGGAGTCGTAATTAAAAAAAAATACAGGCAATACATAATTTAAATTTGTAATTATTTTTATTTACAAAACATAATGTCGACTAAATTTAATTAATATGTCATGTTTCTTTTGTTGGCGGTGAAGGAAAGCATTATGAGGAAATCTGCATGTCAACTAACAAATCTCTGATATGTAGTGTCCAGAGAACGCCGACCAGCTGCGCTTTCAATTATCTGTTATACTCTGTGATCATGTTTGAAAGTAGAAAATTGGATACAGCCACATCAACAAGGTGTTACATTTTTTGTTTTTGCTTATCTCGAAATAGACATAGCATAACATATTATTATCTTTTCATGTTTGTTAAAATATATTTGTTAGTTTGAAATTTCAGTATAAAAGTAAATTGAAATAGATAATAAAATACTTGTACAGACTAAAAGTTGTCAGGTGTATAAAAAAGTTAGTAGTCTTCAGTGCAATCGTAGCGTTCAACACTTGTTTGCCGGCAATTAGGTGTCCGTCCGGCTAATGAGCACGTGTTCACCAATACGTGGTACGGCAATATTTCATTATTACTTGCTCCCTATTTTATTTAATACATATGACGTGTTAAACTGTACAAATGTTAGATAAATTCAATATTTAATGCGTTTTACTATTGACTCTGGCTATTTTACTGAAGGATGGCTGATGGGGCTAGAAAATTCTTGAGTGAGGCCCCGTACTGGCAACTGACATATGGAACATCCATCTCGAAGGTAGACGTACGACCTGATCCCTATCGCAGCATGGCGCTTAAAGTAAATCGCTTTTGGCTGGACGCCTTGGAAAATGTTACGGAGATCGTCATACTAAATCTATGATGATGATAACTAATTACTCTAACGAAATAGCAATGTATTTTCATATTGTAGTAATTATTGTAAAATTTTATCATAATCACAGCTTATTGTCTATTTTAATATGAATGTACTAATTAAATAAAAGGTATAAAAATCCGGACTCTAAGCTCTAAAGGCAGTGTTTTGTTTAACGTAGCTTGCTTTCTATGTGAATAAGCAAATACAATTTATATGAACTTGAATAAAGTACCCATGTGTATCGGTAGTCACTTGAGGCAAGTTTTCTTGCAATATATCTTTGAAACTATAACATTACTACTTCAAATAGTTCCTTGGAATAATATATTGAAAGAGATACAGTACACTCAGCTATATCAGCTCTAGGGGTAATGCAGATCGTTTATTTCCTTCAATAAATAAACAAATATCATATGTTTATTCGTGAATATTTTTATAACATCTACCCAGCTTCTGCCGCTTTTATATAGTTCTGTACTTAATATTGGCCTACGAATGAATAAAATTGTAGTGAATTTTTACGACTCCAAATAATCAAAAATACTTAACAAAATAATAGAGAATTTCACTCAGAAACCTGTATAAGAATACTCATCACTCACAGAGTAACGTATATACTTTACTACAAGCTTCCATTGAGCAAGAGAATCAACAGGTAGAACCGTTTGAAACTTAAACAATATCGCTGTAACACTTTCTAGCGTCTTTACTGTGTCAAGTTCTTTCAATGTCACAGTCAATTTCACGTGTAAGTGAGTGCTACACACTTCGCATATTTATTGCTTTACAATTAGATTTATCAGCCAAAAACATATGTAGGGCATATTTATGCTATTTAATAAAAATAAATTAATTCCCATTTACAAAAACACTCATTAAATTTTGAAATGCTCTTAAACATTTATGAGTCTTAAATTTATATGCAGTTGTTGCATAATTAGTGTTTAAAAGCGTTTTTGAAATTAAAAAGCGTTTCTGAAACTAGGCGTAATGATTGTAAATAAACAAGTAGTATTTTATGACACGACAAGCGCTGTTGGCTTCAGAGGACTGTTACAATTTAATAGGGTTTAAGAGTATAAGTGCATAAAATGCTCAGTCAGCGAATTTTATGGGTTTTGATGGTAATACAACAGAACTCTTGTTTGTACGAATCCCTGTTTTTGCGGCTACTAAGAAAAATTATAATGGTCACTTAGGATTTCCGAAGTGTTTGCCTGGATAAAAAATGTGAGGAGCAATTCAAGATTACGTTAGAATGAGAATACGCCTACATTTTTAACTTTAACGGTGGGCAACAGTCGAGAGAATGACAATCAGTGTCACTATCTTGTAACCTTAATGTGGATATAATATAAAATGAAAAATGTTATAGTTGATGTATAAACATATAGACTAAGGGAATGAATCAAATAAAGTAACTTCTTTACGTAAACGCCTTTTAGCATGAAAACAAGTTAAAAACAATAATTTTATATTGTCATAGTAAAAGATCTGAAATTTTACATTCACTTAAGCAACATCATACGCACCTAATTCAATTGGTACACAGGCAATCGAGTTGACGGTTAGTAAAATTTACGTAGTAAAATGGAAAAGTTAGTTTAGCAGGCGAACGACGCTAAAGGGTATTGCTACAATGAAAATGTTTGCTACATAGATACAATATACAGTAGACGTCGTAAGTAAAGAATCAAGCTAAGGCGATGATTTTGTCAAGTGATACAATGTGTAAGGTTTGTTATCTTTGTAAACACTGATTGGCACAATGATTTATTTAAACAAGAATAAATGGTTACAAGCACGAGTATGTGTTTTTTCAAATTAACTTTTCGAATTTTCTTTATCTAAACGTCAAATATATAGAGTTAAAGTTTCGCAAGCTATAGGATCGTGACGCTTATCAAAATCTTCATACAGTTTGATGTTTAAAAACGAGAACTAATCATAGAAGTCAGTATCGAAAAAACTCACACTCGAGTCTGTGTTATTGAAGTGACACAAGTAAAAGTGTGAAATGTGAAACGACATTATATTCTGTTTCTATGTGGCTACATATGTATGTATATTTTTCCATGTATATGTATCTATTTGTGTGTGGATTAGTGTGCAGTGTGTGTGTTTCGGGGTTTATATCAAAAAATTCTAGAGAGTAGAGAGCTAGTTAGTTGCTGTAGATTCCTGTTGGAGCTGCGCTGCACTAGTGGGCAGAAAGGAACCGATGGAGGTAGATAGTTTCCTAAATAATTTGAAGTCACGATCTTCAGTAGTAAAAAAGCGATGAGAAAGAGAAAGAGAAGACAAGTATTTAACAAACGCGACAACAAGAAGAGCATGAATGCGCTTACGAAAGTAAAAAAAAAATAGGTTGATTCACGTGGGTCCGCGTATGTTGTACTAGATTATTCTTCCATATACATCTTAGTCCCATAGTCTATAGTTTGCTCAGCTAAATTTCATAATAAATAAATAGAAGGTCATATTCACACATGAGAGATCACCACAGCTAAAGGGGCTCAAATGAAATGGGATATTTTGGTCTAATGATAATAAATAAAAAGTTCAATGTTACAACAAAATGAATGGTATAATTTATTACATTGGGAGAATAAATAATACCACATTAACCAGACTAAGATATTTTTAAGAGATTTTTTTTTGCAGCAAAACGCTCAAGCTCAAAATTATCACCTGGGCCAGTTTTGCTTTGATGGCCCCACATGGTCCTATAATTTTAGGGAATTATGCGCAGCTAGTGTGTTTCTATGGTTATTTTAAATTACGTTCTCTTTGAGAAATCCTAGACGTAAACTCGACATGTAATTATGGGTCAAACGTACCTATGCAGTCAGATAAATTGAAACACATATAGGTACAAAGACTGCTTAACGAGACTATTAACGAGACTTTGTTTACAATTGAAACTGCTGTTCCCAGTTAATAATTAGGTATAAAAATTTATTAAGCGACTTTCTTTAATAAATAATTCCAGATTTCAATTATTCACATTAAAAAGCTACTGAACTGACCTAATGAGTTATTATTTATCTATCACTCTTCAACCTTCATAACGATTTATACAGGAAATTTCTTGTAAATATGTAGAAGTGGTCACCTTGGAGTTTTTAGCCAATACGAATCCGACACATACCTATCGGCCACAACGCCACTTGGCCACCATTGGCGTCTGAGACGGTACTATGAGCATTTTCTACAAGTAAAACAAATGGTTGTGTATTAAAAAACTCATACAAGTACACTCATATCCAGACCCTGCACAGGTGCTTGTAGATAAAACAAAAATTTTAATACTAGATAAAAGTGACTACTAAATACACTTTGATGCAAGCAGAGATATATCAGTGGTTGTATCTATTGCTCTTACAATTGTACCTTTTTTTTACTTGGTGAAAATCCTCATAGGACTGTCCCGGCTGCACAAAGGGGTAGCAGCCGGGGAGTGCCGGACTTTTACCAGCTAAAAACCCCGAGGTGAGTACTTTTACGAATTAGTTGGGACTGTGGGTCCTGTAATCATTTCGCCGCAGCTTATATTTTGTACCTAACGTGACCAAGAGCGTCATCATTGATTTGTCTGTTTGGTTCTAATGACCATTGTTTAAGATTGTTTTATTAAATTTTATGAACATTTCTTAATTATCTTTTCATTACCACTGAGCATTTGTAAAAGCCTACTTAGATTGCCATACGATATTATATTTCAACTATGTACTCAAACGAATTAAAAATACTTAACGGTCTGAGAGTTCGTGATGGATTTTGAACGATATGAATTCGCAGGTATACATGAAAAGTAGGCCCTTCTTAATAGAATAAGTTTTATTGATAGTTTATTAACGTATTACATAATTAAAAGCTTACCATCTGCCATGTTGGTTAACTTCCTTAGTCAATGTACTCAGTGTAAACTAATTACCGGGTCAGTTTCGCCTGCCAAGTGCAATAGAAGCAAAAAATAAATTGTACAAGCTCCGCAAATTATTACAGCCATAAAAAATCTTTATAAACTCTTTTGAAGAAAATATATATCTCAGAAGGTTGAACTTAATTATTTTAGTTTATTAGACGTACGTATATGTGATTTATACTGTTGTTATGGTATTTGTACTGTTAAAAATATCATTTTTAAAAATATTTCGACTCTACATAGATGTTAGAAAAGTTAAAATTTTAAACTAAATTCACATAGATATTGGCAAAACGTATTTTAGAACATTTCCACAGAATATACAATGCAATATACGTTATTTACAATAGTATAAGAATCATCCATAGTATTACGTTTGGTAGTTTTGTAAAAAAAGAACTTAAAAACAATTGTAATTATCACCTAAACATTTTCTTTATTTTTTAATAATTACATAAGTAAATCTGGTTCAATAGTTTTTGTCATATACTAGATTAATCTATAAAAACAACCATTTTAGAATTGTGTATACTATACGTCAGAGAATATAGTAAATATTATCGAAATGTAATATATTTTCTGTATATATCAATAATTTTGAAGTATTCGCAATACAACGCAATTTCAAAGCTACAACCTGAATAATTCTAATAAACGAATACGTTTGCAACTCCATCATGCGTTGATTCCTGTTACATATTCGAGTACGTCCTCATGTATGTGAAATATCCCTTTATAATATTTCTAGACAGAATTTAAACCGTCAGAAATGGAAATTTCTGATTCCGTGAATTTTGTTTAAACACTTTCTATATGCAGGACGTAGGTATTTCAAATTGCTCGAGTTATATATGTGAATATATTAATTTCTATAATGGTTAAAAATAGTATGCCATCACGACATACAACATTTTCATAGAATTACTACAAAAAATTAAAATAATATGCTTCTTTTCCCCAAAAAAATGATAAAAGAAATTATAAGTTATACAATGAAATTATTTACTTACAATTTTATGACACCAATCGATGTGAAATATATTATTTTCAAGATAAAATGTCGATGTTCTATTTATACTACCATATCGAGGGGTTATTATTATTTAGAATGTGTAAAAAACACTGATTCCGAAAAAAAAAAAAAAATTACTATATCACAAAAAAAATGTCGCTTAAACCAAATAGCCTTTCACCCCTCGATATATATAATAAGTGTAATATATTACACTGGCTCGACAAATTGACAACAATGCACGTGATGCTAAGTACAGTATAGTCCAAAAACGAAAGCGACCACCAATTAATGAATATCCATTGATAGTCTCTGTCGTCATGTTGGCCCACATATGCCACGACTGAAGGTCGCCAGATATATGAGTTACTGGATATACACAAGCTGATCCCGAAACGCGACAGGCCGCAGCGAGTCAGCATGACGGACTTTACACTTGTGTACTGTAGTCATGACACAGTTCGGGCATTTGTCCTACCGCAATTTTTTTTTGATAATTTCTTCTGTATCAGTTCCTCGTGTTTTAGTATAGGTTGGTATGGTGTGTGGTGGTGGAATTTTTGGCAATTACTGCATAGGTAGTACATTTATACTTAGGTAAGCATTAGGTTAGTACTTAGGTAAGGATTATTATTGACAAAGGTTAGGTACGGTCTATTATCAATAAACTTCGAAATATTTACAACACTACAGCCAGTAATCTCAAGATTGTTGAAGCGGAATTGTTTGTGAAAGTTGCTTAGCTGAGAAGGAAGTATGTGGCATGAAAATGGTAACAATTGATAGTCGTGGCTTACCATCCGATACACAAGTTTGGAAAGTAATAGTGCCATAGGACTTTATCGAATAGCTAATACTATGCTTATTACATTAACATTAAAATAGGTCTTTGTATTATAAATGCTACTTTATATTGTATTCCTAATTATAATATTACATTGAAAGTAAATGATTATACACATTTCCGGTACAATCATATTTTTTTATAGCATAAAATTTTTGTATAATAAAATTTACATATCAATAAAATAAATATCTAAAAACACTTTTGGTATTTTAAAGTTAGATCCAATTTTTATTTTATGAATGCATTAATATATTAAGTTTTAAATCGTGTTAAGATATTATATTTAGATGCATCCACATTATTGGTAATAGGCGTTTTCATTCTTACGAGTGTTTCGATGTGGTCCACATAATTACGCTGAGACGACATTTTGTGATCGCAATCAACATAAACAAAACAAACTGTAAACTAAACATGTTATTTCTTATTCTGATTTGATGGTTTCATTTTGAATAATTTGATGGATTCATTTGAAGATTTATTTTAAAGCTCTCCCGCTATAGGTTTTATGTCTTAGAAATACACTTTTAGTTGGATGCTGGTGCAATCAAATAAGGTCGCTAATTATCAAAAAACCTGGAGTCTATCGACAGTTGCTATGATCAAATCATAATCAGAAATGACATTGCACCCTAAAATACTTATAATTGCCTTATTTACAAAATTTCCTTGGCTTTCAGTTTCGAAAAATATCTATGAATAGTTTTGTCTCATTATAGACATTTACCTTGAAAATAAGTACGATATTATAATATTGGAATACATACTAATAAAATTAATTTAGTACGACGTAGGTGCAACTAATGTTAAAGGGACATATAGGTAGATCGGCTCATTGAAGCGGATGTAACCGAGGTCTGAGCCATCTCCGCCGTTGAATGGCGATGACTCGCCTCCCCTACGTGTGGTAAGGTGAAGCGGAAGCGGGTTTTCCTCTATCAAGCATCTCAGACGGATATCATGAACAAATTCTATCCTTATAATATAACTAAAATAAAGAATGACAGCCTGCAAGGGTTTTCGCGGCCTTGAAAATATCTTAAGCTCTGGGTTGATTGTAACTATATATATTTCATATGTATGATATATTTCAGAACATATCTAATTTATATATTCATGAAAAACGAAACCAATTTATTCTTCTTTTAAAAACCCGAAGTTCGCTTTTATAGCATTTTTGGCTAAAAGTTACCTTTTTGGTAAAATTTACTGTATTTGTATAACTGGAGGGAGTAACAGTTTCTATTTAAATATATGATAAAGCATACTTAAACACAAAACATATATAAACATTAAAGTGTTATTTTACTGCACTTATAGTTAAAATAAAAGTTGAAATAAATCATTACACAGTACAAACTAAAGTCGCTGTTCCTAAAATACTTAACAGATCTTTAAGTGGTTTTCACGATCAACTATTATATAAAAATGTATAATAAGAATTTAAAATTCCTCAGAGTCAAAAGCCACCCTTACGGACCATCGTCCTTTCTTACATAGTAGTTCATTCGTAGTGACTCGCTTTGGCCTGACACGTTTCGGAATCAGCTCGTGTATATCCGTAACTCATATATCTAGAGACCTTCAGTCGTGGTATATGTGGGCCGACATGACGATGGAGACTATCAATGGATTTTCATCCTTTGACAGTCGTTTTCGTTTTTGAACTAGACTGTACTTACCACCAGATGCACTTTAGTAAATTTTCGAGCCAATTAAAAAAAAGATGAAATGTTCTGGAATTTAAAGATCATCAGCTAGTGCCTAATAGTGTAACTTCGATATGTGCAAACGCCGTGTACGTTTAATTTTAGTTTATTGTTATAGTTACGTAATCAAAAGTATACTGTTAGCGTGTTCTAATGATGTACAAATATATTTTGCGTATATTGCGGTTATAATAATAATAGTAATTATTATTATTATAATTATATCACAAAAAATGTGATCACAGACATATTTGCAGTTGGTGAACCAACTGCGATCTATAACAATATATAGGGATAGTAATTTTCCAATTGCAAAGTAAAATTTGTTCTTCAATCCAATTTATCGTTTCGTAACAACAATGATAAGTGCTTTCATAGTTTATTTATACGGAACCCAGTTTCGCCGACTCATACTTGGTAATTTTTCTTTATTTATTCCAAACTTATGTTATATTTACTCTTAAACTCACTCGTGTTGTTATATAATAAAAAGTTTTTGAAACGTATTTACTACAACAATTCAAAAATTAACTTTCTCATTTACAAATATAATATTAACTTCTAGATTTTGCATTTTATATAATCTTATTCAAATATGCGTATAATTGAAATTTCTTATTTTTCTGCTGCCTACTCACCTACTCACAACATTTAGTCATTAATGTACGTAATGACGGAAAAAACTTAATAAAGAAGTCATTTTAATACGAGAATATGAACGTGATATACCTAATATTGACAACTCAATGTTCAGTGTCCATTTTGCTTAAATATTTTTGCACATACCGGTGGAGCTATAAATATAAGCAAATTAACCATGTTTCCGTCTGTCAACTTTCCATTGTTTAATTACTTCTATATCAAACGAATTATACTCAATTGATTTGTCTGCGCGTACATGTTGAAACAGCTAATTCAATTCTCGTTGAAAAAGTATTTATAAGTAATGAATTATGTTGCTGTTGAAATTTTACTTACTTTCGATAGCAGAAAATGAATTTTGTTACGCTATGAGCAAAAAGAGTTATTCATACGTACCTATATTGAATGAATAACGCGTTGATAATAGGAATTATTTAATCTTAATTTATGAAACTGAGAGAAATCGAATTAAGCTTTGTTTATTCAAATAATTTTTCCAATCTTTACTTATAATAATATAGTAACAATTACATTGAACTAGTCCCAAAATTAAGCTTGCACTTGGACTGTGGGTACTAGACATAGATATACATACTTAAATATATATATGTATATAAACCATGACTCGCGATAAGCTCATCTGCTTATCACAGAAAAGTTTATCACTACTGGGACTCAAACCCAGGACCTTAGCACCGTAAGTAGGGCTACTACAAACTGCGCTATCAGGCCGTACTTAGGTATACAAAGAATATTTTACTGTTTACTTGGTTTTTCTCTTAAACTACAGTTATTGTAATCGGAATATTTTTTATGTGAATATTTTTGATGGTAGGGTGATTGCCCGAACTGGGTCTTGACCACAGTACACAAGTGTAAAGATTATCATAGTGGCTCGCTTTGGCCTGTCTTATTTCGGGATCAGTTTGTGTACATCCAGTCTCATACACCTAGAGACCTTCAGTCATGGTATATTTGGGCTAATGGAGACTATCAACGGATTTTCATCCTTTAATGGTCGCTTTCGTTTTTGAACTACGCTGTACTTACAATCAGGAGCACTGTAGTCACTTTGTCGACGCCGTGTAAAAAATAATTAAATCCAAATACTAATAACAAGTGTAACAAGTTAACTGTTAGGTAAAATTTTAATAGAAAAAGTAAGTAATTAGGTTATTTACTTTATACCTACAGTCAGTCCATAAAGTATTCGTACACTTTGCAATTTCGTAAGAAACTCAACAGAACAATGCTATTTTACATGCTGTGTCCAAATAAAAAATACTACCAACTACGGTATGTAATATGCCATTTATTGCGAAAAAAACACAACGACAAAATATATAACATACAGTAGAAAAAAATTGCAGTACGAAAATAAATCAATTTTGAGGGCCAAACAAGTATTCGTACACCTATCGATTCAACCAAAGCTGGCGTTATTTTGGAGCGAATTTGGTTCAATTCTTGAAGGGAAGGGAGGGGTTTGACACTAGAGCGTCGTATAATACTGATCACAAGTAACTACAAGTGACTCCGAGAGCGCATTCAACTGCAGAGCCGGCAGAACCATAATCATGGGTCGTAAAGGCAAAGAAACGTCGCTGGAGGAGCGAAAGCTCACCATCCGCCTTCATATTCAGTATAAGTCACAGCAGGAGATCGCAAGGCTTATTGGAAGACCGCGGTCAACTGTTCAAAGTGTGATTGACCGTCTCTGTAAAACAAAATCCCTACAGAACAAAACGAGATGTCGACGCCCGTTATGTCTCAGCGAGCAGGACAAGCGCGCTATAGTGCGCGAGATTAAAGAAACCCTCGTACGAGTACCTCCAAAGTTGCTGCAGAGCTAGAGCGACGCGGTACCAAGATGTGCAATGAGACAGACCGTAAACAGCTATGAGAATCGGGGTACAATGGATGGACTGCGCGTAAAAAGTGTTGGGTAAGTGAAGCGAACAGGAAGAAACGCCTAGCTTTTAAGAGGGACTATCGGTCCGACGCTTCTGAACAGTGGGAGCGGGGTTACTTCTCAGATGAGAGTAAGTTTAATATTTTCGGGTCTAACGGTAGGCAGAAATTGTGGCGGCACAAAGATGCCGAACTCGAGCCCCGTAATCTAGTGCCAATTGTTAAGTACGGTGGCGGTTTAGTGTGTGTATGGAGACGCATGAGCGCCGCTGGTGTAGGCAACCTATACTTTATTGATGGCACAATGGATCATATGATCTTTTAGACATATTGAAAATGCACATGCATGCCAGCGCTGCTAAGTTGGGATTGGAAAACGAATTTGTCTTTCAACAAGATAATGACCCCAAGCATACAGCAAGAAATACGAGGATGTGGCTTTTGCACAACTGCCTCAAATAGCTTCATACACCTTCTCCAATCTCCGAACATGAGCCCCAAAGAGAATTTGTGGAGATATCTCGAAAGGGAGATAAGAAAAAGGGTAATCTCCAACAAGAGCGACTTGAAAACTGCATTAAAAGAGGAATGGGATAAAAATTTACTCCTCATTCACGGCTAAGTATGTGAAATCTCTCCCTAGGTGGATGGAAGCAGTCATCAAAGCCATAGGATACCAGACCAAATATTGAATTGTAGATATACACTTCGAAAGTAACAATCTGTTACAAAAACTATAACTGTACGAATACTTGTTTGGACCTCAAAATTAGTTTATTTTCGTTCTGAATTTTTTTCTACCGGATGTTACATATTTAGTTGTTGTGTTTTTTTTGCAATAAATGGCCTATTACATACCGTAGTAGGTAGTATTTTTTATTTGGACACAGCATGTAAAATAGCATTGTTTTATCGAGTTTCTTACGAAATTCCAAAGTGTACGAATACTTTATGGACTGACTGTATATGTAAGTTTAAAATTTATTATTCTATCTTAATAACTATTTCAGTAAATAGGCTATGTAGGAAGTAGTGTAACTATCTCCGCAAACTCAAAATATTTGCTAACACAAGCAGTTGGGCTTGAGAAAACTGTTTCTTGGCAAAGAACCTATAACCGCAATTCTGTAATAAAGATACCAGTAGGTTACACAATACTCATGTATTAATTAAATTCTCTACTCATTTCGCCTAGTAAATACAATTTATATGAAATAAACATTTTGAGATTACCAACTATTTAAAATATTTTAATGAAAATGTAATGCATAGATTTTTTACTATAATTACGAAATATAGTATTTGTACACATAGAAGAGCAAAATGCAATCAAATTAATGAAAAACGATTACACTTATATTTTGCGTTTATTTTTATAACCATAACTGCATTATGGTCATCTATGTTTTAACTACAGCAGAATCTTCAATTGCATGCACATTTATGACTCCTTAACGTTTTGAAGGGATTTAATCATGATTAAATAGCAACAAAATTAAAATTACGACTACATTTTTTAATCGTTAATCATTAATCAGATTACATTCTGCGCATCTCTATTTGTACAAAAGAAATAAGTTACATACGTTATAAGCAATATAAAAAAAAAATCTGTCAATCTATTTTAATTTAGTACTCGAAGTCTATCCAAAAATGTCAAAAAAAACTAGTTCTACTAGTTATGCAGGTAAATACAGGGTGGCCCATAAGTCCTTTGAAATGAAAAAAAATCATTAAAATAAAACAAATTACAATATGAATTATATTTTTATTTACAAATAAAGCTTGAAAAACGGGAATTATTTTTTTAAAGTAATCTATACTAATATTATAAAGCTGAAGAGTTTGTTTGTTTGTTTGTTTGAACGCGCTAATCTCAGGAACTACTGGTTCGAATTGAAAAATTCTTTTTGAGTGGAATAGACCATTTATCGGGGAAGGCTTTAGGCTATATAACATCACGATGCAATTATTAGGAGCGAAGAAATAATGGAAAATGTGAAAAAAACGGGCAAAATTATTCATCCTTGAGGGCTTCCATTGCGTGCGCTGCAAAAACGGTTCAAGATACCAAAAATATATGTATGAAAGAATTATTCCTCTTGAAATGATCTAAAAAAACGTCCGCGACAGTATATGTCTATCTTTTAAGATTATGTCACTAGAACCGTTTTTATTGTAAACAAATTTGGTCGAAATTATGCATTATTTGTTAAGAGTTGTATCAACGTAATAATATTAATCTTTATCCAAATAAATGTGTTGTTGATTAAGAGTATTTAATTGTGAACAAAATTGTCTTTGACATCACTTAATTTCAATGAACATCTTAGAAGATATTACAAAACCTTACATAGCAAAACAACGTTTGCCGGATCAGCTATAGTGTCTTGATAACCGCGAAACTCGAGAACGGCTGAACCGATTTGACTGATTTCTTTTTTGTTGTGTTTGTTGAAGTCTGGGGAAGGTTATAACAGAGAGAAGATTTTAAAAAATTATCTGATAAAGTCTAAAAACAACACTTTTCTATATTCTCATACAAAACATTTGTTATAAGTCAATTTGAACTTTAACACCATAGCATAAAGTTTAAATGTTAGTGGACGGGTTCCGGGAAGGCAAAACAATTATTGAGTGACGTATAAATATTAATGTCAATATTTGTCAATTTTTATACATATAGCATTAAGGCCAGGTTCCTTCAAACAATTTTCAAAAAACAGCCGACAGGCCAATAGCTATTAACATTAAAAAAAACAATTTGACTTTGTTTTAGAGAAATAGGGCAGAACAAGGTCTGCCGGGACAGCTAGTGTCTTCTAAATGTAATCCGTTACGATCACGGCACTCTTGCAAACGATGTCTAAAATTGTCGATAACTGCGCTGCACGTGTCTACTGAAATGCTTGCCATTTCTCTGCGGATGTTTTCTTTTAGCGCATCAATTGACCGCGGGTTAGTGACGTACACTTTAGCCATAAGGTAGCCCCACAAAAAAAAATCCATTGGAGTCAGAACCGGACTACGTGGTGGCCAGGAAATGTCTCCTCTCTTAGAGATTACTTTGCTAGGGAAAAGTTGACGGATAACGGGCATAGCAGTGTTAGAAGTGTGGGAAGTTGCTCCATCCTGTTGAAACCACGTCTGAACATTAAAGCCTGGAAAATTTTGCAATTTTGGTGTGAAAAACTCCTCTATCATAGCTACATATCGCTCCGAAGTAACAGTAACCGCGCGTCCTCTAAGAAGTAAGGCCCTACGATGCTATGGGCTGACATAGCGGCCCAAACTGTCACTTTAGGACTATGTAAGGGCTTCTGAAGCCTAAGTTTTGGAAAGATGGAGCTCCAATAGCGGCAATTTTGTTTACTAACATGCCCGTTAAGATGGAAGTGAGCTTCATCAGAGAACATTATGTTATTGAACGAAGTAAACCGATTTAACATTTCATTGGCATAATTTTCTCTCTGAATGGCGTCAGTATCTTTTAATTCTTGCACCAACTGGATTTTGTAAGGGTGCATAAGTAAATCTTTCTTCAAAATCCGTTGTAACGATGTTCTGGGTACGTTTAATGCACTGGAACGCTTATGAGTTGACAGTGTAGGATTTTCACGAATAGACTGTGCCATTGAGTCGATGTTTTGTTCCGTACGTGATGTCCTTGGGCGACCCGACCGCGGTTTTTCTAGCGTCAAACCGGTCTTCTCGAACTTAAGAACCCAATTCTTAATCGTTTGAAGAGATGAAGTGTCGTCAAAGTTGTGTAAACCTTTGTGTTCTCGAAATTTACGCCGCGCAACGGTTGCCGAATTGTTGTTTTGGTAAAACTCACGCACACAAAACGTACGGTCTGCTCCGGTGAAACGCTCCATCGTGACTAAATTCCCAGAAACTGAAGTTACTGTCCCCGCTTCCCTTGCACCGCTCACGCGCATCGTGTTCGTTTTATTCAAATTTTACTTTTCAAAGGACTTATGGGCCACCCTGTATTTTACAAAAATATTTATATGTATATTAGTTATATTAGACTTGTTACAATTTATTATAATTTTCGCTCGGCGCATATCCGCCGATAAAAATAGCCGGCTTGACTTGAGGGAGTCTGCTGCCCGGATGAGAGGGAGGTGGTACGCAGTGTCCGGCGCGCCGCCTGAGAGATAGGTTTTGGAGGGATGGGCGTTTTACTCCTACCTTTCCCAAAGACGCAGCCTCAACAAAGCATTTCGTTTCCCGCGCGTTTGGATGAATTTGGTTTCCCAGGCTCCGGTGGAGTGATTAGAGGGACATCCCGGGGGTTTTTAGTCAGTAGTAGTCTGAAAAACCGGGGTCGCTGCCCCCACAGCGGTCCTGATGGTCCATGTAGGATTTTCCCCAGGTTCACGAAAAAAAAAAAATTATAATTAAATCAATGATCTCAAGATTGCTTATTATTATTATATTGTTAAAATTTGAGAACTTAGAACAAGTAGACAGCTCACGCAAGATGCCCGCGAAACAAACTTTATACTGTAACTTCATAAACTGTGCTCAAGTTTGCTCTCCTCGCCTCATAAAACGTTTATATCAATTTGCTTCAGAAATATTGGATAAACGTTCCATTAAACTTACAGCACAAATAGACACGCCACTTGTAGAAGTTTCAATGTCTATAGTAGTTAAAGATATTTTAATTTAATCCAATCATATGTAACAATAATATATGGGGGTTTACAGCTTACAATTTACAAGAGAGCCGAAAAAATTTATTGCTTTAGCTTGTTGTATTTTGTATTGACATATCCTTTATAGTTTTGGTTCAAAATAAAATAAAAACCATAGTCTTTTATTTTTATTGAGCTTGATAAAAAAAATTGAACTCTTATGGCACCTTTCTTAAATTTTTCTAATAAAAATATATAATTTGGGTCAGCTGTTAGGTACTATTAAGTCAATGATTCGCGTAAAAGGGAGCATTGTATCTATTACAATTTAAGCATGCCATTTTGCCATTGTAACCGAATAAAATCGTCGAAATTATAAATAATTCCTACTCTTCCTACTACTTTAATAAATCTTTAATTTTGTTCTTGAGATATTATTTCTGGCGAAAATAAAAAATAATTTTTAAATATAATGCCATTTTTCAATACAAACGTTTTTAATTTAAAAAATTATGTTGCTATCATAATATTTCTTTGAATTTCTCCAATTCAAATCGATTCTACTAAAAAGAGCCTTCAACAATATTGAGTTAATACTCAGGATGAGGTATAATCATTACGCGGGTATTATCGGCACGATAGAAGCGTTGCAACATAGATATACCGTTGTTCCAAATGGAAATGTAAACTACTTTATACATTATTCCAAGAGAGAAATAAAGTTTAAAAAGCATTTATAATTGGTAATGATTATTGTGATGAATAAAAATAAAAATGAAGATGAAATAATTGTACTATAAGGAAAAACTTCATACAATCTATCCGTTTATATTTATACATAATTTTAAATCAATTTCTCGTTATAATCGGCTAAATTAGTTACCGATTTACTTAGTTACATACCTAAACAGATTGATTTGACGTGTTTAAATGGACCTATTAAATTGTGATAGGTCTATACATATTATCTATTTTATATCTTTTCTATGTCTATAGATCTACTCTATGAATTGATCGATTGATGGAATTGATTAGTAAATAATTTAATAAAGGAATAGAATTGTCACCGAAATATTACATGGTCTACGTTGTCTCAATTCCATATAACTATAAATTTTTTTAACTTTCTGCTAGTTTTATCAACGACGACTTGTTACTTTACCTAAGCTCTCAGAGTTTAAATGAAGAAAGACGCTATTTCTGAATCTACTCATGGTGCACTATAGTAATTGTTATGAAACCAATATTCGAAGTTCCACTTCTGAAATTAAGAACGCGTCTACTAGTTTTATTTCATTAAATAAAATGTGAAGTAAAGTATTCCATGGGAATGTAAAAAGCTCGCTAACAGAAATTAATTTCGTAAACCACAAACTGAGGTTTAAAGCGCTAGAGCTTCAATCCAATTCACCCACAAATTACGTAAAGCTTCAAAGCTTCTGACTTCTAACCACTACGTACGCACGTACACATACATTCTGTATGCATATGCGGTGTGGTGTAAACGAGTGCGGCCTTCGCCGGTGCAATGTAACTCTGTGGGTGTGCGATGTACGTACCTATGTGTGTATACGTGTAACTACAGGCTCCGCTGAAAACTCCCGCCCGCCTATGTTCGCCTAGTACCCTCACGAATTGACACCGTAACGACGTAATAAAAACAAAAATTACACTTAAATTACAAATTATGTTTATTCGTTCAGGATGACACAATTGGTTATTTTTTACAGCAAAAGTTTTAAAAATATAATTAAATTGAAAGACTCACTGTGTTTTCTTAAGAAAATAAAATTTTGTACTAATATGAAGTATTGTTTTATATTCTGTGGTCGTATTTTTTTTACAATGTAAAGTGTAAACTCGGGCATTATAATATACTCGTAATATAAGGTAAGGAATATTGTAGTTTTAAAATAAAACTTCTAAATTGGTCTACACGCGCCAAGTCACAATAGGGAGAAGTAAATAGAAACAAGCTTCATTTTTTTCATCTTTCCTGGCTTTTACCACCTTAACAAGTAATTTATGTATTAACTATAATTTATTTCTCTGTAACTTCTAGTACTTGGTTCAAAAATACCTGACCTACCTATCGTGACGACTAAATCTGGTGATGTCTATTTAGCTTGACAAGAAAAGTTTCAAGTCTCTCAGACAAAAAATAAATCAGAAAAAAAGTGTCAAGTACCCTCAACCTCAACTTCCACCATTAAACTTAAACGTCATTAAAACCGGTATGTAGAAAAATACATTATGTTGAATCGATTACTCTTTTATGACATATATTTAGATACAAAGAGGACACAAATAGTCTTAACGCTTCATGTTTTTAAAGGATCCGTAAATAAAAGCAACCCGTGACCTCACATGAATTGAGAGGCGAGAAAAGCCGATTACATACGGACTACATTCCTTTTCGAAGGGAGTATTTTCTTTATATTGTATAGGAAACCCAACCCACAGTTTCGCAGGATATTTGGAATAAATTTTTTATTGAACATTAACCTTGTTTTTTATAAAAAAATATTCTTAGCTCATACCTATCAGTTGTGTACAAAAGAAAATAGCTACTGTTTTAATCTACAATCTTCCCTTTAACTAGTCCTCTGGGAAACTATTATGTAAATATAGTAGCTATAAATAGATGTTTTTTCGTTTTTGTTAAAGTACAATATTTCCTCTTTATAGAGACCGAGTTTGTAAGATTTCACAATATCGAGTAGCTCCCTTGAGAACGATCGATTTAATTGTTGCAAAGTTTGTACAAAACAGTCTCTGTAAAACTTTTATCCGGAGTCCAAGCTGCTGATTGTGGCGGACGGGCAAACGTAGCGCGACTGTTCCGTTTACAAAATTCACGAAACAATCTAATATGCAAATCTAGATAAACTCTGTAACACCGACAAATAATGTACGTACATCTACGATGTTGACTTTTTGATTTATGTTGAATAGTTACTGATGACTGGTGTTTTTGTAATATGTATTATATCATTTAAACTTTTGGATTTTCTCTTAATTGTCTCACGTATACAAAATCAAATAAGGATCTTTCTTGAACTATATATAACATGTAACATCAATTCCATCCATACATAGATTGATCGACATAATGTATAGGGCGTGAGACTCATAATGTTTTCCTACAAGACAAACGCTCACAACCTGGACCTGCGTTCGAATCTCAGTCTGATGCGAGCATGAGAACAGACATCTATAATATCAGGGCTGGTTCCAGGCCTTGCCGCGAGGTGCAGTGGTTGACAAAATTTATTCAGAGCGCCAGCCAACCAATCACTTAAACGGAGGTAAACCCAAGGGCACACACAAATTATAAGTCCGATAAAGGGAAACTTATTTATTTTATCGTTATACAACTTATTCTATTGATTATAGGTAGTAAACTTAAGATCTATTGAGAGGCAAACTTCCACATTAAAGCATGTTTCTTTGTTTTAACACAAAAAACCCGAGGGTATGCTAATTTATTGATTTTAATATTAAAAGATTATGAACTTAATATCCGATCATTATATATATAACACCGCCCGCTGATGCGACACGGCGATACCTTCAATTGGACCCCATGGAATCGTCCCTGAAGCGATCTAATGGTCCTGAAGAAAACTTCCTAGGCTGCAGGGGATTGAAGAGCGCACTTAATGTCCCCATCAAACTCTACAGCTTCACACGTCGAAGGGCTGCCTTAGCGACAAACCGCAGTTAAAACGTACATCCTAATTTCTTAGGGACAAACTGGAACCCACAATGATGGGCATATTTAGTATGTTTTGAGAACCAACGGGACCCAAATATTTTATAAAAATTAATTTAGCGTTGGCCGAGATTGGAACAGCTACGGCTTGAACTCCATCTTTTTCCAAAGTGTCAAAAATCATGCAACGGATACTTTCATTGACGACGTCATATCTCAAACGGCAAAGATACGGCTATCGTTCAGGCATTTAAAAATATCGACTAAGATAGTCGTGGTTTCGTGGTTGCATCGTTAGATGGCGCTGAAAGTATTGGTGCAAAAAAAATTCCTGTTACAAACAATATCTGTCAATATAACAGTTTATTATCATACCATTCATTATAAATGTTATTTAGATTATAATAATAATAAATAATAATAAATAGCCTTTATTCCGACTTAGTTTTTACATTTTTTTTTTTTTTTATAATATAGTTATTTCCCTAGATTATGTCTCTAAGTGCGGTGTGCCTAACGGCATAGGCCTCCTCCAACTGCTTCCACTGGCTTCTGTCAACCGCAACTCTTGTCCAACAAGGTCCGAGGGTCAGTTTTAACTCATCTTCCCATCTTGTTGTTTGGCGTCCTCTGTGCCGAATGCCGTCTCTTGGGTACCATAGCGTTACTTGCTTACACCACTTTTCCTTGCTACAGCGAAGCATGTGGCCAGTCCATTGCCATTTTAGTTGGTCGATTTTTTGTAAAATGTCAGTAAGTTTAGTCTTGTTCCTGATTTCAGTGTTTCCTATTTTATCCCTTAATTTTACTCCCAACATGCTTCTCTCCATAGCTCTTTGGCATTTAGCAAGCTTGTCCCTATGGATCCTTGTCAGTGCCCAGGTCTCACAGCCATACGTGATACACGGAAGTATGCAGGTGTCAAAAGTCTTTTGTTTAATGTTATTGCTGATTTCTTTATTTTTCATGATTTCCTTTAAAGCCCAATATTTTTTCCATCCCATTGCAATTCTTTTTTCAACTTCTTTTGTCATCTGATCCTTAGGTGATATTATTTGACCCAGATAAACATAATCATTCACGTAATCTAAAGTCCGCCCGTCAATGGTTATGTCTACCTCTTCCGAATTTGTCATCATTTTAGTTTTAATTGGATTCATCTCTAAACCGACTCTACTGCTTTCTTCTGCCAAGTTCTGTATCATGGATTCCAACTGTTTTGGATCTTCTTCTAAAATGACCAGGTCATCGGCAAATCTGAGGTGATTTAAGCGAGATCCATTTATATTGAGACCAACATTATACCAGTCCAGCTTTCTAAATATTTGTTCCAATACCGCTGAAAACAGTCTTGGGGAAAGTGGATCACCTTGCCTAACTCCTCTCTTAATTGGAAATGGCTCGCCTGTTGATTCCAGTCTGATGCTTGCTTTACATTTCTTATAGATGTTTCTAATGGCATTAACGTAGGCAATCTCAACTCCTTGCTCTAGTAAACTTTCCCATATTTGTTCGTGTTTTAGGCTATCAAATGCTTTGGAGTAATCAATGAAGGCTAGGTATATAGGTTTGTTATACTCGTTATACTTTTGCATTAGTTGTTTTATTGTGTGTATGTGGTCTATAGTATTGAAGTTTTTCCGGAACCCAGCTTGTTCTATTAGCTGGTTTTCTTCGAGTTTCGTAGAAATTCTTTCCAAAATGACTTTTGCGAAGACTTTATATATATTCGATATGAGTGAAATGGGTCTATAATTACCCATATCGTCTCTTGGGCCTTTCTTGTGTAACAGGATAATGTGAGATTCTGTCCATTGTTTTGGTATTTTACCCGACTGTAGTATCTCATTAAACACTTTGGCTAATATTGGACTCAGTTCTTCCACTGTACCTCTAATGATTTCGTTGGGGATTTTGTCTGGTCCAGGGGCTTTCTCCAATTTCTGACTGTTTATAGCTTTTTTTATTTCCGATACTAGTACTTCTGGTATTTTTTCAGGTACATTCTCCATTTTGTACTTTATCATTACTTGTGATTCTGCACTCTGCTGATCAGAATATAGTACACGGTAGTAGTTTGTGGCCACCTCCTGGATTTCGCTACGTTTAGTAATTATAAGTTCTTTACTTTTTATTTTTGGTATCCATTCTTTTCCTTTTTCCTTGAGTTCTCTAAGAGCTTTCCTTGAACCTCCTGTTTTCCTAATGTAGGTTTCTAGTTTTTGTAGTCTTCTATTTTTCCTATCCTTTCTTAAACTTTCTCTAATCTGTTTGCTTATGTTAGAAATTTCTTTTCCTTTTTTTGTCTTTTTGAAATTAATTTTTTTCTTTCTTCAATAAGTTTTGATGTTTTTTCGCTGATATAGGACGTACATGCGTTCTGTAATTGATTTATGGTTGTGTCTCTTATCATTCTTTTCAGTTGGCATTCTATTTTATTGTACTTATTCATTGTTCCATTGACTGTATTAACTATATGCATTAGATCTGCAACCTTGCAATTTTCTATTACACTGTTATTGCATTGTGTGTTGAGATATTTACTTTGACCCAAATTTGTCCTGGACCTTGTAATGGGACCATTACCTATGCAGCTACGTACCATTCTGTGGTTGGTGTTGAAGTTTAGATTCTGTATTATACCTGTGTTTCTGATAGCTTTCGTTTTGTTTGAAAGTATGTAGTCTATTTCATTTCTAACTTTGCCGTCCGGGGATATCCAGGTCCATTTGGTCTTAGCTTTTTTGCAAAATACCGAATTCAGCAGCGTTAGGTTTTGTTCTAGCAAAAACTCAATTAATTTTGTCCCGTTCTTACTTCTCTTTCCGCTACCAAATTTACCCATTACGTGTTCTTCACCCTTCTTTCTGGTCCCTACTTGAGCATTAAAATCGCCCATGATTATTAAATTCTGGTCAGAATATTCTCCTGCAGTTTCGGATAGCTGGTCGTAAAATTTATCAATATCGATTTGATTGGCTTGTTCTGTAGGTGCATAAACTTGTATAAATATCCAAGTTTTTCTATGCTCGGGAAAATTCATCTGGACTGCTGCAATCCTGTCAGATATACCAACAAATCTTATAATATTTTTCTTGTGCTTAGATTTAATCAGGAAACCCACTCCTCTTTGTCCTGCTACTTCTCCTTTGTGGTACATAATATATTCATTTTTCTCTTCAATCTCCTCTCCTACTCTTCGCATCTCGCTTATACCTAGGATGTCCCATTTAATATTTTTTAGAGCCAGCTCTAACTCTTGTAGGCTTTCTTGAGTTCGAAGGGTGCGTGTGTTCAGTGTGCAAATGTGTAAGTCGTTGCGTCTCATTTCTTTTTGCTTGTTTACTTGTGTTTTCTTTTTTGGAGGGTTGTAGTCAACTTGCCCCACGGTGACCAGCCGGGTTGGGGTGCGAGTATGTTTACGTAGTTCTCTGTAATGCGTGTTGTTTTGGCTAGTTAGGTTGTTTTGGTTGTTCAGGTATTTTTGTTTGTTCGAGCTGCTTTGGTAACAGTTGTTGGAGGCATTTACATGTTTTTTTGTAACTCTGAGAGTGAAGATGCTCTTCCTCGTGCTACATGGCTTAGTAAATTGGTTTTTACTATTTCCTTTGAAGTTGTTGTCAACGATTCTTTGGTCGAATTATCAGTGTTTGTAGTTATATTAATCTTCTTTTGTGTCTGCGCATTTGGTGATCCATGTTCCCTTTTCCTTTTTTCGCGATTGACTTCGTTTGGTACCTTGACCACCAGTTTATCGTGTTTAATATATGCAATATTTCCCTTTTTTTCTTCTTCTTCTACTGCCAGTTTTAACTTCTTTCTTGTTTCTAGTACATCCTTTGAATAATCCTCCTTTACATATATACCTACAGGAAGGCTTGATCTATTCTTTAATATAATATGTTTTTTCCATATGGACGTAAGGGATACTACAACTGGACGGCTAATATTAGATTGGGATCCAATTCTGTAGATATTACTTATTTCCTGAGAATCCAAATGGATTCCTGCTTCTACAATGATTTCCTTAATGTGATCTACAAGCTCACCCTCTCTCTTTCCTTTCTCCTCTGTGCCAAAGAAAACCAGATTGTATTTTCGCTTGTCTTTTTCAAAGAGATGATTTTTTTTTTCCAATGTTGAAATTTTTTCTTTTAACTTTTTATTTTCTTCATTAATTTCTTTCATCTTTTCATCCAGTGCCTCCATGACATTTTTCGTTACTGTTGTAGTTATAACTTGTGTTTGTTGGTTTAATTTTTGTTCTAACTTTGTCCATAATAATTCCATGCTTTTTTCCATTGTATTGGGTAGTTAAAATATCGAGGATGGTATTACAGTTTGGTATCGATATTTTTTAACTGTTACTATACTTGCAACACTATAACTGACAATGTCACAATCTAAGCCTTATGTTGATAGGTAGTTATGATTAATTAAACTAGTGTTAATATGGCGGATTATTAACTGACTTGTAATTTAAGATTTAGCTCGATAGTACTTCTTGTTACAGTTTAATTTCTTTTACTTTAGTTATTCACTACTTTTTCTGCAGAATTGATACTAAATTGCACTTGTTTATCGCTGTTTTTCACAAAATTCTTAATATTTCGCAGAGCACTCTGATATACGTGTTTATAGTTCGGATACCCACAACAACTTTTAGATTGAGATTCTGCAAATAAACCCATGAGTAAGGTACTCGATTGTGATTTAAAACAATAACCACAGTTGTAAAAGGGCCTTGGGGACTATTTTTATTTTCTGGAAAAAACCGAAAAAACAGTAGAGAGTCTTTACATTAAAGTACAATTTAAATATAAAAAGATTGAGATTGAGTAATAAGTTAAAACCTCAATTAAACTCACTAAGACAACAATTTAGATTATGAAGAATAATTGTTTATACAGCTTTCTTTGCGTGGACGTATACGCGAGTAACGGACAATTGTTTATAAATAACTTTACTACGTTAATCAACTTTTATTCTTGACATAGTTTATACAATTGAGATGTTGAAGTTATTTTCTATTATGATTAGCAAAGGTTGAAAGATGTGCTCTTTTCAGTTGCTATAAAATAGATGTCAATACTTGTATAGGTAAATCGTCAAGCATATTAGAATATTGTGTGTTTACAAGAAATTGATATAAAAATAACGAACATATATTTATATATATCATATATGAATGACATAGGGTGTAGTGGGGAGTCGGCGTCTATTTCTGTCAGGCAGCCTCTATTTATGGTAGAGGTGACAAAAATTAGTTAAAATCGTTGGTTTCCAAGAACTCTCAAAAGGCTCAAGGTGCAGCACACAGCGACAACACCCTGATCACCACGTCGGATCGTGGGCGAAACCTGGTTGCCGATTTTAATCGCACTAGTTATGGCGGTACTCCTGTTTTAGTGCCAAGTCTAACTACCACTACCTACCTAACTACTTCTTCATCATCTGTTATTCTAATAGCAACCTAATGTATCGTGAATTCTGGTGAGGTAGCAAAGCATTGTGGTGGGCTTAGGTGCTGATAGGGGTCAGTTATCAGTTCCCGGATAATGCGTCCTGCCTCACTCTAGTTGTGTCAGTTCCCCGTCCCAATAGGTTGAGAGGGGTCTGGACAAGAGAATGCGTTTATGCAAGCGCTAGCATTCACGCACCAAATATATCTTGCGCAATTAAATGTTTCCAAAATATATTCATCAGAGAGCTCACCTTTGCGGAATGGGGTTCGAGCCCTCGTCTCCTTGATGTGTTTTGAAAATATCACCAAAGCCAAAATCGGCTACGATTTCATCATCATATGAATACAGAAATAAAAGCGTTTATGACTTATATGTTAACAAGGGGTAAAGCAAAAGCTTTATATCGAAACGAAAACTTAATCACCAATACCTGCCTAATAACTTATCACCATAGTGATCCGAAAAAAACCAATTGAGCTAATATAGTTATTCATTTTGCGTTGTATATCGGCTGTAATATGAAATTTTATATGTTATAAATATATTTAAACGAAAGTTTCCAGCAAACTAACATCCACTGCAGCACGATAATATATCTCTACGTGTACCACAAACAATTTATTGCTTACGCATCAAATAAACCTATAGCGAAAATGTCCTTGATTCGGAAAATATTATAAATAAACGAAAATAAATAATGTTATGCGTTTAAATATTCAAGGCTCTTTATATATTGTTAAGTATATTCAGTATAAAACATGAAATATGTAATCGAATATTTGTATTCTTTTAAGCTTGGTATGGTATACCATTCGATACATTCGATCGATACTAAAGTTAAATGTACTTATTGTTAAATTGAGCTGAGTTTATTAGGAAACAGTATTTAAATTAAGCAAAGCGATAAACAGTTGTTTTTACCACCTTTTCTTACAGACAAAGTTTATTTATTTTATAAAAGTCCTAAAGTACTATATCAAATACTAGTCTTTTTTATATTAGTAATAAATATTCTTTCATAATAACGGAATATTGCCACTATTGAAACTAAAGGGTTAAGTTAAAACTTGTGTTCTAGTAAGGCTGTTTATTTTCGTAAATAATAGTAAATTTTAGACAAGTCCGGTTAACGGATTGTTAAAAAGCTTTGTTAAAAATTGCTGAATAGGTAAGTGCCTATTTGTAATAGATTCATTTGTAGCAAATGTCAATATTTCATAAATATGTAATAAAATACTACGAAATGTGTAAAAATCTGTTAATTTAGTAGTAATCACTTTATTTGATCTAAATAAATCAAAAATATTTGTGGTGGTAGGGCAATTGCTCGAACTGTGTCATGACCTCAATACATGACTCTAAAGACCGTCATACTGACTCGCTTGGGCTAGTTGCGTTTCGGGATCAGCTTTTGTATATCCAGTAACTCATATATCTAAAGACCTTCAGTCGTGGGTCGACATGACGAAGGAGCATATCAATGAACTTTCGTCCTTTGATAGTGGTTTTCATTTTTGGATTACACTGTTCTTACCATCAGAAGCACTGTGGTCATTTTGTTAAGCCATTGTAAAAAAACCCTTGATATATAAACAGTATCTATTCTCATGTTTTAAACAGAATATTACAAACGTAACAGGCTTTATTTTTCCCGATATCTGCAACGGTTTCGAGGTTACTAGCTTAAAATTGTTGGCAATCGGTATGTATAAGGCTGGACAGTGTCAGTTTGTATATAGTAAAATAAGTTATAACATATATATGTATGGTCCCTTTTATTCGTTTTGAAAATATAATTTTAGTCATTTGGTTTTAGTTAATTACATAAACTAATTTAATTCGTATTATTTTGGCGTATATTTTTAATGTGTTGGCCAAAATATAAAATATAATACATAATACTATAGTTTTATTACATTTCTAGTACCTGATTGCGACTTCGTCTGCTTTAGAAATGAGTAATATCCGCGTAATTGTTGTGGCGGTAAAATTTTCCATAAAACTGTTTTACTGCTTAGTAACAAATATTATTACACAATAGTGCTATCTTTTATCAGGTTCCAATGAAACGAAACCCAAATAATCATGATTATATAATACATAAGAACTTTAAATTAATCAAAATTATTTGCTGAGTAAAGAATTGTGCTTAAAAAGCTCCAAAAATCAAAGGATTTATTTTCATGTGAAGCTCTAATAAAGTAATTGTGAGGCTTAAAATTTATAGAAAATTTCGTCACACTACGGATAAGAAATAGTAAAAAATTTGCTGTGTTCATTTACATAGTGTTTAAAATAAAATACTGCCTACACAGAGTTGGTCCCTAAATTCCAATAACAGTATATAGCAGTTTAAAGTACCTACTAGTTTGAGCCGGAGCCAAATTGTCCTGTGCATCAGGAAGACAACATGCCCTCATATTTAAACATTAAATTACCCAAATTTAACCTATATTTTTAAATACAATTATTTTTAACAATAATCATATATGATATAAATTGGATTGGATGTATGAATAAACAATACAATTGAGCTAAGCTTTAATCGTCCCTCATGGACACATCGTTAATAAATTTAATGAGAGGATTACTGGTGTTCGAACAAAATCCATCAAACCAAAAATGTCTTTATTCCTTCAAATATCATCGGATATTAATTTCATTAAGAGCCCTGATTATTATCACAACAATCGCATCAGGGATATAATAAATTGAATTGCAAAGTAATAACATTATGCGTTGCACAAATTAAGTGTTAACCGCAGTCGGAATGACGTTTCATTTTAAACTATCGACGGGTGAGAGAAAAACTGATTTTCATTGGGGACTGGTGTGACTGGGAGTCTGCGAGCCGCGGTGGGGGGTCTAGGTGCGTTGGGCGCTAGCTGCGTCATACTTGCTACCGGGGAGAAGAGGGTGTTTGTAACAGAGACCTTCTTTTAAATTCCTTTCGCCTTGTTATTTTGGCATTGACTTAGTTGAGATGCCCGACAAAATATCGTTCAATTGCTATTTCTGAAACATAAGCTCGTACAATTTTTGTAAGCCATTTTATATTATTTGTCTCACAGCGTTATTTGGCGGAGCAGAGCCTAAAAAAACCTTAAAATAATGGCTAAGCACGAGTCGGATTTGCGCGCCGAGGGTTCCGTATAAACTGAAATTGTATGAAAAATTAAACATTGATTGTAACTAGTTTTCACTATTCAGAATTTTCCTGCCCTACAAAAAATGACTATAGTATGAAAATGAGTTCATTCGTGTAAATAAATATTAATCAATTTCGTTGGTTTTTGTAGAAATTTCACGCTTCACTAATATCTTAAACTTTATTTTCAGACAAAAAGCGCTGAAGTTTCGTAATGAATATTGTTATATCTCATGTAATTTAGGATTTCCCTTACTGTTCTAAAAAATAAGTACTCATAAAAAAAGATATAACTACTTAACTGTTTTCAAACTTTTTCATATACTTAGAGATACCTTTTTTTCTTTTTTTTGTTAACCCGGTGGAAATCCCTACGGACCGTCAGGGGATCGGTGAGGACCGCACCCCGGTGTGTCGGACCTGCCCCGCCTAAAACCACCGGGGTGTTCCTTCTCCCGTCTGCCGGATGCTAAGGGCAAAGCCGAGCCATCTTCCTCAGCATCCGGGGACATTCGACTTTATTCGGGCCTCACCTACTAAGCGGGGGGCTGTTATATAGTCGCCGCCCCCCGCGTACACCTAACACATTTCGGACAGAGTGGTGTAGAGTGTCACCCCCCCTCGTCTCCTTGAATTATCATTGGAGCGGTGTGCGGGAACACATTGCACACCGCTCACGCCTGGATCTGGGCGAAGCGCTCCCTCAAGCGCGCCGCCCGGCGTATGTCCTGTTATGGAGGAAGGCCTCTGGCGAAGGCCCTGCTCCGGCGTCCTGTCCGAGCTGGGCGGCGGATTGGGTTATCGGGGACGGCAATATTCTCCCGATCCCGCTTCGTCGCTTCCTTCATCTGCATTGTCTCCTCCGTGAAGGAGAGGACCGCCTGCCATGCCCTGTCACTACCGACCATCGCGCGAGCGAGTGTCGGCAGTGACAGATCACCACCCACCACCCTGATACTTAGAGAAACCTTGCTTCTTGCCAAATTTAATGGTTCTTTGTCAACATGAAATATGGAACCCTAAAAATATAAAATGGCCTCAACAGCTTAATATAACCTTCAACCATAATCCTTGTAGTATTTTACAACACAATTTCTCCTCTCTTTAGTGGTTTTGTGAATCCACTAGCCGTACGCGACTCGTTGCATATTGCATAATAGTTTTAATTTTAACAAATGTTTTAAGCATTGAAAAAAGTCCGTTATTACAAAAAATCGTTTCTTCATATATTATAAACTAGCTGTCCCGGCAGACCTTGTTCTGCCCTATTTCTCTAAAACAAAGTCACATCACAATCTTCTCTCTATTATAACCTTCCCCAGACTTCAAAAAACACAACAAAAAAGAAATCAGTCAAATCGGTCCAGCCGTTCTCGAGTTTCGCGGTTATCAAGACACTATAGCTGATCCGGCAAACGTTGTTTTGCTATGTAAGGTTTTGTAATATCTTCTAAGATGTTCATTGAAATTAAGTGATGTCAAAGACAATTTTGTTCACAATTAAATACTCTTAATCAACAACACATTTATTTGGATAAAGATTAATATTATTACGTTGATACAACTCTTAACAAATAATGCATTAATTTCGACCAAATTTGTTTACCATAAAAACGGTTCTAGTGACTTAATCTTAAAAGATAGACATATACGCGGACATTTTTTTAGATCATTTCAAGAGGAATAATTCTTTCGTACATATATTTTTGGTATTTTGAACCGTTTTTGCAGCGCACGCAATGGAAGCCCTCAAGGATGAATAATTTTGCCCGTTTTTTTCACATTTTCCATTATTTCTTCGCTCCTAATAATTGCATCGTGATGTTATATAGCCTAAAGCCTTCCTCGATAAATGGTCTATCCCACTAAAAAAGAATTTTTCAATTCGAACCAGCAGTTCCTGAGATTAGCGCGTTCAAACAAACAAACAAACAAACAAACTCTTCAGCTTTATAATATTAGTATAGATTAGTACTGTATGAAATGCTATCAATGCTTAATCTAATAAGGTCGTTTAAGTTTAAAAAATTAACGTACAGGCAACGATTGAGTGCGAGGGATCTAGCTTCGCGCGGGACCCTAGCAGTTGCTACTCTCATGCTACATGGTTAATTTTGCATTGAATAGATGTAGTAAGCGCTGGCACTATCTGTAAATTTTATTTAAAAAATCAAATCATAATTAAAATTATAACACGGATACTGATTTGCTCGTATTTTTCAAATAAAACCTTTTAACACTTATTAGTACTTTGTATTAACCTTGCTTTACTTCCCGGATGAGGGGGAGGTGGTGCGCAGTGTCCGGCACGCCGCCTGAGAGAGAGGTTTTGGACGGGTGGACGCTTTGTTCCTATCCCTTCCAGAGAGGTAGCCTCAACAAGGCTTTTCGCTCCCCGGGCGTCTGGAAAAATTTGGTTTCCCAAGCCCGGGTGGAGCGATTAGAGGGACACCCCGGGGGCTTTTAGTTACTAGGAGTCTGATACATCGGGGTCGCAGCCCTCACAGCGGCCCTGATGGTTCTATGCATGATTTATTCCCGGGATACAAAAACAAAACTTTTCTTTACTTCGATAAAATAACTTCCAAGATATATGCCATTAATTACGCTTTTTTTTTTACTAAATCCTTGATACAATTGAATACCTAAATAGTGTAGGAATAAAAATTATAATTCAATATTACAAACAATTAAGTAATATTAATATTACGGTTTTTGTAAGTGTATTTACCGAATTCCTATATTCTTATTCCTTTATTTTATTGTATGTCTAGAGTTTATATGGTACATGTAAAATGGGAATACTATACATTTAGCTACAAAAAAAACTAATAAGTACCTAAACGGCCTAGAGAGTGGAATGCAACAATATAATTTGCGCATTATATCAACTTTGTTCTGCAACTTTTTATCTCTTCAGTATATGTTATCTACAGTAAATGTACGTATTACGTAATAAAGTGAATGGAAAATATAACTTACAGCGCGGCGTGCCAAGGTTTGTGAGATGCATATTTATGTAGTTTCTCTTGTATAGGTATTATTACAGCAAATTTATAATTGTCGTAGTAATTAGAGTTCTTTCAAGCTTTTACATTTTATTTTTTGAGATGAGCTTTTCTATTATACAATTACAATTTGTAGTTTCTTTTATTTTACCATGTTACAAAAAAGCCGAGAAGAATGTTTTAGAAGTAATGTGTAGATACACCATTTTACGTATAAATGACCTAAACTTAAATTAATAACTTTTGGATAATTACTAGACAAAATATATATTTTACTTCGTACGCACACGTATGTCAGATAACACATAATGAAGAACAATAAACAGTAGATTGGTTTTATACTCATGTGGTACATGAAAAAAGTAAAATACCCTTAATATATATACCTATATTTTTTTTAATGTTTTCTAGGTTCGAAGGAAGCATTCATTTTTATATTACTGCAAATTGAATATACGATATGGGACTGTATTATTCTAATTTCGGGCAAAAAAATACTCGTTAGTGCTTTTATAAATTTAAAATATTTATTTAGGTGAGCGCGCTCCATCATTGGATATAATATCACTTTTTATCAGATGAGAATTAAGATTGAGACCAAGCGTAAGGCCGTTTATAATTTTAAATATCTTAATACATAAAGAAAGATAACTATAAATGTGCTTATATATTATTAAAACTGGTTTGGGCAACAAAAGTTTATTAAAAAATATTTTATTCTCTCGTAGAAATAAAAAGAAGACAAATCGTTGCAATCTAATTGTGTTGTCGTTGACGCGTCTGTTGTACAATAATAATCATGAAGCGCTTACAGACTGAAAGAGAGAGTTGGGGCACGAAAACCCGCTTTCCCACATTCCGAAGATAAAAGGGAAAACCGTTTTAACTTTGAACCCGCGCCTAAACGGGACGGCGATAAGGGAGGCAAACGCGTGCGAGGGGATAGCATACTGAAACGCATAGGCTTACCTCCTTGATGGTTCTGGGAGCCTGGTAACTCGTTACAGGTCGTGTAACGTCGTGGCAAGAACCGACGGGCGCAACGGGCGAGCTATTGCGGCGGCTCAGCAGCGCTGACTGCAATCGGGGCGCATTCGGCCGGGGGTGGTGCATTCTGTGCAAGCGAGACTACTGCACCCGCCCATTTCCCTCGTGCCTCACTTTCCCGCCCTACTGTTCTTGTTAACTTGAAAACTTACAACACTTAACCGAATGCTATTTTCAATTACACACCTGATTATACTGTTAGAAAAGTTTTAAACTAACCCCTCTGTTCTTTTTTTTTTCTTCTTACAAGAAATAAACTTTTTACAGGAAATCTAGTCTGAAACTTTAATTTGAAACATTCCAAATTCACTTTTGATTAGTTGTTTTTGTCCGCGACATGTTTCCCTATGAGTAATTGAAGCAAATCTGTTGTTTTTATAAAGATGAAAGGGTAATATCAGTCTGAGGCGGGCCCGCCTACGTTCGCGCTTGTTACCACGACGACCGCCCGTCCTTGTTGCCGCGCTCCGCACGTTTCCCTCAAAATACCCCCACAATATTATTATCCAATTTCTTATCGAAAACATAGATATAATTGTCTTCTATCTCATTAGGAACAATTCATGTCTTAAGATTTTCCTGCTATTTTATTTTGAAGCGTTTGCTCAAACTAAGACTGTGTTAAAAAGTAGTTTAAGAAATTCTTGCTTTATATTTCGAACAGTGTAAGTAAATAATTAGCCAGTCAAAATATTGTACTACGTTTATTTTTACATACAGGCTTACGCTTGACCTCAATCTCACCTGCTGGAAAGTGATGATGAGGCCAACGATGGAGTGCGCTCACCCAGCAAATACCGATTCACTCGATGTTTGAAGATTCCCATTTCATAAGATGCTGGAAACACCGACGCAGAAAACTGAAGCATCTATTCAGAGATGCCTGTACATATTATAATATATACTTAATAATTTTGTAACAGTCTTCAATAATTAATAATGACTATTAGTAAGAATATTCAATTATACCATAATAGTATGTGTATTGTTTTAATACAAAAGGAATTTTGGAGTATATATGCACTCAATAGATAGTCAATATTTATCGATCATCGAACAGGAATATATAATATACATTAGTACAATTACTCGATTAATACGAACGCTAGTTCTGTTTTTCAAATAAACTTGTCAATCACATGGACGTTGCTTACTGATTACCGTTTAATTAAATCGTAATCATCCTGTAATATAGTGCATACCATGGATTATTTCCCACATTATATTGAACCACCTACTATCATTGGAATAATTTACTTCAGTCTTGGCCATTACCTTTCAGAACGTATATTTCATTTATTATAAAAAATGTAAATCTATAAGTACGTGATTTATTTGTTTAAAAAATGTTTTATCACTGTTTATCAATTCGATCACGAAATCATTTGTGTTTTACTTATTATTACCGAAGTACTTTTACTTACATATAATATTAAAAAAATATATTAAGATTTTACAAAAATCCGTTTCACTAAATATCTCTATCTTCTATATTAGAAACAGTATTTTTATCATGTTACACCTAGAAACACCTTTAGAAACACCTTTGTGTTTATTTAAGAAAAATTTCTTGTGTAGTCACTCAAGAACCAGATACTGATCAGAGCCGGACATATGATTCTAACCCCAACGTAGATACCGCTATTTTCAGTTTACCACATAAAGATCTATAACGCTACTATAAAGATAAAAGCACATTATTTATATTGTCATTTATAATAAATTCTACATCACTAAACAATAAGCAAGTCAGTATTTCAGGCTAAGATTCTGAAAATACGCTTGTTGATCCACGTCAAATAAATTAAAATTGAAACCAATTATTATAATATACTAAAATCCTATGATATTGACTTAGAAGTAGAAATAAGTTTGTGGAACGTGTTTTAAATATATGTAATATTATATTACAGTAATAATAGGTAATTACAGATAATAAATGGGTATGTATGTGAAGGCGTATCTATGTTTTCTCGGCTCTATTTGAATTTATTATCGCGAATGTGGTACACGTGGAGGAAAACAGATTCAGGAGTCTGTTGCCAAGCTCATTTTAGGTTCCTTCCTCGCTTACTTGACAATACAATATGTTAATCTAAAATTTTCGTTTAAGAATGCAAAGGTTCTCCATGGCACATGACATAATATAATTTTTATAAAACCAATTCTGACACATGTCTGCAATTATCGCGCGGCAGTTCGTTATTTAATTGGTCGCGTAGTGACTTACGGCGCTTTTGCAAAAATATAGCATTGCATTTGAAAACAAAATTACTAGGAATGTCGTGACTAAAATATAGTGACTGCAGTCATCCTTGAAACATATACGATGGCAATTGATACCAGGTAGTAAATTCTGTAAACTGCCTACCGCTATTATGCTTCGTCTGCCGGATCCTGCGAACTATCAGTTTATAATAATAATATTTTTGGACAATTACATACATTGCTCTAGTCCCAAAGTAAACTTACGCCTATGTTATGAGTAAACAAAGATATACATACTTTCATATATCCCAGATTCGCGACAAATTAAACTATTCATTAAAGAAAAGTTCGTCGCTACCGGGATTCGAAACCAGGTCCTTCAGCGTTACAGGTCGGGTTACTACCATTGCATTATCAGGTCGTCAAGTAATTATTTTAATTTACATTTTAAGATAGTTTCCTAGATGGTAAATGGCAGCCACATTTAATTAATATTGAATTAAAAATGTATATTATTTTGATTAACTAATTCTCGAATGAATTACCTATATAATGACCTTTTTTATAGGCGATAATATCCACTTTCAATGTTACCTGTCTGTTTTTCAACTATTCGTAGAATAAAAAAAAAATACGGAGCTACTTATCTATTATTATTCAGTTAAATTTAAAATGACTACGAAAATAGAAGATTTAAAGATCGTCATTTGATTACGTCAGTTAACAACAAAAAGAAAGTACCGTAATACTTACTTAGATGTGACTGCAGAAACCAATAACGCTGTAAGTTTACTTTCGAAGTTCGCACCTTAGTGATAAGTGTAGTATCTAGTCGTGCCCGAATGCATTTCTGTTGTGAAGTATATATTTTATTACCTGAAGTTGAGCTAAATTGATTTTCTTTGTCCTTATGCAATTTTCTTCTCCTATTGTATCTAGAGTGTGACCACTATATTATGAACGCTTGTGTTCAAAGTATATTATAAATTACTTAGTATAATATAAACTATTTGTTGAAAATTGTACCAAAATGTATTTACATAAAAAAAATTTTTTCTTCGGTCTAATGTTAAGTAATATTATATATGACCTAACCTATATCTTATTACTCATAATGTAACTGAGCTGATCTTTTTTCTTTGTATACGGGCTTTTTAAGGATCCTTACTTTAAAATGAAAAAAGGGCTCATATAAATTTGATAAGAAGCAATGTTTTTTACTAGAAATAAAGGAAAATATTTCGAATATGGGAAATTTGCAGTTTTAGATTTAAATAAGAAACAAAATACATACATAAATATACAAAAAATTTATAGACACAACAGTTTTCCACTGGTAAAGTTAATCCAGTTTATTTGTACAGAACACTCGGTACGCTAGCCCGACTCAACTTGGTCCGATTTTTCTTTAGAAATCTTTTACTTTCTTTTATTAATCTTATATATTAATATAATATCATCTCATCGTAAAGATAATTAGTGATTGTTTCTATTTTCTTAGGGTAAAAATACTATCTAATAGGTAGAATTACAAGAACGAAAACACCTTACATGAATCTTTCTATATTAATTCATTATTATATAAAAGGTGAATAAATTTAGCTCACTTGAAGCCTTTAGGTCACTTAACTTAGGCTGTAAACTCGTCATTTCCATAAAGAAAATCGACGGCGCGTAAACGGCCCGTATTCACTGATAGGGTCGCGGTCGTCGGCAGACTTCGTTTAACAGACATTGAAAGCAGACGTATTAGGGGAGGATTTTTTCCCTAATCGGTAATTCTAAGCGAATTAAATATTTATAATAATTAAGAAAAGCTGAGAAATAATAGTATTATTTAAGAAAATATAACTGTAGGATATAGTATGATCTTATTACTAAATCAGTAGTCAGTGCTTCGAATCCCTTATAATAAAAAAATATCTAAATATCATATGAAAAATTAATATAGTTACATATATTCTTACGCTATATCCACTCACGCCTTTCAGAGTTGGTAGATATAAATTAAATTGAACCAAACTATTATTAAAACATACCTTGAACTCGCTGTTTAAAATTAATCCTGTAAAAAATAAACTAACTTTATAAATTGTAATAAGTTTCTAAATATGAAAAATAAATTATGTTTTGTCATTTATGTTTTTTGCTAGTGTTTAAGCCTCTTCTAAAGATAATTTTCGTTTTGTAATAACATGTCTTGATACACTCGTATACTTATGAAGATTAATTTTTAAATAAATCTTTCCGAATTATAATTGTATATCATATAATATAATTATATTATATCATTTATATGCAAATTACAGAGAATATGCCAATTTTCTAATAACTATTCTCGATAAACTCGTTGAATTTTGTGTTCAAATGTCAATTCATGACAAACTATTGTGCAAACTTAGGCCCGCCTAAAACTCTAAATTGGACTTTAACTAGCAATATCTCGTCAACGTCGAATAGACGTCCCTGATTTCAGTTTCGCACTACAATACCCAAACATCCTTCTATTCAAATGCCAGTAGGGGTGGCAATGATTTTCATTAAACTATTTCTTGTGAACAGTCTCAATTTAATTTTACTATATATTTTACCCATTCTTTTACTGAAAGGGAGATTATAGAATTTACGCTTGAAATTGAACTGTATTAATTATATTTTATTGAATGATACAGCTAAAATTTGAGCAATGAATAAATGTTAAATTTATCACTATATATCATCTTCCTTTTTTTACGTCAGATTCAAGTCACAGCATGATCTAGTTAGTATATTATTAAAAATTACACTACATACATATTTCCACTACATATTACCTACTAAATAATTTTTAGGGTTCCATACTGTAATATATGTATGCATGTAGGGTAGTCATAAGTTATTGTGTCAACGTTGTTTGTATTCTCTTTGTCCACTGATATAAATGTCCAGGACACCACAGTATTTTCGGAACACAATGAAACTCGACCGTACTTGAAAGCATGTATTGACAAAGAGAATACAAACAACGTTGACACAATAACTTATGACTACCCTACATGCATACATATATTACACCCTCATCCTTATTTTACATTAATAGTAACTTATTTCTACACAATATATATGCCATTAAAAACCAAAGCGCTCCACTGGCTTCCTATTCCGCTTGGGTCTTTCCACCGGGGGCTCGACTTGCGTAGGTGGTGTCACCATACTCGTTTGCTCAGATGGAGCAGGAGTCTGACAAGCATCACCACTCGACTCGGCTATATCCGGTCCCTTATCCGTATCCGGATTTTCGTCTCTATTAACCATATCTTTTCGAATTTGATCAATGTGTCTAGTTACAGGTTGATCGTCTTCCTGACTGACTAAATAATGTCTAGAACCTAATCTTTCCTCTATTGTTCCTGGTGACCACTTTTCTCCTCTCCCATATTTTCGCACTACTACCTTTTCACCTACACCGATTTCTCTTTTCTTACCGCCTGCGTATTGAATCTGTTTTCCTTGTTTATCATGTACTCTATTTTCTAACGTTCTATCCCTATGCAACAGATCTAAGCGGGACCGTAAGGGTCTACGCTGCAATAGCATCGCCGGCGATATTCCCGTTGTGCTGTGCTCCACATTTCGATATGCCATTAGGTATGCTTGTAGAGCAGCATCTAGATCGCGGCCCTCTCTTATTGATTTTGCTATGGCTCGCTTGCATAGTTTGACTGCCCCTTCTGCTGCACCATTTGAGGACGGGTGGTATGCCGAACTAAAAGTTAAACGGATTCCATTGCTTTGCATAAAATCTGCGTATTCTCTGCTAGAGAAAGGTGGCCCATTATCTGATACTATTTCCTTTGGTAGACCGAAACGTGCGAATGTTTCTCGTAATATTTTGATGACGCTGCCGGCCGTCGTTCGTGACATCTGGAATAGCTCTATCCACTTCGTCGTAGAATCAATAATAACAAGAAACGTTTTGCCGTGGAATGGTCCTAGAAAGTCTACGTGAAGCCGTGACCATGGCTGCGTCAAATAAGGCCAGGGCTGTGGCATTGCGCGAGGTGGTGCTGGACTCTCAGCCACGCAAGTTGCGCATTCTCGACACGTACGTTCTATGTCCGCGTCGATACCCGGCCACCAAACTATACTGCGAGCTAAACTTTTCATTTTAACAATACCTAGATGCCCTATGTGAAACTCTTTCAATAAATACTTTCTCAAAGGTTCTGGTATAACTAGCCTATAGCCCCAAACAACACAGCCGCCGTCAGTGTACAGCTCGTTTCGACGATCAAAATACGGCTTTATTTTGTCATCTTTGCAGTGCCCAGGCCATCCAGTTTGTATATTAATAAAGACTTCATTAAGAATTTTATCTTCCTTAACAGCTTTTTTTACCATTTCTCGTGAAATCGGTAGAAAATCTTGCACAAATTGCACGTAAGTCATCTCGTTCTTACCACTTTTATAATTTTCTAACGGCATCCGTGACAGAGCGTCAGCTGCATTCTTTTCGCTGCGCACATACTCTATTCTATAATCGTAGCCTGCCAATATGACAGCCCAGCGCTGCATCCTACTTGCTGCCATCACGGGAATTCCAACTTTATCTCCAAATATTGTTACTAAAGGTTTATGATCAGTTCTTAAAGTAAAACTACGCCCATATAAAAATTGGTGAAATTTCCTAACACCATAGATTATTGCCAATGCTTCTCTCTCAATCTGCGAATAGGCTTTCTCAGCTGTGTTCAGTGTGCGCGAGGCGTACGCGATAGGCCGCTCTCCCTGCTCCGTGAGGTGAGAGATAACAGCGCCCACGCCGACGCTGCTCGCGTCCGTGGTCAAAACGAGAGGTAACTCGCTCGAGTAATGAGCCAGTACCTCACTAGAAATTAAAAGTTGTTTTATTTTATTAAACGCTCTACTATGGCTGTTAGTCCACTCATACTTATTTTCTTTCCTTAATAAACTATATAGTGGTTCCATAATAGTGCTCATATTACGCACGAATTTACCGTAGTACATGACCATTCCGATAAATGATTTCAATTCGGATATATTTTTAGGCTCTGATACCTCTTTAATAGCTTTAATTTTGTCTGGGGATGTATGTACTCCGTCTTTACTGATAACAAAGCCTAAATAAGTAACCGAGTCTGCAAAGAATACGCATTTCTCTTTTTTTATTTTTAACCCGTATTTTCTTAATCTATTAAAGACGTTATGCAAAGTCTTAATGTGTGAATCTTCATCTACGCCTGTTATGATTAAATCATCTAGGAAAACCCCCACTCTCGGCATATCCGCAAATAATTGCTCTAATTTTCTTTGGAAAATACCTGGACTCGATGCTAAACCATATATTAGTCTATTATACATATATAGCCCCTTGTGTGTATTTATAACTGTAAATTTTTTTGATTCGTCTAATTCAAATTGTGCGTAGGCTTGTGATAAATCTAGCTTTGTAAACTTTAGGCCCCCGTGCAACTTAGTCAATAAATCCTCCACCCTCGGTAAGGGAAAACGATCAACCTCTAGACATTTGTTTAAAGTGAGTTTAAAATCACCACATACTCGTATGGTGCCGTCTTTCTTCATTACCGGGACAATCGGAGTAGCCCAGTCGGACGTGGTGACAGGTGTAATGACTCCGTCGCGCGTCAGCTGATCGAGCGCGCGCTCCACCGGCTCGCGCAGCGCGTACGCCAGCGGGCGCGCGCGCAGGAACACAGGCCGCGCACCTTCGCGGAGCGTGAACCCGACCGTGCCACCAGTGTAACGACCCAAGCCCTCAGAGAACACCTCACTGTATCTGGAACTGAAATCGGCTAAGTTGAAATGCCTGTCTTTTCCACTTTGATTATAATTACAGTACATGTTATATAAATTTATATTTAATTCTTGTAACCACTGTCGGCCTAGTAAGTTTGTTTTCCCCTGCTTGACAACATACAGGTCTAATTTTTTGCTTATATTCTTATAAGATACTAATGGCTTAATTTTACCTACTGGTTTTATCATTTCCCCAGTGTAATATCGTAACACTAAATTAGTATTTTCAAGATTACAATTAATAAATTTTTTAAAATAACAGTCATAACTAATGCACGAAATAGCGCTGCCGGTATCTATCTCCATCGTTAAAGTTGTTTGCTCAATGTCAAGTTCAATGGTGTATGGTCCAAACTTATAAAAATCATTTGACGAAATTGAATAATTATTTACCTCGTCACTACTACTGGATGCACTCTCAATACAAACTCTACTATCCTCCTTTATTTGCAGTAGTGCCATATCCTTGCTTATATTTGGACACATTTTCTTTAGATGACCTTTCTCGTTGCATATTCTGCATACATATATTTTAAATCGGCAGCTGTCACTTTGATGGTGACCACCGCATACAAAACATCTGCTTTCCGTACTGGTTTGTCTGTCTAAACGTGTTTTGCCATCCGCTCTCCAGTCTCTGCCCGCTCCGCTTGTGCCACTTGCACCATCCACCGCTCGGCACTGCGCTGCCAGCGCGGAACGATGCTCTGCGCGCGCTCTGCCGTTGTGTTCACGCGACGTCGCCGATGCTCTCAGCTCATGAAACGTCTGCGCCGATGCACTGTCACTCCTCCCGCGAGTACAGTTGTCCACCGCCGCCGCATTCCTCTCTGCCGCCTCCATCGACACCGCCAATTTGACCGCCTTATCGAACGTTATGTCCTCCTCCGTGAACAATTTTTGCCTGATCAATTCGTTCCGAAGACCACAAACAAATTGATCACGTAAATTCTCTTGTAAACTGTCCGCCGTACAACCACAGTATCTAGACATTTTTTTCAATTCTGAGACAAAGTCTGCGATATTTTCCTCTTTTATTTGCTTTCTTTGTTGAAATTTATATCGTTCCGCTAAACGGCTCGGTTGCGGCTGTAAATGTTTTTTCATAACCGACACTAATAGTTCAAATGATTTTGAAGCAGGTTTGACCGGTGCACACAAATTCACCATAAGTTCGTACGCCGCACTGCCCATCACCGTAATTAATGTGGCTACTTTTAAGGATTCTTTCACCTCATTTACAAGAAAATACTGTTCCAGTTGATCTATGTACAAATCCCAGCTGTCTTTACAGAGATCAAAATGTCCGATTCTCCCCACAACCATGTTTCCCTCTCACTGTACACACTTCTCACAGTCCAAAAAAAAATTCGTGACGCCTTCCACACACCCGGGAACGTCTCCAGCTCGTCGCCACTGATATAAATGTCCAGGACACCACAGTATTTTCGGAACACAATGAAACTCGACCGTACTTGAAAGCATGTATTGACAAAGAGAATACAAACAACGTTGACACAATAACTTATGACTACCCTACATGCATACATATATTACACATACCTACTAAGAAAAAATAGAACTCTTATAGGATCACTTTGTTCTTCATCTGTCCGCCTATCAGTCAAAACCTTATTTTTCAGAAATGCGTGGAGTTAACGAGTAGAAATGAATATCAAAGACTCAGATTTGCGGTCTCTTGTGGCTCTAAAAACAAATCATACATCTTAGTCAACGTGAATAAAAGATATGTCCGATTATGAAATTTTTTATAGTTTTTGGCGTTTTTGCAAGGGAATCAAAACCCTTGGGGCACATTTTGTTGACCTAAAATCATGAAATTCAGCAAGGAGTAAAGTTTTATGTCATAAGTGTAGGCAAAAATTAGAAACCTTAAATTTGTTGCTACACCATAAAAAAAATTGTTAATACTTTATTTTAAGGAGACAGTTATGGGGAAATATTAAACTAAAAGAGAAATACACCAATAATTAAACTAGGTAATTTTAGCTTTTTTGTCCAAATATGAGACCGGTTAACCTTTTTTTTTTTTATAACCCGGGGGAATTGCCTGACGGACCTCAGAAGGCGATGAGGGTCGCCCCCCGGTGTGTCGGACTTGCACCGACTAAAACCCCCGGGGTGTTCCTTCTCTCCGTTTAGCCGGGACCGGAGGCACAGCAGCGTCCACTTCTCCGGCCCGCGGCGACGTCTGGCCTTTTCGGTAGGCCTCACCTCTGTATTTACGAGGGGGTAATGTTAAAGGCCACCCATCGCTCTCCTCATAAATAGTCTTGGAGCGGTGTGCAGGAACACGTCACACACCGCTCTCGTCTGGATAAGTTGAGCGACGCGCTCCCTCAAGCGCGCCGTCCAGGCGTCTTTCCAGTTACGGAGGAAGGCCTGCGGCAAAGGCCCTCCTCCTTCGTCCTATTCTGCGTGGGCGATGGATCGGGTTGTCGGGGCCGGCTATTGCCTCCCTGACCCTCTCCGCCGCATCTTTCACCTCCATAACACTCTCACAATATGTAACGACCGCCTGCCATGCTCTGTCGCTGCCGACCATCGCGCGAATGAGCGCCGGCAGCGACAGGTCACCACCCACCACCCTGGAGAACGGTTAACCTAAAATTTTGGTCACGGTTGATTTTTCAACGAAATTTTACATTTTTGATCAATTTTTTTTTATTACAGGATTACATTTATTTTTATGTGAGAATTATTATTTTATAGGGCGTAAAAAATCAGAACAGTGAAAGTCAAGACTAACCAAAAAAAATTTCATTCTATTTATTCAACTGAAAATAAAAACATTTAAAAGCGCTACAAAAATTATTTAGGGTTTATCTAGCAATTTATTTTATCTTACATTTTAAAACTTTTCATTCTCCTCCGTTACAAAAGAAAAAACTATGACCGAACCTAACTTTTTCTTTTAACGAAGAAGTCGCAGTAAACTTAATTATAAAATGAAATTATGAAGCCGTTATGGCTCCTTAAAAAATGACGTAATAATCGAGTATGATTTATTCATTTGAAGATACTAAAATATTGTTGCTATCAAAATATTCAAACCTAAATATAGTTACGAGTATATAGCTAACACTATTTCAATTGGGGAGGACACGGTCTGATATCTTCGGACTAAAATATTTTTGTTAGTTTTGAGGTTAGAAATTCTATGATTATGTGCTTTCATAGAACACACAGTGTTATGTGAAGAAGCTGTCCATGAAAACAATTCTTATGAAAGAAAACATACCTTTCTTATATGTGGTTACCTGGATTAGTTCCCCTTTTTGATCACCAGCGGCGCCTCTGTATTAATGTCAACTGAGGCGCAAGTATGAACTTGCATAGCGTTTGTGAACTTCTGTGATAAAAACGATAGTAATGTGTAGAAATTAATGAAAATTACGTGTTTACGATGAGTGCGAGCATCCAATCGGGCTTCGTTGCTTCAAGTCCAGCCAGGATGACTCCTCCTGTGGCTGGGTCGCCTCGGCACTCGGAATCGTCGTCCTCTTCAAAAGAAGGTGGTATTTTATTACCACCTCCGAATAAAAGGCCTTGTCGCGGAAACAAGACGCAAAATGAATTGCCGTCAGACGCAGGAATTGACGCGCTCGTGTCTCAAGTGAGTTATATTTCAAATTTTATTCGTTACAATTTCCGCAATGTATGGCAATGTAAGGTATTCCACAAGTGGCAGAACACTCCGTTTTCTGATAAATCTGGAAGCCTCAAGCATTAGCTTGTCCCTTAGAAAAACTAAACCTAGATTTAACAACAACATTAATCCCTAAAATGATAAAAGGAAGCTTCAAAATTTAATTAACTTACAAAAATTTAATAGCAATGTGTGGCAATCTATTAGATACAAAAATGAATTTAAAAAGCACTTAGTGATCCTAGAGTTACAAGTTAACAATGAGATATGCGATTTACAAAGAGCTGAGGACTACCTAGCCAGTACAGAACAGTTTTTAGCAGGACTGTCAAATGTAGTGCCTGAACAAAAGGCTACTTGCAGCAGGGGCTGCAGAGCATATTGAATTGGGCTCAGGCTAATATGAAAGATGTGAATACAGGGACACTATATGAGAAGTTCTCTACCACCTTTGGTCAAGTCTCTTCATGCCATAGAAATTCAGAAACAGTAATTAATTTGTTTTGAGGAAGCAAAGTTGCATTGAGATTTGCCGAGACAAGATTTTGATGGACATTAAGAACAAAAATGTAAGGGCATCACTAAGACCCATACCCCCTAGTGAGCAATTTTATTTAGTCCTAGGGGGCTACAACTATTGATGCAATCATTAGGTGGATCACAGTCCTGGCCCAATATGCCTTATTTTGGAAAAAGACTCAAAGTTAATACTACCATAAATATATATAAAATAATTACTACCATAATAAAAAGAATGCAGTTACATTCTTCTTCTAAGTGTCCTCACAAACAGTTCACCAAGAAAAATTCCTTTCAATCAGAACAGAAAAACAAAACTGGTTGATAATCTCCAGGTTTGAAAGTGGTTGCCTAAAGAACCGTGTAAAAACCTTGCAACAGATGGGAGCCAACAAATTTATTTTAGAAATAATTCAGAATTATCTCATACCATTCAATTGAAAGACAGACCCCATTATATTTTCCAAACAGTTCCATTTTCAGCAGATACAAACTGGAACATCCTTGCAAATGACACAAGAGAGGCAAGAATTGAAAATAATGGTGGATTTTAGAAAAGCCAAGGGCTATAGGCCCTGGTTTTGTTTCCAAGAATTTTTCTTAGTGAACAAGACAAATGAAGGGCAGTGACTGATATCTGACCTGAGAGGTTTAAATCAGTATATTATTACCAAACAGCTGTGCCAAAGTTCCTGCAAAACAAAGACTGGATGGTCAAAATCAACATCCATTAAGCAGACTTTCATCTGCCTAGAGCCAGAGCCCACAGAAAATTCCTGCAAATAGTTTACAATGGAGAACTACTCCAATTAACTGCCCTACCTTGCGGCCTATCATCAGCGTCTACTGCTTTCACAGCAGTGACCAATTGGGTTGCGGAAACCCTTTGAAACCAGGGGATACAAGTTTTAATATATTTAGACAATTTTCTCATTGCCAATCAGAGCAGAGATATTCTAATAACTCAGGTTGCGGAAACCGTGAGTTTGTTAGAGTCCCTAGGTTGACGCATGAGTTTCAAAAAAAAAATCTGTGATAAGCCCTAACCAGCAGCAGGAATTTCTGGAACTACAGTAGAATTCTTCAAACAGTGAGATGTCACTCCCTCCACTGAAAATAAAGAACAGACTAGAACTTTTTATAAAAAAGAAAAATTGCACATGTAGAAAATGTTAGAGCCTCTTGGGCCAACTAAATTTTGCAGCTCATAGTACAAAAGGGTCCTCTGCAAAATTGGAGTGAGAACCCCGTCTCCAAATATTTCTAAGAAAATTCAAGCAAATACTGCAGAGGGAGAGGCATCTGATTACATGTGTCCTTCACAGGGAACTTCATTGGTCAAGGAAGGTAATGGATCAGGGTCCAATACCATTTCTGCACTGACAGGTAACACACTACCTCACAACAGACGCAGCGAATGCGAGCTGTGTGGTGCACACCTAAACATAATCGTCCTGTCCGGAACAGGGACGAACTTGCAAAAGAAATGACACTCAAATTTAATGGACATGTTTGTAGTGTATGCTGCGATAGACCAATGCCAAGAACACCTCTATGGTGCTCAAATTCTATTACAAAGCAACAACAGAACCTTAGTTGCCTATATAAACAAAAAGGGAGAGGGGTACACATTCCATAACCCTACTCAGGCTAACATACAAGGTTCTACGTTTGACCGATCAGCTGAGCGTATCACTGTCGGCATATTACCTCCCGGGGAGGTTGAACAGACTAGCAGACTGTCTTTAAAGACAATGTCCGATACCAAAATGGCATATTCTATCCGAGGCCACAGGGACCATTTTCAAAAGATGGGACACTTCAGAGCTGGACCTTTTCACACCTGCAAAAACCGCAGTGGCGCCTGGGTACGTAACCTTGGACGCTAAAGATAGGTGTGCTGAGTTCTTTTTCTTTCGCCAATGGGATTACAAAATCACATGATTGTTCCCACTACCCAGTCTGATCCCAGGAGTGCTGTCACACCTAAATGCAGCCAAGGGAACTTACATTATAATAGCTCCAGTATGGAGGCAAGCCTTTTCGATACCTGATCTTCAGGATCAAGTAATAGTCATACAATTACTAATAAATAAAGAAATAAAAAAAAATTGCCAAGCATTCTAATCGACCAGGCAACAGATTTTACCTCCTCTCACGTAGACAATTTAGTCTTACAAGCATGGAAAGTTGGGGGTGGGCTCAATCAATAGCACAATAAGAGCCACAAGGAAAAGCATTAATGCAAAAGAACTGGCCAAGCTCCACTCTAAGCACCTATGGACCACCAATCAAGAGATGGCTGTCCAGTGAGCACAGGCTTAGTGTAACAATGCCTGAATCAGCTGAAATAGCCAGATTCCTTTCTCATCTTTGTCTGACTGAAAAACTGGCATATAAAATCATACCGGTACATAGTTATGAACCAGTGATCATTGGATTTTCACAGTGATCTCTTTTTCTAGTAACTAGAATAAGAACATTGGTTCTCACCTCTTAATCAATAGAGTCCTTAAAGCAATGTCCATGGGGAAACATATATATCAAAGGCCTCCTATTTGAGATACTAAAGTATTGTGTGATTGGCTTTAAGCTCCACAAATTCTAATACTTTATTTAATACTTTATATATTAAGAAGAACAGCGTTTATACTTCTGCTTACACCAGGCAGAAGAATTCATGACTTAATATTATCAAATATATCCGAGGATCACCTAATGCAGACAGACGACACAATATTATTTTGGCCGGGTTTTGTTCTAGAACAGATTTCTGCAAGCATAGTCAGTTGGGATAGTTTCTTTCAGAAAATCTGACTCTAAACTTTTTCCAATTCATCATATTAAATTGTTAGAACTATCCAAGGACAGGTGGGATGGAATAAATAGTTTATTTATAACTATTACTGGGAGAGTTAGGCTAACTTCCAGAACTACTATAGCTGGTTGGATAAGAACAATACTCTGAGAGGTGAATATAGAAGCACCCCCAGGGAATATGAGAGTTGCTTCGAAGAGTTGGTTAAAGGATAGACCAGTTAAAGAGATATTAGAAAGAAGAGAACTGGAAATGTTTTGAAACTATCAAAAAGTTTTATTGTCAAGAAATACAGAGAGCAAACAGTAATAACACTGATTTGTTACATACTAGCTTCTCTTGTGTATATTTTCTTCTAAATGTGATTAGGTGTTATTTTGAACTTCTGATAGATGTCTTGTTACTTGAATAATAATTAATTGATTATAAAGTCATAATAAAATCATTGTTTATTCTGATCAGGAATGAATATGATTCCTAATCCCTATAACTAGTTATTATTTAATCAGAAGTCAATTGTTTCATTGTTTTTTAATTGATTTATGTTTAATTGATTTTATTTTTCAATTACATTTTATTTCACATAGCGTTTGTGTTTATATTCAGTATCACCAGCAGATAACAAACAGGTCTTCACATAACACTGTGTGTTCTATGAAAGCACATAATATAAATGTTTTGCATTAAAACAAAACAAGTATTATGTGTAGAAATAGAACACACAGTGTTTCAGCAAGTTTCTTGCTGGTGAAGATGCTATGCAAGTTCATACTTGCGCCTCAGTTGACATTAATACAGAGGCGCCGCTGGTGATCAAAAAGGGGAACTAATCCAGGTAACCACATATAAGAAAGGTATGTTTTCTTTCATAAGAATTGTTTTCATGGACAGCTTCTTCACATAACACTGTGTGTTCTATTTCTACACATAATACTTGTTTTGTTTTAATGCAAAACATTTATATTTTTGTCACTCAAAATACATAATTATTCTATTTTTACTGAATAAAATAATAATTGATGTATCAATTACTGTCTGAAACAAATGAATTCGTTCGACTCATTTAAACCCTTTTGAATGCTCTTGACCCTTTTGAACCCTTTTGTTAAAACGCTTTTTAAACTTTAAAGACGATTTAAAAGAAATCATTAATTTGTTGCATTACCTACAAATTAATGATTTATTATTATTTATTTATTTCTGCAACTGGGAGAGAGTATTTAAAATAAAAAAAGCTTTTTTATTTCTAAGTTATTTCGATATCCGGTTACTACTATTTCCTTGATTGTATTAACTGTAATTATAATAAATATAAAGTATTTTGTTATTTATGACAAGGTACTAATTAAATTTATAGTACTAGTATATATTATATTTGCTTTATCTATTTTTATTTCGCTGCATTCTTCCATCTATTTATTATAATTAATAATTTATTTACAATCCGAATCCAGGTTACATCCCGGCACGTACATTTCGCTTCTTCTAGATTAAGTATGACTTTAGGCATTACATGCTCGCCGGTTAAGGAAAACATTGTGAGGAAACTTGCATGGCGTGAGAACGGCGATCAGCTGCGCTACTAGTCACGTTAGCCACGACATATAAGTTCAAAGTAGATACAGCTAGAAGAAAGGGATATACTATACTATACTATAAAGCCCGAAGATATACTATATTATTATTAAATCTATTTTAACTGTAGATTAAGCTGAAAAATCTGCTCAATAGGTAACGCCCTCCTCCAAAGATAGCAAGTCTTCTAGGCTGAGTGTATCTTAAAAATATAATAAGGTATAATTTTAATTATACAGAAAAATTTTAATTATAAAAACTTTTGAATTTGTAGCACCCCTTACATAGGTAGGGTGATATTTGACGCAACGGACAGTTCCCACAAAGATTCTGTATGTGATGTCCATGTCGAGAGCAGTTATTACCGGCTAAAATTAGGCGACCGATCAACGCCGGGGGCGCCTCCACTGTAAGGAGGATTTTTCATACGTTATTGGTTTTTACTAAGCTTTAACCGATTTGTTTCTTTTTAGTTTTAATCAATACTCGTATTTTGATTTCTGGGATTTTAATTATATTAAAGGCGTATTCCGATGAAACAGCACGTCATATTGTCGCAGCAGTTACTACAGGGTAGAATAATTGTTTCATCTGAATATACTATCATAAATATATAGAAACCATTAGTTTTTCATGCTTTTGAGCAGCATAGGTGATGCTTTCATCGACATACCACCTATAACATCAACAAAAATTAGCCAGGATCAAATTCAATTTTAACGAAAAATTGATAGATTTACAACACTTATTGTACTTAATAAAGTAATCTTTACATTGAAATTACTAGAGTTTGATATATATTACTTGTTGTTATATTGTATTTGTAGTTACAATAAGACATTTAAAATTATTTAATTATCATTATGACTGCGCCTTTGCTTCAAATAGTTCAGTGTTAAAAGCGAATTGCTATCACATCGGCTCATTATTCTATAGGGTTATGAGCTATGACAAAGCAGCTTAAAGATAACTCGTTAGTGGATTGCTCGTTTTCCGCTCTGATAACTTATAATAATATCCATTATTGTTTAGACTAATAATGTTTACGTGGTTATAATCCGAATGTTGTTTCTGTAAATCAATAAGAAAACAAGTTAAACGTTAATAAACTATTTTTGTCTGTGGGTAAATACATGGTATTTTTAAATAAATAAATAAACCTACAAAAAAAAGGTTTTTTAAATATATAATTTAATACATTTATTAACAAAAAATATGTGAAGAACGAACTATCATGATGTTACTGTTTTATATTTATAAGTAAACTCTTAAACTTAACTCTTACAAACTCACATCCTGTAACACGTAATTCAATCATCGGTTCTTAATATAATCGCTGTGATTTTTGTAAGATTTGTTTAAAAAATTTAAAAGGACGTGAATTTTTTATTTTTGTAATAATATTTTATGATGAGGTTATACATTTTTCCATTCAATACAGTAGTTTTTTTGTTATGTGTTTGTGTAAACAAAATGAATTTGAGAAGTATATATTTATTTAATCCCATTGAAAATATGAGCACTATACTATACCTAGTTTTTTCTTGGTATCGCATTAATATTCAAAATTTTTAGTTTCAATTACGTCTACTAAAATATAATTTTATAAGAATCAAATAATTGACAACCACCTGTAAAATACAAATGATGATTCGTATTTGCGTAAGAGTAAGCGTCGAACCCGTAGCGACGACGAAGAGAGAAAAATACGACCAGTTCAGTTCAAATTACAGCTTTTAACATTGCATTTATAAAACATTCCATTTCCAAAGCGTGGCACTACGGTTTTGAAAGGAGATCTGTCTTCGAGAGACCCGGTACCGACGCAATACTAATTGGAGAGCGACAATCCTGTTTCAATGATTACTCACCTCCGAGTCCCATGTACTACTTTGACCAAGTCGGTGAAATTACAAATCTTTGATGCAAAACGAATGTGTTATAAAAAATTAATACACATAAGTATGATAATTAAAAATAAAAAAAAAATTGCTTACATGATGTATGTTTATAAAATTTTTATGAAATCGTCAATAAATAAACACATCTGCACGCGCCTGTGCCCGCTAATCTGAGAAATGGCTTAACTGATTTAGGCCGGCTTGCACTATCGAATTAATCTAGTTTAAGCTTGTATAAAACGCTTATTAATTGAATTGATTTGATTCCATCATAATGATGGTTTCAGTTTAAGTGTTGTTACAACTAGATTTTGATTTAGTGCAAGACAATAAGTACAGATCAGCGCTAAATAGCATTTTATATAATTCTAAACTAGATTTAATTTGTTAGTGCCAGCCGCCCTTAGATATGATTTTCTATCCGATCACCGTGTCATTAATGAGATACACAAAAACTCCTACTACACTGTGAATATTTTAGTAATGGCGTATTTCATAATATAATAATAATAACATATCGGCACGCTATATCCCTTTTGGGCTGAGTAGACATAATGTATTACCCAAAGTGACCAGTAGCGCAGTTAATCGTCATTCTAGCCATTTTTAATAAAATAAAACGTAATATAAAGTTTTTCTTTCAATAAAATTAAAGATAATATATAAAAACTCATAATATTTAAAAAAATAATTGGTTCCTTATAAATTTATATTTTTTTAATATAATTAAACCATAAAAACAGTCAAAATGCTCTGGGTAATCTAGTGTTAATGTCGATTATTTAGTTTTGTCTATTACATGGTTTGATTCTGTTATAGGTTATATGTTAGAAATGTCAGTTCATGTATAGTATATAAGATTCGAATAGCGGAAAAGCCATTAATAGTAATTATACGGCTGGGCAAACCATCCCAAGGGCTCCTGCGCGTATCCATATTGACTATGTGCGTTGTTATATTTGATATTATATCTACAGTATGTTTTGAAAACCTTGTCATACCTAATAGGGGTATATTGGTGATAGGATGACATTACTAAAATACATCAGGAAATAATATTATTAGGGAATATTAAAAACTAATGTCATATAAAATTCAAGAAATTGAATAATTTTACATACGACCTATACTTGGATTTCTTATAAAAATCCATTTAAAGACTAATGAAACTATTAATAAATGGTGATTGGGATCAACAGGATTTATAATATTTTTGACGTCATGATTTACTAACATCATCTTTTGCTTTTCTTTTTCCTTTATTCAAGAGCTACGAATTTAATTGATTTTTATTTCTATTTTGTTTCTTTTTGTACTCTTTAATTACAAAGGATAATCTAAATAGAATATAGTATCAACACCGAGTAACGCCTTCATAGGGCGGACAGAGTTTGTAAAATACTGTATATGTACACCTACATAAAAACTTGTACCTATCTACGCGTAAATGAATAGTATATTATCTATCTATCTATCATAACGCCAAGTCTTTACTGGGGTAGTCCGAGAGAATAAGACATCATTTCTCTATATTCTTGCGAACCTCTTTCGCTTCCTTAACATTTATTAATCCCCTCAAGCACTCTCGCCGATTTTAGCGTACTTTTGACAATACCCTTCATCAGAACTCTCTATTTGGTCTGTATATGTAAATCTCGGTAGGCTTCAACTTTTACGTCTCTTTTACTCCGACTCATATATATTTTGGATATCTTTTTCTACATCATTCATCCTCTATACATGGGCGAAAAATGCTATCGATGAGACTATCTTTAAAATCAAATATCTACTTATCTGTCTGTTATCTTGATTATTTATTTAAATTGTTATATCTACTCCTCATGATATATCCTAGTCCATAAACTACTTTTCAAGAACTCTGGAGACCGCATATAGTGACAAAAAAGACCATTAATAGGTTTATGCTATTTAATAATGCTTTGAATAAAATTATAAAAAAGCAATCCGAAAAAGGCAGTAGAAACTTTATCTTACATTTGGAAACGACTATAATTATTTTTTAATATTCTTCTTTATTATAATCTCTTACTCATATACTTAAGTAACATCATAATAAAAAAAAACAGAAGTACCAATATAACACTTATATGTATAAAATATAAAACCAAATTAAACATGCCGAAAAAGCATAAAAAGAATTATTGTGTTCCTTTTTTTTGTTTCGATAAACCGTTTTTAAGGGTTATTATTATCCCAAAAGCAAAATATTTTATAAAAATTCTAAAAGCTGTCAGCGACTGGGCACAAAAATAGATATATGTAGTGTAATTTTAATAATCTATACACGCTGTAGGTTCCCTTATTTAGCGCGTATCGTCCACAATGTCACGAAGACGTTTGTAATCTCTATGAGCCGGTCTCCTGATGAAAACACCCTCGCGTTCGAACTCGATTGCTGGAATAGGATTTTTATTTTCCAATTAACTTCTATCGCGCTCTCTTAAGGCATGTCGTTTTGATAAACTAGATCTTAATTACCTATTAATATTATTTCTTACAAGAAAATAAAGATACTCTAATAAATTGAGACTTTAAAACGTAATGTTTTCTAACTGTTTTTAAAGGGGCGCTTAGATAAATTGGGATCCTTAACAGAGATGAGAAAAAAATGATATTACCAGTGATTTAACCGTAATAAATGAAAGTAGCACATAGATTGAGATAGCATTTTAACACAAACCTACGCATGCGAAAGAGATGAAACTAATATCAGATATGCCTCCTGTTATATTTCGGCTCCTGTCTAATCTCTGTATAATTAAATAAAATTCAGTATCTAATTGCTCATAAAATTACCAGTTGATTTATTTCATATTATTGGCTGTAATAAGCATATTAATTTCTTGAAAGTTATAATACATTTTTAAATATTGAATTAATATATTTCTATCACAAATAGCTTGAAATCGGCAATGAGCCATTTTATGAAAGTCCAGCGAGTTTTTGCCAATTCAACCTTGTTCTAGACAGACGGCACTATTTTAATTGATTTTAAATTTTATCCATCAACTCGCTCATGCCGAAAGGGTACTGAAAGTTCGTTAAAAATGGTTTTATCTATTCATACGCTGGCGTCAATCGGAATATGTGATATAATAATTACATCAAAAGTTTCCTCCGAATCTAATAATAATTTAAGCATACCTACCCGGGTTAATTTGAACGAGGCAGTACGTCTGGCTTGTATAAAAGGGATGGTCTATATTGTTAAAGATCGCGTATTGTAAAAAAATATTTATGGTTTGCAATGGTTATATAATACTAAAAGAACGTAATATTAAAAAATATTTGATTAAAGTTAATAAGAATACTTTAATGTCGGGTGCATTATAATTTTAAAAAATGATTCGAAAATTTAATTTTTTATTTTTAACAAAAGCTTATTGACTATAGGTTACTGTAGGTATATAATATTATTATAGTTAAAATTTACATCCTTTCTTAAAAACTATATACTTGATCAATATCGCAATATTTTCTTATTCTTTAAGGACGGCGGCCTGATGCTAAAGTCACATATTCGTATAAAAATATTTTTATTAACAAATTTTAATGTCACAATCTTACAACTATTTTAATTAAAGAATAGTTGTAACTTAACTAAATAATGTTTAAAGGATATTTAAATTTCATATGAATAACATTCACTTACTAAAGCGAATCGTTCCACTATCATCCTAACGCTGTTTCTCCCACCAGAGCCTGCCATGATAGTACATTGAATTTTAATTGGACTTTATTAGATTTGACCGACATTTAAAATGTTGGTTCGAATACGGCTACAAAATTAGATTGGCTACCACTTCGAGGATGTACCTTGCAGTTAACTGATTCCTGCTGCTGCTACTTAGTTCTAATATCTAATTGTAATATCTTGTTCCATTAGTTAAATAAGCTAAAGGTTTAAAGTGCTGTTAAATACTACTGTAAAATGTAATTTAAATACCTGTTTTAATTTACTTACGATATATTTATCATTAGGCCGAGTCAATGGAAGAGTCACGCAAGAAAATGAAATCTACTTAAACGTCCTTCGCTTATTTCACATTCATTAATCCATTTATGCACTCTCGCTGGAATACCATACTCTTGACATTGTCCTCCATTAGAACCCTCTTTATTTAATCTGTCTAGATAAATCGAGAAATCTAGATAGATCTCGATCGGCCTTAGTTATTTTGCTTACAACGAAAGTGATGTATACAATATTTTAAAATAATCGTTAATTAAAATAATATTTATTGGATGAATTATAACTGTTTAGAACATTTTTGAGATTATACATTGTCTACTAACTATGTCCACTACGGTATTACAATGGCGTCTATCAATAAATTCTCGTCTCATCTCAGCCGCTATATTTTCTGACAACTGTGTATTTATTTTAATTCATCTTTTCGACTGAGAACGGGGTAATATAAAGACCATGTTCACCCTGAAAACCCTAAACATAATATAATAACATAATATTATATGGTTATAATTTTTAATACTTAGTAGATACAGTCAATAATAGTTCTTTGCTCACGCCTAAAGGGTTAAAGTATACTATTACTTCTTTTTAATCGCAGGGAAAGTTTCTAAGATCTCCACCTAAATACAAGTAAACAATCAAGGTTACCTCTTTAAATTATTAGAATAGATTACGTATGGGACAAATTATAACAATAGGTGTATCTGTTATTAGTTTTATCACTTTCCCACGCCTAGTTCTGTCATAGTGCTATTCGGTCTCAGTCCGTGTGATTTTCATTGATCACTGTTAAATGTCCAGTGATTTCACGTTTATCCCGATCTCTAGTATTTATGATGACCTAAGATGAAGTTTTTAAGGTAATAGGGCGCCTGGATCGTGGCCACAGTTCACAGATGTGGAGACCGTCATAGCGACTCGCTTCGGCCTATCGTATTTCGGAATCAGTTTGTGTATATCCATTTGTTCATATCTAGGGACCTTCCATTATTGTATATGTGGACCGACATGGTGATTGTGGCTGTCAATGGATATTCGTCTTTGGACAACACTAACTGCAATTTCCATCAGATGCAATGTAGATATTTGGTCGAGCCAGTATAAAAAAAAATCTATAAGACATAATTTCTGAGAATGAAAATAAATATACCTGTTGTCACACTTCACTCAACTTCCACTTCAGTCAAGTGAAAACGTATACAAAGCAAATGAACATATGCGTAGCCGATTGCTACGGCATAAGGTATGTAGCTATTTCTGTAGCTACAGACGATACGTGCAATTAAAAGTTTGCAAACAGATAGAGTCATCGGTATATAGCGGTCCTGTAACACGCTGCTTTGTGCAAACTCCTCTACGTACGTCTTGTTAACTGATACACCTTTAATTAATTTGTATTATGAGTACATTTTTAGATTACATATTTGGAATTTCACTGGTTTTTACATCGGCTCGACAAAATGGCTATAAATGAGATGAGATATAGACAATAAGGTATCATTTTCAATTTGTTTCTGATATCAATTTTCAATATATTCATTAAATTATTTCTAGTTAACAAGATTTTTTTTTCCAATGGGCGGCAGGTACCTACATTTAAGAACTAGTTAAAATATATCTTAATCCAATATCAGGATATGTAGTCATAATGGTACAAATTCAATTTATTATACCGTATTTTCCAAAATTATTCGATTTTTTTGAACGGATATCGATATGGAGTTACGATATTAAATCATTTCAAATATCCGGCAGTTTTAGTAAAACTACGGGTATGTCTTAATTTCAAACCGTTATCTTATTTGGTTTATAAGTTATAAATTTCTGACAAACAGACATACAGACACCTTGCCAATTCTCCCAAGTTAACTCAGAGTCTTCGCTTCGCTCGGTTATTTAATATCGGATACTACAGCTACCACTTCTTAACTGGATATTATAGCTTGAGTATATAATTAATTTCAAAGATAAACAAAAATGACGTAATTGTTTCTTTTGTTGTTTATAAATTTAAATAAAGTAAAAATGGGTTAGTTTTAGTCAAATATGAATTTAAAAAAATATAACACAAAGTTTAGAGGAAAACATTCCTATTCCTGGTTTTAGGTGAACAAACGATAAACTTTTGCTTTTTCATTCTGATTTCATATTCAACTTTTAATCGGCTTATACGCACTAGACCAGTGTTGATGTTTGAACAATGTTGTGAATTTAAAGTTTAAATTATTCTGTCTTAATTCACAAACTATCGGCACTTAAAAATAAATTATGCTCACCATTTCACTAATGTGGCCATACAGATTCCTTCAAGACACGATATCGCTAGCAGGGAATGATTTCGTATTTTGAAAATACACATCATTTTATATTTTCGGGATGTGCAGAAATAAATTACAAAATGCTATTTTTTTAATCTAAGGAACTGTTATTTCCTACGAATAAATTAGTGTTCTATATTTAATGGAATATACGATTAAGCAATACTACAAATGATGTTATATTTTGCTAAAAAAAAAAAAACATTAAGTGAAGTAATTAATTATTCTTAACATTTTCAAGCCAATTAAATCCAGATTTTTAAATAACCAGTTCTATATTATCGGATTCTTCAATCCAAACATAAAAAGCTATTTCTGCTACCCTGTATAATCGTCGTGACTCTTAAATAATATTTCAGACATATAATTTGATGAAAAATATAACAAAATTGAAACGACATAATTAAAGTTAGAAGTTGTAGCGAATTCTCACATCGTCTTCACTAGGGTGAAATTTAATAATCAAGTCTAACGTAAAAACGCCATTCACTGAACGTTAATATGATAATATGTAGAATTAACCTCAATCACCGGCACATAAACACGATGTGATAAGCACAGGTTTCTAACTACAAGTTATTGATTATAACCATGACTAATACAACTAGATTCCCAATAAGGGGTTTTTCATTGACCGAACCGATCAAAATTGCGTCTCCTATGTAATTGTCTGCCATTTTTATCTTTTTTTTTAATGTAGTAGGATGATTTACTTCTGTTTTGTAGAAGCTTTTATGAATACAAACATACAACAAATACATTGACTGGGAATAACTATACATTGACCATACAAAAAAATACTACGTGTGGAGATGGAAGCCATAACCTGCAGTGCAGAAGTCGCACACTCAACCCTCTGACCCACCGATTTGTCAAAATCTTCAAGTCTTCTCTGTTTTACCACTAGTCACTAGACAATACGACGATATGCGACCTTATCGCTATAGCTATAGCCGTACGTTTTGGAACCGTACCCCTGAACCAGAGATGGGCATAATGTTATCTGATTAATGATTAACGATTAAAAAATATAGTCGTAATTTCAATTTTCTTGCTCTGTAATCATGATTAAATCCATTTAAAACATTAAGAAATCATAAATGTGTATGCAATCTGGGATACTGTAGTGTTTAAAACATAGATTTGCAAAATGCAGTTATATTAATGGTAAAAAACGTAAAATGTAATCGTAATTATTTTATTAATCTAATTACATTTTGCCCATCTATGCTCTGAACCCTCTCGACAGGGCTTGCCTTTAATTTTTAATACGAACCGCTAATGATGAGATTCAGTTTGCCTTGTTTGTTTTATCTGCTACAAACAAATAGGGGACTCGAAGTGAAAATTAAAAAGATGTTTATTTGGCAATATACAGCCTTGAGCATTTTAGGTCTAATGAGAACTTGTTTCACTTTTAGGATAAATTTTTTAATAGGGGAATATTTGTTGTAAAAAATATATTTCCTTAGTACCAGCATTTTACTCTGTTCTTTGAAAAATCGAGCAGTTCTTCTATTATAATATGTCTTTAGTTAGAGTTATAGCTGTTCTGACTTCTTATTTATATTTATATTTTTTATTATTGCTAAAGATCAAAACGGACTCTAGATAGAAGTAGGTAAAACTATTTTTATTAAAGACTCAATTGAAATACTTTTTAAGCGAAAATCGAATTTAAGCCTGTCAACCCGCCAATCCAGTCGTTCATTTAATCTAGTTTAATTATTCACAGAGGATACCTATTTTAAATACTGACATAGAAACCAAATAGGGTGCTAATTACAAGTTAAGGGTTTTTTAAATTTTTATACAAAGAAATTGATTTCAAAAATAATTTTATAACTCTCATAATACCTATTTTATAAATTCATTATTTATAAATATGTGTAATTTATTGCGAAGTTTTATTTTTCACAGCTTCAAGGGAATGCGGACTTTTTGATACGGAGTATTTGATATTGATTTTAACTTGAAATTACCTTAAGAACTTAATACTTAAGAAAAAGTGTCTTGACAATCAGGCAGACCGATAGGCAGCAAAATGATCGTATCAGCGTTTTCTTTTACATTTAAGGTACGGAATAAAAAAAGTGTATTAATTTAATTTGTGGATCTACATAATTATTTATCTTTTATATTTTAAATAAATTTTAAAAAAGTTTCCAAGAACAAATTTACTCAACCCAATGCCCTCGACGGACTCAACACCTTACTTATCGAGTCGATAGACAGGCTAAATAGTTAAATGAAATTTGGTATTTAGTTTTGACTTTATAATTTTATAGAGTTTTCGAATAAATAGAATTGTGTGATTTCCTTACGTCATTCACAGCCGATCAATAGCGTGCATCCCATAAAAAGCATTATCTTGTTATACTTGGACATTTAATAAATATATTGACTTAACAACTGGCGTTTACGAAAATAGCAGTCTGATAGACCAAATTGCTCCAAGTTTTAAGTATATAAATGTGTTAAATACTTAATATATATGTTTTAATATATATGTTAATATATATGTTTGTAATATGTGTTAGTGTGTAATGTCCTAGGGGCACTCTAGACAACCTGATTTTAAGGATATCGAGACGATGTAGACCCTTAGTTAGCGTATTAGGGAGGTCTTACTGATTACTGTATGCCACCAAATATCAATTTTTATTACTTAAATTTGTACCTCAAACACATTTTATTTCGTTTTGTTTTTCTTAAATTAAATCATTAATTTATTCAATTTTATTCTTTATTAATAAACTTCTTTTCATTTGACTAAAATCTTATTCAAATTACAAACAAGCATAAAATTACGCCTTAAATCGTATAGGTATCAAAAATGTGTCTTAGACTTTGTTGATGTGTTTAATAATGATATATCGTTAAAATATTTATAATTATATAAAATATTGCCTGCTTTGATATAATTAAGACTTTACGATGGGGAAAACGCGGCTGTAAAGCACTGAGCAAAATTATGTGAAAGGTGTAAGGGTGCTTCACTAAACGTATCGTCGTAAAGCATGAGAAACGTACAGGTATGCCTTAATAACTACACACTCTTGGTAACTAGTCCATGTATATCTCGATTTTTTAACCATATATTGTAATATATATAATATTCTACTGCGAATAAAGCCATATAGCAAGAATCATTTACCTAAATGATTCATATTATCGCGGTACTTACCAAATTAAAAATTTATCTTTCTATTCGCCTGCCTACATATCATTCCTTATTCATTTAAAAATAAACATTATATATTATATACACATTAAATGAATTTAATTTAAACTTTGTGTGACGCAGGTCTATTGCAAAATTCAACGGCAAAATTGTTATCAACTCATGTTCGCAAACGTGAATTGGTTCTCTTTGCATATTTACGTGTACAATTAAAAATTGATCGATTCGCATTTGCATGGCGCCACATTTTAGCAATTTTTAAACGGAGATAGATTCATTTATAGCCTTCAGGCATAAACTAGCTTGTGCTGTTGTTCTTTTTCACACCGAGGCAAGTTTTTTTCTTCTTCTAATGACTCTTGGTTGATGACCGCGTCAAGTGGAGAGGCATTGCATTGACAAGGCTGCATTGTCCAAAACAAGTGCATAATAATAAGATCATGAGTCCCGGGATTCGAACCTACGATCTTTCGTGTTGCCGCGCGTGATTAATATAAGCTACAATAATGATTTGGAAAATCAACCAACACATTAAACTCAACTCAGTAGATTTATTTGGTGGTATTAAATATAGTTTAATCTACGCAGGTCATTGTATAACCACCCAGGAGCAGAGCTTCTTCTCTTAAATTGGCCAACGTCGTGTTTAGTAAAATATTTTACAAGACGCTGGTGGAAAATCGTAAAAACTTTAATTATTTCCTTAAAAATATTACGAGACACCGCAAGCATAAAATAAGTATCCATGCATTCTTTTTCTCACAGCTAGTGAGATATACGAGTCTAAGATGTTAGTGCCTTATTTTAACGTGTTGTAAAACAAGCGAAACTCGCATTTACTTAGCCATAATAGTATAAATACAAATTATGGCATCTTCTACCAAAATTATAAAGTTAAAATTAGTGTCTTAATTTATATGAGATACTGTTACTCACCAAAATCATTCATCTAATTCGATTTAAACAAGAGTTATTACCACAGTCGAAGTCGTTGGCAGAAGCTTATAGTAACTATTTTCCGTGTTTCGGTTATAAGTTGCAAATCATATAACGAAAAATGTCATAGAATTTTAAATTATAAAATTAAGGCGAGCAACTGTTACTACCTATGCAAAGCTGTTGAAAACTTCACAAACGCATTTCATATAAATGTTTCGGCCTTTGTGATCCAACTCATTGCAGAACTGTATGTGACGGCGAGTCAAACTACTTTTCTAAGTTAATTCGTGTCTCATGCACAATCTATAAACTTTGGATGCTACCTTGCGAACGATGTTCGTTGTGAATGGAATATTTGCTCCTACATTCATCTTCCGCTACAATGCCTGCAGTGCTTTTTATTATTTTAAATTATATAGGAATACGGCATTAATTATATTTACTTTAATTATAGTCTATTTCATATAGATATAAACGAAGCTGGGTTTTGTTGTTTGTAGCATTTCTTTTGTTATATTATACCTAATATAATTCTCCAAGTTAGGATTTTCTCCCTTGCAGGAGATCTGGAATTAGGAAATACATGAAAGAATAAAGTTGAAGCAAAATATGTTTTATTTTATAATAAGATTGTTTATGCTTTTTTAAGTGTTTTTTTCTTTAATTTTGTAGCATTTCTTGATATATTGATGATTTTTTCTTGAATCCTTTTTGTTCCTGATGTTGGTTAATCAGGAGATTACGACACGTTAATGCGCTACTGTTCGATAATATTTCACGTTGTCTTATTTAAGACCATATTTGTGGCTTAAATTTTGACGTGTGTATGTGGTTTCTTTATATTTCCTAATTCTAGTCGAGTGTGCGTTTATAAACACAAATACCTCCTGGAAAAATGTTCAGGCCAAAGTATTTTCTAGCCATAGAAATATTTGTACCGTACTCGCAATACAGAAAAATATAAGCTTTCTCACTGTGACAAACACAGTAATCACTATATTAGCAAAGAATTTGTTAATCGAGCCAGATAAACTCAGCTGTGTCGATTCAAAAACCAAGGAAGAAATCGAAATGTTATATCCTTTCAAAACTACGAACCACAACAAATATACCCTTTTTTTTACTTGGGGAAAATCCTCATTGGACTGTCCCGGCCGCACGCAAGGGGTGCCGCAGCCGAGGTGTGGCGGACTTGTACCAGCTAAAAACCCCGAGGTGACTACTTCTGCATATAGACGGGGACTGTGGGTCCTGTAATCAATTCTCCACAGCCCCGATATGCCGCGCCCTTTAGGAACAACAAATATACCCTGTATTAGCACAACTAGTTGTCAAACTTAATAGTCAATTAAAAATAAATAATAATAGATAAATACTTTAGAAATTATTAGGTATACTAATTTAAATTTAACATTACATTATTCCTGTATAAATTAAAATGATATTAAATAGATTAAGATATTTCAATGAATAAACTGCTTCTGTTAAACGAAAAACGTTGGATACGCATATATATTAAAGTTGTTGCCAGACTTCTGCTATCCAGAGGTAGAATATGCTTTTTGTTTAAACAGATGCGATCGTGGGTAATGAAATGATGCTTACCCGATTCCGTCTCCTTATCTAGATTAAATTGAACGAACCTGAAATCTGTTCAGTCGCTTAAACTCTTATTAAATCCTATCTTATGATTCCGATAAGCAGTAACTGTAATAGTTGTATTATTGTGAAAATATGTTATTATTTTTATCGGCACTTCTTTATGTATTGTATTTAATATATCAAACAAAGCAACGTCCGCGAGAAAACTTGGGGATTCGGCAATTTATTCGTCTGTCATTGTTGATAATTTAGTAAGTCGGCAAATTGATTTAAGTTGATACAGCTGTTAAATATTTAACTACAAGTAATAAAATACACTAGTACTATAGTACTAGGAGCGATCGAATTTTATCAGTATGATAAATATAATTTTCCTAATATTATATAGTTCAATGATAATAATTTACAACCATCAAACCTTAAAAAAATATAAGAGAATAGATATTTATCATACACACCGGTGCTACAACGGTGCTTAGAAACTAAAATTTTTACAATACCTCCATAGAACGGAGACATTAACAAACAAATTATTTTTAAAAAATCTGTCCCTCTTCATGGGCTTATAATCATGTGTTAACATTATAAGTGCTAACGAGATTTCTAAAAATCTTTATTTCATATTGTTACATTATTACAATAATACAGTCTTGCGAGGTTTCAATTTGCTACAAACGACTAGTTATTTTTATTTTTCCAAAAATGTTCACTGAGATTTTTTGGTTATCTTCGAAATTTGAATACTGTTTGCATGAAGTTATAAGCACGATCAAAGGATTGCTTTCAAAGTGGTTTACCTTGCGAGCATATTTAAATTTTCATAAAGTAAGGAAATGGAAAATAAATTGAATCTGTATAAGTTTCTTAAAACTACACATTATATACGAGGAAATATTTACTTTGTTTGTTGCAAAGAGCAATGGGATTATACCACAGTTATGTACTCTAAAGGTGATATTCGGCACCACGCGACACACGGCAGGTATCACCGGCAGACGGCGGTGACACGTGCTGTGAAGACAATTAGCACTACCGGGCGATATAATTTTGCACGAGACGTAAAAACCGATCCCGACATATGCATACAATTGTCGCGTGGTATTTGCAATCATATATGTGCATCAGTATCATAGAAGTTAATATTGCATAATAGTGCCGTCTGCAGACACGGCACATGTTATCATAGTCTGTCGTCTACCGCGTAGTTTCGAATATCACCTTAATAAAAACAGAATATACCACATTTAATTTAGTTAGTCTATTTATATTAAAGGAAACTTATTAAAAGATATGCGTAGTACAAATAAGAAATAATCGACTAAGACTCAGTGCTGTTTATTTAGACAATACAGAACAAAAAAAGCAATTATAACTGAAAATATGCGAACATAGAGCGTAATGAATGGAATGTACCTACATTATTGTAGTGATTTTTTTACACTGGCTCGACAAAGTGACTGCAGTACAGATGATGGTAAGAACACTGTAGTCCTACAACGAAAGCGACTATCAAAGGATAAAAGCCATTGCGTCTCAGTGGTCACGTCGGCCCACATATAGGTATTGCGACTGCAGGTATATGAGTTATCGGGTATTAACAAGCTGATCTCGAAACGCGATCAGCTAAAGCGAGTCACTATGACGGTCTTTACACTTGTGTTCTGTCGCCGTACAATATTTAACTAATAATTAACTCAATAGACACTTAAATATAGTAGATATAAACTCTTGAAGGTAACAATGGAACGAAACAGGACAAGATTAGTTTACCGTTTTAAAATAATTTTAACACAATTTTTAAAAGTCTGATATTGTGATGTTCTCTGTTTAGATACAGTAGTATCTAAACTTAAAAGTTGCACCTTCGTGTGCTTTACTTGTCTGCGTATGTATTTAACAAGCAGACAGTTCTGATACAAAGAGGAAATACATTAACATAGCAACTTCACCCGACGCGTTGCCGGTGAGGAGTTTCAAACATTTTCAACGAAACTTTTCTATATGCGAAACGTTATTGAAAGCTCCTCATCCTCGCGGAGATTAACACGCGCCGTGAAAATACGCGCTCAAGGATTACCTCGTCGTTGATATGAAGTTCTCTTGTTATATAACGCTCGCCGCTAACGGCTACATCGAAAAATTAATACTCCTCCCATTAAGGTGATAAAAAACTAACACATGTAAGATTAAAAGAAAAAAAAAAGATTTTGATAAGCATTAAGCAAACAGAAGTAGATATTACAACCGCGATTCACATTTTAATAGTTAAAAGGTTGATTTGTATAGACTCTACTTGGAATTTGCTGACATTTTACTCAAACATTTTAATTTATATACTATTATTTATTTGATATTATAAAGTATATGATAAGTCACTGATTTAATCAACTTATACTTACTTATAATTAGCTCTGCAAATATTTAGATTATATATATTTCAATTTTTTGTACATATATATTAGGTTTTTGTCAAAGACCAATTTATTTTCTGAGAAAGTATAAGTTAATTTTTTTTTTGGTGTCCCGGTGGAAAATCCTACATGTGACTTCAGGGCCGCTGTAAGGGCAGCGACCCCGGTGTGTCAGACTTCTACTGACTAAAAACCCTCTAATCTACCCAAGCCTGGGAAACCAAATTCATCCAGTCGCCCGGAGAGCAAACTGCCTTGTCGAGGCTGACTCTCTGGGAGGGATAGGAGTAAAGAGCCCACCCTCCAACACCTATCTCTAGTGTAAGTTAACTATAGTAACGTCTATAATTCTCAAGTTTGTTACTTGTCGCTTTAACCCTTTGACCCAAATGATTAGACTAACCTACATAAAATTTCAAACATTTACTCTTGGTAAAATACATTTTTGATTATTAAAACAAATTGATATTATTGTTACAGATATCACTTCCAAAAGTTTTACATAAAATTAACTCCATAAATTAACTTCTTCTTGTGCTAGAAATGTTTTTGACTTTAAATTGTTAATGAGACCGTAGATGTATTACTTACTTAATCAGTGTACAACATACAGTTGCTCAGTTTTACAAAAATATTGATTACAAAATAAATTTTTATTTTAAATCAAATCGTATCTTGTTTCGTAATTGTGAATTCATCGCCGGTATTCCTCCTCCACGTCAGTAAACATGACAATGAACAGTGGAGTCATCCCGCAGCTAACTAGATCTTTGAACGCAGTTTGGACTTTGGTTTGATCGTGTTTGCTCGCTACTCACTAGTTAGGTAGAGAATTGCGGAAAATTTCTTTGTAGTTTCGACTCTCAGGCCCGCAAACTAATTGTTATTGGTATTGTTGGTTGTGAGATTTCATAAAATTGTGTAATAACAAAAATATGAACATTGACTTTGTTCTTTGTCGCTTATATCTAGATTAAATATGGTTTTAATACTTTGAACAAGTTGAGAGATGAAACACAACTCGTTAATTAGCTCAGAAAGAAAATTAACGTGCTTCAATTGGAAATTAATTTGATTTAAAACTCGGTTACGTCTTATATTATTCATTCACCATCTTATAGAGGCCTTACGATGTTTTGCAGCTTTGAATTAATAGTAAAAACCCATGGAAAAACCATAATATGTACTCAGTCTTCGAGGTAAAAAGCATTCAAGATTATTAGTTTACAATTCAAATGATTACTTTTATTGTGAATATATTTTTAATCCTTTAAGATGTATTCTTAAGCATGAAATTTTATTGTGAACATTAGTTTTATTTAATATTCGTGGATTTACGTATTTGAAAGTATTGTATAAAAAATTTGAACCATTCGCTGAATAAATTTTCATTATAACTTTTCTGATTGTTTATAATTACAGGATGTAAAATTAAAAAAAAAAAAACAATTTTACGTCTTCTTAACCAAGAGTTTGCACTGCCTTCTAATAATTCTGAATTAAAAAATTCAATTTAGTATTGCCATACACTATCACAAAAATTACATCTATAATATAAAAATGAATCACAAAATGGGTGCCCACTAAAGCAACTGCCGAAATGCTATGGAAACTGTATGAAAGGTGAGGTATGAAAGGTTTTATTTCTATATGTTAGGCTACGATGGGGGTGATATGACGTAAGTTAAAAGCCCCTACTAAATAATAAATTAAAAAAAAAATCATAAATGTCTTGATAAGCGCGAAACTCGAGAACGGCTGAACCAATTTGGCTGTTTTTTTTTTTGTGTTTGATGAAGTCTGTGGAAGGTTATTACGGAGAGAAAAATTTTTAAAATTCCCTGCAACTGTCTAAAAATAGCACTTTTCTGTATTCTCATACAAAAAAATCGTTATAAGTCATTTTGAACTTTAATACCACACCATAAAGTTCAAGTGTTAGTGGACAGTTTCCGGGAAGGCAAAATAAATGAGTGACGTATAAATATTAATGTCAATATTTGTCAATTTTTATACATATAGCATTAAGGCCTGGTTGCTTCAAACAATTTTCAAAAAAATCTGACGGGGAAGCTATTGACATTAAAAAAAATAATGTGGCTTTGTTTTAGAGAAATAGGGCAGAACAAGGTCTGCCGGGACTGCTAGTTACATAATAAAACCTTTCATCCGTTATAATTTTTTATTCAATAAATATGTAATATTTTATATTATCACATTTTTAGTTGATTCGCTTTGTACGTCGAGAAAAATAAACAGCTTAGATACATGTTCCATTATATTTTCATTTGATTTACTTGTGTCTCTATCGGAAGTATCGTGTATCACTAGCCATATGGTTCAGGAGATTTTTTTTAACTTCTTAGATTTTATATCTTTGTACCTGTTAGATTTTGACTATTTATTAATATACGCTGATATCATTTATACTTTTAATTTACTTCATTTAATTTATTTTTTACGTTACTAAAATTTTACACAATATTTTTTGATTGTAATATAACAAACTGAGAATACATAAAAATATAAATACAGTTACCCAATAGCATTATGATTATAATATAAATTTGCGTATCGACTCATTAAGATGATAACCAGTAGCAGCTGCGGCAGCATACTGCTGCTATTTCCTTGGAGATACCACCTTTAGACTCATTTACGATAAATTTACTATACTTTTGATAAGATTGCAACGTTATCATATCAATATTTATTTTTATTATTTGTCTTATATGTTGATTTAACACGAAACTTTCATTATTTTTCAAAATATACTGTTTATCCACTTTTTGATTAAAGATTCCATGCCCATCCATTCTTTTATTAATTTACTAAACAAGGAAAATCGCAAGAATCTACTAACTTGGCATTAGATCAACAGCTAGCGGACCAACGGCCACTAGAAACACCTTAAAATTTATAGGATCGACTAATGTTCCTGTATGGATAGTTATAAAAACTTTGTAGATAATAGTTTAGTTCCGTTATACATTGATTATACTGAGGTTTAAATAAAAACGTTACCTCAAAGCCATTCAAACAGCGAGAACTCGTAATGACAATTTTAATTTAAACCTATAACAGTTATTTACAAGCGATTGGAAACTGAAAAAAGCAATCTTGGTTATAGTTGCGCTGTACGACATCGGCATCAAGTAAACAGTCCGGTACGTCCTGCATTTCAATCGACTCTATTTGTATTTTATTGGAAGAGACTCAAGACTTGGACGGACGCCGCTAAGCTTTATATTTTATTGAGTTCTTTTATGAGACTTGCCTCGTGACACTTTTGATATTAACAGAGAAATAATTAGCTATTTCATAAATTTTTCATAAAATTTATTAAGGCAGTGACAGCTTTTCATTCTCAAAATAAGTCCCAAGTCAACGAAAGTATAAATACATAACACGAGTATTTCTAGTCACATAGAATTTAACCTTTTTTTTGTAACTAGGGAAATATTCTTCATAAGTTTATCAGAATCGCCATCAGAACGGCGGCCTCTAACTGCTAGACTTCACTGGCTAAAAATTGCTGTAAGCCGAGCCTTAGTATCCGCATTCCTTTATTTACTGCCAACAGTTGATGAGATTAAAGCAAGAAGTTGAGAGAAAGCGGCCAGAATTGATCAATAGAAAAAGTGTAACTTTTCATCACGATAACGCTAGGCCACACACATCTTTAGCCACTCCGGATAAACTAAAAGAGCTTGACTGGGAGGTATTAATGCATCCACCATATAGCCTAGACCTTACACCTTCAGATCTCGATCTATTTTGGTCTCTTAAAAAATCTTTAGGCAGTGTTAGTTTAACGTTTTTTTTTATCAGAAGTCCAAACATTTCTACAACAACGAGTTCACGTCCCTACCTACAAGATAGAATAATATTTTGTAAAGAGCAATTACCAGATTCTCTCCAGCTCATTCCAGTAGATTCCAAAGTAGAATCTGCCTTCCAAAACGGTTATAGATTCATTCTATTGACGATTTTAAAGATTGATTTAAATACAGTTCAAAAATTTGAGTTTTAATGTAATCTAAACATAAATCCTACATGTAATAATATAATACCTACTCCTTGATTATTTACGTTGTTTTATCATAAAACATTTATTAAAAATACGTTTTAATTCACTATTATTACATTCAAGAGCGTGTAAATTAAGATATTTAAATTAAAAGAGTGTCTTTAACACACCAGGTACAAAATGTATTAAGAATCCATTAACTTTTCAATTTTCTACTCCGGTCTAATTTAATTGCAAACGATTCTCCGCTTGTAACTTACAAAAGCTCTCACTGACGCGAAAGCACTTTGCTTTGCTTATTTTATACACAGGTCCGTATTAAATTGTACTCAATACTTTTTCAAGTGCTCTATGCTACTTCAACTATGGTATTATTATTTTATTATTATGGTGTTATGGTAGTATTATTACCATAATACCATAGAGCATAAATAAGACAACAGTTGTCATAAATCAACCATCCTTTTTTATTTTGAACCATTCATAATGCCATATAAGAAAATAAAATTAAAGTACTACTAGTAGTTTATGACTTTTACAGGCATAATACTACTAGTACACTTGTAGCTGTGGTGGCCTAGTAGGGAAGAGACCGGTATTCGTGTACGGTAAAACGAGTAGTCGTCAATTCCAATACCTGCGGGTACCTTCGGATATTTCCAGATTAATTACGGATGCAACCACAACATGATTATCGGTGAAAAAAATATCGTGAGGAAGCCAGTATGGCATCTTATAGAAACGTCATGTTTAAGTACCCTGAGAACGGTATTCAGCTGTGCTATTAATCACCTTGACCTTTTTGATTGTATGACATACAAGCAAAATGGATACAGCCACTAGTGTATCTCAGCTCAACCTGAAAGGAATATAGCGTGACGATATGTTATTGTTGTTAGTTATAAATACTTCAAAATGAAGGCAACAATTAGAAATCCCCGTCGAAATACTAGCCCAAAAGTAAACTTGTATTATTTCTTTCAACATTAAAGTAATATTCTATTATATAAAAATAACTCCGGTTTTCCTTCCTGACGCTATAACTCCAGAACGCACGAACTGATTTCCACGGTTTTGCATTCGTTGTAAAGGTCTCGGGCTCCGTGAGGTTTATAGCAAACAAAATTCAGGAAAAATTTCAACAGAAAAGCAGGAAAACGGGGAAAATATTTTTCACATACAGCGCCATCTCTGATATATAGCATGTACTACAAACCAATATGGTTTTGCATGGTGGTGGAGCAGATCGCACCAGTATTTTAAGTAGATGGCGCCGATGCGTTAAACATTGTTTGACAGCTACTCATTGTACTCTGCTCAGTTAATTTCATGTGACATTTATTATGCGCACGTTCTTTCAAACGCTAACTAAAAACCAAAACGAAGCCATCTGGTGGCGAAACGAAGTTCGCCGGGTTTGCTAGTTGATTGTATATTATTACAGTAGCCAATATAATTTATAGGTACACATACATTTAAATTATCATTTCTTAGAAATGTTAGTTACAGCGTAGTTTAAAATATATTGGCTACTGGGGCTCGGGAGTCGTCAGAGTACATTTTATGAGCATCTAATAAAAATTTTATCGTGTAACAGTAAAGAAGCAATCAGTCCGTTGGATATTGGCCTGCGGGGTCCGTAAACACGTGCATTTTTATGTTTGTTCACAGTTACTGCATCGCGATTCATATAACGGATCCGCTTTTGTCGATTACTCAACCGAAACGATTAAAGTTTTACCATCTCGTCATAATCGAAAATGCATGCGGAAGTGACCAACGCTAAAGTAGCTTTCATGCGATCTATGTGTGATGCTAAACTCGCGCAAAGGCCCTAGCGCAAATATTCAAATAAGCATGTGATAAACAGCCTTATTTCAAAAGCTTCTAAAATCAACACTATATTGCGAGGTATTTAGAGAAAACCACAATCACATGCAATTTATTCTCTTTTTATCGTAACATCTCGTTGATAGCAATAGGAAGTAAAGCAGTAAAAAAGTGGGTAAATTTTGTGATCGGAGTTTTTCTAAATACCTCGCAATATAGTGCTGATTTCAATTCTCTCTGTATTTAGAGAGTTAAACCGCGACCTTATTAGGTCATTTAATATATGGATACGTCTTCGCGAATGTATGTGCTAGGGTCAGTACCAGACTAGATCGTGACCACAGTGCGTGGCTGCAAAGATCACGTTTTTATGTCATCCATTATATATTAAGCTCCCCTGGCTCTTATTTTGGCACGTTGACAATTCTCTTGGTGTTGCACTCAATTATATGAGATAGTAGTCATATTCCTTTAGTCGGATTAACAGTTTCGGTTTAAAAGACATAAATCAGTTGTTGGTTAAGAAATCGTAATGTGTGTAAATAGTTAACCATTTAATTTTTTTCATCCATGAGTTCTTTACGATTGGTTTGGCGCAATAGTCAAGTACGCCATCTCTGCACTACAGATTGTGGGTTCGATCCACACGCGGAACAAATATTTGTATGGTCTACACATAATACATAGTTCCGTTTTGTTTCCGAGTGTTTGCGGATGTTGATTTTATTGTTCATTGTAAATCACAAGCGACACATTAATAAATCTTAAATTGAGACAACGTTTTAAAAGGAAAAGAAAATGAGTTATTTCTTAATGGGACAATATGTTGTTGACTTGGGAGTGTCTTTACACCTTCACCGAGCGAGAAAGAGTTTTATATTTCAAGGAATTCTGTACAACGAAATATCGTTGTACAGTGTAGTCTTCGTTGTTTCGATATTTCGAATATACTTATTACGGAATAAAAAATAGCAAAACCTATGTATTTGAAGCATTGGACATATAAAGAAGACAATGAGAGTAAAGAAATTAAGTGGCTATAAGTTCACAAACACCCCTAAGCGTTTCGTTGCTCGAACGAAAGTAATACGAACTGAGTTAAATTACGTTATCCGCTCGTAAGCTTGGTTGAGAAAGCGGATTGCCCATGTGGAGAGGGATTACAGGTAAGTCTTTCTTTGTCAAAGAGCAACCTAAGTCTATCATCATTAAATACACAGCAGATGAATAGTATTTTATTGGTTATCTGATGAGCAAGAATTCGGAGTCATTAATTTTTATACCAGTGATTATCAAACTTTTTGATTTCAATTAGTACTGATTTTTTTCGTTTTGATTTGATTTATTCAGCTTTAATGTTGTTTTTTTTTTATAAAATAAAGAAAGATTAAATTCATAGGTAATATTTTGATACGTATATTTTTTTTTATTTCGTTGCCAAATTGTTGCCTATACGAGTATATTACATATGTGAAGCATGATACATAATTAAGTAATACCATTAATACAAACACATGAAAAAAATAAGATGAGCTAGTCTAAGGGGACAGCCTATATAATGTGATCCAGTCTTGTGGATTTACAAACTATGAACACCAAAATTTTTCCTTGAAATAGACTGGTGCACGGTTGGGCTACTTTGGGAACGGCTGATTTCGATTATCTTCTTAAAAAAGGAAATAATGATGAATGATAAGTATGTTTGTTTAGTGTCACTAATTTATAGAATATTATAGGTTTATCTAAAAAAAGGTTTATTTATTAGTATTGTTACAAAATTAAATTGTAAAAATCTTCTTAAAATCAGAAGAAATTGAAAATAGTAGTTACGTTTTCGTAATAACGCTCAGACCCGTTGTTTACACAAATGAGCATTTATAATAATATTAAAAAGACGATATTATTATACATACAATATCAAATCGATCTATATGGAAGATAATAAGGCTTAGGTTTCGGTATTATGCAACAGCCTCGACCTTCGAATGTTGACAGTGTCCAGCGTGGGAGACAAACACATTAGTATACACGAGTAATGCCTGGCCAAACGTTCGCAGGGTCGCGCGTGATTCTACCTCAGTTGTCGGGATCTCCACCGACACCACATAACTGCAGCTCTGTTGCAACAATATCTACAATTTTACCTGTTTTTATTCAATCCGAAAATTAATTTGCTTTAAAAAAGGTAACACTTATATTTATAAACTAGGATAATTCTCGCGATATTATTATAAATAAACGCAAAAAAATATAAACACACAGGACGAATAAAATTTTGCTAGATCCTAAGTTGAAAGGGTATCCAAGTGTACTTCGAGGAATAGTTATATAAGCGAATGATGCTCTTAAACATGATCCTGTTTCTCCTGATCAACATTGTGGCAAGTTCTTTGCTGGTTCATAGAGTCAACAGAAAGAAAAAACAAATCCACATCCAAACATCATAACGAGCGTATTCGGGAAGAAATCGCATTGCCTTTCATCCAAAACCGTGATTATATGAATCTTAGAAGTTATTACAATTATCATAGAGTTACGTCCACACAAGATATGTTATCTAGGTTAGACGGCTTGGACACAGTATACGAAAATTCATAAAATAATAGGTACTATAGCTATATCGGTCTGACAATATACGGATACGAATTATAGATTAACAGTTAAGAGATAGAAATAAGATGACTGATGTACTGGTTATAAACCATACAAATAAGTATTTCTAGAGCCACTTCGGAACGTATTTATGTTGTGTGTTCTAATGTGTAATTTAACCTTGTTCCACCCTCTCCCTGCCATAAAAGAACCACGCGCGCGGGTTTGCGGAGTCACGGCTATACGATAACTTATATTCTAGCTAGGACTAAGAAGTTCTCTAACTCTTAGTTTGTCGTTAAACTGTCGAAAGGTCTTCCAGCGAGCGTGTTCCCACCGTTCTATCATATTGCGTCCTGAAGCATGAAGAATGAAGCATGGGATATTTATGCAGGCTGGCATGATTACTGCGGCTATCGATTGTTTTTCTTTACTGTTAATAGTTGTGGTCGTGTTTATTTTTATTACATTATGCTTATCATCAGGTCAGCACTATGCCAAGTCAGGATAAAAAAAATCACGGATTCGGTTCGGAGGTTTTTTTTGTATCTCGGGAGAAAATCTTGTATACCACCATCAGGAACGCTGTGAGGGCAGTGACCTCGGTTTGTCAGACTCTTACTGACTAAAAACCTCCAGGGTATCCCTCCGATTGCTCCACCCGGGCCTGGGAAACCAAATTCGTCCAGACGCCCAGGGAACAATAGGCCTTTTTGAGGCTACCTCTCTGGGAGGGGTAGGAGTAAAAGTCCATCCTTCCAAAACCTCTCTCTCAGGTGGCGGCGCCGGACACCGTGCACCGCCTCCCTCTCATCCGGGCAGCAGACTCCCTCAAGTGTACTGCCCGGCTGCGTCGGCTTGGAGGCTGTGTGTAACCGCCCTAAGCGACAATTATATATTTTTTATAGAAAATTTATCTTTATTACTTCTAAGTTATTCATATTATTTTTATTAAATCTAATTAACACAATTAGTGGTCGGTTAGTTTAATATCTGTTATTTACTTAAGATTATAGCATGTAGGCGTAACCCGATACGCTCTTGTCGCCCTAAGGGTCGTTAGGGTGTTACGAGACGTGCGGGGTAAGAGGATGCGCGCGCGCACGGGACGCTTAGAAGTTAGTCGACTACCGAGACCCAAGGCGGGAGTACGTGCGTGTACGTCGCAGTTCGGTGTGCCTTAAAGTGCAAATAAACTGTAAAACGCCAAATTCGTATCTTACTATAACCACACCCACGACCACCGGTCATAAGATTCAATAATTACATACCTAAATAGTTATTACGATAACAAAATCATTTTTAAAATTTGTCACGCGCAATGTTCTTCTGGAACATGCTCGACATAATTCGTCCAGGAGAAATTCACTTTCATATACTCCAATTTCCAAGCCGGACAAACATTCGAGTTACGTTTCTTTAATAATAGAGAAGAAGGCGGAGATAAGAATGAAAAGAGTCGTGTTAATAATTATTAGTTATAATTTAAGAAATTATTTTCCGTTCCACCTATTCGAGAAATTTCTGGATATGAAATCCACAGAGTGTACCCGTTCAGTTGACGGTGCTACGGTGGTCACTCCAGAACGCATAGGTATGGTTATTTGTCCGCAAACGACTGTTGGAATAATTGAGGTGTACATTTTCACTTTGTTCCGTTTCCATTCGATTAAAATCGTTGTACCACTCTTGTACACGACCTATTCGGTGTTTACTAAACGATTTGAACAGTTCGACGGTTTGGGCAACCAGCTGCGAGAATTTTTATGCAGATATTTTTATAAACCGTTAACTAGTAAGTCACTATTGGTCACAACTCCACACTGAGAATGCACGTTATATACCATACTAACTAAATATTTAGTAATAGCAAAGTAAAATAAAAAAAGAAGATAAAATGAATCCCCATGATATTCTCATCAGTCGCAGCTTTTAAGTTTTCCAATTTATCTTTAATGCTAATATATTACGGTTATTTAATACAATTTTCACAAAATTTATATACATATTCGCCTTAAACTAGATGCCAGTTCTTTGAGAATCTAGCAATTTGTTTGATTAAAAAAAACATATGTTTGAGATTTTCTTTTTTTTATTTACTAGATATAGACATTTTAATAATATTATATTTAGGTATATTTGAAAGAGTATCATTCTATAATACATTGGTACAGCCTGTATGGAAGATATTATTAATATCAATCTACATATTTATTGAGCATCGTCGAACACTGTTAATATAAGTTCGCACGAGTTCTAAAAACAATAAAACAATAGCCCAACTTATAATAGTGTGCCCGATGCAATTGGCAGCTAATTTCTTGTTGCTCCAACATTGTTCATTGTAGCGAATTTTTAATGGATTCTCTTTATCGTGAATTTTAATTTGAAATGCATACACACCGTCTATATTTCTTTATGTATGTTCAGTTTTATAAAAATCTATTTTCCCATATGACAAGTTAAAAAAGAATTAATATGCTGTTGGCCGCATTGTTGCTGCTGCCGCCTTTGAAATACTTTCGTTACGTTAATTTTGAACATTTTCGTCTTTTGTTCATATCCATAATTGGATTATGTCTTATCTTTATCTTTTAAATGTTTTTCTTTCTTCTATATTTATATGTTGGATAAATCTAGTTGATCCAAGGGCTTTAATTGTCCCCATTTATTTATACTGATCCAACAAAGTGACTATACTGCTTCAAAGAATGGCAGTGACTGCCAAGAAATGACTTTCCATTTTTTTTTTTATAATGACTCCCAACGCAAGATCTGTGGACTTGTTTTGTAGTGCCTATTAAAAACAATTGTAAAAATAACAAAGACATATCACAATGATTATAATATCAAGATTGTTATTACAATTTTAGTAAAAAAATGCACTTATTTAATATGTTATAATATTATGAAAGGTGTAGTCGCCAATGTGGGCCCACATAAAGCATGACAAAAGTTCCTAGCTATATGTATAACTAGATGTATACAAGCTAGGGCCTATATGCAATACAAGTAGGTCGAGGCGAGTCAATATGTCTTTATAATTTAATTCAATAATAAATAAATTTGGGGATTTTTTGGCACATTTACGTATAACAATTATAGCAAATAAAACGTGTGATTTATTTTATTCATCTATATGTTTATGTAAAAAGTAATTTATAAATTTAAGTAGACGGTACCTGTCATTCTAATGTTGACGTGTGAAATGGGAAATTACCAGCATCGTGGGAGTACAGAGGCGCTATAAAGGTGGTATATTAAAGTACTCGGTTAGGCATATAATAATATTGCAGACGAGTAATGCGCGGTTTCCCGAATCCTTGGCCACGTCCGTTTGCGTCGCAATAAAACCAGTCTAGTTTTGTCATAATATGCATATGTGATGAACTCGCGAGAATATTACTGCTCTTAACTTAGCTGAACTAGTCACTTCAATATCTCATAAAGGTGGTTTACGTATCTTTATATAATCGTTATTCAAATTACTAATGTTATTTTTAAACAAATTTCTTTTTTCTTTTTTTTCCTTGGCGGCGGGACGATATATTATCGCTTCTGACACTGCACTCGGTTATAATCGACAGTAACCACTTCCCACTAGGAGACATGTCAGCTTGTTTCATTCGTCTGGTATAAAATACATTTATAACTAGCTGATCCGGCAAACGTTGTTTTGCTATATAAGGTTTTGTAATATCTTCTAAGATGTTCATTGAAATTAAGTGATGACAAAGACAATTTTGTTCACAATTAAATACTCTTAATCAACAATACATTTATTTGGATAATGATTAATATTATTACGTTGATACAACTCTTAACAAATAATGCATTAATTTCGACCAAATTTGTTTACCATAAAAACGGTTCTAGTGACTTAATCTTAAATGATAGACATATACTGTCGCGGACATTTTTTTAGATCATTTCAAGAGAAATAATTCTTTCATACATATATTTTTGGTATCTTGAACCGTTTTTGCAGCGCATGCAATGGAAGCCCTCAAGGATGAATAGTTTTGCCCGTTTTTTTCACATTTTCCATTATTTCTTCGCTCCTAATAATTGCATCGTGATGTTATATAGCCTAAAGCCTTCCTCGATAAATGGTCTATTCAACTCAAAAATAATTTTTCAATTCGAACCAATAGTTCCTGAGATTAGCGCGTTCAAACAAACAAACAAACAAACAAACTCTTCAGCTTTATAATATTAGTATAGATAACACAAAACATAATGGACAATGTTATACATTGTTCAAATATCATAACTAATTACGATTGTTAATAACGTAATTAATACATTATTTTTAAAAACAAAGGGTATAAAATATTCTAAAATCTTATCGAGTTTATAGACTTTAAAAGGAGAACCAAGTCTACAAAGAGTTTGGAAATTTGCGATCTGATTAAAACCGAAAGTCATTATAACTAGTAAGGAATTATTTTTGACATTCTTAACTCTATAAAATTGTGACGATAGTCCACATAAATAGCAACAGTTCTCTTTTTTCTTTAAATATAGGTACTTTTATACATACATTTATCTAAAGCGTGTTCACAAAATATGGAAACAATAAAATTAATGTAACATTTTCAATTACTACAAACTAAATATAATTTAGGAATGAATTGCAGACGCGTTTGCGTTATTGTGCACGCATTCAAAAATCTGAACATACATACACTGAGTGTGCAATCGTATACAAATATCGGATACGTTGGAGCTTATGTACTTTTTGATGACCAATTAACTTCATAAATAATAAATAAGATAAATTTATACCAGTGAGTGGACACAGATGGAAATGCACTCGATAAATTGACTGATGACCGCAGTCGGGGAAAGGCTAAATACCTGCTAATGATACTCCGATTGATGCTCTCAATTTACTCTCTGATGAAGTCTGACATCGCATGATACATAGTACCTATTTAAGTGTTACTGCCAACAATTCAGTTTAAATTTTAATTCGCATATAATGATGTGTCATCTGAAAAATTTCATATTTAGTAACTATCATGAAAATACGTAGAATTAGAAAATACATTTGTAATATCGTCTGACTACATACTATACGCTACCCAGTCAATGCTAATCAACTCTCATTAAGCGTTATTGATGTTGCAGTTTCAGCGTTACAATTACTCGTGTTTGCAATGAGACAATCATATTTTCATAATATTGACAACAAACACGAAGTGACAAGTGATGCAATAATCTACAAATCAACGTTGGATCGATGTATAATTGAGGAATGATTAAAATGGTGATCAGTGCGCTATTGTTAAAATTACATTATCTGTTAACAAAACTGTTAGAATCAGAGTAAATTTTAATTTTAATCGAATCATTTGTAGCTGAAGCAAAATTAAACAAACAAATTAACGTGAGGTGCGAATGGAAAATGTGAACAAACACTATGAACGAAATAGAGTGTTTATATGTATTCCAACACAAAACTTTAAATAAGTAGGTCTTATCAATCAATTTTATAACATATATAAAAGAGAAAGTCACTAACTGACTTGGTCATTACGAAATTTCGAACTATAAGACCAGCAGATTTAAAATTTAGAATATAAGTTCGATTTGGGGTTTTAGGTGAAATAAGAACGAATTTTGAAAATCCAACCTCAGTGGTTGAAATAGTTATTTTTATGATCTTTATCGGTTTTATTATTTATAACATTAGAGCTATGAAAATTGAAATATAGACTGACGATTACAAATAAAAATACATGACTCATAATTTTTTCGAAAGTCTTCCCTCTAAGAAGAGAAACAGGGTTTGTTAATGTTGGTATGGAAATTCAGTAATAATAATAATAATATATCGTTAGGCCATATCCCTTTCGGGGTGATCAGAGATACACCAGTGGGTGTATCCACTTTGCGCTTACATATCGTGCCCAACATGACCAGTAGTGCTGATCGCCGTTCTCAGGGCTCTTACACATGACATTTCTTCTTTTTCTTCTTAGGGTGCCTCTCCACTACCGGAGGTTGGCCGTCCGCTCATGCTATGCGGATCTCCTCACGATGTTTTGCCTCACCGCTGAACATGTGGTTCAAACCCGTGCTTCATACTTGCGTACTTAAAACCCAGAAGTGCCGGGATTCGAACCTACGTCTATCCGCGTTGCCGCGTATTGGATAATAATGAAGTAAGACATGTAAAACTTAGTATTTGGATAACACCATATAAGGCTATAAGATGTGTATTATTATTTTATTTAAAACCAACCCCGAGTGATGAAATAGAGAAATTTAAGAATATAACTATAAGATTTTTAAGAATTTATGTTAGAACGTTAAATATTGGAATTTAAATTCAAGATTACAAATAAAAATAAATATCTCATTTTTTTATATAATCTAACCTCTAAGTGTTGTAATAAGGGGTTGAAGTTTATATGAAAATTTGATATCAATGAGATAGAAATGTGAAATTTCGTTTTAGAATGCCAAGTTAACAGTGTATTAAATTAACCTTATTGGTTGTTTAAAAATGTACCCTTTGTGCATTGAAATAAGATGAAAAATAAATGCCTTTTTAATAGGAGATTTAAATAGCGAGTTGATGATATTTCTAGGGGCTTAATCATTTTTACGCTCACACTGTAAACATCAAAATATTTTTTCTAAAACTTTACTGGACGGAGGAAAATTGGAGTTCATATGAAAATTCAATACATCTACATTTTGAAAATCTATCCCGAAAAAGGTGAAATACGGGATAGGTTGATTATATAACCAGAAAAAAAAGAATGTAGACCCACAATTATAAAAATGTATTGTCATTACATTTTTATTAATCCACCATCGAGGCATTGCATTAGGGTTTGTATATTATTATTTTTTTCATGTTAGAATCATATATATCGAATTACACATTCTTAGTTATAATTAATTAGCATTTGTGTAATTAATAAGATAAGGAATCTATTATTTTGATTTCTTCTATATAGTATTTATATTTTATAGGTCATGACAGTATGTTCCAATACAAATTTAGAACAATAAGAATTTAAAACAATTGATACAATAAGAAGAGTTACTAGAGAAAAGTAACCCAGCTGTGAAACGAACGTGAACGTGTTACGAAATAAACATTGATAAGTCTTAATTTGGACAGATATAGCTTCCTTATTAACGCATCATAACTGCAAGCGAAGCTGCAGGCAACAGCTAAAATAAAAATATCATCATCAATAGTATCATCTTTTTATATTCATATAAAAATATGTCCGCCGTCAAAAATATTCTAAGCAGATATAAATGAAACTACAATCTCAAAAGTAATTTAAAATAATTCGAAGAAAGTGGCAAAGGTAGAAAAAGTCGTTATTACTTTATCCCATGCCTTATCTATTTTCCAGAAGTTAGATCCGATGGCAAGCTTACTTTTGTTGTCAGTCACCGCCTCTGTGAACTGAAGGCTTGTACTCCGCCTTGGATCTTGAAATATTTCGCGGCTGGGTGAAAACCACTGTCAGCCACCCAACCATCTCCCCGCCAGTCCATTTACCTTTGTCTCTCAATTATATGGATTATTTAACAAAAATGTTTCAGCACAATTTTTAGACATTTTGTGTTCAGCAATTTTGTGACAATGTAAATATCATTTATCGCATAAGAAGCGAAAATTCACGAAAAACAATCTTTGATCTTGCATAACTTAAGACATGGTAACGATATCCTATGAGACTTTTGAGTTAACTTTTAAAATATTAAAATCAAAGATTTTTACTTTTCATCCAATTCGTTTATGGAGTGATTAGTCTACTATTTTAGGTATATTGTTCAGTGGGTACATTGAGTGATGTGCTCGTCCTGGAATTTAGCGCGCGGAGCGTCAATCTCTACTTGTCGCCCTAAACATGGGCCTGCGTGTATTTTCTTAATGCCAATTACAAATCAAGTGTTTTACTTCATTACTAAGTTAAGATTAACTTTTAGGAAATAATGTTAGGTATATTTCATGGTTACATTTAGTTTAGCGATCATAATAAGTGAGTACGTAATATTGATTTTGTATTTAGCAAAATAGATTTTAATTGAATAAATTATATAAAAAAAATACCTACGTAAAACTTTAAAGATTTGGGAATATTAATGTTTTTTTTTAATTTATTCTTTTAGGGGCTTTTAACATGGTCATATCAGCCACATCGTAACCTAAAATATAGAAATAAAACCTTTCATACTTCACCTTTCATTCAGTTCCCATAGCATTTCGGCAATTGCTTTAGTGGGCACCGCTAAAATACTATGGAACATACCAACATCCAATCTATTTAATATTAATTTACATATAACATCCTTCTTCATATTGGCATTCTGGGCACACTCAATCAAGACATGCTGAACTACGTCGATAATTCCGCACTCAGGACACATTGGAATGAATGCTTTGAAATTAAAATTAATTTGATAGAACAGCATATTCCACAACAAATTAATTGAAATAAAATTGTTTTTAAGTAGGTACATAAACTATAATAGTAAATTGAATTATACTTTCTTAAACTAAAAAATTGCGTCTACGATAAAACCTGTTCAATACACAATTTCAAACAACCAAAATGTGTTATGAAATGAGAGGTGTTTGAAAAAAAGCTGTTTCTACAAAGAAAAAACCGGAACAAACTTATACCTTCGTGCGACGAAACGAGCGAGTTTGGGAACAAAAACTATTAATGTAGAGGCTCTCACGGGCCGCTGAGTTGTTGGTGCGTTTCGTTTGATAATTTCCGTGTACAGCGGGCTTTAATCGAATGAAATGGTGCCCCCTCCGCCCCGGGACCATACGTTTGTTGTCCGCTAGCGGAATAAAGGCCCTAGCACACATGATACTTTCAGTATTGAAGATTGTTAATCAGAATCTCGATATTATGTCTGAATATTATATCACATATTTTGGCGTCGTGTGATATTGAATCCTTATGGAGCGTGTTAAGGTGGTCATTATAGGTAACCAAGGGAAGATTAGGAAATGAAGGAAATGCTAACATTATATAAAAATATTGATATTTAAATTGTTAATATGTATAGGTTGGACTACTTGGTAATAAAATCAGTAGGTTAATCTATACTAATATTATAAAGCTGAAGAGTTTGTTTGTTTGTTTGTTTGTTTGTTTGTTTGTTTGAACGCGCTAATCTCAGGAACTACTGGTTCGAATTGAAAAATTCTTTTTGAGTTGAATAGACCATTTATCGAGGAAGGCTATAGGCTATATAACATCACGGTGCAATTATTAGGAGCGAAGAAATAATGGAAAATGTGAAAAAAACGGGGAAAATTATTCATCCTTGAGGGCTTTCATTGCGTGCGCTGCAAAAACGGTTCAAGATACCAAAAATATATGTAAGAAAGAATTATTCCTCTTGAAATGATCTAAAAAAATGTCCGCGACAGTATATGTCTATCTTTTAAGATTAAGTCACTAGAACCGTTTTTATGGTAAACAAATTTGGTCGAAATTAATGCATTATTTGTTAAGAGTGGTATCAACGTAATAATATTAATCTTTATCCAAATATATGTGTTGTTGATTAAGAGTATTTAATTGTGAACAAAATTGTCTTTGACATCACATAATTTTAATGAACATCTTAGAAAATATTACAAAAACTTATGTAGCAAAACAACGTTTGCCGGATCAGCTAGTAAATAATAAGTATTAATTAATAATAAGTAGTAGGTATGTGTATTAACACATACCTACTTATTATTCTTTTAGTTATTAAACTAAAAGAATAATAAAACATTTACCTATAAATAATATTTATGACGCGTATACCCTTTATTTTGCCAAATTTTAAATATTTATTTTTATTCGGCGTTGCTCAGTTTGTTTGACGTTTGACGAAGATACGCCAAAACTTTAATTAAAATTCGTGGCTAGCAAACACGAACTTAACATATAAAAATATATTAAAATATTAATACTGTTTTTTTTCATATTTACCGACATAGAATAAAACAATTAAAGCGGGACAGACCGACATCGAAATTAAGCCCTGCGGCCGTTTCGCATCCGTCGTAATAAAACACATGCAAAGTTTTTCTTTGCTGAGTGCCGAGTGGCCGCAGCAAACGGAAGCGAAGCAACAGGCTTGATTAAAACACGTGTTTACAGAACGCACCGAGTCCCTGGACAAACGCAATAATATCGAGTTAACATCACTGCAACTATTCATTCGAAAACTCTCCGTACACAGTATCTATAGTATGTAGAGCCTACACTGTTGACTTATGAAATAATATTTGTATTCGCGCAGCTATTATTAATATTTTTACACTGGCTCGACAAAGTGACTACAGTGCTTTTGATGATAAGTACAGTATAGTCTAAAAACGAAAGCTACTATCAAAGGATGAAAATCCATTGATAGTCTCCGTCGTCATGTCCGCCCATATATACCACGATTGGAGCTTTCTAGGTATATAAGTACTTAATATACACAAGTTGATCCCGAAACGCGACAGGCTAAAGCGAGTCACTATGATAAACTTTACACTTGTTTACTGTGGTCATGACCCAGTCGGGGCAATCGCCCTATCACCTCAATTTATCCAATAAAACTATATTTACAATTTTGTACTATTTTACTTTAATTTATTAATAAATATCTGTAAATAAATATATATAATTATAGCAATAAGCCGTTATTAGAAAAAGATAATTACCCTAGTACCAATTTAAAGTTTTTTTGCAAAATGTATTTTATATATAAATAAACTCAGCAACAAACTAGAAAAAAATGATGACAGATAAAAAGAAACTGTACATAGGGCGTCCTAAATATTATTCAACAATTGAATATAGCACCATAGTGAGTACCGCATAGCGAGATCACATTAAGACACGGCAAAATAATATAACTCAGCGTATTTTTACGTCTGTAAATTATAGTTTTACGATCGAAAATCATTTTTATGTTTTCGAAGGAATTTAATATCACGCCAGCTATGCTTTGCACATTCGCTCTTTTACGGCGCTGTAATTTTATTGTTTTCTCAATTTTTATTAACTATTAACCACATACTTTAGTTTTAGTTATGGCTAGTCAATAGAATATTTACTTTGGCGCTTTAATATTATTATGTAATGTTATTTGCGGTAGTATAAAAGTTAACTGACAACAAAACAAGAATATTATTAGAAGACAACTACTACTACTTTTATTATTATTATAAGATACTTAGTTGGCTGAAATGTATTAAGTTACAAAGGAAATACTTTCACATGGGAAAATATAAACGTTAAACGCACGCGATTTTTTTTTATAAAACTACAAAGGATCTTCTTATTTAAAGCTAAGCGGTTAATTCTCTCTTTATAAAAATAACAGATACAGGCTTACTGCTTGATTCGAAACTACCTTTGTTTCACGTGGTTAAGGTTCTTTGCATTTGAAGGTACACCTTTGAAAAAGCTGTGATGTTTTAAAATTGTATTTTTATCCGCAAGAACGAATTAACTTTATTATAATCATCTTATCTACAGAGAAATCGTTATAGGTATTATATTTCACATCCGTAGGTTATATCTTCGATACCGTAAGCTACCTGGCTCGGTGGTAATTATAAATGAATAGGAATGAGGGTAAACAGCTTTAATGAACTGAAATGCAATCATGTGTTAATCTCGTCTTGTTTTAAGATCAGTCAGTGCCTATTATCAACAGGCTTACCGCTGTGGTGGTTATAATAATCGTCATTGTCTATACGTTCCTGTCTTTAACCATTTGCAGCAGTTTATAGATTGCATTGTAAGTACTAATCATCAAGTGTAGTAATTTTGCCGACCCAGTAAAGAACAGGGTGGTTTTTAAAACTAACACGGTAAAATATTATTAAAAAGGTATAAATTATGTTTTTAAACCAAAAAGTTGCAGGCAGGTTGTTTGATCACCTTATGGATGGTTACGAATGTCGTTTATATTTTGTGCTGACACCACAGAATAAATAATAATAATATTTCTTACAATACTAAAGAATGAAGCGGGGTGAGGTTAGTGAAAGACCCCTAAAATATTATTTTATATATTAACCTAGACAAATATTTTAAGCCACTAAAGGAAAGCAATAAGGCCAATACGGGGAAGCGAGCAGTGTCTTGATTCAGTTTTTAATAGCGTTTGACTTCCTTTGAGTATGCGTTGACTGATTATATGAGCAAAGCTCATAGCAACCGTTTCCTAGCAAAATAGATGTTTGATATTTAGCTCTATATAGTATTGAGTTATATTTTATTTCATTATTTATATTAAATTGTATTCATAGCCGAAGTGTTTTATACGAAGTTTATAAAATATTAAAATTGCTTCCTCGTAATGGACGCGAAACGAACGATAAGTATTGCTCCGGATCCAGATTGCGCGAAAGGAGTGGTCGCGTGTCAGTGTGAACTGGGAAGAGAGAAATTGCTAACTGCCCCACCGTATAAGCGAGTTATTGCCGACGATTGCGACAAATCTCGATTCCAGACAGCACCATGCACTAGAGAACTGGAGCAGTACAAATGCCCAATTAGTCATATTCTTATTACCTTTAAGTCACCAGTACAACCCAACGAAGTGTTCAGTAAAGTCTTCCCAGCAAATACGCCAGTGAAGTTTGTTAAACGTAAACTAGCCAAACTACTCTCTGTGTCAAACACCAATCTCCTTTTAACTAAAAATCGAACTGTACTGAAGGAGACCAGCCTTTTGTCAGATTTGAAAACTGATACGTATGGAAACTTGATCATTGATGTATTTACGAAAGACTCGGAAGAATTCCTTTTATCGTCTATACCAAAAGAATCCTATTTTAATGAAATTCTTCATGCCGTTACTCCTAAAAAGAAGACTATGCCATTTATAGCTATCAAATTTCGTGTAAATAATCAAAACGAAACATTTACTCGATCTTACCATTCCATTATGAAAGTGCATGAAATTAAAAAGAACTTGGCAGGACTATTTCAAGTGGACCATGATAACTTAGTCCTATTAAGAGCCGAAAAGCCCCTTAAAGACCGAATGGCACTCATGGATCTTGATTATGATAAGTTTGGAATAGTTGAAGTTGAATTATTAACAAAAAATAATGAAAAGTTATGTTTGGAAAAAATATATAAAGAATTGCCTGTAAATGATGTCTTAAGCGTTGTAGTCCCGTTCGGAAGTACTGTTAAGCATATAAATGTTGAAATATTTACTGAACTTATTAAGAGACCGTATTTGGGAGGATACAGAAATGTTTATACAGGTAACAGTTATAATTGAAAAATAATTGTTAAAAATAAAGAAATCGTTTAACTTGCTTGTCACTTACTTATTTACACTGTATCTTTTTACAATTTGGAATCCCGTTTTTGCATCCATGAAATAGTTGTCAGAATGTCCCAACCTAACAATTTTAATCAACAATAAAGAACTGCTTTACCTACTGATTACATATTTTAATGTTCCTCTGATAAATAATAATAAAACATCATGATGCTATATCGATTTTATGTTGAGCAGGGATACCTACATTAATTGTAGGGTTTACTGGCAGAATAGAATAGTGCCTCTCTCTTCGTCACACTGCCGTAATAGCAGATTCAGGTGTAAAACATGCCGATTTGAACGCACACTGCTAGCATCTAAGTTGCTGCATTTTCTCCGCAAATAGTACACTCACACGCCAACCCACATTGGACAAGCGTGGTGGGTTAAACGTCCAAACCTCTCCCCATGGATTCCACAAATATACTGGAAAAAGGGAAGGGAGGCCTTTGACCTACAGTTAGACGAAGCTGGCTAAGAATAATAATTACCTACATTAGTGGGTGTATCTGTTTTGAGCTTGTCAGACTATCAAGTAAACTATATATGCCTGCCTAAATTGTTAGGCATTAACTGAAACCTAATAAAAAACTCAGAATTAAAAGACTGTTATTTGAAGTTTTCTATCTATAATCTAGTGCTCATTTAGGCTGTTGAAATACTTTAAATGTATCTTATATTTACGCCTTATTCACAGGGGTTGAATATCTTCATGCTTTTACACAGACACCACAAAAACCAGAAAAATTGCCGCCGGAAAAGAAAAATTGCAGAGATACTCAGACGGCTGAAGAACGACAAAAAGTATATGTGAGTGAAACAGATTTTCAATGCTTTGTTGAATCAAAATCACAGGATAATAATAATAATTATATTCCATAATAATTATATAATAGCCATTCTTCGTTCCTCGCAACTTTTTCTTTTATGGACTATTGAAGATGCATGCTTTAGGTTGTCATTATACATTACTGTTATAAACAGTAGTCGCACGTGAAATTATTTACTGATGTTCACTCATGGACAACTAACAGAACATGCTTTTTTGCATTAAGTGTTTGTTTAATTCATGTCATTTTAAATACATTTGTGTACGTAGGTGGTACTTTATAAAATCAAGTAGGCGGGTATCTGTAGTTTATCCAATATTTTTTTAGGATACCAGCTACAGTCGAGCCACACAAATGAGTTGTCCGGATGCGTATATTCCTAACGTTACTGATCGTATTATTGTTCCCAAACGTTACGAGACTTACGAAGAAATGATCAGACGTCTAAATCATGATCACTTTGCCAAAGTTATACAAAGGGCGTTCAGACATCATCAGTTTCGTCAAAAAGTAGAGAAATGGCTTAATGAATGCAGGTATGATGATTTTCATTTTAAAGTATTTACTCAGCTCGTTTGTATACTTGTTAAAGCACTAGTTTCCCATCCCAGATGCGATCTTGGACAGATTCGCTCATGTGTCATTGAAATATTACAATTGAAAATATCGGTATAGGTAGATCCCGATCTGCCCTTAATAGTTAATAATAACTCTATTGGAGCATTTGGCTGTCCAATGAATGATTAAAATGAACTCTAATCAATACTGTTGAAATCTTTTTCAAATACTTATTTTTAATAATGCAATTTTTTTTATTTTTTTGGTAATTGGATTTACCTAGTCCTGTCGTGGGTTAGTTTATAAACACGAATTTTATGTGTACAAACACCTAGACTAGGAGCAACTACATGCAGTAGGCTATAGTATATACGCCACGCTACGAACTTTTTCCCAGACCTAATATTTTTTCGTATGGGATCGAATTCACGATCCGTCGCGCTAAAATACATTAACTTTTATTTGTAAGCCGAGGGAAAATCCTGCACAAGACCGTCAGAGCCGCTGCTCCGTGAGACCTGCGTCCCTAGTTTGACAGATTTCTACTGGCTTAAAACCCAGGAGTGTCGTCTGTTCACTTATGCCCACCGGGCCTAGGAGTTCACATTCATCTATCGACTCGGTGAGCGAAAGAGAAGCGGCATTACTGACGATGTTTCGCTTTCGACAACGAATAATTCTACGATTTTTGTGTAAATAGAAGTTCAATATTGTGAGCAAAAAATTATGTCATCGGCAGAAAAGTTATTGCCAAATAATATTCTGCAATATGGCCGACCCTCACTACTCCTGCGATAGTCAATGTATAGGTCTCACAATTCTGTAGTTGGCATAATGTAAAAATGTATTGTTTCAGAGAGAGAATTGCAAGAATGAGAGAAGAAGAGCGACTCGAACGAGAAGCAATGGAGAGACGTTTACGCAGGGATCTCGTAACTAAAACATTTCCAAGAACGCGTGAAGATTTCGATCAGCTTTATGCAATGGTAAACCACAACAATTTAAAATTCAGGGACACGCTCAGCTTAGTTCTTATATACCTACTTAATAAATCAAATATTTCCAGGTTGATCGTTGGAAACACGCTGAAATAGCCAGAATATCTCGGTTACATTCGAAAGGTCCCAAAGTAGCAGAATTCACATTACTTTTGGACAAGGAAGTAGAACTACTGCGGTGTATTGAAGCGTATAGAGTAAAAGTAAAAGAAGACAGCCGAAAAATAAAGGAAAAACGATTTCTAGAAGAAATTTCTAAACCAGTGGCATGGTATGGACGTAGTGGAAAACTTATAACGATGGATACAGTTGAAATCCAAAGAGCTAGAAAAATCAAAGAACTTTATAATTCTTTTCTTCGGGATGATATGGAAGTAAAGGAACGCATGGAACTTCTGGTCGACATGAAGTTTGCTTTGCAAGAGTTCCGCCACCCTTTAGCAGAAGAAATCATAACATTACTTGACAGGGAATGTGATCTTCTCGTACGACGTTGCAACGATTATCAACTTGAATTCTTAAGGCGACGAGTAGCAGCTAATATATACCAATTCATAAAAACTTCTGAATTGAATTTCAATATCACCAAACGCAAAGACAAGAGAGATTACCGAAAAATGGAGAATAATCGATTGCACTTTTGTGAACTGTGCCATCAAGTTAAACTTTATACAGAGTTCCCATTGAATGCAAAAATGAGTGGATTTCTTGTATGCACCTCCTGTTCTTGGAAGGATGTAACTGAACGCAATTGGATAGACATGACACTTTATAGATTTATCTTAAGGACGGTACAGCGGGACGAGCGCCGACGTAAATGTTGGGGTTCCTTGGCTTTTGTTCTTCAAGAAAAGGATATATTTTTTATCGTAGAAAAGTTGTGGCATTCACACTCAGCTATCAGCGAGTGCAGTGATGTCACAGAGCTGAGGCTTTGCCGTTGGCATGTACACGAGGACTGGTCACCTTGGAACTGCTTTCTGGTCACAGTTCAAGAGATGAAGGCTCATTTAAAACTGGATAATCCTGAAGACGTTTACGATGAAGAATTGGTACAAAAAGTTCGTAATAAACATAAATTGGCTAAAGCTCATTTTGAACAATTGATTTGCGTAAATAAGAGATTTACAGAGGCTGGAGATTGGCAAGGCGTCCGTGCGCCGGCCATAGCTCGTGTTGACGCAACAGAGCCCGTTTGATTTAAAACATAGTGTAGATTTGAACTTATTCATACAGCAGCATATATTTCTGTGCTGTAGAATTTGATCTACAAGGAAAAGTACAAAATGCTACTACTATCTCCTGTTTGTTATCCCATTTACTCCTTTATGTATTTCAACATACACATTAGATATTTATAAAATTGTTAAAAAATTTGACATGTTCAATTAGTAATAACGTAGTTGTATATTAGCCCCATGTTTATTATTTAACCTTATTATTTTTGGAACATAGTAAGTGGAAGCTTAAATATTTATTAAAATACACAATGGTAGGTATTATATGAAAAAAAAAACTAGTAAGATATTTAAATTGTCTTCTTTTAATAATTACATTTAATACTTTATAACATAATTACACATTACATATACAATAATAATTTCTCAAGATATCAAACTCTCATTATAATAGTTTAAAAACAACGTAATATCCAAAACGTATGATTGATAAAAGGTGAAAATTTATAACGAAATGCAATTAATCGCTAAGCTTAGTAGTATATAATTTTATAGATCAATAAATTACGTAAATATAATTTATATATTAATGAAAACTGTACAATAAACAAGGAATTTCCTAGTCATTTGATAAAATCCAGTTACGTACAAAATTAATTTCATAAGGATAAAACTGCTGCTACAGAGCGTATGTTCAAGTAAAAATAAAACTTATAATTAAGTAAAGCTGTCTGAAATTATCGAAAGGTATCACTTGTCGCAGGACAATGTTCGTGGACTTTTACATCCACAATTTATCTTGAAAATACGAAAAAGGGGAATTTAAATGTCATTCATAGGGAGGATAAGATTTTTCTATCTACATAACAAGAAGTGCTAAGGCGCTTTATAAACACTGTGCTTTAGATCAAACGCAGACCGATCCGACAATAAACGGTAAAAAAAAGCGTCATAATGTTCATAGGCCAATGGATATGGCTAAAAACAAACGCATAAAAATTAATCTTGCAATAGCGGAGCGAATACATCTTGAATACGCGTTAACTCTTAATTAATCATTTGGATTGAGCCTTCATAAAATCGGTCTAAGGCCGCTTGTAACCTTTGGCGGAATGTCTCTTATTTGGAAGTCTAAGGCTGAGATTTATAGAGGCTACTTTAAGTTTGGATACAGACACTATCGTATCATGCTTACCTCAAAAGGGATATAGTGTGAAGAAATATTGTTACTCTGAGTTTGCCTACGCTTTGTTCAGAAAAATTTGTTCGTTCACGGTTCGTCTTTGTCAGAAAATTGAATATATATCAGAAACTTGAGTATAGCTTAAGTATTGTAACGTATAGTAAAGTTCAAATTGACGAAATTCGGTGAAATTTTCTTTTTACCGGCTCGTCAAAATGACGTCAGTGCACCTGATGGTAAGTACTGTGTTAGTTTGGAATTGAAAGCGACTATCAAAGGACGAAAATCCGTTGATAGTCTCCCTCGTCATGTCAGCCCACATATACCGCGACTGAAGGTATCTAGGTATATGAGTTACTATGACGGTCTTTACACTTGTGTACTGTGGTCATGACCCAATTCGGGCAATCGCCCTATAGCCATAAAGAACTCAACAAATATTTGGATTTTAATTAAATAATACAATTGGTATTATTTAAGTAAAGGTTAAGGAAAGACAAAGTAGTGTTTTTAAATCTCAGCTTAAGACAACAACTTCACAAAGAGCCGATATCCCCTAAAACGAATTATAACATTAAGTCTTATTCATGTAAAAAACAGCGACTGACTAAAAATTGTCGTTTGCGCTAGGCTCCAGCATTGAAATATTTCACACGTTTCGACACATGAACAAAGCAAAATTCGATAATACTACTGCAACAAATTTAATGTAAATTTTAACGTCACTTTATTGTACTTTCGTATGTTTCTCTATTTTAATTGACAAATAAATTGATTATTTTGCCTACTGTAAAGGTATAAAACAGTATCTATTGTATGTAGAGCCTACACTGTCGACTTAGGAAATAATATTTGTATTCGCACAGATTTTTTTTTTACACTGGCTCGATAAAGTTACTACAGTGCACCTGACGGTAAGTACAGTGTAGTCCAAAAACAAAAGCGACCAGCGAAGGATATAAATTAGTGTCCGACCGAAAGTTCGGTTTCGGTTTCGGTTTCGGCCGAGTTTCGGCGGCAGTTTCAGTTTCGGCCAAAATTGGCCGAAACTTTTGCCGAAACCGAAACTGATTTCGGTAGTTGTCGTACGTGCTTGCCTAGCTTCGTTTCTCGCGGCAACGCTTTGACGGACGCTGGCGGCCCTGTTCAGGATTCGAGCGCCATTCGCATTGCTTTTTTTTTCGAATTTACGCGTGTTTGTTGACCGGGAAAGGTCTTCACAACTTAACCGGGCGGGTGGGGCGAACACTGAGGGTGCTCAGCCGGCAATTTATGGGTTGGGTGGCAATCCAAGGGCACCCCTGTGGGTACGAACCTCGACTTGGACCGCCTGCCAGAAATACGAAACCTAACGGTGATCTACTAGCGTTTCGGAAGCGACTACCTTGAGAAGAAACGCCGAAAGAAACTCAAGGCTGCGTCGGAGTGTAACTGCGTCGTTTAGACGACAGTTGACGGATCTAATTCGCATTGCTCTATAGCAACACAACTTAGTCAGTGCGTTATCACCCGACGTAAACATTCTTTAGAGGTTATGCTTTGATGGAACTGATTACATGTAAGTTTTTGTTTCATTTTTTACTTGACCACGTTGACTTTCATACTTGACCACGTGAGTTTCGGTTTCGGTTTCGGCCGAAACTGAAGCCACGGCCGAAATTTCGGTTTCGGTTTCGGTTTCGGCCGGAAAACCAGTTTCGGTCGGACTCTAATATAAATCTATTGACAGTCTCCGTCATTCTGGCTCATATTTACCGCGACTGAAGGTCGCTAGAATAGAATAGATATAAGTATATAGTAGAATAGATAGAAGGTACTCTAGGTATATGAGTAACTGGATATACACAAGCTGATTTCGAAACGCGACATGCCAAAGCGAGTCACTATGACGGTCTTCACTTATCATATGGACAGTCAAAACTCGCCTCAGCAACAAATTTCATGGCCACCACTCTGGTTAACAGCGACGCCGCGGTTGTAAATCAGTATTTGATAAAATGTTTCTAATTAGAATTGTTATTAAAATATAGTTTGATGTGCAATGTTTTTATTATATTAATAGTTCTAAGACAGGGGGAGCCCATCTGCAGCTCTTTGAAAGACTATTTCTGGCTCTCGATAAATGTACCCATTCCATTTTTGAGCAATTATATTTTAAATAAAAAAAACCTATTTTGCATACCTTTTAAATATTTCATTGCCGTTCGCGAAAAATTACAAATTTTGAAAAAATGCTCTATCAAGGAGTTTGACTAGCCCTGCTCCTAGATATCTATGTTTCAATTATTAATCGTTTCTATAGCCGTTTTCTCTTAGGCTGATATTTATAGATGCTATTTTCATTTTGCTTACACTTTAATCCATCATTATGTAATATTATTTAAATAATATATCACGATATATGGTAAGTTACTTATTTTCTTAATTTGGATATTGATCTATGAATACATTGTATATACTCAAATTTGCATTATATATTCAGTTTTTTGTCAAAGGATAACTTATTTCGGAAAAAAAACCTGAGAAAAGTCTAAGTACCGTCTATAAACCTCAGCCTTAGAGTATTGAAAGCAATATACGTAGAAAGATTACCAAGAGCTATTTATTATAAGGGAATCCATTGTCTTTGGTTACGTCGCAATAGTATTTCAGGTTTTCAAGATATGCAGCTGTACAATAAAGCAAAGTCGTTTTACTGTCTTCAAACATAAATATACTTAATTTTTAATATACTAATTCAAAGGGATAGGTAATAAAAGAAGCGTAATTTCTACAAACAATCATACTACGTTTAACGTATCAATGGTAAGCTTTATAAAGCCTAGCGCAGACGATCACGAAAGACATGAACAGATTCTACAATAATCGGAGCAAGTATAAGACTCTGCAGAGTTGATTCGATTGAAAATAAAACCAGATTTTGAAAAAAAAATATCCGCATGACCGATAAGGATAAAACGACGTGTGAATATGTGCTAAGATATTATAAGGGCACGTGTAGTGTATATTATGCATTGAGTCGGCGACAAAATGGTCTTGGGTCGACTAAAACCACTCATCTTGCACTCAGCCCTCGACTTACTATCGGGCTAGGGTAATTTTAAACAAACACAGAAATAAATACAAATCTTAAATATAAAGAGATGTAACATGCCAATACTTTAATATTTAAGTAGTTCGTGTGCCTTTTGTGAAATTTTATCAATAAATATTCATATGTATATAAAATATGATTATATTAAACGATGCATCAGTCAGTTTTGAACAAAATTCTAGCAAAAAGTTACTTGACAATAACCATTCTCTACCTGCCTAGCCTAATGCTATCAAATCTATCGGGTAAACTTTTTAAATTGTAATAATTAATCTCTAAGCACTGATCACTCTCTTAATTGTGGGCTTCCAACCCTTTTTGTACATTTTGGGCCACTGCGTAGACACTGTTCAGGTTATAAATGAGGCGCACGGCAGCGAATCGAGCTCACCGGTGAACCTCGAAATCTCCTTTTTATGGACGTCACCAAAAAACTACACTAATCCACCCAACAGACTATCGATCTAGCTAATTTATATTTACAATAAACAATAATTGTGCCTCAATAGAACGATACTCTAATAATTTGTAACTCTCTCGGAGCGTTATAATACAAAAGTGCAGACACAATATTCACATAAAAGAATACAATATCTATAATACACTTATTCGACTATTTTTGCACTTTCATACCGCCAACTTGGTGGCTTTAAACTCGGAACATCTCAATTTAATCAAGACGTCATAACCCATATCCAACAGAAGTATTTTTACATTCTGATCAGTATTTACATTGTTTTTAGAAGAATTTAGATATATTTCACACATAGAAACAGATTCTATGGATGCACGCGATAAAGCATTCTTCCATTACTACAGATCACTAAAACGAATGGCATGTTATTTATTGCTTATGTGTTCACAATGTACAAGAACATTATAAAAAGTATTATTTATTATTTACAAGTACTATTATAGAATTTAGACCAGCTTTTGTAACACATTCACGTTAATGGTGGTATGTCGACGAAGCAGTGGCTGCCAGCCGAGGCAGTGTTTTGCACCTGCTTCGTCGACATATTACATTTAATTTTAAACCATTTAATAAATGTCAATATGATAAAAATTGAAACTTTATTAAAATAATCGCAACGAATAGTTTGTTTTAAACAGTGTTGTGCAGAAATATGTTAACTCACAAACAATTAGTAACAAATATTTCTGCTTTACTATATCAATATATTTCATAGTTGAATATTCATATAACGTGTCATAGAAATAGAATTCTCCTTTACAGAAAAAATGAGTCTTTGACACATAAAAGCATAGATAATTTTGATCAATTTGTTGGTTAGAAACTTTTTGTACAACACCGTCTCTCTTGTTACATTATAATAAGCGGTGTATTATATTTATAAATTGAGAATAATATCCAACACTATTATAATAAAACACACAAATAAAATCCACAACAAAAAAACAAATGTTGAAGGCGGAATTTCAAATGTCCAAACATACAGTACTGGTCACTCGCATGATTATTAAAAACATTACAGACGCTATTACAAAATGAAGTCTATCTGTAATGTGTTGTTAGATTGTATTAAAGTTCAGTGCCACATTTTAAAGTTGGCGATAAAAGATAAACATTATTTTGTATTTAATCCATACTTAAAGTTAATTGTTGTAATAAATTGACAATCAACTTTAGCTACAATCTAAAATAAGATAAACTTCACTTTGTAATGAAATTTGAGGACCGAGCATCAGTTTTATATATTTCCTTCTCCAATTTATAATTTATATATTAATATTTAATTTACTCGAGTTTGTTTCCAAAACTAACCAAAAAATTAACAGCCCAAGTATGAGTTTTTCCAAGATTTATTTCTTGAATTAGTCGTTTTTATAAAAATAATTATAAAGCTTTCGATAATTTAGAATCATCTGATCATTAGAGATAATACTACATACAATTTTATAAAAATTATGACTATTTTTTTAATGATGACGTCGTGACTTTTTTTTTTATCACTATTACAATACAAATATGTGACAATTAGCTGTTTTCAACATATAATCAATGAGACGTGCTTGTGATAGTTTTTTAAGGTGTCTATTATCTAAATTAAAACAAAGTCTAAACTTTTGAAGAATAAGATTCAATTTGCCTCAAACATATATCTCTTTATACCTCGGGGGCTTATTAAATTAATTTAATCTCTTTTGAATGTGTATTTTTGTCATAATAACATCTCGACCTCCATTTGCGCTATTTTAAACAGGATTTTAAGCACAAGTCAAATAATAATAATAGGGGTGTGCATGGTATTTTTTTTTCACACACGTTATTCTGTTATATAACCATTTCGGTCTTTGTCGATGTGATTTTCATTTATCACTGTTGAATCACCAGTCATTTCACTTTTTATCACATCTCTACAAGATTTTTTTAGACACCAGTATTGATTTTATTTCACTGTTCTTGAGTAATAAGTGATTTGTGAATGTCGAACACATGTAATATAACATTAAAAAATGTGAACCAGAGATGGGCAAAATGTAATCTGATCAATGATTACAAAATGTAGTCATAATTTTAATTTTGTTGCTCTGTAATGTTGATTAAATCCCTTTAAAACATTAAGGAGTCATAAATGTGTAAGCAGTTGAGGATTCCGTAGTGTTTAAAACATAGATGAGCAAAATGAAGTCATATTAATGATGCAAAACGCAAAATGTTATTGTAATCGTTATTCATTAATTTGATTACATTTCGCCCATCTATGACATGAATTAATTCGAGAAGTAAATCTTATAAAAGGTCACACTCGTCCTGCGTCTATGTTCAGGCGTATATTGCTTTGTAGTTTTATATATTCCTCAGTCATAACTATCCACCTCCATTGTGGAGGACATTCTGTCCGAACTAGCGGCCGTGTAGCTAATGTAGTTCAAGTTACTGAGCGACATATCCTGCGGCACGTCTGACGGCGAGGTCTGGTAGTACCGCGCAGGGTCCACGGCCGTGTACGGAGTGACCGGTTGAGTGACCTCCTTGTCACTGTTCTCCATAAACTGTATTATCCGGTGCGTCGACTTGACGTGCGCCACGATCGCTGCTTCGGCCTTCGGAACAAATTAGTAAATTTCGTGATCGGTTTTAAGTTTTATTTCTTGATTTTTTTATTCTAGTTCGAATGAGTTATTACACCGCGTTTAATGGAATGTACAGTCTAGTTCAAGAACAACAGAGACCACCAGGAGACAGGATTCCACTGATAGCCATCGTAGTCGTATCGGGCCACATATAAAAAGATGGGTCTCTAGGTATATAAAACTGCAGTTAACCAAACTGATATCGAAACGCGAAATATTAAAAGGAATCGGTATTACGGTATTTGCACTTGTGAATGTAAGTGCATTTGAGTACGGCTATCAGATTTGGTAAAGAAAATTTTTTGTTTATCATTTTTATGCAATTATAATTTTATAAACTGACAACCATTATTGAACTGAGCGAAAATTACAGTACCCACTATGTCAGGCTAGTTTAGAAAATACATGAAAAAGCTCATCACTGAATTAGACTAATTTCCACTGCTCCGATTTTTTTTCAAGTCTTGCAAGGTCTTTTTTACATGTTATAAATCCTCGCAAGATAAGAGTTAATATTTGTAAAGAATGTTTGACCAATGTTGGAACTTTTTGTTGAAAATACAATTTTGGTTATATGGTAACCAAATTTTTGATAATGCCAATTTTACTACCAAACAAAAAGAGCAAAAGCTTCCTAAGACCGGATTGTCATATCTCTTATAGTTTAGGATTTACCCATACTGTTCTTGTTTAAAGAAACACTATATATGTTTACATTGTCGTTTCCAGTAGCTCTAGGCAAAAAAAAAAGGTATAAGTTGAACGACCTGTGACTATGGGTTTAAGAATCAAAAAGATTTCGTAGATGTTATTCTAAAATTTCAAGAAGATTCGTTATAGGGATTTACGGTAATATATTAAAACTATACTTACACTGGCCGTGAGCGAGAGGAAAGTGTAGTACTTGTTGAGCGTGGGCAGCAGCGGCGCGTAGAGCGGCACGCGCTGACGCACCGCGTGCGCGTGCGCAGGCGACGCGCCCGCCACGTGCCCCACCAGCAGCGCGATGTACGCGCCCACCATCGTGTGCTCCATGTGCGTGCCCGCGCGAGCCAACACTGCGAACCAAACAACCGCCATCGTCATCAACATCATTAACCCTGCTTTTTAGGGTTCCGTACCATAAATATAGTTTTGTTCATACCAAGTGAGCTCTTACTACTTTATTGTTCCTGATTACTTTACTTACTGATTCTATTTTGCCCATTTATGATATTCTAGATAGTTTTTAAACAACATTTTCTCATGTATTTGTATCTTTAAGAGAATACGCTCTTTGTACTGAAAACGATAAGGGAACCCATATAGAATCATTTCGTAGTTTATGTCTATAAAAACACTTTTTGTCAGGAATGCGACTGCAGTACCTTGTAGCTTTCAATAAATTTAATTTCTTAGTCAACACAATAAATAAAAACCGTGTACGTGGTACAACTTACGTGTTTACAAGAAAAACAAAATATTTAAGGATCGCCTTGTATCCAAATACAAATATCATAAATACGTTGTTACATCACAAAAATAAATTGCGATTATAAATGTATACCCACAAGTTTGTACGGAACCCTCGGGGCGCACGTCCGATCCGCACATGGCCAGTTTTTATAGCAAAAGGACAAAAAGCCCTATATAAATGAAATGAGATAAAGAAAACATACCACCGGTCCTGATTGCAAAATCTACCGAGAAAAGCGGGAAACAAAACTCTGGTGGTTGCTCTTTTGAACATAATAAGGAATAAATATATAATACATAAAGGAATTAATTTCTTGTGAAAGTAAGTGACAGCTCCACCCTTATATTAAGGCAATATCCACAACTATAATAACAAAAAAATCAATCATAATGCGAACAAAAAGACATGAAATGTGCTCACTGCGTACATTTATGTATCTCTAAATAAAAAAAAAATAAAAAAAATCTCCCATCTTGAGAGATTTTTGAAATAAACCTGTATATGTTAGGCAAATGCGTTTTATCTTCTCTTGCCTTCTACTAAGTGTGACTGAAGTCCAAACTTAGTAGATCATAAAAAAATCACAACTTACATTTTGCTACAGTTTCGTCGATATCATCTTGGGATTGCTTCTTTTTATCCGATTCATTGTCTGGTTCCTTTTCACCGTCTAAGAGAGCATCCGTATTTTCTTCTGCGCGCCTGGAATGGTTTCGAAATATTATTTGTTTAATAATTATTAAATAAGAACAACAATTTATTTATTCTTTTATATCATTTTATAGAAATAGATTTCTTTTTATAATAGATTGACTATACAGTTACTCTATAGAATACAAGATTATTTTTTCACTACATAGTAGAAAAATTATAACTCTGTAAGTATATATTTATAAATTATATACACCCAATTATTATTCTTTGGAAATTCTATTAAACAGTAAATAAAGATTTAAAAAAAATATACTTTATAAGTATTAGGTGCGCAACTAAGTTCTCGCTGTTTAGAAAGCAGATCGATTTGCCAGGATTACGTGTCGTTTTTTTCAGTTGATAATGTGTACCTATAAATGTTCTGTCAAAAAGCTTAAGTTTAAGTGCATGTTAGTCCACAGTGGAGAATACCTTTTTTTTCTTACTTTTTATTTCACAATTTTATTGCACTATTTTATTCCAAATAAATCTGAACCTGAAGTAAGCAAAATTCTCGTTTGGCCTTATGATAATCCTGCTTTTCTTGTACATTCTCGAAAGACATTTGGTGTTTCCGACATGTAATTATTTATCATCAGACAGACAGGAGACTAGTAGCTAGAGGTAGGAAATTCCTTCAAGTGTCAAGTTTTTAACTACATCCTTTAAAGAGAACATTATTTCACAAAAACAAAAAAAAATGCGAGAACTTAGTGGCGCTTCTAATAGTAAAAAATGTATTAACCTGGCTAAATCTTCCCTTTTATAAAAGAGATCCACAATTAGATCCAGTGCTGAAACACTTCTTGAAATTATATCATCATGACTGTCTATGCGAATCCGTACATTTAACAACCTCTGTGTGTTCACCTCATTATTTTGTACCAAATTTACCAGTAATAAGAGAACCTGGAATACAATAATAGATTATGATAAACAATTGCCACTGAAATATAAATACTAGGTTATTAGTCAATAAGTGAATGCTTAGTTATAGGCCAGGCAGTAAACTTGTGGCAGTCTGTTGCCTGGATAAGAGTGAGGCAGCGCACTATGTCCGTCGCGCAGCCCGTAAGAAAGGTTTGGAGGGGTGAGCTCTTTACACCCACACCTCCTAGAGATGAAGCTTAAACAAGCTGTTCCTTCCCCAGGCGTCTGAAAAAATTTGGATTCCTAGGCCTGGGTGGAGTGATTGAAAGGACACCCCGGGGGTTTTAAGGCAGTAAGAGTCTGACACACCGGGGTCGCTGCTCTCACAGTGGCCCTGTTGGTACTATGCAGGAGTTACAAAAAAAGAAAAAAAAAACTTAATTATAGTGAATGTTGAAAAATATTTAAAAAAAGATATCACTGGATAGTTACTGTAAGCAATCTATATCTTTATGTGTAAGTCAGTGTCTGCCTTGAAGGAGATCTGATACAAGAATATTCGGACCTGAGCCGATAATTCCACTTCCCTTCAGCTGGTTCAAATCCGAAATTCATCAAAGAATAAGACGTCTGAAGGATTCAGACTTGAACAACTTAGTAGGATGCAGACAGGCTAAGGAGATCATGCCTCGAGCGAATCCAAGGGTTTCTAAAGCTGTTCTGCATCTCAGTAAATTACAGATACATAGGGTCGCCAGAGCCATAACAGGATACGGTTATTTTAATATACATCTTTTCCATTTAGGTGTCACAGAAACTACTCTGTGCAGAGCATGCATGAGAGAAGAAGAGACAGCCAGGCACGTGCTCATCGAGTGCAGTGAACTGGCAGTGTACCGGGCACGATACTTCGGCACACCGAGGAACCTTCCAGAAGCAACCAGCAAGATCAGGCGGCTGGCTGATTTCCTGAAGGAGCTGGGCTGGCATGATTGAAATCACCTTGGCCCGCTTTTCACGTAAAATAGGCGTACTCAGACGTCGAGTTGCGGAAAATGAGCCCGTGTAAACCTGATACTTAGGTGTCACAGAAACTACTCTGTGCAGAGCATGCATGAAAGAGGAGGAGACAGCCAGGCACGTGCTCATCGAGTGCAGTGAACTGGCAGTGTGCCGGGCACAACACCTCGGCACACCGAGGAACCTTCCGGAAGCAACCAGCAAGATCAGGCGGCTGGCTGATTTCCTGAAGGAGCTGGGCTGGCATGATTGAAATCACCCTGGCCCGCTTTTCACGTAAAATAGGCGCACTCAGACGTCGAGTTGCGGAAAACGAGCCCGTGTAAACCTGATACTTAGGTGTCACAGAAACTACTCTGTGCAGTGCATGCATGAAAGAGGAGGAGACAGCCAGGCACGTGCTCATCGAGTGTAGTGAACTGGCAGTGTACCGGGCACAACACCTCGGCATACCGAGGAACCTTCCGGAAGCAACCAGCATTATCCGGCGGTTGGCGGATTTCCTGAAGGAGCTGGGCTGGCATGATTGAAATCACCTTGGCCCGCTTTTCACGTAAAATAGGCGTACTCAGACGTCGAGTTGCGGAAAATGAGCCCGTGTAAACCTGATACTTAGGTGTCACAGAAACTACTCTGTGCAGAGCATGCATGAAAGAGGAGGAGACAGCCAGGCACGTGCTCATCGAGTGTAGTGAACTGGCAGTGTACCGGGCACAACACCTCGGCATACCGAGGAACCTTCCGGAAGCAACCAGCATTATCCGGCGGGTGGCGGATTTCCTGAAGGAGTTGGAGTGGGATGATTGGAATCACCCCGGCTCGGTCTCAGACAAAATAGGCGAACTCAGACATCGAGTTGCGGAAAATGAGCCCGTGTAAACCTGATACTTAGGTGTCACAGAAACTACTCTGTACAGAGCATGCATGAAAGAGGAGGAGACAGCCAGGCACGTGCTCATCGAGTGTAGTGAACTGGCAGTGTACCGGGCACAACACCTCGGCATACCGAGGAACCTTCCGGAAGCAACCAGCATTATCCGGCGGGTGGCGGATTTCCTGAAGGAGTTGGAGTGGGATGATTGAAATCACCCCGGCTCGGTCTCAGACAAAATAGGCGAACTCAGACATCGAGTTGCGGAAAATGAGCCCGTGTAAACCTGATACTTAGGTGTCACAGAAACTACTCTGTGCAGAGCATGCATGAAAGAGGAGGAGACAGCCAGGCACGTGCTCATCGAGTGTAGTGAACTGGCAGCATACCGGGCACGATACTTCGGCACACCGAGGTCCCTTCCGGAAGCAACCAGCATTATCCGGCGGGTGGCGGATTTCCTGAAGGAGTTGGAGTGGGATGATTGAAATCACCCCGGCTCGGTCTCAGACAAAATAGGCGAACTCAGACATCGAGTTGCGGAAAATGAGCCCGTGTAAACCTGATACTTAGGTGTCACAGAAACTACTCTGTGCAGAGCATGCATGAAAGAGGAGGAGACAGCCAGGCACGTGCTCATCGAGTGTAGTGAACTGGCAGTGTACCGGGCACAACACCTCGGCATACCGAGGAACCTTCCGGAAGCAACCAGCATTATCCGGCGGCTGGCGGATTTCCTGAAGGAGCTGGAGTGGGATGATTGAAATCACCCCGGCTCGGTCTCAGACAAAATAGGCGAACTCAGACGTCGAGTTGCGGAAAATGAGCCCGTATGAACCTGATACCAGTGTCTGCCTTTAATCATTAATCAGATTAATTAAATTTCACACCATATACTTGTAGATTTAAAGAAAGTTTTACAGTTAGTACCTATTGGCAGGTGTATTATAAAATAAAACAATGAACTTATTTTTATAACAATCGGGGCCTAACCAAATGCATGGATTTTTTGCTACAGTTAATTATAACTTATATGTCCATATAATATTATCTTTTTTGGATACTATTGCATTCACGAAATCTTCAATGGCTTGTATATGAGATTGAACAGTAACGTATGTAGAGGGTACTTACGCAAACACTAAATTCGAAGTTTTTGCTGTCAGGTATAAAATTGTCTTCATTGTTCAATATGATGAGGCAGATTTCCATAATTGAAGGCTGCTCCCCGACCACTTGAGCACCGAGTGAAACTAGAAATAGAACAAATCTGTTTGAATATAACTCGTATTCCCAAAATTTCACAATCACATATCTTTATATATAATATATAAAATTCTCGTGTCACAATGTTAGTTACCTTACTTTTCCGAAACGGCTTCACCGATTTTTTCCAAATTGTATATGCATATTCAGTAGGTCTGAAAATTGGCTACTATCTATTTTTCATACCCCTAAGTGATAAGGGTAGTTACTAAGCCTTAACATTTTTTTTTAATTTTATCCTTACATAATAAGTTAGTTATTTTTTGTCTACACTAGAAATTACCTAGAAATAACTTATATGGCAAAACAACGTTTGCCGGGTCAGATAGTTATTATATAATATAAATTCGTATTTACATATACCTGTATAATTTAAACTATGTAAATTTTTTTCTTTGAACTATTTTCTGTCATGTTGCTGAAACTTTTTTTTATACTAGCTCGATAAAGTGACTATATTGCACCCGATGGGAAGTACAGTGTAGTCCAATAACACCAACGACTGAAAATCCTTTGACGGCTGCCATCGCTATATCGGCCCACATATACCACGACAGGTCTCTGTATATAATGAATCTATATGTGCAACTGGATATATATATAAACTGATCCCGAAACTCTACAGACAAATCGATTCACTATGACGGTCTTAATAACTTGTGGACTGTGGTCACGACCCAGTTCAGTCGCCCTAAGGTAACCTTAAAACATTATGGTGATCGCAAAAAGCTCTTACATTTCTTGGGAGTATTCAAGAGAAAAGTGAATAGGTATTTGTTAGGCGGACGCGGTTTATCATCGGACTCACCTTCACTTTCCACCAGGTGTGATTGAAGTCAAGCGTCCTCCTATAAACCATACAAAAATAAAATATGGATTCGGGCAGAGGCAGTGCAAAAAGCAAAGCGGTTCTTGTACCTGTGTTCCCGAAGGAGTGCGACAAGTTAAGCAGCACTTTGACGGCGGGCAGAGCTGCGTCGAGCAGCGGCACCCGTAGCCGCTGGTGCGTGCGCGCCTCGCTGGCGCAACGCCGCAGCAGCGCCGCCAGCGTGCGCGCCGCGCCGCCGCACTCGCTCACCAAGTAGAGCTGATTGTCCTCGTTTTGTTGCGTCACCTGTCGTCACACATGCTCTGGTTCACTTTCCAATTAGACGAGGAACATCTACATCTCAGCGTTGTTTTAAAATGTGTTGTTAATATATTGTACACATAAACTGTCCGAAATACATTTATATATTAGCTCCTTACATATGAAATTGGCGTTTTTCGTACTGGCCACTTTAATCACAAATTTCTCCTCTTTGGTAAGGAATTCCAAATTCAAATTTGTACAGCTATAGACTCATGTATTTGTGCTTCGATGATCGTCATTCATTTGTTTTTTTCTTCTGTTTTTTTCTGTTTGCGTCACTCATTTTACAAAATGGAAAACTTAAAATATCGCATTATTTACGAATACGAGTTCCGCCGTGGCACTAGTGCTGCGGAAACAACTCGAAGGGTGAATGATGTGTATGGCGGTCGTGTTGCAAAAGAAAACACAGTTCGTTTTTGGTTCCAACGTTTTCGTTCTGGAAATTTCGACCTGTAGAACAAGCCCCGTGGACGGCCTGAGACTCAAGTTGATAATGAAGAGTTGAAGGCTATTGTGGAAGCGGATCCATCGCAAACCACGTCCGAGTTAGCTGCAGGCTGCGATGTTAGTGATAAAACTGTTTTAATTCACTTGAAGCAAATTGGGAAGATTAAAAAGCTTGAAAGGTGGGTACCTCACGAATTGACTGAAGCAAACCGGCAAACGCGCGTCGACTGCTGCGTTACATTACTAAACCGGCACAATAATGAAGGTATTTTAAACCGAATCATTACCTGTGATGAAAAATGGGTTCTTTACGATAATCGGAAACGCTCAGCGCAATGGTTGCATCCTGGCCAGCCAGCCAAATCCTGCCCCAAGCGAAAATTAACCCCAAAAAAGTTACTTGTAAGCGTTTGGTGGACTAGTGCCGGTATTGTTCATTACAGTTTTCTCAAATCTGGCCAGACTATTACGGCTGATGTCTATTGTCAGCAATTGCAAACCATGATGGAAAAGCTAGCGGCTAAACAACCTAGGCTGGTCAATCGCTCCACGCCACTGCTGCTTCACGACAACGCTAGACCACACACTGCGCAACAGACGACTACTAAATTAGAAGAGCTTCAATTGGAAAGTCTAAGACATCCTCCGTACTCCCCGGACCTTGCTCCAACAGATTACCATTTTTTTCGAAATTTGGATAACTTCTTGCAAGGGAAAAAATTCAACTCCGATGGGGCAGTCCAAATCGCCTTCAAAGATTTTATTGATTCCCGTCCGACTGGTTTTTTTAGTAAAGGGATCAATTAATTACCTATGAGATGGCAAAAGTGCATAGAAAATAATGGTTCATACTTTGATTAATTAAATATATTATATTAAAAAATATTCGACTTTTTGTTCCTCCCATACAAAACGCCAATTTCATATGTAAGGACCTAATATAATAGTGAAAATCGGATAAAGATCCTTTGTATTTAAGTATGTATGAGTATTATATTGGTCTAGTAACGAGTCCAACGATTCGGCAAGAGTTAGAGAACTTCTTAGGCTGAGATTTATATACCGTACTTTGACATTGCTTAGCAAAGTGCTCAGAAAATAAATTGGACTTTCACAGAAAACTGAATATATAATAGGAACTTGGGTTTACCCTGAGTATTCGCAGAGCCAACTCAAACTTTACGAAATCTGTGACTCACTATATTCTTCGATATTCATTGGGGTAATATACATTGTAATGTTTGAGTGAATTCTAAGCACAGTTAATCTAGCGTCCATAAATCTCAGGCTTATTTCTAGCTGGGATGCGAGATACCGAATAGTTGTGACACTGCAAACCCGCACGCGTGGTTCTGCTATGGAAGGGAAAGACTAGAACAAGATTCTATTTAATCTTCAGAACACTCGCCATGATACAGACAGTAGAAAAAGTTACTTAGTGACGCAACTGGAGCGGTTACATATGCTCAGAAACGTCAAGTTTATCGAGAACAGATAGACAGACGTGACAGAAGACTGTGTTTTATAATATGTAGTAAAGTACGTACGTTTTCAAGCACTCGCATGCAGCGGTCTGCCTTGCGGAGCGCGTGCAGATGCGCCCCGGTCCAGAGGGCGGGCGGCGCGTCCAGGCTGTTCGCGCAGTCCTCGAGCGTGCGCACTATGTGCTCGACGCCGCCCAATACTCGCAGCTCCTCCTTGAACCACTCCCCGGCGCGCTTGGACGTCAGCGACAGCAGAGTCTCCATCGCCAAGTGACCCACCTGACACGGGGTTATTACACGTTTAGTAACTCACTCGTTACGTAACAAACTGATCGCAGATTGAAGGAACATAGTTACTCGCTTGCGGGCTTATTGCGCTAGAGACAGCTTGTATTTGGGGTCGTGGCTGCTCAGGGTGGGGCCCTGAGCAACTGGTTTAGCGGCCCTCGAGAAGTTGGCAGGGCATTGTGGCGTGCTCTGCCTAAATACAACGAGCAGTATCGGGGAGAGTATCATCTTCCCCCGAGTTTGTGCCCATCGGGCGCGGCGCGACGGGGCTGTGGCGAATTGATTACAGGACCCACAGTCCCCGCCAATGCGCAGAAGTAGTCACCTTGGGGTTTTTAGTCGGTATAAGTCCGACACACCTCGGTCGCGCAACCCCCCTGTGCGGCTGAGACGGTCCTATGAGAATTTTCCCCAAGTAAAAAAAAAAAGAGTCAGCTTCTATACGTCCAGTTTTTCATATATCTAAAATTATTCACTTATGCCGATCGCATAAGTTGTTCTTAGTAGTTATAATTTTTTAGTACAAACATAGTAATGTTTCGACTGGAGATTCTCAGTTTCAAAATTACAAAATTCACTAAAAGAGAAAAATGGTAGTCAGATATATAAGCAGAACTGAAATACTAACTGTTATATTGTCTAAATCTAAATGCTGCGCTTTTCCTTGACTTTTGATTTCAGCACATAGTTCTCGTACTCTCTCTTGCGTTTTGGCTAACTGTATTGACGTGAGTCCACAATCGTCAAGCGCATTTCTGAAAATAAATAAAACAAAAATGATTCCGATATATTTAACGTTATTCTATACTTCATACTGAAGTTCTTACGCCCATACTTACTTGTGTGAAACATCTGATTCAAGTAAATTTAACATTAGTTCAAGTGATTCACGATCTAGATCCATATTTAGACGATCTTGTGAAAGCACGAACATTACTGTAGCCGTACATAGTCCCAAACTCTGCAACAATAATGTTTACTTATAATTGTTGAACATTTGTCAAAGAATTGTTTTATGTACATATATTTACAGGACCATTCCAGACTTCTATCAAATTACTGGAAGGTGAGACAATGATGGAACATGTTTCCCTGATAAATACCTATTTAGACAAAAAAAAAAACTGTGTAAATTAAAAGAATGTAATAAAACGAACAAAAGAAGTTAATTTGTCTCCTTCGCATTATGAATGCAGAGCATAATCTTTTACTTTATGTAGAATGAATAACGACCATTTTATATTGTATCACAGAGATTTTTTTTTTCGGCGTGTCCTACGTTGGTGGCCTGGGAAAGACTTTCACAACAAAACCGGGCTTGGTGGGCGAACGCAGAGGGCGCTCAGCCAGCGAAATTTATGGGTTGGGCGGCTACGCAAGGGCACCCCTGTGGGTACGGACCTCGACTTGGGCGGCCGGCCAGTTGAAAAACGAACCTAACGGTGATCTACCAGCGTTTCGGAAGCGACTACCTTGAGAAGAAACGCCGAAAGAAACTCAAGGCTGCGTCGGAGTGAAACTGCGGTATTTAAACAACAATTGACGGACCTATCCTTAATCGTCGTCGGCGCCGCCGGCGACGCCGGTGTCTCGGAATGTGACGAGTGCTTGTGTGTACCTCGTTGTTGATAGGATCGGCGGTCGCAAGGGCCGCGGTAATTGAATCGACGGGATACAATAGGACATGACGCGGGCGGCGTAGTTTGCGCGCGATGCCGCTTTTCGGTGTGTAATCGCAGGCACTGCGGACTAAAGGATTAGGGTGATGCTGCGCCTTGTCGAAATATCGACGAGATGCATTTTGCATGAAACTGGCGAGCGATCACAGAGAATTAAGGAATTAAAGATAGAAACTCTTCAACAGAGCAACCGATTATAGACTATGAGCCAGGCGAGTTAATAGCAATGTTTAATATTCAGCATTATTACTTTGCAAAAAATGGTACATCCCAATTGCTCAAGCTAATTTACCTCCAAGTAAACAAATTATTTGAACTTGTCCTTTAAAAAAAAAAAAGTTATATTTCGGCAATTTTGGAACATCTTGTTATGTTTTTTTTTAATAACTTATAGGCGAACGCTTGACCTCAATCACAACTGGTGGAAGGTGAAGATGAGTTCAATGATGAAACGCGATCGCCCAGAAAATGCCTATTCACTCTTCTCTTAGACTCCTAAAGGTCATAAGATCGCGGAAATATGGCCGCTGGAAGCATATTCCAAACCTTAGCCGTTCGCATGATAAATGTAGACGCGAATCTTTTCGTGCGAATATAAGGAACATCCACCACATACGGATGGTATCTGACACGATGTCTAGTGGTTTTGTGGTGGAATGGGGCTGGTGGAATCAAAGAATGTAGCTCCTGAGAACACTCTCCACCGTGCAACCGCTAAAAGACCGAGAGGCAGGCAACTCTACGTCGATGCTCTGCATTTTCATTTTTGTCAAAGAGTCGTCGCCTCAATAAGTCTACGAGCTCTACGATCAATCGAGTCCAAAGCCGCCAACTGATATTTAGCGGATCCGTACCAAAGATGACAACAGTACTCAACACCCGACCGCACCTGTGCCTGATACAGGTTAAGAAGTTGGGAAGTTATAGTCATTAATCAGTTTTTAAACTGCACTAACTCGGGTATGGTATATTTTCTATATAAAGTTAAAATATGAAAGTAAATGCATTATGTGAAAGATGAAATTTTACTTACTTGATCATTGGTGGCATCATGAAGGGCACTAAAGAATTTTTGCACTGTGCCATGCGCTCGTAAGTGCATGCGAAACGCAGGCGCAGTACATTTCGTTGCAAGAGTAATAGCTGACAAACAACGCGTTGAAATTGGGTTGTTGTCCTGCAATTAAATCATAGTCGATAAAATACGGCAGTTTATTTATTTACTTTTACAGGGTTGCCAGTGGCCCGGTACAATGACTAATTCACACAATACATACATAAAGTTACAATAAAAAAATGTACAGTTCCTATTAAGGCATCCACAACATACGTCAGAGTGGCCTGTTTAATTATACTAAATCATACTATACTATATTATATTATATCACACTATATCATATTGCATTATATTATATTATATCTTATCACATTATACTATACTATATCATGTCATATGAATGGTAATTGATGTCAATTGATGTCAAGATTATTCATTTGTGCATCTCTCAACAACCCGAAGACCTTTCTTCTGAATCCTGGCATGTTATGTTTATGTTAAGTTTTATTGCTTTTTACATAATGGATGAATATAAAAAATATACAGGTTCATTTTATAGACGAGGGAGATATTTCAAGATACAATGATTTACACCCTCTTGTGACTAATAACAATGTAAATAACTATATTCCTTAACAAATCATAAAGAAAAATAATGAACAAGTCAGGTTTGTTTCGTAAAAAGTGTGGATATCGTAGCACCAGTAACGCACGATTGAAAGTTCATTTTTCGTAATTTTAGATAAACAGGTATTGGACTCGTTTTTTCTTCGTGCTTAAGACGGGCAATATACCTCCATTTTTTTTACTTTGGTTTTATGGGAATATTAAGATATCACTTTTTTAGATATTTGAAAATCCTCTCTAAACATCTCCTTCGTCTATAAAATCAGTTGTGTGTGTGTAGATATTTGTACCATAGTCATGTACTTCACTTAACCCAGTACCTACTACATATTATCAATAATTAACGAGGTAAATTGTTTACTGTTAATTAATATTTTACATTAAGCCTTAGCTTTTGTTCAGAATTTAAATAATATAGAAAAAAAATCCTACTTATCATAATTGAGTTACAGTAGTAATTCATTAATATATAACATCTTTGATAAATGTTTTCTTTTAATTAATAATCAATAAATTTTTGTTTATATTTGTAACTTGATATGACTATCGTTTTTGTGGGCAATATACAATGAAATGAAATATTTACAAAAAAAATTTTTTGTATGTTTGCAAACCTCTTTTTCTTAAATTTTGTAAGCACTATTGTTCTGGACTTTTGCTTGATTTGAGCTTATGTTATTACTGATTGTATTAATTTGATGCTGTGTTAAAGTGGATAAATAGATATTAAAATCTTATTTGGAAAGGACTGTGCCCTCAAATTTACTGATGAAGATATACCTCATAGAATAAAAATACATCACCTGTAATGCATCCAAGAGATACTCTACATCATCATTAAATTCTTGGAATTCCCCAATTTCTTGTATTTGGTGAGCCTTCTTTACATTCCTGACAACTGTATAATACTGAAAATAAACATAAAAACATTCTATAACAAGAAAGATTATGGAATGGAAAGTACTTTATCCAATCTTATACATAAGCATCGATTTTTCTAATAGAAAGATTACCACTTTTGTAACTAAGGTGGTTTATGATGGTATAGTGTTTGCCCGAAATGGGTCATGACCCCAGTACACAAGTGCAAAAACAGTCATAATGATTCATTTCGGCGTGTCGCGTTTTGGGATTGATTTGTGTATGTCCAGTTGTTCATATACCCAAGAGAATATACTGTAGTTGTGGCATATATTAGCTGATAAGGCGACAGTGACTGTTAATGAATTTTTGATAGTCATAATTAAAGTAAGACAATGTGTACTTATTTTTCATTATGATCGTGTGTAACTGAATATAAACTATTGCTTACTTCTTTAGCTTCCTTGGCACATTTGACACTGATGTACGGTTTAACTGTTTCTGTTGATCCAGGTTCATCTTCAAGAGGATCTGGTGCTCTATATCTAGTTACCCTGGTTAATTCTTCAGGAACCTGTGTCACAGGATTTCTTACTTCCACGTTTTCTGGTGGTTCAGGCCTCGGAGTCTCATTCCCTTTCTAAAAATTAAATAAACATTACACTAAACATAATTAGCCAGGTGACATTAATAATATAAAGTGATTAAATGATTTATTATTTATGATAGTAAGTAAAACACTTGGAACAACTAGGTAGTTACATTATACAGGTATTGCTCTTGATACTAAAGCTGTTAAAATACAAGTTGTTTGGCCAAGGTTTAAGATGATCATTATAAAAGAACTATTATTCACTGGAGGAAGTCTACAAAAAGTGAATGTTAAAAATAGAGTAACCATTCTCTAGAATAATATTAATGTAAATAAAAGTTATTGCATCCAACAAATACAAATAATATGTAACTATATATAACTTGGCATATAGTGTTCATTATTATTATATGTCATCCACAATATGTATAATGTATGTTCTAAGCTTTATTTCAACCATTAGTCAACTTGATATCACATGAATTACCCAAATTATATTACCATGTGAATAAAATTATTATATATGTCACATGAAATATTGCTTTTATGTAAAATACATTAATATAATTGCTCAGTTGCACTACTGGTCAAGTTGGGCACGACATAAATAACTACAAAGTAGATACAACCACTGATATATCTCTACTCACCCCAAAAGGGATATAATGTGATGATATATTATTATCCAAAAATTATGTCTTAACAGTATGTATTCATGATTGGCAGAGACAGTCTATATGTAAAGTAATTAAAATTAAATCCAGTGTCTACATATTTTAGTTTTTACAAAGAAAATTAATAATTGTATATATTTAATAAAAGCAAAATATATGAAGAATATTGCTATAATTTATCTTTAGATACAGAGTAAACCAAAATGTACTCTTAAACTGTTTCTTATTTATAACTTAAAAAAGGTTTAACCCTTTTCTTGATAGTGTATCTGTGGAGATACATCAAAATTTACAAAACCTATTTCCAAAAGTTTTTAGTGCAAACTTATTATTTTTATATGAATATTTAGGTAATTTCTCAGTTTTTGAATGCATAGTTAGTTTCTATTAGACATCCTTGGAACATAAGGGTTAAACGGTATGAATATTATTTTGATATTGAAAGAAAGAACATTCTGCCAAGTTAAGGGTTAACATTGTTATTTCATTATTATATGGGAGATTTGTTATAAATATTAAAAGTTGAATGATGCACTGTGAAATAAAAAAATAAAATAATTGGGTTAGCCAAAGTGTGCTGTTTATGGTCCATATTACATGACTATAAGTAACTGGTATTGTTCTCTAATAAAAAAAATGAATTACTTGCAAGCTTTCATTTATTTGAATATTATTAAAATTGGGATATGTGAGTACCAGTGAGTTAAATGAGTTAGAAGTTGAAAAATTAGATCAGTTAAATTATTTCACTGTGAAATACTGCACAATATACTTGTAGGTAAAAATACAATTTCCTTGTCTCAGTTTACTTGAAGGTCAACCAAATTTACCTAAGGTGCCATTCAATGGTTATTTGGTATTTTTTTAAGCTAATACTTTATTATGTCAAAGAGATAAACTGTTTGTTGTTAAACTTACATCATTTGCCCATTCATGGCGGTACAGGTGACGCCTCTTTCTTGCTGGTAAAGGTGACGGATTATCATTGACCAGTGATTTACTTTTGAATATTGAACCTTTTTTCTTAGTAATAACCAACTTTACACTAGGTTTATCTTCTATATGCTCTTCAGAGTCACCAAGGTGGCTAGGGGACTTAAAGACATCATCTTGTAAATTTTTTTGTGGTTCATCTTCATAATTGTCATTGGGACAACTATTATAAGCTGAATCAGATGATTGTGTACCAAGTTGAGAATATGTTGGAGTATCACTGGGTGTTATAATATTTGGTGAATTACTGGAACCTTCCTTATTCATATCCATGTCGCTCTCAGCCTGTTCATGAACATTATCCAATAACTGTTCTTTATCAGGATCAGGACTTTTAACAGGAGTCTTGACAGACTTATGTCTTTGTTTTTTGTGTGGTTTCTTATGTGGTTCATTAGCAACTGTGTTACTGTCACTACCAGAAAGAATATCAATCAATTCATTGTTTTCTCTATCATTATCACATTTTTCTATTCTATCATTAGCTTCAGGTGTTGTTGGTACCGAGCCAGTTTCTCCAGCCATATTATCAAGCTTCTTTCTAGTCTTTCTAGTTTCTCTTTTCAGATCATTTACAGTTTTTGTTACATGTTTATTAGAATACCCAGATGTTAGCACATCCAAGAAATCATCATTTTCACTGTAATTAATATTTGGCCTATTTCTTCTAGATCTTCCTGTATTATTTTCTGGTGGTTTTGGCTCTGGTGGAGGTTCATTTCGTTTTGCTTCCAATCGTGTAGATTTTAACACAGGACCAGTGGAATCTAATTTGGCTAACTGTGATTCAATTTCATCAGTTGTAGATTGCTTTTTACATGATTCTGTTTCCATTTCCTTGCCTGGAGAGGCAAGTGTTTTATAAAGTTCATAAGTGTCTGAACCAGGCACTGGTGAACTTGGTCTTTTTGCATGTTCTTCATCATTATTTTTATGATGTTTTTTATGAGATTTATGATCTTTTTTATCTTTCTTCTTTTTACCTTCATGACTTATACCTGGACATTTTATAGTAATTTTAAGGCCTTCGTGTTTAGGAGAACATATTGTTTCCATTGAGGGACTCTTTTTATGATCAGATCCAACATCAGAGTGTGTATCCATTGATGAATGTCTATCAGAATTTGGGGATGTAAAACCTTCATTGGAATCAGTACTTACAATCCTAGATGTTCCTTTAGATATTCTCAACACTATTGGTGGTGGTTTTCTTTCTTCATTTATATCTCTACTTGTCGAGGGACTAGCAATCTCAGGTTTTACAGGGGAAGGGCAGGCAGCTAACGGACTATCTTTAGGTGATTGTATTTTAGGTGATCGATCTTTAGAAGAAATTGGTTCATAACGACTTGTAAATTCTGGTATAGGACTATTACTTCCATCCTCTGCATAATTAATCACCTTATTACGAGTGCGAACCAGGTAACGTTTATTTGGTGGTTTAGTATTTTCAGCAACTTCTTCTTTTTTGGCAGCTTTTGTAGCCACTGAATTCTTCTTGGATTTTGTTTTTTCAGAACTTCGCCAAGGTATTTCTGGGGACGAAGAGTCCCTAGTATATAATCTTCTTTTTTGTGATTTCTTTTCTTTGCTGTTTGATGGATGTTCTGGAGATAGAGGTGCTGCAGGTACCGGTGGAGCATATGTAATTTGTGGAACTGGTGGGTAGAGTTCAGCATTGCGTGATTTAAAAAACTTTTTGGGCTTTGGAGGAGGTTGGTCAGTCTCAACTGCAGGCACTGTCAGAGGGCTATTCTGATCTTGTACAGACTTTTTAAGTATGTTATTTGTATAGGCTGAAATTGCATAATGATATTAGAAAAAATATAACAAACTATATACAATATTACTCAAATTGTATGAAAAACACTTAGAAATAGACAGAATTGTCTTTCATCACTAATATTAATAATGTAAATATTTTTGTTGGTTGATGAAATATATGAATATGTTATAGCAATAAGTAATTTTAAATTACTCAGTTCAACAATAATAAGCTATATTTATAAGTGGGCGACGAATTAACTTTCACTATTTAAATAATTATTTATTTAAAATGAACATTGTTATGAACAGAAAAAACAATGTAACCGCAATTTCAAGGTAACAGATTACAAGAATGTATGCGATACACGAAGGAGTAAAGGAGTGAATGTGCTTACCGTAAGGTGCGCTTCTGATAGAGGTGAAGCTAGTGATACCCCACTTTCCAACTGTGCCCGCGGAGCGAGCTGCTGTTGGGCAATTGCTGTTCTCTCTAAAGAGGGCACTATCAAGCGGCACAGCCACGCTGCCACCTCTGCCTCTGCCCCAACGCGACATACTGATAATTTCATCAAAAACGATGACACCTGAACCAACTCGCTAAATATACCGCTTGTCAAATGTCAAGAGCCCGTGGCACATGCCGTATGAAACCGTTCGTTGCAATCTATTATCTTATTGATATCACAACTCAATACTTGTTTATCGCATTGAAATGAAAACACAACCCATAAAAGATAACACACCCGCCATTTTTACAGGAGCGAAGTACTTTTCCCACGGACTCAATTTACTATATTATTAAAGCACATAGCGCGTGTCAAATTTTCACAACTTTCATTATGATAACAGATTCTCCTTGAACTAGTGAGGTAGTTAATTAATGTTAATTTCAACATTAATAATGACAAATAATGCACAAACTGCGATGTTGTCATTTCATAAAACAAGTAACGCCATATTGGCTAAACAAGAAATATTTTATAACAACCAATAGGAACGCAAGAAATGCGCACCGTACCATAGAGAACTAGACGGGGAATTACTATAGCTACTAGGGTGGTGAAAGTTTGGTTTTAATTGTAAATCGATTAAAAGTATAGACAAAAATATAGTTTACTGGCAAAAATCAATATTATAAATGTAATTATAGTTAATTTATACGTAAATGCCAATTAATATGTATGGGAAAAGAACCAGTTATTGTGATTATATTGGTAGCATGGGAAAAAATGCTCTCTTATTTTGAACCATTAGCTTTTTCCATAATGATAGTTATTTGAAATTATTCCTGAAATTTTTGAAAATAAAAATTATTATTATTTGAACTTTTTTTTGTAAATGGTGAAAAATCTTGCTTATCATTACCAGGGCCGCTGCGAGGGCAGCAACGCCGGTGTATTAGACTCCTAATGACTAAAAACCCTTAGGGTGTCCTTCCAATTATTTCACCCAGGCCTGGGTATGCAGATCCTTCCATACGCCCAAGAGCGATTAATTAACCTGATTAATTTTCATCTCTGGAAAATATGAATGTAAAGAGCCTACCCCTCCAAACATATCGCATAAGCGGCGCATCGGATACTGCGCGCCACTTGCCTCTTAAGTCCTCTAAGAACTTTATTTAGTTGTCACATGTACAGACACGCACGTACGAGAGTGCAAAAACTCGTTCACCAAAATTATATCAATTAGTATAATCTTTTTTTTTTACTTTTCTGTCCAAAGTTTTATATTTATTTTCACTGTGTATATGCATGTTGGAAATATACATATGTACATTATAACAATGTTTAAGAAAACAATTTTAGTTTAGAAATTTTAGTCAAAATTGGAAGGTCTTAAGGTCTTAAGGTCTCCTAAATCAGTCTTTTTTACTAGTTACCTTACTTTACTTTACTTACTTTACTACTTAGTTACCAATTTATTGATTCCCTTAACTCTAAGCAATGAATAGGTTTTTTATCCTGACTCGTCATAATGACCACCCTATGCGTGATAATAAAGCATGGTGTAGTCCAGAAACAACAGTCAACAATAAAGAAAAACCTATCTATAGTTGCAGCTATCATGCTGGCCTGCACAAATATATCTTAACGCTTCGTTTGATAAACCTATAGATATCACAGGACGGCGGGAACATGCTCGCTGGAAGACCATTCAACACCTCAACGGCTCGACAAATGTAAGAGCTAGAGAAATTCTTAGTCCAAGCTGGGTTGGTGAGTTACCGTATAGTCGTGACTCCGAAAACCGCGCGCGTTTTTTTTATGATAAGAAAACGGTGGAACAAGATTAAAATAACTTTTCAGAATACCAGCCATGATACAGACGATAGAAAACGCTTAGTGAGGCAATATCACTGTACAAATGGAGTGGTTCAAGATGCTTAATAACATCTGGATAATTTACAATACGAAGAGCTCTCCACTGCAACCTATCCAGGGCGTCAAATGAGTACTGGCCAGAACTGCCCCATAGATTCGAGCAGTAATCTATGGCATGGCATGGCCTGTGCTTGGCTTTATACAATAGGTTCGATTGATTCAGTGTGAAAAACTGTCGCACTCTGTTCAAGATACCAAGTTAACGTGAAAGAGTTCACATGAAGGATGAAAAATAAGATAAAACGAAAACTATAATAAATACATAGTTAACATCGGCTTCACATGTGCTTATTTTCCGCAACCCAAGGTCTGAGAGCGCCTATTTTGCTTGAGACTGGGTTGGGGGGATTTCAATCATCTCAGCCCAGTTTCTTCAGGAAATTTGCCAGCCAAATGTTGCTGGTTGCTTCCGTAATGGACCTCGGTGTGCCGAGGTGTTGTGCCCGGTATATTGCCAGTTCACTGGATTCAATGAGCACGTGGCTGACTGTCTCCTCTTCTCTCATGCATACTCTGCACAGAGAAATAAATAGTTATAATAATAATATATAAGGTAATTAAGAGTCCTTCAGTGTCCTCTAGAAGTTATAGCGACTAGTATAGTTAGGATAGTAACGACTACGTAAAGGTCAAACAATACTAACTTTTATTAACAAACCGACTGAAGATCCAGATGATAATGAGTAGGTACAGCATCTTATGGGTCCATCATTTCTATTTCTTTCGAACCAATATCAATAAAATGTAAATTAATATAAAGATTATTAAAAAATATATATATTTAAAAAAAAATGAAGTTTCAAAATATCTATGAGCTTTTCAGGAGCGTCAAAAGAAAATGGTCTGTGAACAAATGCGAAATGTCAGATAAAATCTTTCCAAAAAAAGAAGCTAAAAGTATTTCTACCTCGACTTGAATAAAGTTTAATTTTATAAGAAAACAAATATTAATTAGTGAATGTGATTAACAAAATTTTTTCATTGAATTAATTAATTATCTAATATTTGAGTAAGATTTTTAAAAATTGGGTGGATTCATGTCAGTTCCGGTCGCACAGCAAATTAGCTGCTGATGTGTGCCGGACTTGTATCGGCTACTAACACCAAGATAACTACTTTTCCACTTTGACAACGGTTGTTGGTTCTATAATAAATGTTTCACAGCTAAACCGTGCCGTATTCTTGAAAGACTGAGGTTGAAGAGGAAGGCGGTGTCTTCCACAATACCTCAGCAAGTTTTCAAGCAAAATGCTTAACTCCACTCACCGACTCCTCGGTGGTTGGTAACCGGTTGCTCTGGGTCCCTTCCTTGTGCTGCCTCGACCCTAAAGGAACTCATAAATTAATTTAGTTTTATTATTATAACTTGTTAATAAAATATTTATCGTTAACTAATGTGCCACAACATGAAATGAAATGTATTGATTTCGCCACAAACTAATGCGGTAACACAAACAACATACAGAAACAAAAGAAAATACAATACAAAAACATATAAACATGGCGAAAATGGGACCTCCATCAGCTTAAATGCACAAAGGAAGTCTGCAACGCTGATTTTGGTGAAGGGCCCCGTGTAATATGGTTTTGTTACAAAGCTACAGTTATTTACATACGGTTAAAGTTAGTTAATATACTATACATACTTTGTACCTTAGAATGTATTATTATATATAATATGTGTGATCATTTTTGATAGTACAAAATCTGAGGTACATCTAACTTTACTCATATAGGTACATATAATTGGAACTACTATTCTTGAAAAACTTTTATAAAAATAATAAAGGCTTGCCATCTTGACAGGTTTTATTAAATAGGCAGGATAGAAAGAGTTATATAACTGGATCTTTCCTTAGTAAATACCTAGTGGCTAACCTACATTAGAGAAGTAATGTAAAATGATTTCCTCCGTACATTAAAATTGCGTTAATTACTAACAACGGGAAAGGTGTGCGAGATAATAATTTGAAGCATTATTAGGTCGGGGAACAAGTTTATTTGGTGTATAGTATTTATAAACTTGTAATAAAATCTCTTTGGCTGTACTATTTAAGGATCTAATGATACTAAGGATCAGTCTTGGGGCCACTCTTATTTCTAATATATGTTAACAGTATTACTGAATTAGGACTACATGGCCACTTAACTTTGTATGCAGACGATACATGTATTTTTTATTTCGGTACTAACATAAAAGACATTGTCACAAAAGCACAAGAAGATTTGAATGTTTTGAGTGAATGGTTTCAATACAACTTACTTACTCTAAATACAAGTAAAACTTCCTATATAATATTTAAAGCTAAAAATAAGAAAATTCTACAACATGTAACTCTAACCGTAAATAAAATACCAATACAACAAAAAACTACTGAAAAATATCTTGGTCTCAGAATAAACAACAACTTAACATGGGACGATCAAATAGACTATATTAAAAACAGGCTTTCATTATTAACTGGATCCCTTCACAACTTAAGTGGTTGTGTTCCTCGACAGATGCGTTTTACTATCTATAATTCCTTAGTTAAATCACATCTATTATACCTGATTGAAGTTTGGGGCAGTGCTACAAAAACGAAGCTACATGAATTACAAACCCTACAAAACAAATTAATAAAAATTCTTTTTCGTTATCCATATCTTACAGCTACAAAGACAATATACAATGAAACAGGATTATTAAATATACAACAACTATATATTTATAATACATGCATCATTATTAAAAAAATTATTGATAAAAAAATCAATTTAAATTTATTTTTTATTAAAAATACTCTCTCTTGATACAGCGCGCAGTACTCGCCGAGCAAGTTTGCTTGTGCTTCCTAAACCACGGACCAATTATGAAAAACGGAATATCACTTTTGAGGGAGCACAACTCTACAACGCGTTACCCTCCTGCATTAGAAACGCTGGCTCGCTTGGCATATACAGAACTAAATTACTACAATATATTAAAGATAAATACTAACAAATACGGTTCTGTGTTTGCCAAGTGAGCTCTTAGTATCTTACTGTTCCAGATAGTTTTTAAACAAATTGTTCCCATGTAAGTGATTTTGTATCTTAATGAGAATAAACTCTTTGAACTGGATTTGTATCTGTCTGGTTTTGATGACATTGATAAAGTTCCATTAAAAAAAAATAGTAAAATGCTATTTCCAGCTATTTTTTATTATGCTACTAGCTGTCCCGGCAGACCTTGTTCTACCCTATTTCTCTAAAACAAAGTCATATTGTTTTTTTTAATGTTATTAGATTCCCCGTCAGATTTCATTCTGCCAAATACTATTGGCCCGTCGGCTGTTTTTTGAAAATTGTTTGAAGGATCCTGGCCTTAATGCTATATCTTAGATTATATGCTATATGTATAAAAATTGACAAATATTGACATTAATATTTATACATCACTCAATAATTGTTTTGCCTTCCCGGAACCCGTCCACTAACATTTAAACTTTATGGTATGGTCTTAAAGTTCAAATTGACTTTTAAATATTATTACGAATTTTTTGTATGAGAATACAGAAAAGTGTTATTTTTAGACAGTTGCAGAAAATTTTTAAAAAATTTCTCTCCGTAATAACCTTCCTCAGACTTCATCAAACACAACAAAAAAAAAAATCAGCCAAATCGGTTCAGCCGTTCTCGAGTTTCGCGCTTATCAAGACATTTTGCGATTCATTTTTATATTATAGATTATCAATTTATATATTTAAGACTCCTTAACGTTTAAAGGGGCGTTAATCATGATGGCAGAGCAACAAAATTAAAATTACTGCTACATTTTACCCATCTCTGCTATCTGATGCTATGCGAGTAATAATTTATTATCACTATAAAATAATATGGGAACATTCGCCTACAGAATACAATACCTAGATATACCTTAGAGTTCTCATAATTGAACTAAAAAAAAACTAATTAAACTAAATTGCTAAATAAGGAATATTATTCTATCAATAACTATGTAAATGACAAAAGGGATGGTCTTCATGTATACAACTCTTCTCACAGGACATTTATTCATTTGTGTATTACATTAATCCATAAAATTAAGAAACTCAGATGTTTTTACTTAAATACAAACCATACAAATGAGAAGTACTCTGACCCGTTTGTAGTCTGTAATCAAAGAAATTATCGTCACGACAATCAGATTGGCTTAATAGCAGCAATTCAATCGGTAATCAGTTCATTTTACTTCGTTATTTGAAAGAAATGTAAAAAATGCGATCCTTATGTGATATATTGGTGCTATTAAAATAAACTATTTGGAATGTGGTACAAAATTCATGGTGGAAAATCTAATAAAATAGTAATATACTTAACTTTGTTTAGGTTTTAACAAAGTTGTATATATTAATACTGTGATTAGATAAAAATGTATGTAGTTACTTTACATATTATTTCGGCAGACAGCTTGCGCTTCGGAAAACCATACATAGGAAAGTAACAATTTTTCTCATGTTTAAGCAATATTTTCCAAGTGATATTTTCAGATATCACTGAATTTCAGTGCCCAAATAAAAGGTAACTAGTTCTTTATTGCATTTGAAATAAATCAAAGATATTAAAAATTAAGTAGCTATCATTTGAGACCAAGAAAATTTCTTCACCTGCCCATTTCTCATACTTACTGCATATTACCTACGCCTACAGAGTCAGTTGCTTGTAGTCTGTCCATATTCAGGTAGATCGCCAGCAATTCAAGTCCGCAGTTCAGTTCATCCTTGCGTAAAGGTGATTATCTCATACTCCTTTTATTTATATATAACTATTTAGCTCGAACGTATTTCCTCATTACTAACGCAAATGAAGTCGCGGGTAGAGGCTAGTACACATATACATGTGCAAATATGTAGTTATATTATTCCAACAAGTAAGCGTAGGTTGCCCATTTTAAGAGGGGCTCATGAAATTGGCAGGGTTGTAAAAATAGCGCTACGCCATTCGCCAGGCTATAATAAAAGTGGAAGGTCCCAACGACCCTCGCTTTATCCCCACACGACCATTTTAATAGTTTTTCATTACTCAAGTAGACGCCCATAAAAAGAGAATAAAGTTTGGAAAGAAAATTGCACGTCTTGCATAATACTCAGAACCAGTTGTGTGCCGCGATATCATAAATTTTACGAGAAACATAATTGGATTTGTGTATTATTTGTTGGGGATTATTTATAGCCGTAACAATGGACATAAAACTAAAATAAAGATTACAATAGATTGTACCTATACAAAGTTAGAGGACAATGATCGCTAGATTTTGTTAAGTTTGATATGCTGAGGTTTGAGAATATCAATAGCATAAATGGTCTCAACCTTTTGTGTAATTGCAGGTACCTAATACACCTAGTTAATACCAATTTTTAATACTGTTTTGACTATAGATTTCATATTTGATTAATTTTAATTCAATTTTTTTAGTGAGCGTAAAAATTTTAACGAGAAGAGCCAAAGATCGGGCTCAATGGCGCTTATATTAGGAAAAATCTATGACTAGCAGTGGACTAATAAATTGATGATTATGATGCATAATAAATAATCTCCCATACCTAAACAAAACCTACATGCAATAATAAAGAGTAAATTGCCTAATTTTGTATGTAGTCAGTATTTGTCTTTCTTCCTCGATAAATTATCTTTACTTTGAAGAAGTGATATCAACTTAGGCATGGACCAGGTAGGTACACAAAAGCCTTGTTTTACTACTTGTTTTTTGGGAGTCGAAGCTGCTCGCATCTGTAGGCTTTACCCTAGCTTCCCTACACGTGACTCCTGTCACACAGTACAGTGTAGTCCAAAAACGAAAGCGACTATCAAATGATGAAAATCCATTGATAGTCTACATCGTCATGTCGGCCCACATATACCACGACTGAAGGTCTCTAGGTATATGAGCTACTGGATATATACAAGCTGATCCAGAAACGCGACAAGCCGAAACTGGTCACTATGACGGGCTTTACACCCATGTACTGTGGTCGCGATCCAGACGGGCACCAACGCCCTACCACCTCGCAACCATTCAACTTCCATTGTCATCCGTCCATCCATTCCTTTGGTCAAGCAGTCTCGTGAGGTATCATCTTCTGAACAGGTTTGTGACAGGTTGTTGCACACTTGATACAGAAGAATACGATATTTTGTCCTTATGAATTCGGCTCGTTGTATCCAAATTTATTAAAATTATGAATTATTATTATATTACTAGCTGTCCCGGCAGACCTTGTTCTGCCCTATTTCTCTAAAACAAAGTCACATTGTTTTTTTTTAATGTTAATGGCTTTTCCGTCAGATTTTTTTGAAAATTGTTTGAAGGAACCTGGCCTTAATGCTAAATGTATAAAAATTGACAAATATTGACATTAATATTTATACGTCACTCAATAATTGTTTTGCCTTCCCGGAACCCGTTCACTGACTTTAAACTTTATGTTATGGTGTTAAAGTTCAAATTGACTTTTAAATATTATTACGATTTTTTTGTATGAGAATATAGAAAAGTGTTGTTTTTAGACTTTTCCAGACAATTTTTTTAATTTTTCTCTCCGTAATAACCATCCCCAGACTTCAACAAACACAACAAAAAAGAAATCAGCCAAATCGGTTCAGCCGTTCTCGAGTTTCGCGCTTATCAAGACATTTAGTGATTCATTTTTATATATAAGATTATTTAATATAATAATAATTTATGTAATTAAACACGTCAATGTGATCATTGCCTACGATTATTTACACTGCGGACACATATAAATATGCCTATTTGACCTAAATGCCACAAAATTACAAAAAAAAAAAACTAAAATATCGATTAGAGAACCTACAGAAGGCCATCAAACATATAAATTTTTTAAACTTTATCACTATGGAAAACACCTTTTACCTTATCCCGAGTCCAATATAGAATATTTTGTTACCTTAAATGGTATGTTATAAAATACCAAAACAAACAAACAAATAAAGCAAGAATTAAAATTTTGTTTTAAAATGAGTAATTATAAACCTAAAGTAGTTTAAGGTTGATCATAAATCTAAAATGAACAGAAAATCGAGATTTTTATTTTTAGTTTTTGCTAGAATGATCACTATCCTCTTATAAAAGCTTAGGTTATGTGGTGTAAAGTAGATATAATTTTAGCTCATAAGGTGGGTGCTACCGATGTCAGCACATCCAGATGCTTCATCTGTCATATAAATAATTAAGTAGTTCAATTGTTTTAGCCGTGGTGGCTGGCGGCAGAATAGAATAGCACCCCCTCTTCTTGCTGAGGAGCCGTAAAAGGCGACTAAGGTATCTCTTTAAGAATGCAATTCAACCAGGTGTTCAGAGAAGGAAAACCCGACCAAACCTGCATCCTGCTCCCTCCCGATCGTACTGGTTCTCCATTCCATCGGGCCTGAGGGAGTACGGACGAGAGAGTGCTTTTCTGGCAGGGCGCCCAGTTATGCACTTAAATATCTCCTGCGCATTTGATTGTTTCCGAAAACTGGACCTCGATTTTCTTAATCGGTGTTAAAGCAGTCGACGTGGCCGAATGCGGCTAGGACATCATCAGTTCAATAGTCAATTAAATTTATGTTCGTAGTTATTTCCTATAATCGTAATTATCCCACGCATTGTTCAATACTAAGGGTTTTGTATTTACCTTTAAATTTGATTTATTTCTTAAATTTAACTAATGTATTTTATGAAAGTTTGTAGTTGATTAGTTAACAAAATGTGTTTATTTTTATATTTTGAGTTATATACATTACCGCTTAGGTGTATGCAATTCTCACACTCTCCCTTATTATTTGTCCATAATACATGTGTACAAAAGCCCGTCATAGGCTTTCAAATATTTTGATTTAAAGGGAGTATCGTCCAAAAACCTTTTGATTTATGAATATTAGAGAATACGTATTTCATAGGTGACAAGATTTTTTTAATAACTTATAGTATGTCGACGCGACAAAACAAAAGTGATTTACTATATCGTAAATCTCAAATTAGTCCTTTACGTATCATTTACGACCAGCGTAAACTAGAACTAATCAGATAAGATCAATATATTTTCCCATACCTATTTCAGGACCCCTGTGTTGTGTATGTATGTATCCATGTGATTTATGTATCTAAGCGAGGGGCGAGATTATAGCCGCAGAAATTAGATGTAGATATGTAAGCAAAATAATTCAATTTTATTATTTTGCAGGGCCATAATATTAATAAATATTATGCGTAAACATACCTAAAATAACAAAATATACGATTTAACTAAAGTTAATTATAATTTTGGTTTACCTAAAGAGAAATTGGATACTTAATAATGGCTTCAGTCAGGAGAGAATTGCATAGTCTGCTTCTCGATACAGAATAAATATCAATGGAGCTTTAGTCAGCTAAAACCATGTACTCTTAAAGACTAAGAAATTTATGAGGTTTTTGTCAAAGTATTATATAAAAAAAGATGGCTTGAGACTATCGAATTGATTTTTTTCTATACTGATACTACCTATTCTATCCTATATACCGATTTTATAATACCTGTAATTTGTAAATAACCTGTAAATATTACGGAACATGTTCATCACCGAACCTGTGGTATGTACACGAGAATTGTCCAACATGAACATGAAGTCTTCGCCCGTTTGCACCAGGCGAAGACAACTCCCATTGGAGTGAAGAAACAATATATTATTCGATCTCCTCGTAGCAATATTGTTCGGCAGTCAGAGAGTAACGTATCAGAATGATGTCAGTTCTACTGTTAACTTGAATTATGGCTGAAACTATGATTGTTCCGGTTTGATCGAGATGAACATCCTGGGGATACCGATGCCGTTTACAATATTTAGAAGCTTGCTTAAAGCGAATCTTTTCTGAATCAAGATGAAAATCGAACCTTCATTCATCAGAAACCAAGGCATGAGTCCATTGACCTTCAGGATATTATTGGTGAACCCGCAGCGGCCTACGAGGCCTTCTTCCCTAAAATAGTTTTTATTCATAAATGTATGCAAATCCTCGGAAATTTGTTTTTTATTTTTTGTTTTTTATTAGGATTTTTATTATTAATTTCTTTGTTTCAGATTCGTTCAAATCTTCGTTTAAAATACAAATAAACATAAAAGTACGCTTTATATCATATACGATTCTTTATTTTGAAAAAAGTGCTATTTTTTATAGGTACCGAAAGCGTGTGTGTGTCTTAAATTTTGTCGATGTGTTTATTATGAAGAGGAAAAGCAAACACTTTTGATCCCAAAAATATTTTTATAAGACAAACGGAGTTTCTGCTACAGGCCATAATTATTATATATATTTTATCAAAGAATTTTACCCACCTTCCACCAACGAGCTGCATCGGAAATAGTCCTTTACATATATTTTCATTTAACAAAATTATTTCACTTTATGATAAGTAGGGACTTAAAGATTATTTCAATAATCAATTAAGAACCCTTTAATAGATTGCATAATAATGTGTTTTTTAACTGACTTGATTATCAATACTCAACATTGACTATTATTATACCTATTCTAAAATTACCTACATGGTGATTATTACTGATATGTTTACTTTAATAAATATATAAAAACCTATTTTCTGTTCTTTTTATAATTACTTATTATAGTCCGCCCTCAGGAAATATTGTGCATCAATATTTCTTTAACCAGAACATACCTAAGAAGGGGATGGTTTATTTGTCAGTCTCGTATTAGATCTACGTTTTTATGGTACATATAAATAATTAAAGTAGATGGTAGCGGACCAGGCACGTCCGTAATAAAAATAAAAAAGCAATATCGTCGGCCACGATAAAAAGTGCGCGCATAAAGTTCGTGTTAGGTATTACTTTCGTTTATGGGAGGACAACTACCATCACATAACATTGCACAATGCATTATTTAAATAGATATATTATAAATACTTTACTACCAAGTATGGCAAGTCGGAATTAGAAAGTGGTCGATGTAAAGCTGTTAAATATTGAAGCCAGATGACAGGGCAGCGATCATGTAATCTGCCGTCTGTAGTGCATGATCGAAGCTTTAGCTTTAGCTAAGATTGACCAGAAAAACCACCCTCTGCAAAACCTTCGGTGTATTCCAAAATGGTCTGAAGTTTTGACCAAAGCTGAAGGTTTCTTGCAAGGTCGGGTTTCGAGTAGGTACTGTTGCCATCTTTGGGACGGATCCGCTAAATATGAGTTGGCGGCTTTGGACTCGATTGATTGTAGGGCTCGGAGACTTATTGGCGATGATACTTTGACTAAGGTTAAAATGCAGAGCATCGACGTAGAGTTGCTTGCCTCAAAGTCTTTTGCCGGTTGCACGGTGGAGAGTGTTCTCTGGAACTGCATTCTTTGATTCCACCAAACTCATTCCATCACAAAACCACTAGACATCGTGTCGGATACCATCCGTATGTGGTGAATATTCCTTATATCCGCACGAAAAGATTCGCTTCTACATTCATCATGCGAACGGCCAAGGAGAGGATTATGCTTCCAGCGCCATATTTCCGCAGTCTTATGACCTGGGAGTCCTTAAGAGAAGAGTGAATAGGCATTTGTTGGGCGGACGCGGTTCATCATCGGATTCATCTTCACCTTCCACCAGGTGTGATTGAGGTCAAGCGTTCGCCTATAAATTAAAAAAAGGTTCAAAATTTATCGAACTGTTACAAACGCGCAAAATTATTTAAAAATTGTTATTATTTCTAACAAATTATGTTTCATGTTGCCATTCTCATGATATAGGACAGCATTTTATTAAGAGGCAAATCTTTTTAAACAACATAATATTAGGTCCTTACATATGAAATTGGCGTTTTGTATGGGAGCAACAAAAAGTCGAATATTTTTTAATATAATATATTTAATTAATCAAAGTATGAACCATTATTTTCTATGCACTTTTGCCATCTCATAGGTAGTTCATTGATCCCTTTACTAAAAAAACCAGTCGGACGGGAATCAATAAAATCTTTGAAGGCGATTTGGACTGCCCAATCGGAGTTGAATTTTTTCCCTTGCAAGAAGTTATCCAAATTTCGAAAAAAATGGTAATCTGTTGGAGCAAGGTCCGGGGAGTACGGAGGATGTCTTAGACTTTCCAATTGAAGCTCTTCTAATTGAGTAGCCGTCTGTTGCGCAGTGTGTGGTCTAGCACTGTCGTGAAGCAGCAGTGGCGTGGAGCGATTGACCAGCCTAGGTTGTTTAGCCGCTAGCTTTTCCATCATGGTTTGCAATTGCTGACAATAGACATCAGCCGTAATAGTCTGGCCAGATTTGAGAAAACTGTAATGACAATACTGGCACTAGTCCACCAAACGCTTACAAGTAACTTTTTTGGGGTTAATTTTCGCTTGGGGCAGGATCCAACCATTGCGCTGAGCGCTTCCGATTATCGTAAAGAACCCATTTTTCATCACAGGTAATGATTCGGTTTAAAATGCCTTCATTATTGTGCCGGTTTAGTAATGTAACGCAGCAGTCGACGCGCGTTTGCCGGTTTGCTTCAGTCAATTCGTGAGGTACCCACCTTTCAAGCTTTTTAATCTTCCCAATTTGCTTCAAGTGAATTAAAACAGTTTTATCACTAACATCGCAGCCTGCAGCTAACTCGGACGTGGTTTGCGATGGATCCGCTTCCACAATAGCCTTCAACTCTTCATTATCAACTTGAGTCTCAGGCCGTCCACGGGGCTTGTTCTGCAGGTCGAAATTTCCAGAACGAAAACGTTGGAACCAAAAACGAACTGTGTTTTCTTTTGCAACACGACCGCCATACACATCATTCACCCTTCGAGTTGTTTCCGCAGCACTAGTGCCACGGCGGAACTCGTACTCGTAAATAATGCGATATTTTAAATTTTCCATTTTGTAAAATGAGTGACGCAAACAGAAAAAAACAGAAGAAAAAAACAAATAAATGACGATCATCGAAGCACAAATACATGAGTCTATAGCTGTACAAATTTGAATTTGAAATTCCTTACCAAAGAGGAGAAATTTGTGATTAAAGTGGCCAGTACGAAAAACGCCAATTTCATATGTAAGGACCTAATATAATAATAATACTTACAATTACATACATTGACTTAGTCCTAAATTAAGCTTGCGCTTGTACTATGGTATCAGTACCAGACAAAGATATAAATATTATACAGCTATGACTTGTGACAAACTCATCACAGAAAAGTTTACTACAACCGGGACTCCAACTCAGGACCTTAGCATCGTAAGTAGGATCGCTACAAACTGCACTATCAGGCCGTCAAAAAATAAATACAGTGCAAACTCTATATAACGACCCTAAAGGGACTGTACATATTTTGACGTTATAGAAGAAAAATCTGTATTAGAAAAAGAAAAAGTTTTAAACTCTTATTTGAAACTTTGTGAGTAACTAAGAATATGATAACGTATAGATAATCGATGACTCCTACTAACAACAGTCAACACGTGCAAGCAATCCCAAATTGTAAACAAAAGAACGGATTTCCTAGAAAGTTCGGTATGTGTAATGCCGACAGTCGAGTTTATTACGGGCTAGGATAATAAAGCGACAAAGAACGTACACAGCAGCGCAGTTTTTACTAATTTTGGCAACTTCAAAAGTCATATTAGCTTAAAAAGTACTTCATATTATTAAATTGATGTCGTTATTGAGAGTGTGTGTAATGCTATATAGAGTGTATCATTGTATGGGAAACAAGCTAAACCAACCAAAGCCGAGTGATATCGACGCTTTAGGGAGTTTATCGTTAAATCGAGTGACGTTATATGGAGTTTAGACTGTATAAGTTGCTTAAAAATGTCTCTCTATAGATTTTTGTCGTATATCTAGAGGCGTTTAAAAAATCCCTATGTATCATTCAGATCTGGTTCTATATACTTATATGCGAGGCCAGCAAAACCAGAATGAGCAAAATGATAATTTTATACTTGAACAGATAGTTACATTTCTTTTTTAATATGTTTCAAACCTCGATTAATGTAGCATTATTTGTTGCAAAAATATAATTCATTTTATTATACATATTGTTATAAAATTGTACTTTTTATGCCTCGTTACTATAACATGATAACTAATGCTCTACCATTTTGATGAAAGCTTTTGTGCCACTCTGGCTGTTGAGGCTTCATACCTACTGTAGTTCATATAAATATTTTTCCATGTGTGAATTAATTTAGCAACTATAATTACAAAAGACTGAATGCGTCGATCGATTTGTTGATGATTTTCTGATTACTTCGAAAGGGGTATAGTGTTATGATATATGCATGTACATACCTAATTTAGCTTAAAACTATGACCTGTATAATTATAATTGTTGATAGTCTTAATAATTTTATTAGTAGGTATTACAAAAAGTTCAAGTAAATCGTTACACGCATGATGCAGCCATACTTTCCATTGAAGGGACAAGAGTACAAAACAAATTTACCGTCGTAATCGGACATTAATTTAATCCGAAATGTGTGTCATGACGTGTGCTACCGCCTTTATTGTAATGGCGACTTAACGGACAAAGCTGATTCGTCGCTCGTCTCCCACTTTTCACCGGGAGTGAAGGGTGAAGGCGCATGCGCTTAGAAAGCTCGATGCATTATGGCTGCCGCCAGATGTGAATGCGATTTTCAATGAATAACCAGTACCAGAAAATTTTCGTGTACATAAGTATTGGCAGCAAAATATAAAAATTTAAATACGCAGGTATTTTATAACATGTACCTAAAATCCATTTTTATAGCCCTCGTTTGGTAAACTCTTTTCACTTTTTTTCTGTCTATGATTTCTAGATAGGTATAGACTAGTAAGAATCTTAGATGCACGTAAACAGCAGATAGGTAGGTATAACTGCTATAAACGAATTGAAAACTATAAACAACAAAAATTGAATTGTATAAAAAAAATCTATTTATCTATAGATAACACATGCTAACGTATCTACTTAAAAAAAGGTGAAAATTATGAATGTATAAATAGATTTTTATTATATTTCGGTTGATTTGATAAACTGCCTAGATAGGTATATAATTATACACTGAACTACGTGTGTTAATAATTTGTACTATCAAGATTGTTGACAATTTATATGGTAAGTACCTTCCCATCTTCTACCTAATTATTATACCTAATTGGTGTATTACCTATTTCATTAAAATAATTCGCTAAAGTACAAGTGGGTCGAGGTCTTAAGTATGTATATTTGCTAGGTTGATGAAATAGTTCCTTCAAGTCAGTCCTCAAGTCTACTGCCCGGCTACACTTAGTGCACCTAAGTAGTTAGGTAATTGTTTCTATGCTCTGAATCAGGGATGTTACGGAGCTTCGACTCCGACTCCGATAACTTGGAACTTCCGATCGTTATTACACTTTCGGTTACGACTTCGGTTCCGAAACTTTTTAATCAGAGGTATTCATCGGAGGTCACCACCACTGTTGCAGTCAATTTATTTGATTTTACTTTATATGTTGTTGAAACATAATATCAATTAATCAAACAATCAGTGCTACTTAATTTGTAGAAGACATTTTTTAAAATTTAGATTAAAAAAATATGATAAAATTATTAAATTTAAAACTAAATGTACATTTAAATTTATTACTAAAAGGTTTTTTTATTTTACATTTACATTAAATTAAGTAAAATAGAAATTAACACAAAAACAACTCTGCAGCAAATTTGATTTAATTTGTTCACTGGACAATGTTCACTGGAGGATAACGGTTTCTGATATATCCAACACTTTGTGAACAACAGCTTTTATTTGCCCAAGTTAGGTTGTGTTGTGTTGGGTTGTGTTGTGTTGGGTTGTGTTGGGTTGTGTTGGGTTGTGTTGGGTTTCCAAGATCCCACGAGGCGGCGTGTGCACTAGCGGGATCCGTGCCGTGGGATCTCGACGCACGAACCCTCGCAACCCTCTACAGATGGTGCGAGGAGAAGCGAGCCAGGGGACTGCGGCCGGCCCCCACGGAGATTCGGAGGCAGAGGGTCCTTCTCCAGGACCAGGCCGTGAGGGATTGGCAGTCCAGGCTGGAGCAACCTAGCGCCGGTCTTCGGACAATTGAGGCGGTGCGCCCTGTCTTACACTCGTGGCTGGACAGAAAACACGGCGCGCTCTCCTTTCGGCTCACCCAGATCCTCACAGGTCACGGTAGTTTTGGCCGTCACCGGTGGCGGGTGTCCGGAGGAGAGCTTACGGCGGAATGTCACGAGTGTGGGAGCCCCGAGGACACGGCGCAGCACACGCTTCAGGTGTGCTCAGCTTGGGCTGAAGATAGGAAGGTCCTTCAGGACCGCATTGGGGACGACCTCTCGCTGCCAGTGGTGGTAAAAGCCATGGTCGACAGCGAAGAGGCATGGCGAGAAGTCACAGCCTTCTGCGAGGTTGTGATGAAGCAGAAGGAGGCCGCCGAAAGGGTCAGAGAGCGAACATCTTCTCTGGCTATTCGGCGGCCAAGGCACCGTCGCCGGAGGGATGCGTTCGCTCAGAGCGAGCGCGACATCCCCCGGTGACAATAGCCGGGCAGTAGACTTGAGGGAGTCTGCTGTCCGGATGAGAGGGTGGCGGTGTGCAGTGTCCGGCGCGCCGCCTGTGAGATAGGTATTGGAAGGGTGGGCTCTTTACCCCCACCTCTCCCAGAGAGGCAGCCTCGACAAGGCATTTCGCTCTCCGGGCGTCTGGATGAATTTGGTTTCCCAGGCTCGGGTGGAGCGATTAGAGGGACACCCCGGGGGTTTTTAGTCAGTAGGAGTCTGACACACCGGGGTTGCTGCCCTCACAGCGGCCCTGATGGTCCTATGCAGGATTTTCCCCCGAGAAACCAAAAAAAAAAAAAAAAGGGTTTCCAAGATCCACGAATTGGGCCTCCGGGTAGCGCCTCATAAGTGCGAGGCGCTATGGTTTCATAAACTGCCGCGAACCAGGGAACCTCCCGATTCGTCGATCCGAGTAGGTGACGTAAATATAAGGGTGGGTCGGTTCATTAGGTACCTTGGGCTCACCCTTGACGGCCGCTGGGGCTTCGAGGAACACATCGAGCGCCTCGTCCCCCGGGTACAGAGGGTAGTGGGTGCTTTGCATCGACTCCTACCCAATCTCGGGGGACCCTCTGAGGGAGTTCGCCGCCTCTATGCCGGTGTCGTGCGGTCCGTGGCCCTCTACGGGGCCCCAGTCTGGGGTCATAGGTTGCGCGTCCGCCGCTGCAGGCAGAAGTTACACAGCTTGCAGCGGTTGATGGCTATACGGATCGCACGCGGCTACAGAACCATCTCATATGAGGCGGCGACGATCTTGGCACGCTTTCTGCCCTTTAGTATTCAGGCGGAAGTGGACTCGGCAGTGTTCAACCGAGTCCGCGAATTCCGTCTGAGAGGCGAAAGCGTGGCTCCCGTGGTGCTCGAGAGGCTGAAGGCAGAAGAACGCCGATCAGCCCTGAGAATTTGGCGCGTTCAGCTGGATGAGGTGCGGTGCATGCGCCAGCGCGTGGTCGGTGCCATTCTGCCGAACCTCGAAGCCTGGCTCAGTAGTCGAAATCACGTCACCTACCACCTGACACAGGTACTTACGGGACACGGATGTTTCCCTGAGTACTTGTGCAGGTTTGGACGAGAAGTAACGACCCAGTGCTACCACTGCTGTTCGGACCTGGATTCCGCCCAACATACGCTCGCACATTGCCCGGCGTGGGGCAATGAGCGGCGGGACCTGGTCCGAAGGATCGGACACGACCTCTCCCTGCCAGCAGTGGTGTCGGCAATGCTGGCAGGGTGTGACAACTGGAGGGCCGTGGTCTCCTTCTGTGAAGATGTCATGTCCCAGAAGGAGGCCGCAGAGCGAGAACGGCAGTAGGCCGTTCGAAGGAGACACCATGGTGCCGGCAACCGCCCTGGCACATCAGTCCCAGCCGACCGGTCGATCCACGACCAGTTGGCTGATGTCTTTGGGGTCGTGGCTGCTCAGGGTGGGGGCCCTGAGCAACTGGTTTAGCGGCCCCCGAGAAGTTGGCAGGGCATTGTGGCGTGCTCTGCCTAAATACAACGAGCAGTATCGGGAAGCGTATCATCTTCCCCCGAGTTTGTGCCCATCGGGCGCGGCGCGACGGAGCTGTTGCGAATTGATTACAGGACCCACAGTCCCCGCCAATGCGCAGAAGTAGTCACCTTGGGGTTTTTAGTCGGTATAAGTCCGACACACCTCGGTCGCGCAACCCCCCCTGTGCGGCTGAGATGGTCCTATGAGGATTTTCCCCAAGTAAAAAAAAAAAAAAAAAGGGTTGTGTTGGGTTGTGTTGTGTTGTGTTGTGTTGGTTTGTGTTGTGTTGTGTTGTGTTGTGTTGTGTTGTGTTGTGTTGTGTTGTGATGTGTTGTGTTGTGTTGTGTTGTGTTGTGTTGTGTTGTGTTGTGTTGTGTTGACCCAACTTGATATACGCCGGCGATGCGCTTGAGGGAGCGTGCCGCCCAACTTATCCAGGCGAGAGCGCTGTGTGACCCCGGGGATTTTAGTCGGTGCAAGTCCGACAACCAAAAAGCTGCCTGAGGTCCGTCAACAATATCCCTCGGGCTATCAAAAAAAAACCTGATATACGCTTGGAAACAATCTCGATTCTCAACATCTGTCTACACACGAGGGAGATGTAGAGGGAAATGGATTATGCTGTTGTCAATTCAAAAGTTCTGGCTTATACTTTCGAAGACATGTATCAATCCTGCACCATATTAAAATGGGATCAAATTTAAGATATAATAAATAGCATATCTTCAAGCTATCACGCTATGTGAGCAGACTTACAATAGTGGTTTTATCCACTTTGCGCTTAAATGTCGTGGACTACGCGACCAGTAGCTCAGGTAATCGCTTTCTCACAGTACTATGAAAATGTTAATAAGAAACAGCAATTTTTATTGTCTGTGTATTTATAAATTTATCACTTTCTAATTAAAAAGGTTCACTGAATAATGTTTTTATTTGTCCCTTAATAAAACTATTTTATTCTGCCGTCACTTGTGACTGACATTACCTCCGACTGCGATTCCGACTCCGAATCCGACTCCGATAAATCAAATTTTAAAACTCCGACTCCGACTTCGGTTCCGATAAAACTGCCTCCGTTACATCCCTACTCTGAATGTTAAAAGTAAATCAATGCAATGTTGTAGTTCCTTGTAGTTACACATCCTACCTATTGGCTATTTAGAAATACTTCAATTGATAGGGGTTTAACGGATCTTGTTATTTAAAAATTAATAAAATATAATCTCTGGATCTCGTAGATGTATATGTAACCCACACCCACATAAATACATTTTCAGTCTTGTTTTATGCGGAATCGGGTAACTATAATACTTTATTACATTTCTTCATATTTAGATAGTCTTAAGTAGTCAGCGTTGTGAGTTCTCTAATTTTTATTTCTATAGACATAGCTTATGCCATATGAGTTTGCATATAGTAAGTCTATGTAGGCGAGTATGTAGGTTGGAACTAGGAAGTGATATAGATTTGTTGTAATGTGAATAGCTTACCTCAAGAAAATTTAGTACAGTTACAAGTTTGTAGGGTAAGGTGATCTATGCATGGAAAATGCTTTTGTTATAAAGATACATATCTTATTATTATTCTTGAATAAAAATGTGAAATAATTTACAAAAATACATACATGTCAATGTAATTCAATAAATAAGCAGTTTCATTATCCTAGGCAGGCCATCTTACCCTGGGTTTTATCTTGTAGACTTTTTAAGATAAATATTCACAGAAATTCATGAAACACAGTAGAATATCACCACTTATCACTATTAAACTAGGTAGAAATTGCTTACGAAACACTGATTTTTGCATTCATAAATCTTTCCATTTAGAGTTACTAATGTTTGACTTCACGTTTTATATAATTCTATCCAATTAATTACGTAATTATATACGAGACATTTGTTTCATGTTCGATTACTTTCGACTCTGTAATATAACTGAGGAAGTTAGGGGCTTGTCATGTAGTTCTTAGGAATTGAAAGGGATCTATATAAAATCACCAATCCTATATTATTCAAAAGTTAAATAAGTACAAAAGGTTAGTTACGTTTTACAATGTTGTGTAGGATGGTTATAAACATGAGTTGTAAATATCTGTTGGCAGGGTTGTACTTCAGAAACGTACATACACTGTTTCATGATTTTTCTGCTCACTATTTATACTATTGTTAACTTAAACTATAGAATAAAATCTTTAAATCAGTCCTAGACATGGGTGTAGAATGTAGATACGCTAATAAGACACAAGTATGCGATTTGCATTTGATGCATTTATTTTTAAGAAAATATAATAAATAATAGAAAGTACTTCAATAAAAAAGAGAAATAGAATACTTACACAAAGTCATGCATTCATTCTCAGCATCTTTGCGATAAATAGACCGTTTATAAGCTATTATTGCACACTTTGGATCAGGGATTCCTAAATTGGTCTAGGTGGACCGCCACGTGGGTTCACGGAAGGATGGAAGGGAGTCACGGAAGGGGTCTACGTTGGCGTGAAATGGAAGTGCACAAGTTGTATGTGAGGTTTACTAATATTAATTTGGTTCTTTAGAATTAGTTATTTAGCAAAGATTCTAATTTTTAGATTTTTTCGGCTAAAATTTTTTCGGAGCTTATTTTTTTATGAGTTTCGATATTATGATAAAAATGTAGCTGCAGGGGTTCCACTGAAACCAGTAAAATTTTGATCGGGATCTACCAGAAAAAGGTTTTTTTTTATTACATACAGGCTTGCGCTTGACCTCATTCTCACCTGCTGGAAAGTGATGATGAGGCCGACGATGGAGCGCGCTCACCCAGCAAATACCGATTCACTCGACGTTTGAAGATTCCCATATCATAAGATGCCGGAAACACCAACGCAGGAAGCGAGTTCCACTTCTTCGCGGTACGCAGCAAAAAGAAGGAGGCGAATCGCTTCGTGCGAGCAGCAGGAATGTCAACCACAAAAGGATGTAAACCAGCACGGCGTCTCGTCAATTTATGGTAGAAGGGGGAGGGTGGAACTAAATCATACAACTCAGCCACACACTCTCGAGAGTATAGTCTATAGAAACCCGAAAGGCAAGCAACTTTACGCCGGTGTTCCAAACTGAGTAGTTTACGCGACGTAAGAGCCTCATCGGCAATGAGTCGCCGAGCTCGGCGATCAATTGAGTCCAAAGGAGCCCGATGGTGTTTGGCGGAATCATCCCAGAGGTGGCAGCAATACTGCACACACGACCGAACTTGCGCCTGATACAGGTTAAGAAGTTGGATCGGCGTGAAATGCCGCCTAACCTTGAAAAGAATCCCAAGTTTCCGAGCAGCTGTTTTAGCCTTAGCTTCAATCGAACGCCTAAAGTTAGCAGTTAGCTCCATGCTAGGTTTTGGCAACATCGACATTAGATAAATATTTAGCTTTTTAAAAAAAATGTAAATGTCTAAATAATAATAACATTTTTTTACAAATCAGCACAGAATACATAATATATAATACATTAATAATATTTCCTAACATCACATAGGTGTGTCTACTTTTCTCTATATAAAAAACTTAATAAAATTTGTACCTAATAATATTTCACTGGATTCGCGCCTGCAACGTCTCTGTTCCCAAAACTTTTAGACAGGACTTACCACATTATGTTTTCATTCAACTCTTATTACCCCATTTCCGTAGTAACAATACCTGTTATAATCACTTCTATTGTAAGTAAATACGGGTCTCCGAGGCTCAAATAAAAGTTTGGGTTAGTCTATTCAATCGTATTCATGGCTCTTGTATAAACACCCCGGACAAAAATAAATAGGTAAGTAATATAATAAAAATATTATTGAATGTTTAGGTGTAACGAATGAAGTAGATTTGCTTCGTATATAGACTGTATAAAAGAGACAGTACGTTATATTTTATATGTAAGGATAAATAAATGTTTACACATAAAATAAAAAAAAAAAAAGAATTCAAGAAAGAAAAAAATTAGGAATAGCTTTTTTTATAAACTCTAGTTGTTATTTAATTGCGTCCATTAGGTTATGCCATTTTCGTTTCATTTATTTAAACAAAATCTTCCGTCGTTACCTGCTTAGAAAACTTCTGTCGTAATAAATATTAATAATTTCAGTTGACAACGCAATGATAACTGCATTTATTTTGTTGCTGTTGTTTAAAGGCGTCAGTAGCGCCTACGATCATATAAGCTGAAATCCTATTTATCGTCCTTTAGCATAAAAATTTCTTCCCTAGAGGCTAGCTGAGTAGGTGTCTGTTCCACCGGTACTCAAACTCTGACTTTATTGTGGTTGAATGTGTGATTAACCATAACCAGGAACGTAAGATCACATGTGATAGGCAGTAACCTTGGATGGTATCAAAACTTAAAGGTAAAATGAACAGATATTATAAAAACAATACATGATGAATGATTATACAACCCAACAGGAACTTGTGATTGGGATTTGGAAGCCACCGAAATTGTATATTTACTAGTATTCTAAATTTTGTTAAGGTGAACTCAATTTACATTCTTCATAAAATACTATAGATGGCACGTTAAAACACCAAAGATTTACGAGTCCTTCATAATATTCCTGATAATAGTTCTTTATTCGTCTACGAGAGGGCGCTATAACAAAATATTTTTGTAAGCAGGTGTTTACTAGTATTTAGTTTATAGCATTTACACTAGATGTCAATATATTACTACATGTTAAAAACACTAGAAATTCACAAAAGTTTCGCTAGATAGCGCTTATTTTAAATATTATGAAATTATATAGGGTTTAATTCTTATATATTTTGAGATATTAGAATATAGTGGGATCGACGTCATGAGCTTTGAATACAAATCAATCGTTTTTGTATAATTGATATGTTTGAAGGCGCATCACGTTGCAATTACTGCTTTTGGCAAGAGAATAATGGGTAGACACTTCAATTATAGTAGATACCTAATTTGTATTAAATAAGAATTATATATTATTCCTATTTCTTAATTTTTACTATGCCTCAGGCGGCTAACAAGCCGACAGTTAACCCTGGCAAATGGTGGTTACTGTCGCATATTGACAACTGGGACACCTGGAACATGGGCGACTTTTAGCCAACTTCGAAGAACGTTTTTCAATCTCCTTTTAAATAACCTCAAGAATCATTATTAATTAATAGTAGGGTTATTAAGTAGGTAAGTACCAAAATAGAAGTCTTTTTGTATTAAATATATCGAAGGTCATAAAACTATGATACGGTTAATATGTTATTTTGTATCTACCAATATGTAGGTATAGGTAGGTATACGTAACCAAGTATTACTTATCTACCTATCTACTTATTTTATCACCCGAATTTGTATAAAACTAATAAATAGGTGTCTATTTGTAAATAAAATAGTACTAAATCGTCTTTATAGACAGTTCACCTTGTAAATTTTCGCGATTTTTCGCCCTGAACAGGCATTACTGCAAAGACCCCTGATATCTCGCCCCTTTATTTAATCACATTAAAGGTAGAGGGTCATATTTTAAACGGACACTGGACGTTAGGGGAATGCCCAACATTTAAATAAGGATAATAATTTAGATAGGATTAGGGTAAATTTCTCACTGCGTTATATCGATATGCTTTATATGTAATTAAAGGACAAAAGCCCATGTAGAGGCTTACATTTTGATCTCTTCTGGATTTTTATATTCTAGTTAGGTACCTTGGATAGGTAGCATCTATTTAATTTTTATTGTTCTCTTATGGTCTTAGGTCATATATGATGTTTTAATGAGGTTTTAATACTCTGTTGTTTTGATTTAAAGCAGAAGGTCTCGGCATGGGAGCCACACTTGAGGGAGTGTGTCGTCCTATATATGTAAGTGCAGGCGATACGCCATGTATTCCTGCGTGTTGCTCTCTTGCCTCTGCAAGAGAGGGGTGAATCTTTACACCTCCCCGCCTCACAGCGAGCAGAGTTTAGAGAAAGGCCTCACGCCTAGCCGGGTGTTGAGGATGAGGTGCCAGTCGTCCTCGGCCCCGGTAGGTGGCAGGAGGAATACACCGGGGATTTTAGTCGGTGAAAGTCCGACACTCCGGGAGGCGGCCCTCACCGCTCCCTGACGGTCGATAATGTATTTACCCCAGGTTACAAAAAAAGTGGGTCCCGGCAGTCCGGTCGGGTTGGTATTTTGTCCCGGTGTCATATTATTTCAATTGAATGTTTAGTATTTTGAAAATGTTTAGTGAATTTGTTTCATATTGCGAATTTTTTTTTTATTGCAGGTATGACAATAATTTTCAGTTAGGTACATAGGTATCTATGTATAGGAGCCAAATAGGGCTTCTAATGCTAAGTAATATAAATTTCTTTTATTTTAGAAGATTACTCAGACGCGTCATTTAATAACCCTATTGATATAAAAATCAAATACGCATGTAATTTTTGGTCATATATGTAATTATTATATATCTTATCAGAATTTAAAACAATAAAAAAAAATTGTAGTTGATTAGATTTGGTAGAGGAAAGTGACCAAATATGGGATAGTATCCCTAATATGGAATACCGGCAATTCTTTCAAACGGAAGCTCACACACGCAATAAACAGTGTTTATCTTCTTCTTTCTATTACCATTCGCGCGTTCAAGTCATCACATGTCAATCGAGCGAGCACTTTCGTCATTGTCGCAATGTTTTGTTTTGTTGCTTCCGCATAACTTTCTAAGGTATGAAAAAAATACGTATTTTTCGTACAAAAAGTGCACACGGTATTATTATCATAACTTCTAGAGATAGTTTACATGTTATATTGTAGGTTTTAGCGGTATTTGATTGTATTACTTTCCTAAATATAAAAATATGAATGTCAGTTTGAAGTTGTCGAAAAATCCAAATATGGACAGATCATAGTATCCAATTATGGACTATTCCATATTTGGTTCTCTTAAGAATAGCAGCTGACTTCATGATTTTATTAATTATAAATTGAAAGTAAATTTTTCATTTTTATCAGAATGACTAGCAACAACTCCAAAATGAAACAAAAATAATGGAATACAGAGCATATGGCGGAAGCTATTAAATTAGTAAGAGAGAAAAATATGGTTTATATGAGAACTGCAAAAGACTTTGATGTACCGAGATCTACCTTGTTTCGATTATGCCAGAAAAACGAGTTACCCCCAGAAGAAGCCGCAGCTACCAAACTTGGGAGGAAAACTGGTTTAGGGATTACCCTTGAAAATTTTTTGGTAGACTACATTTTAACGATGGAGAGCAAATTTCATGGCTTGATGAGAAACGATGCTCGAGGAATGTCGTACATGTTGGCAAGACGTAATCAGTTGGAAAATCCATTTGGTGACACGGGAATGGCTGGAAAAAAATGGCTTAAGCTATTTCTTAAGCGCCATAAGGACAAGTTATTGTGGGCCCTGGGCACATAATGATTGCGCAGTTCCAGAATCTGACGCCTGGATTTGTGATTTTTGCAAATGATTTATGTTCCTTGCTACGTAATACTAAAGTTCCTAAAGAGTCTCATACAAGTTAAGGTTAAATTTTGATAGTATTTAAAGTATTCCATATTTGGGGTACCTATTCCATATTTAGGTACCATTATCATTATTTAGTTTAAACAAAAAATCTTGCCTGAAAGGAATCAATGTGACCAAAACTTATTACAAAATAAAGCGCAAATATATAATTGTTAATTATTACTACTAAAAGTTTTTTATTTATAACGTTTGTGCAAATTATCCTTAAAAAATAAAATGGTATTCCATATTTGGCTACTTTCCTCTACGGCTAAAACGATTTGATATTTGTCGTACATAATATTTATATTATATTTAAGACGAAATTTTTGATAAAATTAGGTATACTTCATATTATCATATTTACGCGTATCACGTATCACGGGAGAAGCTAGGATGAGATTATCAAGTACCTTTTCTAGCATGTCCTAACTTCTTAGTTCGAAGCAACTGTCAAATGTATTAGGCACTAATGTAAATTTTCCTTCCTCAACGTAAATAACTAGGTACCTGAAAGTGTAGGTAAATAAATAAATGTTTTAAAAGTATTAAGTATGCACTGTTCTAACTAGGTATCTACCTACTTCTCATGTTTAATTACCGGACGCATAATGTCAGAGTCGTAATATTGTGTCCGTGGCTTCGGGAAATGTAATAACTTCACAGGAAACTATCGTTAAACCTCTAGTGTCCACTAATCTACGTGTTATGGGGTAGGTATCTAATGCAGGTCATCTTCGTGCACCAGTTTAATGATTATTTTAATCAAAGTACTTACCTACTTGTCATTATCCTTTCAGTATGATGAATTATTAATATGTGTATTATGGTTGAATTCTGTAATTTCAGGATATTGTGAGGTTTCTACTATTTAAAGGTTTAGGAACATGAAACAGTAGCTTTAGAATGTTGTCTGCTTGTTTGTAAGTCTACTTGCATTACGTGGAAATTATTCAAAGGATCTTGATGAGACTTGCTTCACTATAAATTTTAATACAAATTTAATGACATGATATGGGTATCGATTAGTTGAGTCAAAGTCGGAGGTGCCAATGAATTAGGGTAATATTCCTCCAAGAGTGAGGGGTTTAGAAATAACTTGTTTGTTTCTCAAAATAAAAAGTCATTATTCAAAATCAAACGTTTATTTTTAGAGGAAAAATTATTCTTCGTAAAAAAACAGAGATAATCAACAAAACGCTATACAGTAACATCCCGTACAACTCAAAATTTTGCTTACTTTATGGGTTGTGGAATGGTCTTCCAGCGAGCATGTTCTGACCGTCCTATGATATATGGTCCTTTAAGCGAAGCGTGAAGAAATATACGCGCAGGCCGGCATGGTTGCTGCAACCATCGATAGGTTTTCTTACTGTTGATAGTCGTTGCCGAATTTGGACTGTACCTTGTTTTAGACAGAGCCGTGTCATAATTAAAAAAATAGCACATGTCTAAAATTATAATCAGTTTAGTTGATGAGAAAAATGACTTCTTAGTAAAATATCTAGCCCAGCAAGAGTACACTCGAAGTATCCAAGGAGACATGGTCACTATTGTATTGGTAATATGGTTCTGTTGATACAAATCCTATCGGTATGTCTTAATACCTGTAAAAGACGTGAACTCGTCATGCCGGCATTTGAGAACATATCCTTTTAAGTATCTAACATTACATACGACGATTCTTATACATTCAATGATTCTTCACTAATGCTTATTGAAGCGATTACGCATTGTTTCGCGGCTATCTTTTCGCTAAATAACAATGATATCGAAGAATAACGTTCCTCAGTGATAAGACATCTATATATTTGATTCGACTTCAACGGTAGGTATTTTATTATTACCAACGTAGCAAAAACAAAAAAAAAATCTAGAAAATAGTAGTGACTAAAGTAAGAAAAGAAAACAAGAGTTAATATTAAAATAAATTTATTGTAGTGAAATGTGGCATCTGAAAACTGGTGCTCTTAATTTTACTAGATAATTCGAGAGGTTTCGTCTTGCCCCAACAAATTTAGCTCTAAAACTTGTGTACCTTGATCTTAACCTAACAATCAAAGAATATAATCATGGAATATAAAGTACAGTTTCTTCACATTAGCATGTATAAATAATTCAACAAAAGTGACAAAACATATAGATTGTTACCCACATACTTTTATTATCTTGCAATTGTGAAAGTTTGCAATAAATTGCTTTACCTAAATAGTTTAACTGTTTTCTGTAATTACAAAAACACGCATAGGTACAGGGTGGAAACATTAAGTATGCCCAGTTGATTATTTCAACAATTAAAACATATTTTAAAACTGTAAACTGTTATAAAGTCTACGACGAATGCTGAACAAAATACCACTTTGGCGCGATACAGTTTCTGGTCGTCAATACGTGTCAGTGGCCGCGACTTTTTGTGTATTAAAAGGGAAAAGCGCCTGATGTAGAAGACTGCGTAGCGCTGTTAGGCGGCGTGTCAAGCTTGCGATCCTGACAGCTGACAAAGCTGCGCAGCAGTAGCGTTCATTCCGTAAATGCATGAAAGCATTGTATGCCCTTATAAATAAGTCTGGAATAAATTCCTGTAATTTAAACAAAAAAAGGAACCCCTTGATATTCATATCTATTCTATTTTCATGCCATCTATCTTCTCTATGAAAGTAATATAATATTTATTATCATTATATAACATTCAAATTCATTATGTGAATCTGCCTACCCTGTCTAAATACCCTATGCACGTCACTGCTGCGCAGTCACCTATATCGAACACGTTCATCGAGCGGTTCATCGCGCCTTTAATTAAAATATCCCAAATATTAGGTCCTTACATATGAAATTGGCGTTTTGTATGGGAGGAACAAAAAGTCGAATATTTTTTAATATAATATATTTAATTAATCAAAGTATGAACCATTATTTTCTATGCACTTTTGCCATCTCATAGGTAGTTCATTGATCCCTTTACTAAAAAAACCAGTCGGACGGGAATCAATAAAATCTTTGAAGGCGATTTGGTCTGCCCCATCGGAGTTGAATTTTTTCCCTTGCAAGAACTTATCCAAATTTCGAAAAAAATGGTAATCTGTTGGAGCAAGGTCCGGGGAGTACGGAGGATGTCTTAGACTTTCCAATTGAAGCTCTTCTAATTTAGTAGCCGTCTGTTGCGCAGTGTGTGGTCTAGCGTTGTCGTGAAGCAGCAGTGGCGTGGAGCGATTGACCAGCCTAGATGGTTTAGCCGCTAGCTTTTCCATCATGGTTTGCAATTGCTGACAATAGACATCAGCCGTAATAGTCTGGCCAGATTTGAGAAAACTGTAATGAACAATACCGGCACTAGTCCACCAAACGCTTACAAGTAACTTTTTTAGGGTTAATTTTCGCTTGGGGCAGGATTTGGCTGGCTGGCCAGGATCCAACCATTGCGCTGAGCGCTTCCGATTATCGTAAAGAACCCATTTTTCATCACAGGTAATGATTCGGTTTAAAATACCTTAATTATTGTGCCGGTTTAGTAATGTAACGCAGCAGTCGACGCGCGTTTGCCGGTTTGCTTCAGTCAATTCGTGAGGTACCCACCTTTCAAGCTTTTTAATCTTCCCAATTTGCTTCAAGTGAATTAAAACAGTTTTATCACTAACATCGCAGCCTGCAGCTAACTCGGACGTGGTTTGCAATGGATCCGCTTCAACAATAGCCTTCAACTCTTCATTATCAACTTGAGTCTCAGGCCGTCCACGGGGCTTGTTCTGCAGGTCGAAATTTCCAGAACGAAAACGTTAGAACCAGAAACGAACTGTGTTTTCTTTTGCAACACGACCGCCATACACATCATTCACCCTTCGAGTTGTTTCCGCAGCACTAGTGCCACGGCGGAACTCGTACTCGTAAATAATGCGATATTTTAAGTTTTCCATTTTGTAAAATGAGTGACGCAAACAGAAGAAAGAAACAAATGAATGACGATCATCGAAGCACAAATACATGAGTCTATAGCTGTACAAATTTGAATTTGGAATTCCTTACCAAAGAGGAGAAATTTGTGATTAAAGTGGCCAGTACGAAAAACGACAATTTCATATGTAAGGACCTAATATTTATACTTTTGCGGCTCCGATAGTTTTGCTATTACAAATCTTCAGAACATTATAGACATCGCTCTAAAAAAAAAAACCAAATCAAAGTCTAAGATTTTGAGAATTTTCTTGTTTATTAATTTTATTACTAAATTTTGTTGTTAATTAATATACATTTTAAATTGTATATCATTATTTATTTTAAAAATTGCAATTTTTTAGTAGTAATCAAAAGTGTCTGAGTCTTAGAATTTAGTGATGTATTTCGTTGGACACTTCCAACGTTTGCACCCTGTATATGAAACAAATATAATAAATTATATTTATAATACTTACCTAACTACTACCTATTATTATAAGAAAATATTTATTTCTGCGTTACCCACGCGGCTATAATAATTTTAATGATAGTATGTACGTACGCAACTACTTACCTGTGGGTACTTAATTAGTACAGAACGTCTAATTTTATTTAAATTATAAAATCTTTATATGTTTCATTTTGTTTGTTTTTGTATGGTTTCGATTATATATACTATTACTATATATACTATTTGTATTAATAATGTAATATATACTATTTGTTATTTAAATATAAGATAAGTATTATAGATATAATTGACAATAAAAGATTCATGCTTTTAATTACGGTAATAAAAATATTCTTAATCATAAATACAGATTTATTTAGGCATCGAAAATTAAACTATAATGTTTACCGCTTGCGTTGCAATAAAACCTTCCACTTATTATTTTTATCGATTACTTTCCTTTACTAAAATCCGAATCATTTCACTTGAACTTTGTAAGCCACCCTAGACTCACCCTCCGGAAATTCAACGAAGTAGGGTAGAGGATACCCGCGTTACGCAGCATCCGCCATTACTATGTTGGAAAAGGATGACAAATCCTACTCTCGTACAACGAAAAAGGATAGTGAAATAAGGGTCCAAAGGAATTAGACATTAGGTTGCGTTGAATGTATAATAAAGAAGGGTGAATTCGATCCGCAGATTGTTGAATCTTGAAAAACAATTGGTTTCGGTTTTGGCTTAAAAGAATCTTGTTGCTGTGAAGTGCGGCGTTGTATAACTGAAACAAATCAAAGAACGTGTTTTAATTAATATATTACATAAAATAATCCTTAATAATTGAATAAGTTGGCTTCCACCAAGGATAACCATTATTAGAGACAAAATATTCCCTAAAGTAAACTGTATTTAGAATAAATTATTAAAAAAAAGAAGGTTTTTATTAAAAGAAATTGCAACTGAAAAACTGGTTTGCAATATTAACAGTTATATCACACCGTTCTTAGAAAAAGTACCAACGCAGGTTGATTTACTTTCGTCAATTGTTTTATTGCACTATTGAATAAGGTAGGATTTGATAAATATCCTACAATTTTTAAGAAATTTAAATAAATACGCAGGCATACACATGAATATATGATTGAATCCCCACGTAATAGTTTATTTTTTAACTACATTCATAAATTACGTTTTCTTCATAAGGAACTCAGGTTTATTAAAAGTTACCATACACATTTATCTCTTCTTAGAAAGTTCTCTTTGAAGATTCCGTATTTTCCGCAAAACTTTCGTTCTTCTTTCTTTTGATGCTTTTAAAAATTAGTATATCCTTATTGTGTCTTTTTTCAGCGAAAAATGTCGCTGTATTTGCTTGGGCTTGACTTTCAAAACTATTGAATATATATAAAGTTATACTCAAGAACGATTAATAGGATTTAGTCGAGCATAGAATACCCAAAAGTTTCGTTGCTGCTCGCTTAGAGACATGGCGGAAGGTATTTTTTTCTGTATTCCCGGGGAAAAACTTGCGTAGGATCATCGGGGACGCTGTGAGGGCAGCGACCCTGGTGTGTCAGACTTCTACTGACGAAAAACCCTCGGGGTGTCCCTCTAATTTTTCCACCTGGGCCAGGGAAACCAAATTCATCCATAATCCAGTCGCCCAGGGAGCAAAAAGCCTTGCTGAGGCTACTTCCCTGGGAGGGGTAGGAGTAAAAAGCCCACCCCCTCCAAAACCTCTCTTTCGGGATGGCGGAACGGGATGGTATTAGGGTCTTGAACGTAAAAGGTACTAGTGCAAGTGGATGCTTGTATCTAATAACTTAGGTCATATTGTTTATAAACACAGATATATAATAGTTGTATTCCAATATTATGATCATACGATACCTGCGAGTATTAACAATGAAATTCGTTATAATTATACGAGTTTTGTGGAGATCTAATAGTTAGCCAGACTGTATTGACAGATAGAGTATTTGTAAAATAATGTAAAGCAGCCGTAAAAATCATGCATTTGAGACAGCTTTAAATCACTGACAATAATATGTTTCCGTGTTATAAAACGCATTCGATATAGGCATGATGTGAAATAATCGAACAGGTATGCGTGTAATGGAAGAGCTATAAATCGAACCTAGCGTCGTGTACTGTGCGAGGCCTTAATCATATCTATTGTTGATGATTATTAGATTTATTGGTGAAGCGAGTCGACAATTCTGTAGTAATTATTACCTACTCAGTAATGAGTCGTGTAGCTTTAAAATAAATTATAGGAAATTAAATTGCCTTGTTTCTTTTGCTCATAGATTTTAAATTAGCTTTTGACACGTTTGAATAGTGAACTTTATCATCATTTTTCGCTTATTTCTAATAAAATAACGTGATAATAATGCTATAAGTAATTAAAAAATTTATTAAATTAATAGAAACATTTTGAAAATCGATTTAGTGAGTACCTATTAGAATTAAAATGAACTCATCTCTGATGGAAATTCTTTTATATACCATATTTATAGTAATGTTTTGTTAATAGAGCAAAAAAATATTGGTTTGAAATGAAAAATCCTAATATCGAAATTATATCCGTACATTACTTCAACCTGTCTGATGTTGCCACCCCTTAGAAAAGCACTCAAGTGAAATTTCCTGCAAGTCGAGTTGATGCAAAAGTTTATTGCTCTCGTTATCGAGACCGTTACTTTTAGTTATTTGATCGTATTAGGGGGTGCATTCCGAAAGTAATAATGCTTCTATGTGTACAAATATTTATGTAGGTAGGTAGTTATGAAAACGAAGAAGGAATGTTAATATTAGCATGGTAATTGATAATGATAATAACGAACTTATAACTAACAATTATATCATTACGAGTTACGTACGATCAACATCCAAATCGGAACCAATGTATAATATATGTATGCGACTTTTGTAAAGTTCTTTATTTTTGGACTATAGAACTAGAAATTGTAGGATTATTATAATTTCGGCCTATTAAATAATAGGTATCAGATACTCCAGCTTGCTGAAATTATACTATAAGTTTATTTTCTAAAAAAATAATCTACAATCGAATTTACGATTATACACTACATGTTGGATAGTACCGACTTTTCGATTGCAGTAATTTAATTTGTGTAATATCCTTCTTCTATTTAATAGTGTCCTGAATGGTCTTTTACCTCCGTACAATTATACTAATCTAAAGATCCTCTTTTAAAATAGTCAATTATTTTGACCTATTTATGGGTAAGTAAATATTTATTTGTCTCACATAGAGAACGTTAGGTATATCTTTAAATAGGCTTTAACTACTTGCATGAAATTAAATCAAGTCGTTAAGGCGACACGTGTGCATAATTATTCGAAGTGATTAAGCCAGTGGGATATCAAACTATGGGACCATTATCTTAATAATAAATTAAGACAATGCGGGCATGTTGATGTTTTTTAATTAAAAAGTACTTATGTACCTGCTTATAAAATTTGTATATTTAATGATATAACAGCTAGTAAAATTGTAGGTACTCAAATGTAGGTAATTTGTTATTTTTGTAAAATACTTTGATATATTTTCTAAATATTTACAATTTACGCTCCGATAATGATTGTCTTTTACCTATAGATACTATGAAATATTGTTATAATTATCTATTGGTAAACAGTTAGAAAGTCACATTCTTGCAATATATAGTTTTTTTTTAACCCGACACTGTGCTATCAAATCTACTGCCCAGCTAGTAATATATAGATATTCTAAGTTCCTAATAGTATCTTATACCTGACTATTCTTTTGAAGATTGGATAAGCTATTGACCATAGAATAAATACCATAAATATATGGATTTATTTTACGGTTAAATATATCCTGAGTCAAGATTCTTATAATTTATATAAGCTTATCCACTACTTTAAAAATTCATCATCCAACTGGCAATGTAATAAATTCACACTTAACTCTCAAATATGTGACGATTGTTTACTTTGAAATAATTAAATGTACCCAGCATATGTTCAAGAATCCTTGTGAGATTTAAGAATAGGTACTATTAGCTAGTGACGTTCACATACGCATAAACAATACTTATTCAAATATAAACCTTCGAAGCTCCTTTTAAATAAAATTGATTATAATTTTATTATATTGCCGTGTACTTCTGGTTTTTGTTTCTTTTTTAAGTTCATCTTTTTTGCTACACGTTTCAATAAGTATACTGTTTGTTTTTAAGTTTGAAGTTTGATATTATTATGTAATTCGTAACTATAAGTTTTAAATTAAAATATATGAAAAATAAAATTAGGTACACAGGTAAATCATGACAAATATATAACATCTCCCGAAGGTATGTTGTTATTACTGAAGAAATAGGATCGGTACCTATATATTTAGATTTTTTAAGTAATACAACTCAATAATTAATCTTGTGATCCGTAGTTATGACTCTCTTGTGTAAAACATGTCTCATCTCTACCTTACAAATGAGTTAAGAGTTCTCTCTTTTTTAGCTATTTTCTATAATACCCCACTTGTAAGATCGTTCGTTTCCACAGAGAGGAATTAGCAACCTGTGCAACGAATAGGTGTTTAAAGGCCGCGGGCCGCAAGGAAAACGTTTTATTTTTCACTTTTGCGCGTGTAAATGTATTCCTTGTTTTACGATGCCTTCGGCTTAAGTGTAGAACGTATAGGCTAGTTAGTATGTGAGTATGGTAAATGTAGAGGTAATGTAATGGCGATGTCGGGTTTCAGGCAGCCGCCCTTTAATAGCCTCGTAATTGCGAGCTAAAATTAAGTGTTATTTTTATGGTGATTTCTCTACTACTACTAAGTTGCTTTAAGTAGGCGTAAAGCGTTTTATTAATTGAAATAATCGTTATGTTTTGAGACTGAACATTTTTAATGTTAATGATTGTAATTATGGCCTTTATATTTGTCCTACAATTGATAGTAAGTATGTAGTATCAATTGTGGTAATTAAAATGTTTTTAAACCTTGTAAAGCTAACTATGATTCACACTAGAATTAGATATTATATGTATAATTATAAATGAATGTTCATAAAATATTATAACTATTAATTAATAAAGGAATACCTGTTGTTTCTTCTTAAAATTCATGTAACATTTGGGCATTTATTATGACTCCATCTGAGCTTTGAAATTATAAAAACCACATATCCGTAGGTAGATTTCTGATCCTTTGGAAGGGGTTAGTGGATATTTATGACTTCTATACAAGTCGCGTTTGCGCACGGCGCGGCGGCGCAAGTGCGATCTTGGTCCGTAGTCCATAAAATGGACGGCCATAAATTATATGCAACTTTGTTCGGAGTGCGTGAGCCTCTCTGCCGCCTCTTGTGAACTAATGTCAGTGCACTGCAAAATAAGAAAACATTTATTGAGAATTATTCTACATAAGACCGAAGGAAGATATAAATTAAAACGGTAGTGGGTACAAGGAAACCCTTTTAAATTAAATTAACAATTACATGTAGACAACGATGATAATTTATTTATAAGTACCTAACGACGCAATAAGATTTGTTTTCTGTGTTCTTTTTAACTCACAAGATCGAAAGAGCACACATAAATTAAATTAATAAAACGGGCAGGTCAGGCAGAGCAGATACAATTATTTGATTCATACATATATGTATGTGTAGCAAACATTAAATATATTTACATATCTATTACGATTACCTACCTGAGTTTATATATTTTGTTCTAATTTGTATATTAGTTACGTAGATAGATCCTATTAAGGACAGCTACATTAACGTTGGTATGGGTACATCTAAAGGATGTATGACGTCTTATCATGGTTGATCTCTGTTTGCTTCTTTAAACACTAGTTTCATTTATTAAATTGTTGTTTAAGGGTTCATACCTATCGCAAAAAGAAAACGAAGTCCTTAAGGATTACTCCATGTTCTGCCTGTCGATACCTTTTTTAGGTTCGCGTGCTGGTATCAAGTTGGTATAAATATCGAATACTCAGATTTCCATTCTCTTAAACCTGTAAAGAAATATAATATTTTTAAGTCAACTCAATCAAAAGAAAAAGCCGTTTTTGTCTCATACTTTACATTTTATCAAGGGAATCTATCTGTGTAAGGTGTCTCTCGTTTATCAAGAATCATGAAATTTGACAAGAGGTTTAGAGATGTTCATGAGTGGGTATATAAGTTTTCCAACGGCATAGTTAAGTTTGCCCCTCAATATACCTAACTTATGTCTTTTGAATACACCGATGTTCGATATATTAAGAGTTTAATTAGGTATACCTACGGTAGGACATAGTTTAGGACGTCGGTTTAAGAACCGACTCGTTCTTAGCCGGTTCAAAAATTTTAAATGAAGAAGAAGAACTTAAAATAGTCTAGATGATGAAATATTAAATAAAAAGAAGTAAACGTATGTAAGGAATACAAGTAAAATTATTATAAGTTGACGAAGTCAAAAGAGATTGAATAATCTGCCCATGTTGTTTGTTATATCTATTGCTTTTTAGATGTATGAGTAGGAAAAAATTGAAGCCAAAAATGTAGACACGAACTTATTTAAAAAAAAAAGATAATTTCACGTTATTTTTTAACACATTTTAAAGAGAGTGATATCACGACTATTATTATTAAAAGTTCTCTATATCGTGTTTAATTTTTTTTGGGTTTATATTTTATTGTATAAAACATATGCTATAACTAATAATGGAATCTCTCTTATAATTAATAGTTTAAAATGTTTGTTTTTTCTATAGATTTTAGTTATTTTTTGTTTAAGTTATGGGACATAAAGAACAGAAAGAACTGCCGCGCTTCGTCAATGGATATCATTATAAAACGCTACGCCTAATATTTTATATTAGAAAATGTGACATTGTACTTAATATTAGTGTTTTAAGCCAAATAAAAGTGTCAAATGATTAACAGATAACTGCTTTTAATTTATTTCCAAAATATATCAATTAAAAGTAATAGCTGGAAATTCTAAAACTCTCTCTATTAAACTCAAACAAAAACTGAGGCGCTGAGTTTTAACCTAACGAATGTTTAAGAATTATCAAAGGTAGAACTTGATCACGAATTTTAATATGAACTAATATAGGTTGTGTAGCGTGTACGCTCTTCTACTTAAATAAATTTCCTCGCTATTATATATAATTTTACTTCGGGATTTATAATTATACAAATCTTATTATTATTTAATCATATTTACAACGTCTCTATTCCCATTCTACACCAGTTATCCGAAAATGTCTATACATTTTTCCAGCTGTCGCTTTGCAATTGTTCGTTCTTTTTCTATAGTTCCTCGTTTAAAACTCCTAACTCGCTATGTATAAGTACTGCCGATCAACGATTACACGTAAATAAATTAAAATTTCATTTTAACCTTCTTCAGTACATATCCATCAGTACCATCCATCCATCCTTCAGTACATATAGTACCTATTACTATAATATCTAATTTGCTAACGTTATGAAACAAAATTTTAAATGATTAACATATTATTGTGTAAGTAGGCACACAGCGTCTAGTAGGTAATTTAACCTTAGATGTTAATCAATCTCGTCGCAACGTTAATTTGACTAATTTTACAACTTTCCACTGAATCTTTTTACAAGCGAAGCGTGGGCACGTGCCAAGTTTTTAATAAGGTTGTCGAGTAGGCAGTAACTGTGTCCAGTTATTATATAAGATAAGTAAATTGCTTCATCTTTTATGTCCACGGTTAATGTTTGCTGCATAGAATTTACCAAATGAACTTTTTAATATACTTCTTCTTAATATTATTGAAGATATGAACAATTATTTGACAGTTTTATGGTGGTAGGACGATTGCCCAAACTGGGTCATGACTGCAGTACACAAATGTAAATACCCTCATAGTGACTCGCTTTGGCCTGTTGCGTTTTGGGATAAACTTGTGTATATCCAGCAACTCAAATATCCAGAGACCTTTAGTCGTGATATGTGTGGGCCGACATGACGACAGATACTATCAATGAATTTTCATCTTTTGATGGTCGCTTTCGTTTTTGAACTACACTGTACTTACAATCAGGTGCACTGTATTCACCATGCCGAGCCAGTGAAAAATAATTGGCATGTACCTAATACTGTATTTATATTCCTACTTTAGTTTTCTTTTCATAATGAATGTTTAGGTTTTTTACAATTTTATTGTAGGCATCATTGCGTTACATTGAACCGTAAAATTAACATAATTTATAAGTAGTTCTCTTGTACTGATTATAAAAATTAAGGTTAATATAGTAAAAGTGAGTTTTGGATTTTTATAATCCACAGGCTGAGCAGTATCTGAGCCTTCAATGATCGGCAGATGATTTATTTACCATATCGAAAATTTAACGCTGGGAACTTATAGATTGTAAATAGCGTTATTTACTTAAGACTTACAAGAACAAATAAAGTGTCAGGAATACTTAAACAGAATTTGGATCGATGCGTCAATGTTACATTACATTTTGATAAAATATTTCTAAAGAAATCTGAAGTTTAATTAAATCATTTAAAGCAATAATAAAACAATAAAACATTACGGAGTAATCTTTTTAATTCAGCGGAAATAAACCATTAAACGCTTTACAGGCACCTACCTACCTAGGTACTGGTTTAATTCATTAACATAAAGTGGAAGTTCCAATTGGTATGCGACTGTCAAGAATAAAATATTTGTTAACTATATATATTTATTTGTTGGTTATGGTTAAGAATTATATATATTTAGAGCAAATCCAAATAACTGACTATTCAGCCCTTACATCAAAGCAGAACATTATCCTATCCTCCGCTCCCTCATAAAACGTTATCTGGAGAAAGCAAGCGGTGCGCAATCTACATAGCGCTGATAATTGCAAAACCAGTTTCGCGAGAACCGTCAATTTTCTCTTAGTAGACATACAAAACGCTTTGGATAATGAAAGTGGGGGTTCTTGTTAAGCTAGTCGTTATATAAGGCATCTTCGAGCACTGTGGGCGGTTTACGAGCGCGGGCGGAGAAGGCTTTTATATTTATTAAGTAAGTTGGGCTTTTGGCTGTATTAATCCACCTTTATGGAAGGCGCCTAGACGCCTGCTGGCGATAGATAAAAGGGCGTGTGAAAAATTTATAACGGTGTACAAAATCGTGCTTATGAAATAAGGTATCTACTACAGTTCCTTCGCGAACACCTCTTTTTGTAATAAAAATCCGAAATGTGTCACTATAAATATTTTTATCATTATTTTTAAGGTTATTTATACTTCGACGGTATCAAAGTGGTGCTCACAATATGTTTTCTATTATCAATAATTGTTTATGTATGTACATATTTGCGTGGTTTGAATATTCTTAAATCAGGTCAGATTATTTTCTTTGATCAATACGACCTATAATGTTATATATACTGAATGGATAGACATAAAAAGTATCTAAATTACGTTCTACTAATGTATTATCTAATTTTCTATTATATCTTTTTTTGGTAATACGGGGCAAAATCCTATGTAGGATCATCAGGGTAGCTGTGAGGGCAGCGATCCCGGTGTGTCAGACTACTACTAACTAAAACCCCCCGGGTGTCCCTCTGATCACTCCACCCAGGCCTAGGAAGCCAAATTCGTTCAGTCGCACGGGGAGCGAATGTATTGTCTAATACGTCAGGTATTTTCAACAAAGAATTTTGGGCGATTTACATTCAATATAATTATGTATCAGTATACATAATTATATTGTATATTAATTAAAGATCCTAATTCATAATACTATATTAAGTATTACCTTCATATTTTTAATCTATCAATCTATATAATTTCTAAGTAAATTTTGTTTCAGACTATATTTGAGTCTAACTACTTAAATATGTAATAAAACCTATGATTCCACTAGTTTTCTATAATAATCTTTTTTATAGCCCACCCTTTTTTGCTGACTATAGTTTTGTGAGCACAAAAGCTCCTCATGCATAACCTACTATTAAGTAATACAAAATCTACATTTTCTTCTCTCACGTGAGGGCACATCTATATATAAAATAATGTGTTTTACAAGGATTAAAATTAATACAATTTAATTTTATTGGTAACAGAGACATTGTAGTTAATAATAAAGAATAAAATAGTAATGAACAAAACAGGTAGCTATTAATTTTTTTGGGGTGAAAAATATACAAATATAGGTAGGTTTATGTGTCTATATTAAGAGTCACACAAAGCGTAGTCTTAACATATGTTACTTGAGTGGCCTCTCCAGACGTTCGAGGGGAAATGACGCTCAAAGCTTTTATAAATGCACTTACGTAATTAACGTTAAAACAAATAATACGTAAGTTTTTAAGTTTATAAATATTTGATTGCACGTCACTGGTTAATAAACCAGTGACATGCAATCCATAGAAGCATAAAAAACATTATCTTGTCATATTTGGACATTTAATACATACGTTGATATAAAATTTGATTCAATTTGGATTCAGCTTTTGTTATTCTGGTAGGGTTAACGAGGGAGTTGGCCGTAACAAAGAGATTGGCAATTAAAGAAAAAATATAGTTTGGTCATGCTATTTGGCTTCTATATAGTTAGTTCGCTTTGTATAGTTATAAGCGATATGTCGTTCTAGAATTGAAGAAAAAATTAAAACAAGAGTAAAGCTCACCTATTTTATTTTTCTTACAGTAAAAAACGTTAAATGAATTATGTTGTTGTGAAATGGTAAAGTGTTTTGAAAAAATGTTTTTTTTTTAATATATATAAATTAAGCTACCTAAATTTCACATTTATTGAAAAAATACCGGTAGTTTGTTAACTTATTTTCTCGAATTATTATATGTGGCATTTGGGAGAGATGGCCATATTTATTACGTTAAATATGAACATAAACAAAAAAAGAGAAAATTAAAAATATATTACAAGGACTATCTTGTAATATACTATATTTGTACTTTAATGTTTATTTAAACTTTTTTTATTCAGTTGCCTAGTAAATACTTAAGGAAAGTAGACACTACAAGAAGAAATTGAAGTAAAGATATTTTTAAAGTAAAAATCAATTGCTTAAGGTAGCTATCGAATATCACTTGACATATAAGATAGCATGATTTTGACTTCAGAGGAATCCGTTACCATAAAAAAGACAATAAAAATGTGATGAAGCAAATACAAAATCATATGTAGGTGATAAAATTATATAAAAAGTATAGAAATTTTTAAATTGAACCAAATTAGAAATAAATAAAGCTCAAAAAAAATAGAAAATAATTGAAAAAACGTTTTTAAAAGCCATCGTAATGAGGTGGTATTAATATTACTGGGTAAAAGTTTAATAGTAAATAAGAAAATAAAGAAGATAACTGTATTGGCTAAGAAAAAAAATATTATGTCACACAAACATAACATGTAACGTGGAATACACATAATAGGTTGCCCGGTGTTAAAAATGTATCCAGATAAAGAAGATTGAGCAGAAACTCACAATTTTCTAAGAGAGAAGATTTTTAATCTTTATTATAAGTCTGGCCGCTTCTACCTTACTAATGGCCATCTTGTCAGCATACTCAGGGAGAAATGGCCAAATCTGTGTATTTTTTTAAACAAAATAACTAATTATGTTAAAATGTATCCCTTTTTGTAAAAATCCTACGCTCGAATTGTCAAATTTTGTTATAATGTCAATTTCAGTAATTGAATATTTATAGTTTAGATTTAATTCCATAAAAAAACTACGGCCAACTGTCCCACACTTACCCTAATTACAGGACTGTATATAATATATTTATTGAAAGCTCCAGTATAAGATATTAATGATTTTTATGCTTTTTTACCTAATATTTATATATCTTTTTATGAAATCAACGTGTTAAACTTTATAAGTATTTAGGTGAACAAATTTTATCAGTAGAAATGTATTTTTATTTTCCAGTTTCTTACAAATTAGTCATATTAACTGTCTTCGATTCATCTAGTAGTATATTTAATATATGTTGTGCAGGTAGGCTTAATTAAATATATTTCCACGTAAGTATGCTGTAATAAAGGTTCTTACCTTCCTAACAAAATTTTCATCTTGTGAGTAGATTATACCTATTTAATTGTAAAACAATAGAGTAAATACAGATTTTTATTCAAAAGTAAGATTCATTATTGTGTAGAGATCCAGGATCTTAAACTATAATTTACGTAATAAAAAGTAAGATTAACTAGTTTTTTATGTGAGGTACATATAATAATATTATGTTTAAACTAATCCGTGCCTGTGTATGAAAGTTTTAATAGCAGTAGGCGTATTGCCGTAACCGTCACACCTTCAAACCGACGCCGCGACGCCTAAATATATTATTCTCGAAATAATTTTACTGTCAAGACTATCAACACACTAAAATTCTTTGTTTAAAATGCTGCTTAATTGATACCTACAAACGGCGTTTCATTAAATTAACTCTGTCTGTTCACGGTGCAAAACATTTTCGTCAGTGGCGAAAATAATACCGTTTATTGAGGCTTATGATGTCATCAAACTGGACGATTTTGTCACTAATGACAAACGTCAAATTATTGACGGAACTTTAACAATATCAAAAATTCATCTCGGTAAATGGAAATTTGAAGGTGATCTGTCAGTCTGACAGATGTTATAATTGCCATTTATGTGAGAATAGTTAAATTTCTGCGCATCAATGCATTCACTTTACAGATTTTGTCAAATTTTCCTAATTTTGTCTCGTGTAAGTGCCCTGCGAACTCCATTGCGCTACTGGTCACTTTGAACCCGCCATATAATCGCAAAGTTGTTGTAGCCCCTAATGTATTGCTACTTGCCAAGAAAGTGATATAGCGTGGTGTATTACTATAATTTTATTTGATCAAAAATATCTTTTATAAATGAAATTATTCTGATACTTAATTTAAGCAACAAAATACACAATTTAAATAAAATATCTGACATTACATATTAAACTGTTTATAAAAGGTGAATATCTAGCAATTTTGACATATTCAACTATAGCTCCATAAACAGTTATAGACGATTGAAAGTGGCGATGTCAAAAGTGTCGTTTCTAGCAGCACCGTACTACACCTAGTATGTATAGTTATAGTATTCCGTGTAGGTACAATGACCTTCGGTTTTCTAATCTAAAAAAGTCCCACGGGCATGCGGCCCGCGTGGAGTTTGCGCCCTAAGCACGTGAACGTTATCATACTTTTACGGGATACGTGAAAATGCGGCTTTTATTACGGTGTGTTTTATTAGGTTTCTATATATAAAAGTGAGTTTGAATCCAGACGAGGTCGGCGTGCAAAATTTTTTTTTTTTTTAACTATATACCACCTTGTTTAAACATAGGCAAAAATAAGAATTTAAACTAAATTGCCTAGTAAAATTTCATTTGAGTAGATACTTTGGTTATTAGATATAGCTTTATTTATATAGAATTCGCTGTCCACCTGGACCGGTTAAATATATCAACTTCAGGTACTTTCTTACATATATTTTTCCTAGATGCCTATTAATTCTGTTCTATATAATAAATACCCTAAGAACGATTTTTCTTTTACACTGGCTCGACATAGTGACTACAGAGTACCTGATGGTAAGTACAGTGTAGTCCAAAAACGAAAACGACTATCAAAGGATGAAAATCCATTGATAGTCTACATCGTCATGTCGGCCCACATATACCACGACTGAAGGTCTCTAGGTATATGAGCTACTGGATATACACAAGCTGATCTCGAAACGCCACAAGCCGAAACTGGTCACTATGACGGGCTTTACACCCATGTACTGTGGTCGCGATCCAGACGGGCACCAACGCCCTGCCACCTCGCTGTTGCTCGTTTAGCACCACCCAGGAGTCACGTGTAGGGAAACTAGGGTAAAGCCTACGGACGCGAGCAGCTTCGACTCCCAAAAACGACGATTATTAACTGATCAATGTATCATATTGGACTAATATCGGATGTGACATACAAGTGCAATGTAGATAGAGACACTAATATTTGTCTACTCTAAATAGGGTGCAGCGTGATGATATTCTTATTTATGTAGGCTTATATATATATATATATAATATTATTTTAGTCACCTTTTTTACGGTCAAGAAAAACATTACCTTTGCAAAATAAATTCGTTTGGGTATGCCGCGACCTATATGTCAATGTGTAGTATCAACAGCAGGTAATACAACGGCAAAGTTAGTTTTGACCCTTAATTGATCCAGTTCATCATTTCGTTGTACCAATGTTCAGTATATTTATAGTTTATTTGCTTGGACCTCTCGGTACACAAATTCGTCTCACATTTGGAACTTAACTATTCATTTTGAAAATCCTCCTTCTTTGTATCAGGTGTAGAGACTAATGTCAGTAGGGAGTAATGAATGTGACCATAGATAGATCAGTCAATGATCACCGTTCTCATTCAGGCTTGCTATTTACCCTTTTAGTATACAGAAACTCAGATGGACTTATGAAAAACAATCTGGGCTATGTGACGCGTGAAGGAATCGGCCCGTATTTATGAGGGGAGTTATTGTTTGAAACGTCTAAGTCGTAATTCCGCGACATAAAGCAGGCTGGCTTCACTTTGGACTCTGCCTCCGTGCCCTCTCCTAACGCCGAGTCACCCTCTACCACCCGGGACGCTGTTTTTCCCGTGCGAAATGGCCCGTTTGAAATTGTTGTTTTATGGAAGTTTTTACTAGTTGACTTTACCCGGGAAATTATATAGGACGACAATCTATATGCAGATATAATAGATTATAGATATACAGGGTTATCGAAAACTCGCCATATTATTGCAAGCATATTTTAAAGGACCTAAAAAACACCAATTTAAGCTGCCCCAATATTGGAGCTAAATTTAATAGTTTTCGGGATCTTTTAAGGTGTTTTCGTTAAGGTGTTGTATGCCTTTTTTGACACTTTTGATAAATTCTCGAAAGTTTATTAGACGAATATGTTTTAGGGTAGTTTACAGACTTTGTATAATAGTATGTTCTTCACAACACTATTTTTTTGTAACATTAATTGTAATTTGAAATTATATTAGTTTCTTTTAAGGGTTATAACTTCACATTGTGATAGAGTTTTGGAACTTTTATATATTAAATCGCTACTTTAATTAATTATTGAATCTTTAGTACCGAAATTTGATACTGTAATATCGTTTGATACTTAAAGTACTCGTCCCTTTGCCATTTCAGTATCTTTTACTTTTTCTATCAGGTTTATTTGATTTATTTATTGAAATTAAAACTGTAACGTTTTGCTTCTTTCGACTGCCTTATACTGATCGCAGATGTTTTTTCTGGCAACTTTATTTAATCATGTAATAAAGACATTATATCTGGTATTTATTTGGTTCTAAGTCTTAATTTTTGGGTAATTAATTCTACGTACAAGTTATTTGCAAATAGTGGTGATCACTCACGCACAACTCATGTCGCAAAGTAAGCTGCATTTCACTAATTTGGACGTCTGACTAAACACGTATAAAATATTTAATTGTATATTGGGAAAACTTCAACCATTGCCTTTTATTTTAATTAACCGAAAAATGAGAATGGCGGGCCTGCAAAATTAAATCACTACCATGTTTTGGAAGCAAGAGCGTCTGCTGGCACTAGCTGTTCAACTCAATGTTTGGCGGTAAAGACCAGTGTGAGGAGGTAGTTTATGCGATTGCCACGTGTACAGTAGCGTGGAGATGTGGCTGACTCCTATTACCCACTGACTCTCATTGCCCTATTCTCTTCTATTATAAATAATAAGGTGTCCCACCAAATTTCCAATCACGATTTAAGTAAATTAAAAAATAGCTTTAAAACTTAGCATTAGTATGAGTATCTATCTCCATATTGACCAAAGATATTTAAAGAAAAAAACATATAGAAAGCATGAACCGATAAAAAATGTAAAATAACGACCTGTCACAAATAATATACAATAAAATTATCTCCACCATTTTTAAAGTTGAAACGTGCGCTCTCCTCGTTTCTGATTGGTCGCCGCTTGACAGCTGGATGAAATATATCGGCTTGCCTGGGCCGGCGCAGCGGGTGACAAAATGGATCCACTAAAATCCCCTAATGAAATTAAATTCCGTACGTTTTAGATTTCCTCGTAAATAATTCGAGTATCTAATCCGCTGATTAATGAACACTAAGGTACCTTCTTGGATTTTAATCTCGTTAAGTAACGTTTTCTGTAATGTTCGTATCAAGTTTTATGTCGACCAGTCCTTCGGTTTACAATATTAAAGTACCTATCAAGTAAATATTATTGAGTATGTTTACAAAACTAATTTTATTTATAAGTAAATAAACTATTTCATTAAATTAAAGTGTTATTGCTAACCTACAAATTGTAATATTAATCATATTTACATAAATAATTACTATAGATTTTTCTTTATTATCATTGGAGACTTTTGTCCATTTTTAGGTTAAAGAATAAAAGTTAAATTTTTAGTTTTTGAGGGTATTTTATATTGTATAGCAGCTGGGTTTTCCAAATATGAAATAGATACTTATGCTTAAGTACCTAAAGAAATTTATAAAATAATTTCAGTATAATGGGTATTATAGCGTTCCACTTAATTTTTCACTATAAAGAAAGGAAAATTCGTTTAAAAAGTTCGAATAAGGTATATATGTTAACCTCAACACGTGAAGCAATTGAAACTCCTTAAATTATTGTTATACCTACTTATCCTTGTATCTATGATATGTCAATATTTTACTACGTAGGCAAGTAGGTATTTTCTTCACATACACCTATACTTAATTAGATTCAAAACATGCTTCTTTACTTCACAAAATGGTAAGCAGTGGGTTACCCAAGGCAGATTTATAACGTTATAGATAACTTACAAATCACGTCAATATAATTGTTCAGACGACGCGACCCTCGAGACCTCGAGGCAGACTAATGACGTAGATAGGGAACGTCTTGGCACTTTAAATACATTTTAGATAAAACGACTTGTCTGCTATAACTATGGGCTCACTTACCGACAATATTACACGTTTACGATTGATAACATCGTCGTATAGAGGATTAAACTTAGCGCTCAGCAAACAGGGCTTTCAGTGGGTCTTTGTGGTTAAATCTATGTCGTAAAGCTTAATACTTTATATGGTTTGCCTGAACAGATTTGTATGAAAAACCCTAATTTTTTTAGTAAAACTTTTTAACATAATAAGAGTAAATACTTTGCAGTTATATTTGAGCTCAACTATTTTATGTCATGATTCTGATGCATAAAGGAAAATAAATACAGGTATTATATACTGTATATCTATATTAAATAATATAGGCGTACAGAAGAGAAGTGACCAAAAAAATCCAAATAATGTTTTGTAGGCTTAAACGGGTAGAACTTTTTGACTAGAAAGAATAAGATTATAGGAGTGTGTAAATATTATTTTCTAAGTAAAGCAAGCAAAGTAATGGAAGCAAGTTTTTTGAAGATACTAACTACGCAAAGTTATATAACAAAATCTGATATAATAAAGTCTAATAACGATGGCAATCTGCCTTGCTTATACGTTTATCTAATGATTTTTTAGAACCTACAAAGTTTCGAGTAAAAGCTATTATCACAAACATTATTTATGAATAATAATAAAAAAATCATGTATTCGAAAAAGGGTTTTTTTATGCTATACATACTTTTAAAGTGGTAGAACAGAGTGTGCTTGTCAACCCTGCGGTTATGTGGTGCACTAAAGAACTGGTTTAATATACTTTTGAAGATTTAGTGGATGCATTCTTGGGGTCTATTGTCCGGTTTTACTCGGTTTAAGAGATGTAAGGTCTCACATAAATGTTGATGCACAAAATATCTAATGCTACGTCAAACTGCTAAAAGTACGTAAAAATGAACTTGTAAAAATATTCAGTTTTATTGGCTATATTTGAAAATGAATGAAATGTTTTAATAGAGTTGGATAGGGAGACCATATTTGCATAAAAATTGTAATTATTTATTACACATATAAATTTAATATACATTCGATGTTGTCTTAAATTAATTTATCATTCCAATGATGTATTAATTTCTAAATTACTAGAAGGGCTCGGACTACAAGCATTAAAAAATCAGTAGATTTCGTAGTCAAGTATTTGAGGCGTCGCTGACGTTCTTGGATTATGCGGCACTTATCTTCAGAGGCGTACGGTATAGAGATCTTGTCGTTCTACAATAAGAAGCATATAGAATGCTTGTAATGATAAAAACTGTTTTCGGAATATAAAATACAAGTTTGGTTATAGTTTGAAGTTTCAGCCCACCCATGTTTTATCATAAAAAGCAAACAATATCGTGAGGCGTGTAACGCATAAATTGTGATGAAACTGATACGATCCCCGGAGTAATAATAAAATACAAGTAAATAATTTTAATAACAAAGACTAAAACAAAATACATTAACAAATGCCTAAAGTAATTACAGGCACGTACTCTGGATTGAGTGTGAGGAGCTTGGTGCGCGGTAATCAATACCGAAGCACAAAGTAGGTAAACATTTACAAAACTACTATGCAAATATTAGACATAGTAATATATACTATGCAACATAGGACAAAAATTGATATGTAATATATACACTTAGGCACTTCCTATTTTTTTTTTATTTATTAAAAATATAATAGTGTTTTTCTTTTTATTAGAATTTTCAGATTTTTTGTTTATATTTCCTTGATGCTTTTTTATAGCTACACAGTTTTATAGCTTTTGTTCAAATTAATTTCTGAAGAATGTTATAAATAGTTTAAATTATTTTAGAGTCATTTTACATCACATTACCACTTGGCTAAGGGAGGCTGGTGGTCACTATTCTCTCCTCCTCTATGAGCGACCTTCATATTCCCGAAGCCCGGCGCACCATGTGTCTGGAGAGGAACTCCCCGGTAGTTTTAGCCGGTGAGAGTCCGACCCACCGGGTGGGCGGCCCTCACCGCTCTCCTAGCGGCCCGTAATGGGTTTTCATCGGGTCAACATAAAAAAGGCATTTTACATTACCTGTGCCCCCACTTATATTCAAATATTATATCTATAAAATCAATGGCATTAATGAAACACGGAGCGTTATGAAGATATGTAGGAGTTGTCTTCATTATACTACTGTTTGGTAATTGTATTTTATCTCCAAACAATATCAAGTACATTTTTTATAATATATGTTCCGATTAATGAAGTGATATTTATTTATATGAATCCCTTAGGCACCTAGATACCTTCTTTTATGGTTTAACTGAATACGGAACTGGACGCTAAGTTACGATGCCCGATGTTACAGATTAAGGCTCTGATCTTAATGTGAGCGGATAATTTACGAGGCTGCCGCATTAATTTACGCAAGCAAGGGTTTGTGTATAGTCCGAGGAAGAAATTTTCTTAAAAATTTTTAGTTCTAATCTTTCTTAAAAATAATTAACATTTTATCACGCTTCTAGTTCGCGTGTATATATTTTTAAATATTATAATATATTTAGCGCCGGTTATTAAAAAAGGTGCACCAGAGTATGATAGCACCTTTATATAGCAAATAAATAATAGAGTATACACTTTTTTAAATGTTGTTTCGGTCAGTAAAATTTCGATAGAATGCAATAGGTACTGGGCAGGTTGTCTAATATATTGAAAGTTATAAATATTATATTGAGAGGACTTAAGTGTATTGTCTACAACAGTAAATTAATTCACAGGATATTTGATTCAAAATTAATTAAGTATGGTTTAGTAGGTATTTAATAACAGTATAAGTTAGTACTTGGCAATGCGTCAGGTGTGCACAAATCGTTTATTAATACAAACACTTCGCAGTCATTCATAACTCAATCTCCGCGTCGTATCTGTCTCCATAAAACCTTATTATAGCACGATTTCGATATTTTCTTACGGCACACATGTGTCCCGATTCCGTGGAGCGTCATAGACTTTACGATCCAATATTTTTATGCAAAGCGCGTCGCCAAATGTGCCGTGTTGGTGCCGAAAAAATACACAAGCCGCGTCCTTTCGCACGTAAAAAAGGATGCGACAAAATAAATATACAGTGAGCCACCCTTTTTGTCCATTAAACGAGCGGAGGATTTTTTCCACTGCCTCCATAAAATGTGCCCCAATAAATATGTAAATCCACCGAGAAGAAACGTTCGGCCCTTGATGCCGCCTGGCTCGGCGACTTTCACTTTCGACTGTTCAAGTTAATTGGTACAATTGCATTGAAAGGCCTACGGGCTCTCAAACAAGCCAACGACCTTTGTCTTGAAAACACCTTGTTTATATTCTTGACATTTTGCTTCAAATGCTAATGAAGAAAACATTTGCCTTCAACATGGATATACTTTTAATAATACGTGTTTTTTAATCTTAATTGCTTCTGTATTTTTTTAGATATATTTTATTTTTATTACATATTCTTTACAAAGAGCTTCTATTATAATATGTATGTATTTAGTTTGATATATCTATAGCTTTGCTAATTATATTTTACTATACCGTATGTGTTGATGTGTTGACGCTAGATTTGATGGAAGCCCAAAAGGTGGACCTGCATTTATAACATCTTTTCAAAAATTGAAGCTCTCTCAAACTCTTAGCAGCTTTAAATATAAAAAAACATGTTTTAAGTCTGCACCGTTGTGGGATTTAAATATATTGAATTATTATTTTTATAGTACTTTACCTTAAAATCCATTTCAATAATAAAAAAATGTATTTCGAAATGTGTAGAATGTATTATATGTATAATTGAATGTAAAAGAGATGACGCGACATGACATACAATCTAAAAAAACAAGAACTTATAAATCATAACTTTTTTAACGATGTCTGCCGTCAAACTAAGGAATGAATTGAGACATGTAGGTATCGTAATATTCTTTTACAAACTACACTAATAACTTAATCAATAATATATATAGTTCTATTATCTACAGATAAGTAGCTATAGCTAAGCTTATTGAATTGATAAGGATTTCGTAGGAATATTAATTTGTAACAAGAGTCGACGAAATATTAGTTCTAGAGAAGCTGTATCGATCGGCCCGGGCACAACCCTCCAAGAGAGCCGCGCTGCGACATTACATATAAACAATATTTGTGTATAATGAACGGAAACTGACTTTTTATCTAATACTGTACAACTAAGCCACTGGGATTAAAAATACCCATAAGTTTTATTCTATCTGTATCTTTTTATATTGTAGTCATCAATTAAGACGATTGTCTGTGGACAATTATCCCTTAAAGTATTTAAAATTACGTGTTAATATTTACGTAGGTTCATATTCCATGTCGCTATACTATGAAATTAATACATAAGATCTCAGATCTCTATGAAAGACTAGTTGTAATTATTGATAAGTAATCTTTATTATGGAAACTTCATTTTTCTATGTAAATGTGTTTAAAAATGACATTACAACAATGAGTTTAGCACAACGAATTTTTTAACTGTTTTGCATAGTTAATTTAATTTTTTACTTGATATCAATTAACAGAAGTTTGTCGAGAGTTATACGGCGATAAATAACATCAGTTCAAAGAAAATTTATGTATACATCGCTAAACGCCAAAAAGCATCTTAAAACCGCAAATAGCCGACTCCAAAAACTGGGAACTACATATTTTCTTAATGAATGGTATTGATCGGCTGCGAGGGCTATAAGCAAATAATTTACGACTACGTTCTCAGGTTCGCTTCGCGTGCAGCTTTGAAGGTGCGTTATTTATTCCCCCCTTTTTATTTATGCCCCCTTTTTTCGCAGCTCGTAACGGCCGGCAATAAAGGGGACGTAATTTTAATTTCATGATTGGAAACCTCGATTGGCTGGTTATGCGGCTTAATGAGTTTATGGCAGCAATGAGTGGACTATAACGGTCGTACGATTGAACGATTTAGGATTGAAGGTCAATGGATAAACTGTGACCCATTAAAGATTCTTCTTTTTACTTTGGCTTGGCAAAATAAACACATTGCACCAGATAAGTAGTTAAAAGTAATAGTATCTTTAATTCCTAAAATATTACAAGTAATTTAAAGTACCTACTCTTTAAGAAACTTGGAATACTTATGAAATATAACGTTACTTAACATATGTATTATTTTAGATGTAGATATTCAAAGGAGATGTATAGATATAGAATGTAAATACGATGTGCCTTTTCTAATAGAAAGGTCAATAATTACAAGAAATAATATCATTAAATGATTATGTAATATATAATACAAAGTTCTGATGTGGTTCAAAACCATTTTAAAACAAATGCTACTGACTATAAGAATAATAGAATATTATAAGTATTAGATAAATACATTTATTTACCATATCACTGTGTACAAACTAGGGATATGAATAAAGAATGACACATTATTACTATCTTATGCGCTCGTGCACAACCTATGTACGTATACACACTTTAAACATTGTAGTTTAGATATTATCAAAATATGTAATTATATAACTGACTAAAATAAAAGAATTAGATACGGAAAATGTTCGTACAGTTACAAAAAATATCTACCTACTCTCAGTTTTTACAATTACCAGAGACGTCTAACATTTCTATTTAAAAAAAGGAAACAAGTTTATAAATAAAAAAACACTCGAAATGTCTAAAATGAGGATGCGGTCTGTCTGTGAGTTGAGAGACGCGTTCCCACACCATATTGAAAAAGATAAATCTTCCCCTTATCCGCCCTCCGACTCGACCCATTACTGATATTCTTTTACATATATACATGGAGGTACTATGATTGATATTTATGTACGTGCTATGTATTCATCGAGTTTGCAAAAAATGTCACTCATTAACAGAAGTAGATTCCAAAAATATTTACGGCTTAGTTAATTTTTAAAAATTATCTACATTTTTCGTTGTTGTACGTGATGAAAAACAGTAGTGGATAAATAAAAGTATATGTTAGTACTATCGTACTATGAAATCTAAATATACCACCGAGTAGGTATGCGTCCTTTGTGGTTGCGACTCGTTTAAAATATTATCCTAGCTTTGTTCTTTTATTAAATATAGAAAATAATTAAAAAAATTATATCTAATAATTATTTCGTTTACTTTATACATTCTACATTCATTCGAGACAACTATACGTGATGATACGATATAATACGAATGATACGAGGCAATGCAGAATGACAAAGTTATACAATTATAACATCTAATATGTCGAGATCTAATGATCTCGACATATTTAACGAAAGTATTTACAAATTAAAAAAAAGGATGTTATTAGAGAGGATTGTTGCATAAATTATTGTTTTTTTTTTGCTTTTTTTGTTTTTATTTCTGTTATAAATTTTAATTAGTTTAATTAGATTAGTTTGTTTCTTTTTGTGTTACTCGTATTTTTATTTTTCTTTTCTTCTGTGCATGTAGTCTACACTTTTAAATATAGTCGCATTTATAATGTATCTTGTTCATGTCTTATATAGTTTTATGTGTTAATGTAAACTGTGTAAGTATACTTATAAATAAATAAATAAATATGGTAGTTGTCCTATTTCTTGATGAAATGAAATGAAAAAGTATTTATTTCGCCACAAATAAAAAAAAAACAGAAATTTAAATGCAGCAATACAAACAACACAAAAATACAAAAGAAAATATAAAACGTATAAACATGGCGAAAATGGGACCTTCATCAGCCTAAAGCCACAGAGGAAGTCTGCAACGCCGATTTTCGTGAAGGGCCCAGGTCGTGTTAAATCTTATAAGAATTATGCATGTATTAATGCATGTTTGAAAGTTTTTCTAAAACATAAGTAGGAATTTATCTACGAACTATTCAGTTAAATAGAGCCATCGCTATGCTATCTATTTTTTTGTTAAAATTACTGAACCATATTTTTCTTAGTTCTAATGTCCTATTACCATGTGGATAAAAGTGAATTTAGTTTTGAGTTGCTCACGTTTTATTGTATGGGAACCACAAATATAAAACACCGAAATAGTATGATAGATTGCAAAAAAAATACATTAAAACTCCGTCATCGAATCCACGGGTGCATTCATCACATAGGCCATCATTACGGTCATAAAATGTCACTAATGTCCCGTAATACATTACTCGCTCTATATCTTTATTAACAATTCTCTCGCGATAGATTCTTTCCATTCAAAAGCTTTATGCTCAGAGTTACGACGTCCTTACAACTTTCCTTTTATCCCCAACTATATTTCTGAAAACACTGTTTTCTTTATGCGATTTAATACGCCATATTTTTGTTAAGTGACTCCACGTAGGTATGAAACAAAGTTGCGAATAATAAAGGGAGTAAAAAATATAAGTGCGCACATAATCCCGGTTCAAAAGGCGGTAGATGTAAATCAAAGATTGTTCGTTTTTGACAGATAATAAAAAGGTTTTCAGTACATATTTTACTATAAAATGTTATTAATACGCGCTTGTTAAGGCTTGTTACGTTACACTTTAAGACCTAACATTGTATCTGACTGCCTTTTTATATGTAATATGGTATATGTATTTCTTATTATATATTAGATATATTTACCTATGGGCCAGTAGATTGTACAGTATCTATTTACACGTTCTAAATTATAGTAAATACCTCTGTAATATACTAGTTTCCAATCCTATCATATTATGTTAATAATATTGAACGGTTGAATTTCAAATGTGTTTCATATTCGTAAAATGCTGTTTTTTTTCGGCAGGACAGTATTAACTGGCCCAGGCTGTTGGTTTGAGAGAGCTTTTACAACTTCATCGGGCGAGAGAGACAGCACTTAAGCACTTAAGATGAATATATGGGTGGGTTGGTGACACCAGGGCAACTCTGTAGACCCGAACCTCGACTTGGGTGGCCAACAAGGGAAAGAACTTAAAGAAATCTACTAGAGTTTTGGAAGAAACTCAAGGCTACGTCTAAGTGGAAATGTGCCGCGGAACCTAAACGCATGATGATGATGATGATGTCCTAGCCGGTTTCGGCCATGGCGACTGTTTCAACACCGATTAAGAAAATCGAGGTCCAGTTTTCGGAAACAGTCAATTGCGCAGGAGATATTTCAGTGGATAACTGGACGCGCAGCCAGAAAAGCACTCTCTCGTCCGAACTCCCTCAAGCCAGATGGAAAGGAGAACCAGTACGATCGGGAGGGAGCGGGATGCAGGTTTGGTCAAGTTTTCCTTCTCTGAACACCTAGTATAATTGCGGTGTTAAAGAGATACCTTAGTCGCCTTTTACGACACCTCAGCAAGAAGAGGGGGGTGCTATTCTATTCTGCCGGCAGCCACCACGGCTAAACGCATAATTTAGCGATAGTTGACTGAACTAATCCTCTTCGACGCGGACAGTGACGCTGGTGTCGTGGAATAAATCTAGTGCGTGTATGTATCTCTTGTTTTCGGAACTGTGATTACTAAGGTTGCGGTGATTGGATCATCAACATTCAACAGGGCATGTCGCAGGGTCGCTTTACGTGTAAATTGCCGATAAACGCTATCTATTTACACGTTCGATTTACAACTGAATGCGGGTGATGCGTCGCCTAGACAAAGTAACGACGAGGCGCTGCAAAATTAAACTGGCCGCCTTCTCTAGTTTAAAGCCGTCATATAGAATTACATTGCGCATATACCAAGGGGCACCAACTACTTACTGCACTGTGTAAGAATTTATTCTCAATCAACTGTTTACGGTTAAAAGAGAGTTTAGAGGAATGGACGAATATTACCCTAGCGTAGGTCATTACCGGTCTGATAACGGTTTTGTAAAGTATCAAATTATTTCTAAGAGACAGTTTACTTTTTTTACGCCTTAAAGTATGCAATCTATGGAAAATAAAGGTGGCGCGATCGTACAAGACATTGAAATGCGATCCAAAATTCAACCAAACCTTTATCAAGAGAAACTACTAACTTGACTTCATTGACCCAAGGGATCCTTTGGTTCAAAACTGATAAATGAACAGAGAGAGTATAGTTGTCACTTCGAGTAAATAACATTATTACAGTTTTTTCGGGGAATTGGATTCGGGGAAATAGGAAGCTACAACATTTTTCAGTATTCAAAATTAACTTATGTTGGTATCATAGGCAAAAATAACAAATAACGATATACTAGTTCTACTCTTTTTATTGGAATGAGTTCATACTGCAGGATTGATATTTTACCAAACAACTATCACGAAATCATTTTTCAGTTTTTGATTTTTACGTAAACAAACTGAGTTCTCGGCTATTATACGAGTAATAGGAAATATATAAGAATACAAACGGAGATATATTCAAAAATAAAGCCATGGCACCTATCTCAAACCGGACCATAAATGTCTCGATCAGGATAATATTTTACGAGGGCTTATGCATCGAGCCGAGCGAGGCGGGGTGACGCGTCTACCTCTTATCTTCCTTCCATACCTACGCACATGTGCTGAACAGTGACAGCCAAATTTATTGACTTAAAAATACCCATCCAGATTAAAAATGAGATACCGCGCCGACTTGACTGTTCAAATGTGATAAAATATTATTTTTGGTGAAGATATCCACAAAAAAGCTTGCTTTAACGGCAAGTGAAAAGTGAGATTTGATCTCTGCGGTTAAACGTATGTATACATATATCTATATAATTCATACACCCATGAATTCATTCACCCTATTCCTTACATAGTTATTTGCTAGGAACATATTACTAAACCTAATAATAAAAAACTGTACTACGCTGCACTTTACATCAGGTGGAGTGTAATCACTTTTTTGAGCCAAACGCAAACGTTAACTTAAAACTAGTCCTAAATTAGTTTCCAGCTGTAATGCGGATACTTAAATACATTTATGACTAATTGTTTACAAACTAGTAAGACGAGTATAGGGATATTAGTCGGTACGTTAGACGTACGTATGCCAGACTTAGACCCACATTTAGACATACCTTTGAGATTTCCCAGATTAAGTAGTTACGGATTTAGGTACAACATATTCGCCTGTGAAACAAAACATCGTCAGGGAACTGGCATGGCATCTAACAGAAATGTCGCGGGTAAGTGTCCTAATAACGGCGATCAGCTGCTCTACTGACCATTTGGGCATGACATATAAGCCTGAATTGGATACAGCCACAAACCTAGGTATCTCTGCTCAAATCGTAATGGATATAGCGAGATGATATTATTATTAGACGATATCGGGATAAGTACTCCGGATATTCATACTAACAAATGCCGTCAAATAATATTCGCCTACGCGTACACCTTCTGTGTAATAAAGCATATTAAAATAGCAGCTGTAACGTACGATGTTATTTGACCTAACTGCGAAAAATAACACGTCCGCGAAACCACGAATTCACGTGTATACGACGAGCAACTGGGAAAACAATGAGAGAAACTCAATATTATGTAAGCGTGGAAGGAACGGTTATCTTCGAATAAGTTGATCTTGCGTGCGCAAACAGACACATACACACGTACATGTGTTTATAGATAATAATAATAATATTTACGGACACTTACACGTACATACCTAGCTATAATGTTAAGGTACGTGTCGGATTCTAGCTTTCGCGACTCGAAGGTGTCGACTCAGCAGCGGCTGTTAGCATGCAATATACCGTTCTGTATGGATATATATATGGAATAGCGTCCAAAATAGACGAACATACAGCACTATCAGCTATCAGGGTTGAGTTGTTTAATTAAGTTCCGCCCTCCCTATTCTACAACAAATTGACAAGACGTCCTGCGAGCTTGCTCTTAGGCTGGTTTTCGTGTCACGCTGACGGTCGGCGCTGATGGATCAATTTGTATGTAGTTGTATGTAGCGTTTTTGAGTTGCGCTGAAGGTATGTATCGACAAATACAGTCATGGACAATCGTGAAATAAATACCGGTCGAGTAATTGAAGAAATGAAATAAAAGAAAGGTTTATGGGACGTAACAAAGCCTGGGATGACATCGTCCTCTTAGCTTAATTTATTTAATTTTGTTTCTTACAATAAATAATTACATAATATTTTTGTGTACTTATTTTTTCTTACTTTAAAGTAACCATCAAGCGCTCAATCGGCTGTAGAGGAACATTACGTAAGCTGCAATAGACAAATCTATTTTGTAGCTTTGCTAGTAATTCATCAAAACTTCTTGATGACATACGGAAATAGTTGAAAAACTTTTTGCCGTCGTCTCTAAACTGGCCGTATAATATATAGAATTCCCCTGCGAAGATTCTCTGCTCGATCAATGGATAAACATGTATTTCTTTTTTGCAGACGTTTTCTTTGCTAACAATTTTCACTGCCATCGACATTCCTTACGACTGTACTTCACGGTCATCAGCGCGATACGAAAACGACCCATCAGCGCCGACAAGCTACACGCCGACCGTCAGCGCCGACCGTCAGCGTGACAGGAAAACCAGCCTTATATGTACTTCAGGTTTCAGCTGCTCGTACGAGACGCTTTTTTGTTGCGATTCGCTAAGGAGTGGGATTCGCTTCCTGCGTCTTTTTTTCCAATCTCTTATGACATGGGAATCTTCAAACGATGAGTGAATAAGAATTTTTTGGGTGAGCGCCGTCCATAATCGGCCTAATCATCACTTCTCATCTCAAGAGATTGAAGTCAAGCGTAAGCCTATATACAATAACAAAAAAAAGTTTGTTGTAATTTTAATCCCATACATTTTAATTGTCATCCTACGGTCAATTTTTTTCAGTTAAAGGCTAATAATATTGCGTTTAATCTATAAAAATCGATTTATATCATTTTTAATACTTTTAGGAAATAATTGCCCTAAAATAAATTAGAAGATCAAACTTGCTACAATTTTTATCTTTACAACTTTTTGTACAGCCTGCAAAAAGTAGAGAAGATAATGACAAAAGACGAAAATTCAAAATGGCAGCTAACTCATCGACGATATTTAGGCACCATTTTAAAATAAAAAGATCAATTTTTTTACTAATACATTGAACTATAAAGAATTAAAACTTGTAATATAATATTGTAAATTTATATACTTTTGGTCTTTTTATAAAATCTGTATTTAATATACATATGTATGTATGCTTTCTTACAGTTCGATTGCTTTTTATTGTGTTGTAATACTGTCAATTTGATATATAATAGTTCAGTTTCCCTATTGATTATTTAAAAAAAAATGGTAGATTCAACATTTACTATATATACCACATTAAAAGAACAAAATGAGAAACGAAAATAATACAATATTTAGAGTAAATAATTTATAAATAATTATAATCGACACACATTAGTATTGTATTTACATCTTTTATTTCATTTATCTTATTTATCTGTGACAATTTTTGTAAATTTGGCAGGCATTTGACAACTTCCAACTAAGCTAACCTTTTGGTTCGACTGATAAGTAAATACCTATTCTTGAGCCTACATCGGATGTCTTTCTGTATAGATACATATACTGCGATATAGCATGGCCTGACAGCTGCTGCGAGTACCCACTGCCGAGTCTCAACTGCAAGAATCCAAAGTTCGACTTAAGGCTTCTGAATTTTTTAAGGTTTGATTTAATTTGTTGGGCAGACCTTGAGATAGACCTTAACCAACATAACATGAAATATTATTCCTGATAAAGTTATAATGAAAATATAAACGTATTTATTGCCTCTATATTATGACAAGTTCTATAAAATCAGTTAGATAAAAACAAAGTTACAACTTTATCTTTTCGCAGTAGTTGCCACCCTACACTAGATAAGTGTAATTGCTTTGTATGCAATAATAAATAAGTGTTAATAACTAAAACTTTTGTAGTTCTATTTACTAAAACGGGAGTATTTTTTCATTGCTAACGCAGACTAAGTCAAAAACAGGGGCTACTTTATTAATAAAACAAAGCAAGTATTTTTAATAATTAAAAGCACCTATTCACATTTTCTTGCATCAAGTATAATTGGAAAGAAAGTATAGATTCTTATGAAAAATATTTGAAGATCTTGTAACTACTAAGGACCCTACATATCAAATGTTCTTATTATACTTTTATATATATCTCCAATCGTGAATATCGTCAAGATTTACAATTCAATTCACGGGTTGATTATCTATACGTTAATTTGTAGGTACAAATCGTAAAGTAAAAATTTCCGAAAACGAATATAATCAAATATAAATATTATATTAGATGTGATTGAGATCAAATCTAAGCGTGTTTGTGATGAAACAAATATGCGAAAGGTTTTATGCATCAACTTGTAGTTTCTGACAAAATTACGAATATCTAAGTAAGTATTATGATTAATTACCTTTTGCGGACCGCTAATAGGATAAGTTCGTAGCTTTACAACGAAATGAGACACGCATTCTTCAAAAGTTATTCACAGTTTTAGACGAAAATGTAGTGACTTCACACGTAAGCGTTTCAAATTGAACTAACAGGCTAGCTGACCCAGAGACTGGACAACCAAGTTATATGATCCATCAATAAACGAAACCGCATCTACTCCGTCGCTTCGGCCAGCTGACGTGGAATTTAAAACAAGCTTTATGGCTTTATGCGTATCCCTTGACCTAATTCTTTAGCTTTTATAACTAACGTTAATTTTAATTGGTGCGATCATTTACTGCTTTTGTTTCTAAAGCGTAAATCAAAATGCGTAATTTAGTTTTAATCAGAATTTTAAATAAAAACTGAAGGAAATTGTTAAGCCTAAATATTACAAAGCCTCAAATTTAATGGAATATTCAGTGATCGATAATGATAGCAACCGAGTGAAGTGACATTTCTAAATTGGGGATTTTAACACTTCCGTCATAAGGTAAGCCTAATTAGAATTAAGATTATATATATGTAAACCTTTGACGCAAAACGCATAATGTAGTTAAAAATTAAATTTCAAGGGCGCTCTCAAATAAGGGCAATTTTTTTTTATTTTGGGTATCATTGCAGAAACATTTTTAATCTCAGTTGAAAACGAGTTTTTAAAATTTTCTACGTCAATAATTCACCATTCGGTAACTCGATAAAGTAGTCTTACCTATACCTGTGTATATATGTATTAATCAAGTTACAAGGCATTGGAGTTCGAAATTCAAATTTTGTATTGTTGTTACTTTCATAGTTTAGACAATAATTATTAACGAATGGTTTTTAAAGAGATCTATCCCTTGTAGTTTTAACATCTCACAAGCCTAATTTTTAATGTACAAACCATTACTAAACAAAAAACTTCAAGAAATTATGCATTGTTTTAAATTTATATTAAATATAGATACTAATACGAAATAAGAGGAATAAGTTTGTACGAAATTCCCTTTTCGCGAATCCGATTCGTACTTACCCGTTTTTGTTTCATTTTATTCAATTACAGTTTTACTTTAAACATATGTGCCAAGTGCGAAGTGTTATGGACGAGGTTCCAAAAATCCTTTTTCTGTGTCTTTATAGTCTAATAATGCCGTGAGGCCTCCGTTTGCAGCAAACGACTAGTTATGTTTGGTATAATTTATAAGCGTAAGCAGGATATTCCTACTTTACTTATGCAGAAATAGATAAACTTAGCGAGAAAAATATATTTAAATTTTTTTATGATGTATTTATACATGAAAATATGTTTTAGATAATTAAAAAACAACCATATTTATAGGAATTATTGATAAGTATTTTTTCCTTTTTTCACTGGTTCGACAAATTACTACAGTGCACCTGATCTACAGTGTAGTCCAAAAACCAAAGCGACTATCAAAAGATTAAAATCCGTTGATAGTCTTCATCGCAATGACGGCCCACATATACCACGACTGAAGATATATGAGTAACTGGATATACACAAGCTGATCCCGAAACGCGACAGGCCAAAGCAAGTCACTATGACGGTGTTTACATTTGTGTGCTGCGGTCATGACTAGTGATGAAAATTCCCGGGTATTTTCATCACTAGTCATGACCCAGTTTGGGCAATCACCCTACCACCATAAAAAGAAAAAAGCTATTAAATAGATTAATACGAGTCGTATGTATCTACGTACATATTGACAAATTTTAGACATTTTAATATATTTTTTAATTTATTATTTGATTCGAGGTTATTTGAATTATCTACACAATGTGCGAGTATTTGCATACCTGTTTTGAAATTAAAATTTATAATATAACAAGACACAGTAACAACAGCTATACTCGCCAATAATTTCTTAAGTTTATCAGTACTAGCTTTAAATAAATACTTACATACAGGATTACTTCACCCACCTATTTCTTATTTATGATTCTTCACAATACTTGTTTACAAATTCAAGTCCAAAATCCTTCTTAATTGAACAACTTCGAATAAAAGGTCGTAAATTCCTTTATATGTGTGTCTTGTAAACAATTACTGTCTAATCAACGTTTCACACCTTCACATGACTGCGAAGTGTTTCAAAAAAGCCGCCGTGTCTCAAAAATAAATCAATATTTAATAGTAAATATCGGTCGTAAAGGCTCGCGCATACTAAATGTTAGATTTTGAGCACTTTGCCTCGGTACAAATAATGTAACGAAGCAGGCAAACACATTGTGTATGCGACTTATTAACAGATCTTTACAATCTGTGAACTCCGAGAAGAAACGACCTATATAACGCGCTTTTTTAATGTAAATAATGAGCTTTATTCTTGGGTATTAAAGTATATATTGAAACAGAATTGGGTTGGATGATCAACGGATGATGCACCCTGCCGCAATTTAGCCGTTCGCGTGGGTTAACGTTTGACTAATTTGTGAAGTGTTATTGAAGGATCATAAAAGTTGATGACGTGGATAGCGGTGCATCAGCTGATTGATGAATACGTGTATCGATTTTATAAATATCTACTTATGACTATTATAATAGGTACCATAATATTTAGCCTACTACTACATAGGTATGCTATAATATATATTGTTATAGGATGTATCAAAGAAAAAATACCGCTTCGTTTTGTGCTTGCTGTTACGAATAGATATATTTATTATAAATACTTTATAATTGAAACTTTTAGTTTTGCTGTCTTTCTTTTTGGCTTTCACAGAAAGATTAGGGGCTAAACTGAGTCCTGATATTATGTTAGCTCCCTAAAACTATCTGAAAACGTAGCTATTTATGGCAATACAAACTATATTGTATTTTTTTATATTATCTAGAAAGTTGATAGTGTAACTACAGAAGAAGTAATTACAGAGTCTAATAAAAATTGTTACAATATCTACATGTCATTTCTACAAGTATCTACACAATATCAGAATCACAATATATATATGCCTGGCGGTGACGATAATTTTTGGTTCTGTTGTTATTATTCAAATTATTATCTAATAATTTTATAAAAAAATATAATCTTTGTTATTAACAAAGTTAATAATTTTTAAAAGAATTTAAAAAGCGATTAATTACTACAGATACATCTTTTATAATATATACTTGATGAAAATAATAATAATCAGTCTAATATTTAATTAATATACTTACATAAGATTGTTTGGAAGCAAATCTGGCAATATACATCTCAAACACTCGCACTTTCTTTCATCAATTTTGATCAAATCTATCTGTTAGGTATAACTTGAATAACGTGCAATACAAGAGAAACCGAAACATCGACTGACCATAACTCAACAGTTTACCTTGAACCCCGTTTTCACTTTTCGTGTACAAATAAACGCATGTTTTATTGTTTTGTCCAGTGTTATGCAAATGAACCAGCAACAGTAGCCAGTTTGTGGAAGGGTTGTCTAAAAAAATCAAGTGAAAGCCATTTGGTGGCATATTGTCACGCGTTCTTTGAACTATTGTGAAGATAAATATTTACGTTACGGCATGCAAAAGATGTTTTTACTATTAACGCTACCGTATCGGCTTTGTTATCACAACATCCCTTTTCACAGCTTTCAGTGTGATTCATTTGGTTTATTAGTTTATTGTAGAAACTTGCACTTTTAGCTTTGTTAAGACATTTTGTTGAAAAGGACAATGTCATAAAATATACTACCAATATTATCCTTTGATTTATTTTATTCACTCCGGTGATCAAGTTTTCATATTAATTCATTACTTTTAACTTACGAAACGCTAAAATGACACTGTAGCGAGTATGTAGTAGTAATAATTGCTTCAGTAACTTTCAAAACAAATGATAGGCTTTATTATTTTCTGTGCAGACTAAAATTTTACAATGGACATTTACATATATCTACTTATCCACTATTTCATATTTAGCATATTTCCTAAAATAAATTAAAAAAAATACTGACATGACGTTTCTATGTTCATACCTTCTTGGAATAAGACACGTGATCTTATACCTTAAATATTTTAGGAATGTTACTAAATATACAACAATATTATCATATCTTGGTTTAGTTAGTCAGCTTGTAGAGAGCGGTAGCCGTTCGGTATTAAAGTTTACGACAGGGATGCGAGACGTCATAAAACTCGAGATAAATCCAATCGGGTACCCAAGAAAAACAATCCACTTCGTTCCGAAATTACTCGAGATAGGGACCGGCTGAGAAGGATTTCTGAATTACGATTAATATTAAAAAGTTAGACAGAGATCTTTAGATACCGCTTCAGCTTTACCGAGTAAATTAGTTTTCTGAGTGAACCGTTAGTAAATTCTGAAATATACAAGTATATACTTGCTCTCAACCCCTTCATTCTTAGCAGTAGACAAACTCTTTGAAAGTAAATGATCTAAAAACCGTTTTCAATAACTCAGATTCCTTTTATATAAGAAAGAAGTTTTAGTTTTCTATATCCCTTTCAGGGTAAGCAGAGTTATGTTAGTGGTCTTATCTACCAGCCATTTTTGCGGATGTATATCGAGTATATTATTTTTATATGTAATAAATAATCTAATTGCTCTGATAGCTATTACAGAGATATATTTACACGCTTATTAAGCGTGTTGAAGTTTGTATACCTATCAGCTGGAAAGGTGCAACGCCTGGCTGACAATTAGCGGCGTACTTTGCAAACAGTCAAGCCGTCAACATTCCTACTTTATATGTAGTAAGTACAGTTAGCAAAACAGGCATAAGATATTTTTTCAGTCAATATTGTTCATTCTCTAGCAGCAGTTACTAGATGGCTCCTAACACGGATCGAGTATTCTTTCCTTTTTCTTGATTCTTTCTTATTTGAATCCATATTATTGGGAATTAATTCTGTTAAATCGGCCATGAAATATTTTCGACAGAATGATGACAATGACTCTCAATGAATTTTCGTTTCTAGACGATCACCACCGTTTTGACTACACTGTAAGCAATTGCCATGAGTGTTTTTGTAATGAGTACATTGTAATAATTTTAACGAGAAAGTTTATAAAATATTTCGTTCAGCAATACTCTTTGCTACTTACTTTAGATTATATTATCTGAGGCAATTTTAAATGTATGTGAATAGCAGTTTTTTTCCTATCAAAATATTTAGTAGCAATTTGTATATTATTCATGTTTTGTAATTAATTTTTGCCATCGTATAAGTAAATGTCATACCCAAATCTATAACATAAGGATGTTTTTATTATTAGGTAAACCCTTCTTTTCTGACTGTACTGACGGTACATTATGCCAGTTACTTTGCAGTATTAAACTTTGCCGAGTCAATATACGATGGAATGTGGCACGCGCGCTCATCTCGCCGTTCGGAATGTACCACCGGCGAACATTCATAACTTCCTAGATGTATTATATGAAATAGAATATCTACTCTTTTCACGCTGGATAACAAAATATGATAAAACTCGCCAGCCAACAACCTAACTATGTTTAATAATCTTTAACATAGTCTACGCACTAAGTGCTTTGGTAGAGGTAGATATTGCAGGTTGGCGGTGTGCGCGTACCCCAGCACATCGCCCACCTTTGAGGAAGACTGGACGGAAGTATTCCCTCTGTCTCCCGTATTTGAGGAGGCACACTTAAGCCCACCGCGCGCCGGTCATAGTAGAGTGAGAGTCCGCGCCCACGGTCGGCGGCCACGCAGATGAAAAAGTACCTAAGAGTTTTCACAATGGCTCTGAAGGTCCTATGTAGAATTTTTCTCCTGAATTAAAATAAATAAAAGGTATTGCAAGTTGGTTGGTGTGACAACAATGACTTGCAATGTATTATATTTTATTGTAGGTTCCCTTCTTTCTGTTTCTTGGAGATGGTGAAGGTTCGAGACTTTCATTGTTCTATTTACTTTATAGATTTACTTACTATTATATAAATAAAGTAATTTGTAAATAAATGCATTTTAAATTCAATCACTTGTTTTATTAGCTTTTCATTCTGAATTACAAGCTGAAATTTTTTTCCGTGCTTACTTGTGTAAAAAAAAATTAAGTATCTATCTATGTGTAAAAGAAAATGCTTAATATATTAATTTAATTACTCTTGTTTGTGCAAACTATTTACAATGATTAATTGTGTATTTTAGTGTCACAGAGTCGTGTTCAGTGGCATTTGAAGAAAATTTTTGTATAATAATAAAAAATATTATCTGATAGTTTGAAAGGCAAAGATATATAAAAATATTATTAAAAATCGTGTTATGTACTGGTGGAACCATTATAAATAAATTACCTATAAACAGGCTCTAGTTTACCCTCAATCTCACCCAATGGGGAATAAATGTGGTGTGGTATAGGCGTATTTTTTCAACAAGAAAAGATTCACTTTTCACAAGAAAAAAAAAAGGTTTTTAAAATTCTCATTCTTTTATAGATCCATCAATTTTATAATAATTAAGAGAACAAATCCTGACATATTAATAGGTGTTTGGCATATGATGATGTCCTAGCCGGATTCGGCCACGGCGACTGTTTCAACACCGATTAAGAAATTCGAGGTCCAGTTTTCGGAAACAGTCAATTGCGCAGGAGATATTTAAGTGCATAGCTGGACGCGCAGCCAGAAAAGCACTCTCTCGTCCGAGCTCCCTCAGGCCCGATGGAAAGGAGAACCAATACGATCGGGAGGGAGCGGGATGCAGGTTTGGTCGAGTTTTCCTTCTCTGAACACCTGGTTGAATTGCGGTGTTAAAGAGATACCTTAGTCGCCTTTTACGACACCTCGGCAAGAAGAGGGGGGTGCTATTCTATTCTGCCGGCAGCCACCACGGCATATACTTCAAAGGCAAATACATATGTATTTAATCCTCCGTAATTTAAATTTCAAGCATTCTAATGAAGTCATCATTTATGGATAAGGTCACTTAATCAAGAAACGACATTTCGAACGAAAACACTATTTCAACAATACCTATTGATCTATTATAAAGACAGCAGGAACAATATTGGACGACAAAGGTGATAACATTAGTAAAAATAAATTTAAAATTGTTAGCCAACAAAAGTTAGCCATTAAAAGCGTACAAACACCATCTAAGAGAGACCGCCGCGTACCTACGTGATAACAATCTTTTTAATTCAAACCTCAATTACATACAATAAAACTAAAGCCTCGAGCTCATTTTTCAAAATAAAATTTTGAATAAAAATCACGTGTGTGTTTTGCTGACAGCTGAAACAATTAAAATATCATTTAAGTACCTAAGTGCCCGTCGTAAGTTTTTTGTTTACCGTTGTTGGTTTCATATCTATTTAATTAAACGAATTTTTATGTGAATAAGTACATTAATTATAAACGTACGAATTATTTACGGCTTAAAAACAAGTCAGACGTTGTTGGTTTTAACACTTTTATTAAAAAGAGCTTCTAATTAATGTGCTATTACGCATATTAAATTAACATTGTACCACCTTAATTAATATAGGTAGGTATTACTATTATAAAAAATAAATAATTCATATTCACTGACTTGTAACATCCTGGACTATGAAATAGGGCAGTCGCAGGGTAAATATGGTAATAAAGGTAATGAATGGTCAATCTAATCTCAGTACCTATACGCTCAGATACTTATTAAAAAGTCTCCTTTCTTTTAATTTCTAATATGATATTAGTGTAATAACATATGGCGCAGTCGGTAGGATTGCCTTTATTTCCAATATTTTTCACTGTTAATAAAAAAATTAAATACGAACATTAATCAGTAGCAAAATTGCCAAAGACACACAAAAGACGGACAGGCCTATAAGAAATTTCTTGAATACTGTTATCTTAAAGATTCCAATTATTCACTTGTCTTCTGGTAATATCGCTAATGACTTTGAAAAATAAGACAAAAGGGATCTAGATACATACTTGGTAAATTTGGAACCAGAGAAGCCGAGACAGCTCACTATTACGGTTTTAGAAGCTATTAATTGTGATCACAATTCAGTCGAGTATAGAAGCCTTACCACCCCATATTTCCCCCTCATGTCTAATCGTAATCTAATTATACTTGTAAATAAGTATAATTTGAGTCTTGGGACATTTAAATACATAGATACCTACACGGTAAGGTTTTCAGAAATAAGTATGTATATCAACAACGTGCAGAATTGGCACATTTAAAATGTGGTGCATGGTGGCCACACAAATTTCTTGACACTAAGCAACTGACAATAGAGAATCTACAATGTCTGTCTTCAGTTTGTCAAAATCGTATATTACATTAATTAGTTTACGTTGCATGTAGAGGGACTGGAATTCCGGAACGGTTGAGGATAACTGTGAAGAAAGAGAGAAAAACAAACCCTGGAGTCTTAAGTTGTGTTCGGATAAGAAGGCTTAAAGAAAGTAAGATTCGATCTGCGATAAGCTTAGTATAATAGCGAAAAATGCTTGACATAAGCGTTTGAAATATCACGTCAACACGTTATATCAATTCCATGCAATTCAAGCCTTAGAATAGTTGGAGCTTCCCGTTAGCGCCACGCTTCACCAGGCATCCAAGTGGAACTAATGGATACGCTAGTTTTTTTCTATATGAAAGAAAGACAAACAAATGAACACCCCACTTGATGGCAAGCGGTTACTGTCGCCATAGAACAAATGCAACACAATAAGTATCATCATTGCCTTGTTAGTTTAAAAGAGCGTATTTCATTTTTTTTTTAAAAGCTCTAAGTCATACTCAAGAGGAATCACACCACCTAGAAGACTTACAACCTTAACTTGTGCGATAAGAAGTTTTACGAAAGATATGATTGGGAACCACAGCCGTGAGTGACCGATGAGGAAGGATACCTATATCAATTCGGACTTTGAGTACCCAAAAAAAAAAAATAGTTAAGGCATATATTTTCTACATAACTTTTATATTTATTTAGGTATGACTCGGCGTGAGAGCTTATACCAAGCCGCTTTTGACAATATCAAATAATTATTTACACACCGCATTAAAGTAAGATACGAAATTTTTTATAACGGCAAATTGTATGCATTAAATTTCGATGTAGTCGGGAGAAGCGGAACTGATTTTACTGCAGCAATTTGACTCAGATTACATTTAGTTGTCTACATGAATTTCGCAAAATATTTATTTATCCAATTAAGGCAAGCTAAAGGAGAGGACAATAAATTATAAAAGTAGCAATCGTGCGCGAAAGTCGATACGTAAATACTGGTACTTATATGTCATTTTAATAAGTCTGAAATTCATTAATAATACAGCAGTAAGCAAATTTCATCGCACTGCTTAAATATATTTATGCCTTTTGGAACTATTAGAGATCCACCTTTCATTGTAGACTTATCAATTATGACTGTCTGTGATTGTGATTGTTTTTACAAATAAAATTTTGTTTGATAATCAAGGGTATAGATACCCACTTACTTAAGATTATTTTCTGTTTCACAAATAGGTGTCAAATAGTAGGTAGGTTCATTGATAGCGCCACCGATTTGTAGATACGTGTTTATTAAATTAACAAGTTGTAAAAGTTGTTATATGAACGTAGGTAGCTTTTGTGTTGTAAATCACGTTAGTCTGAGTAAATACTAAGTTTCTAAAATAACTGTTTATTATAATAATAATTTTTAGACGTTTTTTCAATAATTTAAATTGGAATTTTATACTGTATTGTTAGCACAGAGAGTACAGTTTATACTTTTAAGAATACATACTAAATGCATAGACAACAACCCACATAAGCACTTTCTAAATAACCGGATTGTCAAAGGACGGAATGATCTCCCAGAAGACGTAATCTAAGCTTTAAATGTGACCCCATTTAAAAACCGTCTGGACAAATACCATCTCAATCACAAAAAAAGAAAAATAAAAAAAGTGAAACAGGATACATGTACTTACAGTTGTTTAAAATGTTTTCCTGATAAATTAATGAAAACCTAGACTCAGACCAATAACTTGTAAACCCTACAAACATATTTTCCCTTATGGCCAGTGGCGAACATCTTATAGAATTATAAAAAAGGCATTATTTTGTTATACATGGATATTTTATACATACATAGATTTAAAATTTTGTCCAATTTAGATTTTGAGTCTTCTATTCTGCCAGTCACCAGATTTCAAGTCAATATATTTATTAAATCACCAAAGAGAACAAGGTATTTGTTTTATGGATTGTGTGACACTGCCTATCATTGTAAACGTAGAAGCCAATTGTATTATTACGCCAACTGAAGGAGGAACATAGATATGTATTGTAATATATCTCTGCTCACGTTGAGATGGATTTAGAGGGACGGTATATTACTATTAATCATAATAAATATGTCATGTATTATTCTTGAGAACGAAAATCAGATGATTTTTTTATACTGTTTCCAAAAAATTACTACACCTTACCTGATGAAAGTAAGGACAGCGATTACCAAGGAACGAGAATTCACTGATAGTCATTATCTTCATGTCGGCCCACATAAACCACGACAGAAGGACTCTAGCTATATGAAAAACTGGACGTACACAATCTGATCTCAAAACGCGGCAGGTCGAAGCGACTCGATATGACAGTCTTTACTACTGTAGGTATTGTAGTCTTGACCTAGTTCGGGCAAGCGCCCTACTATCTTCAAAATACCTGTAGATGTGCTGCTGGTCTCTTTGAGTTCACCGTACAAGCGTAAAGTGGATACAATTTTTTATATCTCTGCTTATTCTAAAGGGACGAAGCATGACAATGTATTTATTGTATTTTTAACTAAAATAAAAATATATTGTAAAATTAATTTAATTAAAATTGCATAGAGTCAGTATATTTGCATACCGTGATAAAGAGGCATAATGTGACAACGGACCAATTGAAATTAACGAATATTTTTGATATACTTAAAAAGCATTTGTATTTATTTCATAATGTACTGCAGGTGTATTTACTTAGGTACTCTGATAAAAAAAATAAAAAGTCCCGTGAGGGTCGATGAGACATTTCCCGGGCTCCGGTTACCCAACGAGGGATGAACCGGCGCGCGCTTCTCCGGCGCGCGCTAAAGCCGTGTGTTAAAGTTGCTAGCCCCGCCCGCCCAGAGCGCACATAACGTCGATCGCCTCCGCCGAGGCCAGCCGCGTCCCGCCGGCGACCATAAGCGCGCGCGACCATAAATAGTGCACATAATTAATTTACAACACCATTAAAAGTGATGATACTAGTTTATCGACAGTAAACTTGTGCAATGTTGTGATCGCGTGTCGCAGGTAAGTGATAATTGCTCAGTCGCATGCCGCGGTGTTTGTGGAGCAAATAGAACCACCGAGACGCACCAAAACAAAGCTCCGGCCCCTTTCGTCTGCGTTTGACGGATTGAGACTTCGGTGAATTTCTTGTACGGTTGAAAATTCTCAGTCACTCGTAATGTTTTTTGTTTAGACTGATCACGTATTTTTGTTGATTGCTGCAGAGCACGATATTGTTTGATCAATCGTCACATTGAACTCAAAAATATAGTGTAAAATTTAAATTTATGTATGGTCGTATGGCTATAATATTTTACTGGGTTAGCAAATATTGCGTTTGATATTATATAAATCAAATGTATTAGTTAGATACTTACATATACAAAACTTACCTAGAACTCCTAGCTTACCTAGGATGATATATTTTGCATTTGTATATCGTCCGAATTTGATTGTTATGATATATATTATAAGTATAACTAAATGGATTCTTAGGGTATTCTACTTTGAATATAATCGAACTACATACCTACATGTGTACAAAGTAGTGTATCCATAGGTGCCTGCTTTAATTATATTTATATTATTATCATTATTTATTTCAGTTTTTTTGTCAAGCAGGAATAGATCAAAATTTTTAAAACTATTTGGCGCATGAAGTGCTATTGCTTTTATTATAGATAGAAATGTACTTATTAAGTCCAATTTAACTATACCTTATTAATGGGATGTATTATTATAGCTGATTTTTAGGTGGGTCACAATGAAATATCAATACATTATAGTTCCTGCAATATCAACATTTTTGTAAAAAAGAGAGATTCTAAGAGTCTCAATGATCATTCTGAAATCGATAAAAACAGTGGTGAAGCTATTTATCTGCCTATTAAATGCTGTAGTTTACATGTTAGGTAATAAATTAGATTAATATATAATATGTTAATTTCTTATTCAAATAAATGAACAAACTTAATAAATTTTTAATATTTTATAATAAGAAATATGTTGATATGCAAAGCAGAACGGCATTGTACCAAACTCGACGCAGATAATCTATACGGAAACGCAAGGCTAAGCCTGACGCTAATTGTATAAAAAACCTGTATAACAGCTGCGTTGCTATTATAGTGCAGAGGTAGATTATTAAACTTTATGATAAAAAATATTATATTATAATATTAGATATTTACTTGTAAGAAAATTTTATTTGAATTCTCTTACAATTTGCAATAAATATAATTAAAGTTTATGTGTAATTGGATACTCATAATTTGTATTTACTTAGCGTTAACTTTGTGATAAAGAACATAGTTATCATGGCGTTCAATTAATTACATAACTACTTTCATCTCTTGATACTCTCAAATTATTTCAACTTCCTATGTTTTCTTAAATTTTAAGTAATTTGAATAGTTATTATAGATAATTTCACATTGATAATAAATTGATAATTCGCCTATGTCAGGTTTTTTATTTACTGGTGTTGGTATCAAGTATATTGATATTGCTATAAAATATGGATTTTTTAAGTTAACCTATTTACCTTTAAATGTTTATATAAAGCCCTGTCTAGATACACGTGTATATTATATCTGCTCGATGTAATAGCCAAGTGTGAGTTTTTCCGAGATTTATTTGCTGAAATTTTTTACTTTTTACAAATTTAATTATATGACATTCTTATCAGCGCCACCACCAGATATTTTGATAAACGTTAATTCCATACATTTTGATATAAAAACAAGCATTATCATTTATAGAGTATAACTTTGTCTAGGGCTCATGAGTATTATATTGAAAAAGCGTATTATTACTCGTACAAATAGGAAACCGCGACAAGCATAGTACATACAGATGATGATGATGATGTCTTAGCCGGATTTGGCCACGGCGACTGTTTCAAAGCCGATTAAGAAAATCAAGGCCCAGTTTTCGGAAACAGTCAATTTCGCAGGAGATATTTAAGTGCATAGGGTAGGGCGGGGCTTAAAGGTCCAATTTGACTATTTTTAATTATACTGTTGAAACCGACCTTACTATATCAAAATATATTATACTATTCAAACAAACAGTTATCTGATTATGTTTAACTCAATTTTTAATTGAATTATTATAATAGAAATATGTGTTTCTACAATTTTTCTTGAACTTGGCGTCTGTCCCTTTTTACCCCATAGTAGGGGTAAAAAGGGACAGGCAGGAGGCAAAAAGGTCCAATATTTAATTTTTATTTAAAAATGAATTTATGCAACTAAAACAATGTTTGGTTCAATAAAATTCAGTCGTTTATATTTATTCCAAATACAACATGCCAAAAGTATTACAATTTTTAAACAAAGAAAAAATCTTTATTATTATTCCCAGTTTCATATTATTGAAAAAGTCTCTATTCTAAAGGAAAATATTTGTTCACCGGATGTCATTGATCCAACATTTCGCTTCCTTTAGCAGCAACTATTTTTGATGGTTTGGTGACGGTGGATACACCAGTTTCATCCGCATTCTATGTGAAAGAAGCTGTAAATTTAAATCGGTCCACTACGTCAGCTAATTTAGTGTAAAACTCTTGCACATTAAACTGATTGAAAGACGTAGCTCTGCTAAGGCTAGTCGCTTCAGGTTTTCTTATGGAGAGACTTGAATTACGTTTGAGAAAAGCAGACATCCAATCTCTACCGGCCATTTTATTTGTATGCTATGTTTTTGGTATTTTTATTTTATATTTAATGGCACAGTCAAAAGCCATGCGACGAACTTCTTTAGGACCTATGCCGTGGAAAATTTGTGCAAGTTTGAGCAAGTATTCTGTGAGACTGACTTCTTGTTCTTTATTAAATATCTGCCGTGGAGAACCACAGCCAAATCTCAAATTATCAGGGTCATTCTCCATTCGTTTAATAAATCTTGCCAATGAAGTTTTACTTAATTCAAAGTCACGACACACCTGTCTCAATGATTTATTTTCATTGATAACTAAATCTGCTGCACGTTGCATCAACTCAACAGATTTAGTACCACAATCGCATTTTCTTTTATAATTGCGCATACTGAAACAAGAAAGTCTTTATTAATCAACATCATAATAAGGGGCTAAAAGGTCCACATTGGACCTTTTTACCCCAACAATGTGTAAAAATTTTTAGAGGTTATAACGAAATTACCTCTAAACCTAGCCCAAAACTAATAATAAATCGTGAAAAACAAATAAATTAAGTACACTGATAAACTATGTTTAGGTGTGATAAACGAAAAACAACTGCTCGAAACTAAAAAGAATAATGATGAAAAAATTTACTTACGTTGAAATTTTTAGGCGTAGTCGGATAACTCCGGTTAGAGACGTTGCTCGACTGCTGGCGATGCCTCGTTAAGCCTCTCATGTTCCCTTCATTCCGCGTACTTAGTTAGAACGAACGATATACCACTAGTTTTTTAGATACTTATGGTGGACCTTTATACCCGCGGACCTTTAAGCCCCGCTCTACCCTAACTGGACGCGCAGCCAGAAAAGCACTCTCTCGTCCGAGCTCCCTCGAGCCCGATGGAATGGAGAACCAGTACGATCGGGAGGGAGCGCGATGCAGGTTTGGTCGAGTTTTCCTTCTCTGAACACCTGGTTGAATTGCGTTGTTAAAGAGATACCTTAGTCGCCTTTTACGACACCTCAGCAAGAAGAGGGGTGCTATTCTATTCTGCCGGCAGCCACCACGGCTACAGATACTGTAATCGGATCTAGCAAATGATACATATGTGTACCTAGCGTTAAAAATAAAACCTCATAATATAGTCCGAGGCCATAAGTTTTGCTCTAAGTGAAAGATTGGTCATAACATTTAATAAAGATCCTATAATTGGCTACAGTGCAATAGATCACAGGTTTCAACTTGCCCGCAACTCGCTATATTTACTTATAAAAAATATATAGTGTCAAATATTTTTTACAAAGTCTACGTTAACAAGTAACAATGTATTATTCATATGCGCTTGTTAAATATTTTCGTGACCATGACTTGTATTATACCAATTCAAAACACAAAGGAAGCAATATCAAAAGATATTCACGATATCTTTTGCTACCGATGCAAATCAAGTTATTTTATTACAAAAATATTAAGAATAAAGTAAATTGATATAAACTGATTATTTTGGGAATGATACTGCTTGCGTTCTTAGATTTGTCCTTCGATTTTTGTTTTTCTGAGGTTCGTTCAATTTGCGTCATGTTTGGCTTCTAGTTTGTTAAAGACAAGTTAACGTACTCGTAATACTCAAAAAGAAATAAAAGAGGCAAATTGACTTGCGGCCGCGCGCGGTAAGTAAGTAAGTCATTGAAAACTATAAATTACATAATATATATTTAATTAGTATAACAGTATGGAGTATAATAGTACCCATATAAATAGTAATCAATTTTTTCTGTTGTATAAATTGTCTCAACGTAAAGGAATGAAGAAAATATAATTATCTATCTTTATATGGTAAATAATGTCTTAGTAAACGTATTGTAGTGTTTGTAAGTATGCGTAGTGGGGATAAGCCACTTCGCAAACGTTGGCAGTAGAGGGGACAGTATTGTGTGAATAGAATAAAAAATTTTGAGGTGATAGGGCGATTTTCATAATTGCGTCATAACCACAGTACATAAGCATAAAGACCGTCATAATTACTTACTTTGACCTGCCGCGTTTCAGTATCAGTTTGTGAACAGGCAATTATTCATACATCTAAAGACCTTTCGTAGTGGTGATATATGTGGGCTGACATAGCGACAACGACTATCAACAGAATTCCACCTTTTACTAGTCGTTATTGTTTTTGGACTAAGCTGCGGTTTTTATCAGGTGCAATGTAGTCACTTTTCAAGCCAGTATAAAAAATAAAATAAAAAACCAAAACAGTGGCTATGACGGATTTCCCAATGCTTAGGGAAATATAACAGTCTATAAATACAGAGCTTACTTAGAGTGAGGTCACTTACTTGTATTTACTTATGTAAAACTCAAAACATATTATATTAATAAATCAAATTAAAAGCTTTATTAGTATCCGTTGTTTATACAGCTATTGTTGTTGTGTTAAAGTTAGTTATTTACAATTCAGAAATGCTTTAAGGCTTAGCTTTGGATGGGTAACAACATAAATAAGTCGCTCATATCAAGTCTGTTACCTATTAATATTAATCTCCTGGTGTAGATTACCCTCAATCGAGACCTCAATATTCATGTTTTATAAAAGTCATGTAATTTAAAAATCATAATTATTATTGAAAGAAAATTCTATTGTTAGTGTTAGGAGATATAAAGGACTATAAATAAAATTGTTAAACTACTTAAAAACCATCATTGCTAATGCAAAATATATGTACCTAATAAGAAAATAATTTTAGGTAAGTATATATAATGCAAGCAGCGTTTGAATATCATTAAAAATACCTATTGACATGGCATGTTCTTTAAAATAATAACTACCTAGAGGATGTGAATTATTTCGGTCTAAACATCACGGACATAGTTCGCTAAATGAATGACACTAGCCGTAAAGACATAATGGCCTAACGTTGATTCACCCACGTGCGCAAGTCCGTTCAAAACTAGTTAATCTTCAACAACAATTATATTCTTTATGTCTATTAAAATAAGTGTCATAACGTATTGGCATTGTTGAACACGAGTGGATTCAGAGACATGCAGTTTATTACACTTTATGCCGCTCAACATAAAACTAGACACCCAAGTAGTGGATTAGGAACAAGAAATCCCTGCTGGTTGCGCAACATTGACGCCGTAAAGCAATTCTAATGCCGGGAGGTCAATTTTTAAACGGAATTTATAAGCATCTAGAGTAGCGTTTACGATATGTTGTTATTATTACAGTTTTACATATGAATGTTGAGTGTTGTAAAAGTTTTGATGCAGCATATTTGTGCTTTTATGATATGGTTTGTTGAAATTGATTGGACTAGGCAATCGTTTAGCTACGCTTTGTTGAATTTTAAGACTTATTGATTTGTGTTTATATTGTATTTACACTTTTTTATGAATTTAATACCAAGGCAGCTATATCTTTTACATAATAGCTACCTAAAATATTATGTTTTATTATAGTGGATAAGGTACTAACTTATTGGTTTGGTAAGTACACTATATCTGGTAGGTTTAAATTACTCCATAACAAAATGTAACATAATAAGTAATTTTGTTCAGAATAAAGATCTTAATATATTTTTAAGATATAATTTGTTATTTTATTAGTTAATTAAATTGGGTACCTACAGGTTGATCAACATAAGTCTTGGCTTCGCTGCTGAAGAGTTCGATGCCTCTAATGTAGAGGTCGTTTGATATTTTACTAATTCTCTAAATAAATAATCAGTTTAGATGAAGTCATCCTATTTATCAATTATTTTATCGATATAAATTGATGTAATAAAATCATATCAGTATCTATAATATTTCCTAACATAATTAGGTACAACAGGAATTTTATAATAACCAAGCCATTTTAAAACGAAACGCAGTAGTTACCAATCAGTAAAAAACATTTTAATGATATGCATTGTTTAATCAATAGTAGTAATAAACCACATCATAGGTAATTACATCGCGTAGTGAGTGTAAATTTGTACTCGTACGATGTTATTTCGGAAAAGAATCGACATTTAAAGCAGTGAAACTGTGGTTTCTAATCAATATCCAATCAGTGGTCGGCAGTAAAGTTAACTAAGCGGGAAATTAACTGAGCCGACGCTGGGAGCTGTCTGTGTAATTATTTATATACCTACTGTATCCACAATACACTTCCTACGTCTATTAAATGAGTTTATTCTATATATATATTTGTTTATTTAACGTAAATAATTTATTACGCCATAAAAAAACCAGATTAGAAGATAAATATATAGGTAAATATCAGAAACAAAATTTAAAACTAGGCAAATGTTAATTTTAGGATATAAAAATTTGAGTCCAAAAAGCTTTCTTATAAAAAAAAAACAGTTTTGCGGGTATCACATGAAGTATACCTATTTTCTAGGTTTTACTTATGGCTATAATAAAATATTGGTTTTCCAAAAAAAAAAGACATTTTATAGTTCAGATGTATTTATTAATCATTATAATAACGGGTTGCTACCTGTAAGTTACGTTCGCCGGGTGCCGAGGAAGATGGCTCAGCCTTGCCCATGGCACTCGGCAGAAGGTAGGTGGAGCACCCCGGGGGTTTTAGTCGGTGCAAGTTCGACACACCGGGGGGCGACCCTTACTGCCTCCTGAAGGTCCGTTAGGGAATTCCCCGGGTTACCAAAAAAAAAGTTGTAAGTAACGTGTAATGGCGTAAATCGATGTGTTAAGTCTCAGTGGTATCTATATTATGGTATATTTAAAAAAAAAACTTTTTATGTAGAGTAAAATACAATTTTGTGGCCATAAATATAAATACTATTATGGAAATAGCTTATTCATGATAATTCATAAACACTACTTTATTTTAGTCTAAATTAGTAACGGGCAAAATTTTCCTACGCGAGGTAACATTTACAAAACATTCAATGGAGGGCCAGTGTTCTAAATTTTTTAATGCAAGAAATACAAATATTTATTGAAACATCAGAAGTTTCAAATTGTTCCCCAAATCTCAAAAAAAAAAAAGAAAACCAATTGAAGCAATGGACGAAACGGACGAATTTCTTGATTACCGATTTATTCAGAGCGGGAAAACCCTCTATTTGATAAATTTGTTATTTCGTGATTTATATAATGTTGTTGTTGATTAAGAGTACCTAGTCAGTAGAAGGATTGCCGCAGGCTGCAACCGTTCACGAGCTGTAATTGTAGTTTCCCATCACAGCGGCCTTTGATAAAGTAACACATATACATAATAATACATTTCAAAATGTCACATCGTAATTTTATATCAATTTCATGAATTTTATACACTTCTATTGGTGTTATCGCTGATTAATTGTTGCTTTGTCTAAGCTCCCTGGTGTAAACTTTGGACTATAGGTACTACAAAATAAGGTTTACACTGGGTATTATTATATAAACTTTCATTTTCCAAACAATAACTATTCACATCCGTAAGGGAAAGCATTATTATGTATTTTGTCCTATTAGACTAATACAAGGAAATCAGTAATAATTTAGATAATATACAAGCATATATCTAACTATTGTCGATATTTAATACACCTATTAACAAGATATTAATATCTGTAAGTAGGTATGTATACAAATTCCTTAAATTCAATTCTATTGTGGTCTTTCATGTTCAAATCTCAATTTCATTTATAAATAGGTAACCATTCATGTTTAATTTATGGACCGTATTGCATTTATGTTTAGGTTGTACATTTCATGACAATTAGAGCTTAAAGAAACTTATGTTATGAAAACCATAATAAAATCACATTGGAATACAAATACTTAGTGCCTAATCAAAATTTTGTTTTTTCTTTTTTTTATTCTCGCCATTAGTTTTGTATCACATTAGTACTCCTTTACAAACAAGAGTTCTACATAAAAAACACTTTTTTTTTTCGGCATGTACTACGTTGGTGGCCTGGGAAAGACCTTCACAACAAAACCGGGCTTGGTGGGCGAACGCAGAGGGCGCTCAGCCAGCGAAATTTATGGGTTGGGCGGCTACGCAAGGGCACCCCTGTGGGTACGGATCTCGACTTGGGCGGCCGGCCAGTTGAAAAACGAACCTAACGGTGATCTACCAGCATTTCGGAAGCGACTACCTTGAGAAGAAACGCCGAAAGAAACTCAAGACTGCGTCGGAGTGAAACTGCGTTATTTAAACAACAGTTGACGGACCTATCCTTAATCGTCGTCGTCGGCGCTGCCGGCGACGACGGTGTCTCGGAATGTGACGAGTGCTTGTGTGTACCTCGTTGTTGATAGGATCGGCGTTTGCAAGGGCCGCGGTAATTGAATCGACGGGATCCAATAGGACATGACGCGGGCGGCGTAGTTTGCGCGCGATGCCGCTTTTCGGTATGTAATCGCAGGCACTGCGGACTAAACGATTAGGGTGATGCTGCGCCTTGTCGAAATATAAAATACTCTAATCAAAAATAGCTAACAATATTTAGTCTATAAGTCATACAAACACTCGTTTCCCGAGGATCGAAGCCACGACCCTGGTACAGAAATTGATTGCTCAGCCAATACGTTAATCTAGTTATTACAGTCCGTGATAGAAAAAGATGTACAAAGAACTCTTATTAAGAGGAAGTATTTTCGCAATATTTTGAATTAGGTACCAACAGAGCCTTCTTATCTAGTTATCTAGTGCATAGATAAGTTAAAGATGATTATATATACAACTTAAATAATATTGCCTAACGTGTATCTAATCTAATAGGTAGTTAAAATATTCTTTAATTTTTTTATCTAAATAGGAATAATCCCAGATACTTTAATGCCTGCCTACCTTTTAAGTATTCTAGAAACATAGGTACCTACTTTTAACTTAGCTAATAATGTATACTTATTTACATAAAGTTAAATACATTAACGAGTCTTATGAGCGAAGTAACTTGCTTTTAATGATGACTCGAAGTTTCGGCCTGGTTACGGTCATAGCGATGAGCAGGCTGACGCGCCACGGAGTTCTCATCGGAAGCGAGAAATTATTTCTTCTATCCTCCTTTATTCTTGATAATTTGAATAGTCACGACATACAACAATCACAGTTTCAGCATTCTTACAAGACGATACAAAACAAGGTCCTAGTTAAGATTAAAAACGAGCGCATAAGACCCGTTAGTTTCTGTAATGTGTAGAAAATGCGAAAGTTTAAAATGTGTTGTAATAGTAAAAACATTTTAACGTTTATCTAAGTAAGTAGGGACCTATGAATTATTTATCGATAGTCAAGATTCCAAATGCAGTAAAGCATAGAGGAATGCGGCAAACTGCCAATAATACCCGACGTTATGAACTTTTGAGTCTATAAATCCAAGGAATGACTCTAAAGGCTGGTTATTCCTCATAAACGTTTACAAATAGACAGTAAAAGTGTAGTTGGCGGTTTGTCGAGTTCTTACAAATTATTGGCTTTGATTTTAATGATAGGACGTACCTTCTTTTATATTTATGCCGCAGAGGATTAATACGTATAAGGTTTCCTCAGATTAAACTGCCTATATCTTCTAGTTTGTCAAGTTCCTGGCAACAGCCCATCGCAGTTGAGAACTGATGTGAATAGTCATGCAGTTTTGCTCATGGAGCTCCAAACTCAATTATGAAGATGACACACTGTGATGATATTATGACAAGTTTAGGAACCTAAACTTTTGGCTAACATTCATTGTACATTTTATACAGACGGGTTATTTTTTTTACTAAATTCTTTAGATAATGAAGAAACCTTTAGGTGATAGGGCAATATTTAAACAGAGAGTATACCTACATTCTCTATTATCATTTGCCGTATTTTATCATTAAAACACTAGACGTCGTGTCTGGCACAGTCCGTATGTGGTGGACGTTCCTTATGTCTACACGAAAAGATTGGCTTCTGCATTCATCATCCGAATGGCTAAGATGTGTAATATCCTTCCAGCGGTCATATTTCCGTGTTCTTATGACTTGGAAGCCTTTAAGAGAAGAGTGAATAGTTGTTGGTTGAACGGACGCTATCCGTCGTCGGCTTCATCTTTTTCTTCCACCAGATGTGATTGAAGTCAAGCGTACGCCTGTAAATAATTTGAAAAAAGATTAAACGGTTAATCATCTCAAAATTTGATGGGTGTTACTATGAACCCTAAATAATAACAAAATTATTATAAACTAATTTAATTAATATTAACAAGTAGATAATATTAAGATTTACAATACTGCTCGTAGTAAAGACAAACAAAAAGGGGGATCATGGACTCTATAATCTATGCTCTAAACATATCTTTCCAATGGTTACACACCATGATTCAAATAAGTTATAAATGTTTGTCAATGTCAAACATTACTCACAATACAAAAGACAGCGGCAAATATGGTGAGAAATTGCATTTTGTCAGTCGACTAAATAAGATAACCCTAATATTGAATGAAATGCTTAACAAAACTATGACCTATTGAACTTAGTAGGACTACCTTTAAGCCCCACCCTTCAAGCGTGGTTGGCGTTGGAAAGGTTGGTAAAATGTAAAGACAGGTATAATTTGGGCGGTGTTGGAGGGCGGAGCTTATATAAGCCCGGCCCTTTGGCAAATGGCGCCGATTCCCAGCAATAACGACTCGCTCGAGATATTTCTTTTTTTTTAATTTGCCTACCTCATATTGCTTGGCAGAGCTGGGAATACGTATCATTATTTACGCATTTCAAAGCTTAATAATTAAAATTAGGCCGTTATTATGTAGATGGTTGTTATTTGAAAACTGTTTATACCTTATGTATGTCATATTTCATAAATTTGAAAGGTCACTATTCGTGTTAAATATATATATATTAAAATTTAAATAAAATATTTAAACAAAAGCTATAATCTTTTTTTTATTTCTGTAAAACTATATTCCAGCAAAATTATTATTTTTGTTATTAGTCCACACGTGACATCTATTTTCATTTCAACTAAATTTTAGCAAATTCATTCAATCCCTAATCCGACCAAATCCTTATTGGGTATAACAACGCTCATTTTAGTTTAAAGATATTTTAATAGATGTCGTGAGAAACGCAGCCATATCTCCCTCTAGTACAAATCTCTAATAGTTCAGACATAATTTGACAGATGGCGCTATACACAAATATATATTTTATTTAAATACACTACTAAGGTAATATAAATGTTAAGCAAAAACACAACATTTTAGGAAAATTTGACTTTTATTATGTCGTTTATTTCAATTTGAGTCTTTCCTTCCTTTTTAAATACTTTTATTAGCTATATGATTTGTTCTTTTACCTTATTCACTTTCTCGTTGCCTTTTCTTATAGTAATTGATTCCTCTGAAGTCAAAAGTATGCGAACTTGTTTGTCAAATGATAATCAATAGCTAATTTAAATAACGCCTTTTTACTTTAACCATATTTTCCAGGCGATTTTAAATTAGAGAAAATAATAAAAAAAAACATCAACATTATAAAATATTAAAGCAGTTAAACTGTCGCCATTTTTAACTTAATAAATATATAGCCGTCTCTTCTAAATGCCTGGAATACATTATGTCATAATTGGAGAAAAATATTAACAACCTGTCAGTATATTTTAAATAAATATCAAGCTTAGTTAGTCTAAGTTAAAATAAAATTAAAACACGAGTGATTATTCATAAAATTTAATCATTTCACTACATATATAAATTGTTCGCAATTTTTAAGCTATACGAAAAATATAACAGGCAGATTTTACCTTCTTTTAAATTTTTTTTTGATAATTTTAGACTTAAGTGTAGGTCAGCCATTCAAATGGACCGAAATTTTAGCTAAAGCCTTTCTAGCGGGTGTTACACTGAGCTCGCCGAGTCGTCGGAAGTATCCGGATTCTCATGCTCGGTGAAAGCGAAGAGAGGGCAGTGCTGGCACCCTGGTGGTTTTAGTCGAGGTAGGTCCGACATACCGGGGGGAGTGGCCCTCACTACTTCCCCTGACGGTCCGTAGGGATTTCCACCGGGTTAACAAAAAAAAGGGTGTTACACTGAAAGCGTTTAATATAATTGTGATAGCTAATTTTTTTATTTTTTTTATTATTGTTCAATGTCTAGCCAAAGCCTTTTTGACGTAGTAGAATGGTTTTATTTGACATATAGATATAGATGTAATTTGTATCTAATAATATATACATACATATGTAATATATCATTACGCTTTGTCTGAGGAGGCCTAATAAGGTCCACAGCGCCGGTCGTGGCAGATTGCGAGCTCGTGCCTGCGGCCGGCGACCATGCGGGTAAAGGAGTACCCAGGAGTTTTTTGGTCGGTAAGAGTCTGACACGGTGACTCTCATCGCCCCCGATGGTCCATAACGGATTTTCCCCCTGGTTAAAAAAAATCGTCACGATATATTTTTTCGGGGTGAGCAGAGATACTTTAGTGATGTAACCACTTACAGCCACGTCTGTACGAGTACGCATTATTATTTTTCCATATAAAACTTAATGTCTATATAGCAAAGTAAATGAAGATTTGCTATGAGCCTTGCACCGGATAAACGGGTAGACCATCGACCTACAAAGAGTATAATGGTATCATATCCATTGCTGAAAGTCGCAATACGTATGGTAGTCACAAATTATAGCAAATAAACTGTTTACAGAAATTTCTAACAATCGAATTTTATTTCGATAATAGTGTGACATAGCTATGTCATTTTTTGTTAGTCAATAGTGGACAATGATTATAATTGGTAAACCAGTGATCCTTAGATACGACAGCCAGGCATAAAATTCTCTTGAGAATCAATTACAACTAGATATATTTTAAGGTTTTGAGATCGAACTACCGAATCCATTCTGTATTTGAAATAATAATTAAATGTTGATTTCATTGCTTGTCCAATTGCATTTCTGGTTAACTGTCTCAGATTGGCATCCCTAGAATTAATAAAATAAATTATTACCAGTCTTGATAGCTTCCAATTCCTCTGGAGCAATTTTATGACTATGACAAAACCTCGGAATTCTAGCAGCTTGACGAGGACTGTCATAACTATTTGAACTTTTGACTCAAACTGGAACATTTGGCTATAACATGTAAATAATACGTATAAACGAAAAAAATAACATTATATATTATAGTTACCTATAGATTTTATTTCTAAGTAAAGAAGCTTAAAATTGAGTATGTTTATGCAATTAAACTATTGGTAACAAAACACTATTTTTCAGTTTTCTTCACTTACTTCAGCAGATCAGATTTATCTACCTGAAAACTTTAAACTGAATTTACCTTGAATATCTAATGCTTTAGACAGTTTTTACTTGAAACCAATTGTGTTCTTTTGTCTACTATGCTGGTACTAAATATAATACTTCACTTTGGCGATGTATCAAGGGATGAAAATTTCAATATCAGAACGTTTTAAAAAACAACCTGGACGGTTAAGTCAAAACCGGAGATAAATTCCGGTGTACTGGGAAAGATGGCAACCCTGCCCTAGACTCGAATTATGCACAAGATTAAAACCTCTTGTAGATATCAATAGTAAATTATTGGAATAAATAAGTTGGTAGGTACAAAATCGATTGAAATGAGTAAACAGCAACTACGGGAAATACGTGATGTATTTATATCTACATAGGTAGGTACCGATCTATTTTGCTTTCGCGGAAGCCATACCCATTCGGTATCCTACCCACCTAGCAAACAAAAGATAAGGACAAGATATATCTTTAAAACTTTATCCTTATAAGCCTTTATGCCACAGCAATAAGGCTAATTTTCCTTTACTTTATATCGTATCGTAAGTCATGGGGGTGAGAACGTGGTGGTATCGTATTGATCCACGGCCATTTTGCTCACGCCTGCGCGTCTCATATCCTTTTATCGTAGTAAACCTATAGATGGCGCTATTCACTGAATGTAGTAGGTATAAGAAATTACTATTTTATGTTTAGAAAGATATCTGAAATATTTCTATTCACTCTAAATTATTATCATGTGATAAGGCACTTCTGAGATTTAGGCATAAATAGGTAGGAAATATTCTAGTTTCCTTAATTTACCTATGTAGGGTGGGCCGAGGAGAATCGGATTAATATTTTTAAGTCATAATTAAAGTACAAATTTACCAAGAACACAACTGTTATTTGTGTCATTGTAATCATCAATTAATGTTGAACGTTATGGGTAAACATATTTTATACTCTACCTAACCCTGTAAGCTATAGCAGATGAGAAAATATTGTGTCGATTCTGTGTAACTTGCAAGCTTTTGCATCAAGAAATTAAAAGCAAAAACTGAAAATTAATTTTGATAAAAGACCTGCGGGGAAAGGTTAAAATTTATACAAATGTTAGTTCTTTTCTATTAATAGCGAAATTCATCCAATTCGCGCTCAGTCTACCCTAACTAAAATAAAACAAATCATTTATCAGTGTTTGATCATTTAAATGTAAAATTCGAATTCAACTATTTTAGAACGAAATATTAGAAGCTACAAATGAATTTGTCGTCACGTCGCGTTGGAAGCTTCCCGACGGCATTAGGAAGTCGCTTCGTCTATTTACCTTATTTATTGTGGTTTACTTTCTAATTCTTACATTTCCCTTAATTAGATTAGAGATTTAGATTCTACACAATGTAAATCTAAATGTAAATCAAAATGTATTTTATGTATGTAGCTACGAGTGGATATTTAAACATAATCAGGTAATTAAAATATAATATCCACATAGTATATATATACCTTGCAAAAATTAAACGCCACTTGTTTAAGTGCCAAAATTCACTATGATAATCAATTTGTTTCTTATATCAGGGTTTAGGGTAATTCTGATACATATAATTTTGGAAATATCTTAGATTATTACTTTGCGAATACAACTATGCTCTGTTGAGAAAAACATATCTACACTGAAATAACATTCGATTGTTATTGCAGAAAGATAAAATACGGGTACAATACTCTGGAAATGAGTATATTATAACCTTCATGTATCACAATTTATACAAAGATATTGGTAATTGTAGTCACATATATGATTATTTTTATACAATTGTCTTTTACCGATTAGCGTCCAATGACCCAATCAAGGACTCAATCTGGGAATCTATTTTTTGAAAGAATATAAATTAATCAATATGAACTTCCATACATTAGACAAAACAAAAAAACATACCTTTGAAGAATTTAATTATTTTCAAGGTGATATAGAAATAGCGACAATTTTTGAATACAAAATGTTTTCTTATTCGTATCACAAAGAGGGTGTCCTTTATCGAGGGTTATGACTTATGAATAACGCCTGAGGGACAAAGGGATCTTTCTCCTTCGGCCCTCCAATGCCGCTTTGTTATACATACAATTATCTTTTACCATATATTCAACTTTTGTAAAAGGTTTCTTGTTATTTAGTGAGAATTTATTCATTTCAGTAAAATATTTTAATATCTTTGAATATTCTTATAGATTTTATGTAATAATGATATGAAATCTTAATAGTTTGTTTTTAAGTTTCATTGTTAATCCCCGACGCAAGAAAAAGAGTTTTATAGTTAATGTGTAGATCTGTGGCTCTGTGTATTTCTGGAACCTGAGTATTTGTATGTATGTATGTCTTGTATGGACGTGGCTTGATAGAGAATGTTCTTAGCTATTCTCAAAGAACATTTAATTACCGTATAAAACTGAGCAGCTCTTTTCTAGTTCTTGAATGTATTTAAATAACATCTAAAAGATTAATATTATTTTATGGTGTTACAGCATAGTGGCTGACTACTGTATTATATATGCACCAGATGCTTAGCTACAGTAGGTATATGTAGTTCGAAAAGGACCGCGACCAGTAATGGACGAGTCTCCTTTGATACGCTGGTCTAAATACAAAAAGTCTAGGTTTATAAATAAATTGACGAATTATATATACATAGGTATATATAAAGCGTGACAGGCCAAGTGACTCGCTATAATAAACTATACCTGTATGTATTTGTATCTAGACTGAAACTAACTGTGTATTAACGTCCACCTTATAGTTGGTAGTTTGGTACTACACGGGAGATATCAACTTCCAAATTTATCAATGTAAATTCTGTATTGAATTGTATGCCATGAACATAGTAAAGTAAGTATTTTTAGTATCTACCTACAAGGTCAAATTATGGGCAAATATAATATAAAGCTAGGTACCTCAACCCAAGAGAATTCAAAAGATCGCTGTTCGTATCACGTGCTGGGTGTAATAAAACCAGACGCCGCGCCGGTATACAACTGAAACGCTATCTAAGGAAGCGACTTTCTTTTTGCTTTTATATATTTCTTTTACGTCTCGCCGGGGACGGGGACGTGACAAAGAAATTTCTTAGAAAAAAATAGTTATCCATGTACTTTATGTGTATTATTTTTTGTGCTTGTTCACGTATACGGAAAGTGTTTGTAACTATTAATTTGAAATCATTGGAGTTTTTGTGTTGGTACGGCGATTTCTCAACTTGAACGTAGCTATAGCACACAAGTGCTAAGACTGTCAAAGTGACTCACTTCGGTCTATCATGTTTTGGGATCAGCTAGTGTACCACAGTTGTTCATTTATTTATTTATGGGGCAGCCAGTGGCCGATACATTATAAAAAATATTACAATGACAATCATTAACAAAAAAAAAAAAAAACATTAGAATGCATCAACCAGTAAGGGCTACCGCAGCATGCACGGAAAAGTAAACAAAAATATTAATAACAATTTTAGTAAACAAAATTTACATCAAAGCCAAATAATTAAGAATCGAATACAAAACGGCAGAAAGAACAGAATACGCGCACAGCATAACGAGAACCACAAGAACAACAATAAAAAAAACAGTAAAATTAAAACACAAATTTACACACGCAAACACACAAAAATTTACCCTCACGTGACCGTCAGTACAGTTCATATATCTAGAGACCGTCATTCGTAATATATGCCAGTATAATGACGCCTACTGCCAATAAATTCTCATCTCTTGGTAGTCATTGCTGTTCTGGAACTACATTGCACTTTCCATAAGATGCGCTGTAGTCACAATGCCGAGTCAATTAAAAACTGATAATAATTGTAATTCAAATATAAACTTCGAAATACAGTCAAAACCGTTTATAGTGATATCGTTTAAAATTGGTACAAGATGCAGCGCAGGGCTATCCGCATTGTAAATGATCCTCACGTGACTAAGCATCTTGAACCGCTTCAGTTGCGCAGAGATATTGCCTCACTGAGCATTTTCTACCGTCTGTATCATGGCGAGTGTTCTGAAGAGTTGTTTAACCTTGTTCCACCCTCTCCCTTCCTGAATAGAAGCACGCGCGCGGGTTTGCGGAGTCACAGCTATACGGTATCTCACATCCCGGCTAGGATTAAGAGGTTCTCTAACTCTTACTTTTGCCGTGCCGTTAGGCTGTGGAATGGTCTTCCGGCGAGCGTGTTCCTACCATCCTATGGTATGGGATCCTTTAAGCGTAATGTGAAGAGATATTTGTGCAGGCCGGCATGATCGCTATGACTACCGATGAGTTTTTCTTACCTATCGATAGTCGTAAGCGTTTTTTGGACTGCATCATGCTTATCATCAGGTATAGTTCAGTCGCTATATCGAGTCAGAATAAAAAAAAGAACAACATATCGATTAGTTATATTGACCCAGACCAAAGATCCCGGCAAAAAATAGGACTTTGTATCTAGAAAACATCATCGGTTGTTGGGACTATCTGTTTTTACGACTAAATATGAGTGGTCCCTTCGGTGTTGTTATAACCGATTTTGACTGTAATAGCAAAAAATTGAAAACATATTCTTAATATAGATACCAACATGCCGAGCCGGTATGAAGGAGATTAGAACAAGAGCGGGTATAATCAAAGTACCTAAACCCTTTTACGAGATCAACTCGGCGGTGGGTCGGCCTCGGGACGCCATAATTAAAATCTCCTCGTCGAGTGACATTTATGCTGATGCCAGGATTCGGGATTAATGAGCAGGGGCGGGCGCTTTGACCGAATCTACGGGATTCCTTTAATTAACATTTCTAAGATTACCAACTCTCAAATAGACATACATCTTCCTATATAGGTAGATATTTATAATATTTAATATACTTAGGTACACGCCGTTCCAAGATTTTGAACTTCCTTAATCGCTATTAGTTTTCTTACATGTAAGTTAATGTATAGAGAAAAATATTATACATAAGTGGGTCAAGATTTATATATATTTTGTTAACGAAATAAAAATATGTATTTTTTGGTGAATAAAAAGTGTGGTGGTAAGTATGTATGTAAATAAAAAATTATTGGTGTCGTTAAATATCTTAAATGATCACGCAATAAAAACGTCATTATTATAAATGAATATTATTTATTGAAATAAAAATATTACTTTAATTATTTGACATTTCTTTTCGATAGCTATTTACAACTATTATGCAGTAAACCAAAACTGGAAAAAGAAATATTATCAATGTTAATTTTAATAATGAGTAGTTTCCTAAGACAACAAGAAATGGGACATATCTGATTTGAAGAGAATAAATAAATACCCATTTATGTAGATAAGTTAGATTAAGTAGCTATTTCATAATCCTAATATCGGTTGGTAAAACACATTGTAAGTGATAAAAAATAAAAGATGCTAATAAAATAAAAATAAATCACAAAACAAAAATACTTACACAAAAATGATATCATACTGGATATTGCTTTTGACAAACTAAATTTGCAGGCTGTGTTTGTTAGTGATGTAATTATTGACAAAATAGAATATACTAAGAATATTACTGCAGATAACCCAGCTACGTACAGGAAACATGTAACGTATTTCTCCTTATTCTGAAAATCAAAGTTACAATGTCATTACAAAAATAAAACCTTAAAGTGTGTAAAAAATTACTGTCACCGATAAAAGTTCACCGCTTAGGTTATTAACATGACCCTACCAGAATTTAGCAACAGGCAAGACTTAATAATAATATATCATCACTCTATTTCCTTTACGGAGTGAGCAGAGATATATAGATTAGTGGCTGTATACACATTAGGCTTCAATATCGTGCCCGACGTGAACAGAAGCGCAGCTGTTCGCCATTCTCAGAGCACTTACACATGACATTTGGGAGTCGAAGCTGCTCGCGTCCGTAGGCTTTACCCTAGTTTCCCTACACGTGACTCCTGGGTGGTGCTAAACGAGCAGCAGCGAGGTGGTAGGGCGTCGGTGCCCGTCTGGATCGCGACCACAGTACATGGGTGTAAAGGCCGTCATAGTGACCAGTTTCGGCTTGTCGCGTTTCGGAATCAGCTAGTGTATATCCAGTAGCTCATATACCTAGAGACCTTCAGTCGCGGTATATGTGGGCCGACATGACGATGTAGACTATCAATGGATTTTCATCCTTTGATAGTCGCTTTCGTTTTTGGACTACACTGTACTTACCATCAGGTACTCTGTAGTCACTATGTCGAGCCAGTGTAAAAAAAAAACATTTCCATTCCATTCCTTTAGATGCCATGCGGGGTTACTCACGATGTTTTCCTTCATCGGTGAGTATGTGGTGTTGAAATCCGTACATAATCTGAAAAAACCCAGATATATGTGCTAGGATTCGAACCTACGACCGCACGCGTGGCTGCGCATGGATACCCGTCTACTATTTACTTGACCAACACAACCACTATACACATACAAGACAAATCATTTATAAGTGTTCAAGTGATATTGGTGAGTACAATAACAATAGGTATAATGTTTACCCAAAAATTACAAATTGTTTAAATCTCTATGTACAATAGATATTTAGGTTTTTTTAGATAGTAAGTGTAACTGTGTTGGGACCATCATAGTAACTCGCTTCGGCCTATCGCGTTCTGGGATCAGTTTTTGTACGTCCAATCCTACTAATATTACAAATGCGACAGTTTGTGAATATGTGTGTTATTCTTTCACGATAAAATTACTGGACGGATTTGCATGAAACTTTTACAATAATATACATTATACATTGGAATATTATTTAGTACTACAATTTGTAATGATTTTATGTAATTTTCTGTCGTAATATAACGATACATGTCAATTAAGTGGGAAAAAAATCTGGCCACTGAGAGCTATCTTGGCGTAGACTGCCTAAACCATTGGAGTTACACAAAGATGATGTACCGTAGGATTGTTTGTCTTGAATAGTTCTAAACAAAAGTCTGCGACGGCATATATCTACCTTTTATGTGGAAGCCACTATGATCAAAATTGTATATTATAATACAGAAGATATTCACTAGAAATAATTTATATGGCAGAACAACGTTTGCCGGGTCAGCTAGTTCATTATATCTAGAAACCTTGTGTCGTGGTTTGTGTGGGCTGATATAACGTCAGTGACTATCCATGGAGTCCCGTCCCTTGACAGTTATCACTGGTGTTCATAGACTAAATGGTACTTTTCATTAGATGGGACTGCTTTGACGAGCTATAATAATAACAAGAAACCCATAGGTATTAGTATAGATAATTTTATTAAGTACTAGATACTTACCATAGCAACTCCAACGATCAACAGGATGCTAAATATAAACAATAGGAAATTAAACACTAGAAAGGCGACTATGAAGCCATCAACCAATCTTTGAAAGTTATTCATTTTGTTTGCACAGCTTTCGTCGAAAAATTCTACAGTAACAGAAATGCCGCACAACTAAAACATACAAATTATCTCTATTATATCATTACATAGTAGATATCGGACATGTTTGCATAGGTTTTCACGTAGTCTTTACTTTAATATGATAAAGTATTGCGAAGAGCTTAAGTCCTAATCTTTATCTATTATGTGGATACCTTTATATAAAACAAAAATAATTTTAGAAATATGTATTTTGTATTAAGGCCTATAAAGTCATAGAAAATGAAGTAATCAATACGCCATTTTAGAATTGAAAAATCCGTCTAAATATTCAATAAGAAATTTCGAAACACACTAGTCTAAAACAAATATATTATTGACATACTTTAATCCCAAATCATTTAATAAGTATTACAAAAGTTTAACACGTTCCCTATCAGGGTCTTCAGACAAAAATATATTCATTTATCCATAACGCTTGTAGAAACGTTTAAATTGTATTACATTGGTATACGCTTTTCAAATATGACGTTCAAATGTTATCTCAATTCCATACATTTATTCTTTCTACTAGCGTTATTGATAAACAAATGTTACTTTGTCTAGGAGCTTATTGATAATGATAATGATAATACAGATAATGGGTTGCGCAACCGATACGTACAAAATAAAAATAGCATAGACATTGTAAAGTGTGTGCATTACTTCAAAACTTAAACGTAAAATTTTGACCTTAAAGAGAGCCATGGGCAGAAAACGTATTAAGTGATGCAAGTACTCACAATACCAAAAATTGCAATAATCAGAGTTCCACATTTGAGGCCTATACACAAGCAACATTTTTTTACAGTAGGTAGACTATCAAAAATACACATTTTAATTCAAATATCTCAAAAATTTGAATAATTTATCTATAACAGATATCAATCACATCTATGAGTTTGACAAAATAAAAAATGATAGCTATACATTAGAGCATAGATTTACAAAACTCCATACTTCTGATATAGATCTTTCCAATTCTAAAATATAGATACTTTTTTTGGAATTTTTGTAGAATAATCTTATAAGATTATTTTACTCCTATAGCTACAGTAACCAGGTGTTGCCAGGGAAATATACCTTACCTTTATTGCCCTCGGGATTTGATTTTGCCAAAAACGTCGAAAGTTTTTTTTTCTAGTTCTAACCAAACATCTAAATACTGCTTTTCATGGTGCTTACTTTAAAATTAACGTATTTTCTTACAACCTTTCAACCGCTATTTCGACTTTATTAGCGGTGATATATGAAAAAATCCACGTTTAGTCAACTACGTCATATAAAAAAGCCAATCCTCAAATTTTATATTTTCAGCGTTAGGAGCTTAGCTCTACGATTAAATGTCAGACAGCACAAATGTTTTTGACGGGGAGTAGGGAGGTTTCTTAGTCAAGTTGGGGGCTACGGTATTTTGTCCGTCTGTACGTCCGTTAGTATGTCAGAGGTGTATAATATCTAAATCAAATATGATAACGATTTCAAAATAGGATATAATATGTAAACCTTTGCCCCAAAGCTGAATATGATATTTAAAATCATAAAAAAATTAAATCTCAATAGGTTTTCTATATAAATGAAGAGATTTTTTTTCTTCAGGTTTTAATATAACTTGTGTGGGTGTGATTACAAAACACTACTTGAGTATAAATCCGTATTTTTTAAATTTCTACGTTTCACAATCTAGTAAGCAGTTGAATTGGTTATGTTTAGAACTAAAATACAGGTATTTTGTTTCTTAAAATTATTTATTGATTCTGGCCCAAATATATAATCATATGTGTGATATAAGCATAATATAGACAATCTGTCAGCTAGACAGATATACTTAGATCCGATGGGTATCCGATGAATAAACGTATCTATATGAACACAAACCCGAAATCCTATAGGCCAATGTGAGTTTCGGTGATAACATATGATAAATAAAAATGATAAAAAACAAGCAGATATTTTATTATATTAAAGTATATTAATTTACTGATGTAACGTTCACTCTGCCGACTCATCTTACAAAAGCCGTAATGTTTGAACGGATCGCTTGCGCACCAGCCGTAGTGGATGGAAGATAAAATTAATGCATCACCTCGTGATCGACCGCTCCACGTATAAACTAAATAGCTCGCTAGATTATTTGCTCTATATATTGTTTTACTTTAAATTATGGCGAATAAACGTAATCATTAGTGGAAAATGGTCTTTTAACTGGTTTGATACTGATAATGCTACTCTTCATAAAATATTGTAGCAAAATACGAAATATAAACAACCGTCAACCGTTTATTTATTTCGTCATTTCGTAAGAGTTGACGACGATGATGAAGTAACTCCACACTGCAAAAGAAAAAAAAAACTCAGTTTTATTATGTTGTTAAAAAATTTATATCATTTGTATTTATATAGTAAGTATATTGGTTTGTCCGATGGACAGGTCGTTGATGGAATCCGGACTCTCAGGACCAGCATGTACGCAAGGTACACTGCAGGCGTACATGTGACGGTACTATGTAGGATTTTCCGCCGAGTTTAAAATAAAGTAGATATACGTCCACATTCAGAAACACTTATGAAATATTTAAACACTTTTAAATACAAATGATTCATCGATTGCGTATATATTTATTATTCATTCGTGCTTAAAAATGTTTTAAAGTTTCAGGAGCGTTTCTGAAACTATGCGGTAGTGTCTGTTTTTTACCTTTCTATATAAAAGTTAGCTGAATCTTTTTTTTAGAAAACGACTATGGAACTACTAGGAGAACTTTAATTAGCTCAATGTGACTTATATTATTAGTTAGCTTAGTTATATGTTATATACTTACGAATAAGATAAATCAAAATAGCTAGAACGTCATTGGGATTAGTACACTTGGTGTATACCATTTGTACTATAATCATAATAGCGAATATTAGAGACACTAAAGCGGAGGCTATCACACTGAATATGAACACGGCAGCAGTTACTTGTATTGACTGTAAAAGTGAATTGCAGATTTAATGAAACTGTTAATCATAAACTTATTTAAAAGTTGTTCCCAGTTTCACTTGCTTACAAAAATAACTGTAACATACAACAAACACACACTGTTACACAATCAAATCATTTTAGTGATAATGATAATTCTTAAAAAAAAATTTAAAGTCAATTCGAAAGCTTGTATCTACAAGGTGTGTTTCAAGACACTTATAGGCCTAATTAACTTTTTTTAAGGAGCTCATGCCAGATACAAACAAATGATTACAAAATAGAGTAGCACTTATTGATATTTGCATCTGTTTGTTGTTTAAAATAGTATAAAAACTGGTACCTATGATTATAGTTAGTAGTTACCCAGCATAATCCTAAAAGATATGCAAAACTGCTGGCAAGAAGAACAAAATTTACAACAAAAAACATCCATTTCATAACAATTAACGGCGTGGACATACGGCCTGCGGTCTGATTGTATTGGGTCTCGCATGACGGCCAAAATATTATCTGAATCTCGTGACTTGCCATTAACTGAAATTAATATACACGCTTAGAGTTATAAATACTTATTTATAAATAAAATATAATTTCTATCTGCGTACAGATCTTGAATAAAGCATAGATAAGTTGGCAGTAGATTTGGTAGTCTGCTGACCGGATGAGGCGGAGGCGGTATGTATGTATTATGCTGCTTGATAGACAGGTTCTGAGAGATACACCTATCCCCCCTAAAGATGAAGCTTGATGATGTTGAAAATCGGCTATCGGAGGAATGTGGATCCTTAGGCTAGGCTGACAGCAAATGGTAGGACTCCTTGGGGGCTTTGAAGTCAGTAGAAGTCTGACAAAGCGGAGCCGCTGTCCTCACAGCGGCCAAAAATAGCACAAAGTTCAACTGTTCAGTAGTAGAACAATGTGGGTTGAAATGAATGAAATACTGCCAGACCCTATTCCTGCACCACTAAATCCACTACCACTATAGCTTTTTTATTACTGATAGGTTTGCGTTTGACCTCAATCTCACTCGCTGGAAGGTGATGATGAGGCCGACGATGAAGCGCACTCAACCAGCAAATATCGATTTACTCGACGTTTGAAGATTCTCATGTCATAAGATATGTCATGCGAACAGCTAAGGAGTGGAATATGCTATCAGCGGCTATATTTCCGCGATCATATGACCTGACAGTCTTTAAAAGAAGAGTGAATAGGCATTTGTTAGGCGGACGCGGTTCATCATCGGACTCATCTTCACCTTCCACCAGGTGTGATTGAGGTCAAGCATACACCTATAAGCTATATAAAAAAAAAGATATTGGAAAAACACACGCAAGAAGCGAATTACACTCATTGGTGGTTTGCAGCAAAACGGAGGTGTCGAATCGCGTAGTATAAGCAGCTGCAATGTCAACCACACAAGGGTGCAAACCCGCACGGCGTCTGGTTAATTTATGGTAGATGAGGAGGGGGGAACTAAACTACTTATCCTCAAATAAATTGTTATTCTGTAGGCAAAGGTAAAAAAAAAACAATTGTTTTGCTTGCTATTAGCACCACTTGGTCAACATACCAACTTTACTATAACTTTAAAATTTCTATCTTCTAGTTCTCACTTAAACATTTTTTCTTCTATTTTAGAAAGTATTATTACAAAAAAGAGATTTATAAATATTGGCTAACACCAAGTTTTAAATGATCGAATAAATCTTGTTTAAGCCCATTCCAAAAAGCTAATTTTCAACCATCCTACTTGTTGGAAATCAAGCTTCCTTTGTCGATTCAATGAATAGTACAGGATACGAAATGAATGCCATAATTTTGTGAAAAGCAGAACCAATCAATCGGATAACTGACTTTACTAGTTACTGATATATAAGAGAAGTTATCTTTATTATTTATATGATTAACATTGAGCGGGTTACAGTTTGTTAACTCATGGCCTAAATCAATTTATAGTTTCAAGAAAAAATCATACCATTGATATAATGTCAATCAATATACAAGCAACTTTTAATTTTCTCGTACAAAAACAACATCTTTGGACTTGCGGTAAGAATGGTAGTACACTCATAAGGAATCTATATTATAAAAATATGTAGCGCATAAACTATATATTTAAATTACATATGTTAAATAGAAACTTCATGTCTGTCAACTACGCTATCAGTACATAACCTGTATCAGATGATCATAAACAAGAAATATACAATTTTTTATTTTATAGAAATCTATGACGTTCTTTAAGGAGTTCTATTTTCTAATACAAAAAGGAAACTTTTTGTTGCTTACGTATTAATACAGTTTTATATATAGCTTGTAAGTTTATTTATGATTAACTACCTCAGTATCTATAGGTTCAATATTCTACGTACTAGATATTTATTTGTTGGCATTCACCAGTGTTTTGTAAATCTGACAAGGAAGTATTATCCTTGGCCAAGAATGGTATTATCTAACCTAAATATAAGATAAACAATAACATAATAATTCTTTACCTAAGACTAAAATATAATGAAATTTCAACTATGCATTTAAGTTTTTTCGTAAAACGTAGTCGTTCTTTCTTGTGTATTGTATTGTAAATAAGTGTGTGCTTATTGTGTTGTGTCTACCAGTAATTAAAATAGGTAAAGTAATAAAACGAAAACATTTTAGAAAAAATATAAATACATTAAATAATAATAATAAATAAAAATAATAATAAAACCATTTATTTGGCACACAACATACAACACATCAGAATAGGTAAATAAAAACAGAAAACAACAAAAGCATATACCCTGTGTTGTGATGATGTGCCACCCAGCGCTGATTTGGAATGAAATTTGATTTAGAAATGGATATGGATTATCGTTTAAAATATCACATGCCGAAGGTTGTGGCTGTGAATGACAGTCACTATTTCATATTTTCTTGCAATCCCATTGAAGTAAACGTGTTCTCTTACAATTAATGGGGGCTTTTGTTATGTTGATTTATCTCTGAACTACTAAGAAATCAAAATTAAATAAAATACTTAAAACGATGAAAGTCTGTAATTATATACCTACTTAAAAATATCTATTGAATCTTATTAGTTAAAAGGTCACTTTAAAATGATTATATTCAGAATTGGATTAAAAGTTCTGTTAAATAAGCAATAATATTATTATATTTCCTTTCTTTCTAGTGGTACTTACCACGGTGCTACTACGGTGGCCTGGTAAATAATTTTATTGAGCAATAAATTGAACAAATGATTTTAAAAAATAAATAATTGTTCAATACTCATCATATATTGTAAATTATACTCTTGTAAATAACTACTTTTCACAAAATTAAGTGAAAAATAATAATATAATTATAAAAAAAGCTACACGTAAAAATTACCTAAAACATTTTGAACAACAAGTACATATTACAAAGTAAGAAAACAAAATCTTCTAGGAGAGTGATCAATCCGAAGTAGCACAATACTATACACACGTATTCCGACTTAGTTGCATTGCTGCTTCTAGGTTAAATTCTCCTTGTCATGTTTCTCTTTAGCCCAAGGTAGAAAAGCCCAAGTCTTGCGTTTACTCCAACTCCAAAACGGAACTGAAAAAAAACAAACATTTTCACAATTATTTCTTTTATGTTCGGATAATATATAGGGTGAACAATTTAAGGACTCCGTTATGAAAGTACAGAATACATAATAAAACTACGTAGTAAGGTATTCGTCAGCCGATTCCAATAGATATATTAAATACTGTCTGTGAGTTTTCTGCTTAGACTGTTAACACAATTTAGGTTTTATTAATTACACACACACAAGCACGCACATAGTACTAAATTGTAGATAGTTTAAATTGCAGGATTATTTTAAAAAACCTATATCTTTGGTTTTTATACATAAGCAAGTGAAAAGGCAGACTATAGTTGTTATAATAAAACAACTTCATAATAAGGCCAGATCAGTTATTAATTTCGGAATCTAGTCGTATCGTACCTACGATTACTCGATTTACTGTATCGATATTAGACAGCCAAAAATAGCCTAAAGATGCTCCCTCTTGTTAAATGTTTACTCACAGATTACAACGTTATCTAAATTGATTTCAACGACGTCTAGGCCGAGTTGCACTGATATTTACGAAGCGAAATACTCAGACTACGAACGAGCGACAGGGTATTTGGACAGGGTAGGCAAAATTCGCGTAATTAATTTGAATATTATATTATGATAGTAAATATTATATTGGTTTCATAAGAATGATAGGTGGCGTGAAAATAGAATAGATATGAATATAAATGGTTCCTTTTTACCTTTTAGAAATTTATTCCAGACTTATTTATCGTTACTGCATGCAATGCTTTCATGGATCTACGGAATGAACGCTACTGCGTACGAGTGTCTGTAGTCTGTACTACTGATCTCGTCACCTGCAACAAATTAAAAAAAAAATTTGCTTCATTAGCTTCTGTACATATTGCATGCATGACCTATTTTGTGTTTAAATTTAGGTCGAACTTTAACAAATATAGGAAGGTACATATAGGTAGTTACTTACAAAAAATTGTTAGTAATTTTATCTGATATAGTTGCGTAGTTCGTATAAAGCGCAGTCTTTTTGATAAGTGTTGGATTCTTTATATTGGGTATAATTGTAATAAAATTTGGTGTTCAGCAGCACTAGCTGACTTGGTTACATATAAAAAGTATATTTGCGGTCTAAAATATATGTAACCAAAAATTAAAATGATTTCTTATTGTCTCTAATCTTAATCAGGTGGAAATTTCTTCTTATTCTTTGTCTATATAAGGGCCTTTACAAAACTATATCTTTTTATATTTAAGAGTTTGGTTAAGGATGTTGATGAAACTATGATAAAGTCTTAGCATTTTTTACAGATATATATTTATTAGGCTATGATGCTCTAGTGTAATTATTATTTACAATTCTATCGTTAATTATATAAATTATAATGGGTTTATTAAAGACATATTTTAGTATACATAATCTAACATGTAGAACTAACAATTCCTAACACAGGTCTAATAGCAAAGGTTGTTTTAAGATTAGTGTCAAAGCCACGCGATATTTATTGACATTAAGTAATTTATTATAATTTTAATATATGCTAATACTCCGAAATATATTATACAATGCTTAATATTTCCTTGAATTTGTGCTAATAGATACAGACAATAAATAGATTAGGTATCTATGTTTTGTTAAGGAGTGTGAGTACCTATTTTATAATTTTATTGACCTTTAAATTGATCACAATAAGCTATAATATTATCGAGAATCTTTATTGTACCAGTAGTAGTATTAATTACTAGAGTTTATGTTGATGCAGATTTTTATAAGTATAAGAGAACGTATTTCGATGTTAAATAAAATAATTTATTGACACAAAGTAAAACCAACCTACTTAAATATATTTATATAAACATAAATATAAATATATATATAAATATATATATATATATATATATATATATATATATATATATATATATATATATATATATATTATTATTTTTTATTTTATACAATATTGAAAGCCCGTGTGATATATCATATATTTTAAGCTTGTATGATCAACGAATAGCGGGTATTTATTTTTAATTTTGTTTACTTGATATGTTCTATAATCTTTCTGTAGATAAACTAATTTTCTTAAGGATTCCCTGGTAATACTTGGCTTAGTGTAAGCGCCGAAAACCGAGGATCCCTGTATTATTGCTTCGGTCGGAGTGAGCCGGAAAAGCGAGGATTGCGGGGTGTGGAGACTCTTAACAAGATTACATTGGAGATAAAATGGGTGAGATAATACCGGCGGAGTAAGCCAAACCGAAAGCCTGGTCCTAAAACAAAATTAAAAAAGAAAGGAAACACGAACTTTCTAAGGTATTTGGGTCAAATGCTTTTAGATACAAATCTTTTCATTTACGACTTGAATACTTAATACATATTTAAAATATTGGTTTTCTCGTACTTCTGGATTTATTTATGGTTCGACAGGAAAGTAACTTGATTGAATATTTTTGTTAAAAATAATCATAGACAAGGGACAAATATTGTATAATATTATTAAAGAGGAATAGAAGAATTATATATATATTGGAAATAATTATTAACAAATTATTTTTAGAAAGATTTGTTATAAAATTTTACAAATATTATGTTAAACGTGCAAATATTTTCATTAAATTATTAATCGTTTTAAATTTATCTTAAATATTATAATTAGAAATAAATTGGATATACTTTCCTTATAATGTTAACTAAAATATAGCTTAAAGTATCATAAAATTCTAGACTGTTTTAATAAAAAGTATTGTTTTAAGGTTCTGTAGCCCAAAAATAATATAGGTTCATTATGGAACTGTAGGTCTGTCGAGGTACTTTTCCTTAGGATAAATTGAAAGTGGTCATCTGAAATTAACATCATATACTCAGTTCTTTATTGGACTGTTTGCATGAAACAAATTTATACGAAAACTTCGAACGCAAATTGGATTCATACTTGGTCATTTTTTTAATTGCGTTCTTCTATAAATATTTGATAACTTTGTTTAATAACAATTTTACGTTTTAGATGCATGTGCGAAGTGTTAAGAATAAAGTGTTAAATATCCCTATTTCAGTGTCATGACAGGCGAGTAATGCCTTGAGGTCTCTGTTTGCCACAGATGTTTAGTTATCTTAAGATAATAGTGCAGTATAATTGGCCGTTTCATCTAAATCTTTAGGTACACAATGCAGAAAATAACTTGGCTTGAATCCCGGGCTCGACAGAGTCTGGTATTGATCGCACCCCGCTTGTTTCAAATTCAATTCGCAGAGTGGAAATAACAATAAAACTTGGACCGTCGTGTATCTCCTGATATCACCTGTGACCTGATACGTGTCTTGAATTCACAATGACGATAGAAAATTTAAAATGCGTCTAAAACAACTCACGTTTAATTGGTACCTGATTATTATCTTAACTACAACCTTTATCAATCGAAATACTTATATAACTACGTGAGGAATAATATCTACCTTTTTGTAGTTATAATTTATTACAATTCTTTAGGATTTAATATTGTTCGTATCTGAAGGTACAATTCTATATATTTAAATACGTAATACGAATAATCTAAATATTTATTATATTTTTACAATTTATTTACAATATTTAGGAATATTAATTGGAAAGAAATCACACAGTTGAAGAGGTTTTGATAACTATGTATTATGATTAATTTATATTAGATTTTAAGTGATAAATGAAGGCCACTAGCATGTGTAGGTCATATGCGATAAATAACAGAATTGTTTCCACGAAGGAACACCCGCATGTTTCATTCGTTCTCAACGTACCGTGTCTACCGAGAAACGTCAAAATATTTCACAAAGACTTTTGTAAATATGAGAGGCGGACCGTTCCTATGATATATTAACACTATTTTCTACAGTCGCTGCCTACGTCTTATACTCGTCGTAGTTATACCGCAAAAACACGCCTCAAGGCAAAGTCACGAATCGCAATATTTTTCTTGTTATAAATCTTCCCGAATTTCGTTCTCATTTATTAAGTTGTATGGTGTTTTTACGACGCTACACCGCGGGGGTGCTCATCACGAGTCTCAGAGCATGATGAAAAAACTTTTCCAAGCGATATCTCCTTGCAACATTAATTACGAAACTCTGAAAGTTCCCCGCTCGAAGACCCCGTCTTTTATATTCCTTTTTCTACTTTCTTTGTATAATATACCTACTTTTACGATTTTACTTAAAAGGACCTAGTTCAGCACAGAGCTGATAAGAATATATCGTGTAATATAAGCAGTAAAAATACTGAAGACATCACGTAGCAAAACAGGGCTCCGAGTTTTATGTCGGCAATTCGGAACGTTCACAAAAGAAATGCTAACGTAGACGGGAACGTGACGGACTTTCATGCCAATCTTGGACTTTGCGAAATGCCTTGACTCGTATAAACTTTCAGCTATATATTATAGCTACTCTAAACCCCATAGAAACATTAAGTTAGTTTTCTACACAACAATGAAAATAAATTAATATTTTTCAATAAGTATACCTTTTTATTTAGTATATTTTTATATAGTAATAAAAACAAATTAAAATCTTTTCACCGTTACTTCTATACTTACGCGCACTGAAAAGTTTTCCAATATTTATATAAATATTGAAAAAAAAATATGTGAAAAGACTTTTGATCGGGCTGGCAATATCATGGTGTCTTTCGATAAAGAGTCTTCTGTTTCTTATATTGTATTTCCAGTCAAATTTAGGACTGACATTCATTTAACATCAGGTGCAGTGCAATCACTTTGCTGTACTAGTATAGGGAAAACTATTTTTAATTTTATATCAATGAAAGCGCAATACACTAAATATTTCAGCAAAATTTATAAGTGGCTTATTACAACGTGTGGACCCGTATATCCGTAATGAAATTCGAATATAATTGAATTATTTCGGATGTAAAACGTTTTAGGTATATATAATTGAAGCTCAAGTTGCAGGTTTCCGTAGACCAATTACTGAGGAGGGCGTACAGTGCAGTTAATTTATGCTACTATAACTCAAGAAGACAGGCGCTCTTCAATAGGTAATTTAGACGTTCGTAGCAACATTGTCGTAATGAGAACGATGGGCTTACTCCGTACTGAATTATTTTATTTAAAACAATTAGTGAATTTAGTAATTTTCAAATTGATTTGTATTTTCTTTTCCAAATTTATATATGTAGGTAAAATGAACATCAAATAATGTTTTATTTTACGCCTTTAAATATATTTGTTACGCATTTTCAGACGACCTAATTTATCTTTTGTTTTTTTTTCTCATTTCATATCATCTCTGTATTCTTGTTTTTATACAATTTTTAAAACACTTAACAACTACATTACCTTAGCCTTCTATTTCTACATTGACCAAGTGTATTTGTGTTTAGGTAAATCTATAGTTTGGTAATGTTATGTTAAATATACTAATATTTAACCCTACTTTATACATAGTCTTATTTATTTATATTTAGTTCTATTTTATTTTAATTTTTAGGTACATATCATACCTATAAACAAATATGTGTAAAGGTGTACTCATTAACATAATAGATGTTTTTAAATTAAGGATACCTACTAGAATATATCTGACGTTAAACTTCTAAAATTAATTTAAGTATTAGCCACATTTTTTTAAATGTAAATATATTTCTAGAATATAAAATTCAGTAGTAAGACCCTCCGGTTCTTTAGATGTAGTTTATTAGTGTGCTGAGTGATGCACTCTAAGTGGGTGGTATGAAGATCGCTATGGTTTTTTGTTCTTTAAAACAGTAAGGGATTCTGGTTTTCGCTATTTTCAGTTTGAGTTGAACATATTTCGCTTATGCGAGATATATTTCAAGCGCTATATTCTTGTCGATAAGGGAATGTTTTAATGTATCTGGGATTCAGATATGAAGAAAAGTTATATTTTTTACTACATTAAGTTTTATTAAAAAACAGTAAAATTTTGCATTCGGCTTTAAATTTGGCACATACGACTCATAATTTACTTGTGTGGGATGATTGAATATTTTATATGTAGGTACTTATTTCTCCTTAAATACGGTTTTTGAATTAAGCAAGATTTCGATTAAACCTGAATAACATAAAAGATGCACTAAAATACACGCTGAGATTTCATTTTATAAGATATCTTAAAATATAATACATTTTAAAAGTCAAGTAAGTCGGCATTTTATATCTTCACCTGTGTGTTATTAACAGTTAAGTAAAACATCTAAAGGACGTCCCTCTTTGTTAATTTTAACACTTTATAAAAAGAATGTATTTCATACAAACTCGACTTTATTTTTATAATTTATAGGTACCATTTGGGTTGTATTACTACAAGTTATAAGACTATTTGTAATGGTTCATCAGAGATTCTGGTTTAAACGAAAAAGCTCATAATATACACAAGATATTGCCTCGTGTGGCAGTTTGTTATGAAGTTTATAGTGGAGCCAACACGGTTCTAGTTACGTGCTTATTTAACGAAGAAAAAAATAAGGCGGCGATCTTATGTGTAATAATTTAGGAGATTGAATCTCATTTAACTCGATAAAAAATTACGAACGAAAACACATAATGTCGAGTAATTGGATAGTTACATATATCATACTTATAGTATGATGCGTAGGCGTTCGTACAGTTATTATAAACCGTATGGATATTGGATAGGATACGTTAAACACGATGTTGGAATGTTATTAGACATTTTTATTAATGCTACAACTCGTAAAGCAGATCATACGAGGACCGCTTCACTGTTTAACGTTTTCTGGGACATTATTTTAATTTGTGATGCGGTAAAGTAGTTAATAATTCTCTGATTCTTTTAGAGGACACCTTTGTAGACGGCTTGTCACCAGCATGTATACATATTTACGAAAAATAGATTTAATTGTAATTCTATCAAATAATAAAACCAAAGACAAGGCCGTGCCATCTATCTCGGCATCCGGCGACGTCAGGCCTAAAGGTAAGGTTACCTTTCAGCATTTGCGAACGGATGGTGTAAATCGCCAACCCCCTGCTCACCTTTGTCGTCTTGGAGCAGTGCGCGGAAACCCATCGTGCACCGTTCTCGCCTTGAAAAATGTCGAGCAATGCACTCCCTTAAGTGCGCCGCCCAGGCGTCAGTCTATGTTAGGGATGGAAGTGCCTGGAAAGGGTCTTCCTCTTGCGTCCAGTTCGGCGAGGGTGACAGAGAGAATACCTACATATGATGTTTTAGTTCACAATTATTTTTATAAAATTTATTACGAGTATTATATATTGCAGTATTATTTTATCATTATACAAAAATTAAAAAGAGGCAATCTATAAGTTCGTAGTTAACTTATTTTGTACAATAACATAGCATCTCTCTAATTGTATAGCTCAGAATAGCCCACAGGACCGCATCTTAGCATGTCAAACATAAATATAG